>OY728157.1:483468123-484668123 GCA_963277665.1 Viscum album
GCTTTGGGTCCAGATAGATCCCCTCAGAATAGATGTGTCTTTTGGACCAAAATTATAGATTATCTACCCAGATTGTGTAGTGTTTGCCTGAATTCATTTTGAAGGCGCTTCCAGAAAAGGATAAGGGAGACTTGTTAAAGTAGGGGGATATGGAAGTCGTCCTGAAGACCAAATCCATAGAGCAAGATCCGATTAGATAACGGATAACTCAGAAGCTCCAAAGAGAGCAGGTTCATCAATGCACCGTCATCAAGAATGATGGACTAGCTATGATCCCCTGTGACGCTCTCCGCTTTGCGAGTCATAGTAGAACGTCTCTCTGAGGCGGTTGAGAGGGGCTCTACAGCAGGACTTGGTGTAGAATGAGGGGGAACCATATTTTCTCCCTTCACAATAAGAGAAATCATTCTGGAATAAAAATCTGGATAAGAATAACCAAAATGAATGGTGAAGGAGCCTTCACAACCAATTCCGCAAAGAGGCCTTGGAGGATGGTTCACGATGACATCCTTCCACGAACTAGCCCTTCGTGAAATCAGTTTGCAAAGCCCTGGCCCATGGAGCATTGGCCAGGAAATCATGAACCAAGTCACTCCGTGGAAATTCAATCCCAGGTTCACTTTGAAGATTCAGATATATTTAAAGTTCAAGTGATGTTTAGTCCACGAAGCATCGAAACCGCGAAGCAAGTTCCTATGAAACCCGTCATCACTTAATTTTTAATTAATTAAGAGTAATGGTTTGTGGTTGGGAAGTCGGTTCGCGGGTGAAGGAGACCGCGAAGAATAAATGGTTCGCGGATGTTGCTTCCGGTTCGTGAACGAGGCACTTCGTGAAGGAGAAAACGCACGGAGGTGAAGGAGCTCTAGTTTCGCGAAGAATTCGGTAAAGGACAAGTGAGGGCTCCCCATATTTATAGGAGTGGTCCCCTACCGAGTCAACATTTTTACCGCAAACCATCTCAGTTTCAGGACCTCTTTTCATTGGAATGGCCTCCTCTTCGTTCCGATAGGACTCCATTCTGATGGGGGGCATTTGTAGGGTCCTGAAAAATCTTCAAAGGAAATTTTACCCAAATCCCCCAAAAGAATTGGGGTCAAATAATCAATGAAGGGCCACAAAAGGGATCGGTCCGTGAAGTGGTCCATGGAAGTGCAACGTGGCCAGGAACCCCTCCGGCGAACCATTGTCGTTCACAAAATGGAGTCGGAGAGGCTTTGCGGTCGCAAGGCAGGATGGGCGCCAGTTTGGTTCACCGTCACGAACCGCCCCAACCGCGGACCGTGTCGACCGGTTCATGCCGCACCCGCTGTCATTCACGAAATGGAGGCGGAACCCTCCACAGCTGCCGAGATCTCCCTGAGTTTGCCTCGAGGAGGAGGGGAGTGATCAATACCCACCGCGAATTGTGGATTGACCAAGTCAGCTGTGAACCGGGTATTTGGTTATGGGCCTCCATAAAAGGTGCCGCATAGCCACAGATACATTCCTTTCCCCACTCAATAAAAGGAGACCAAGGGGGAAAGAAGAGGGGATCAAAGAACTGGAATCGGATTCAGAGGAAGGAGATCGGTTGAAGGAAGGCTTCAAATTTTGCAAACAGCGAAATTCCTACCCACGAACCACAACAAGTATATGAATTAAGAAGGAATTGGAAAACACATAATAATTTAGTGAACCGCAAACCATACCCCCCCATCGTGGATGACTTCCCCACAGAATCCTCCACGAACCACCCTGGTTCACTGATTGAGCCTGAAGCCGCGAACCCCCTTGGTTCTCATATTGAACCTAAAGCCGCGAACCACCATGGTTCGCGGGATTCCAATCAGTCCGCGGACTACCCAGGTTCGTGGAATGCTTCTCCAGCTGCGTGGCACTTCCCCACGTGAAGGGCGCCACCACCCATACCGCTCGGTGGCTTGCCAAATACATCGGTGTTCTCATTTCCAGATCCAGGTAAAATCCTTCCAATCCATCCAGGTCTTCCGCAACTCCTTCATCGGCCCCGAGCCGAGGCCTCCGCCAGAGCCACCGGATCCACATAGTATAAATTTCAGGCGCATCAGCGTTCCATTTTGAGTTCACATACCCATGGCAATCAGGGGAAAAGGGGTTGCGCCGACCCTTGAGCAGATTCCCGAAGCATTCTTGGGTCCACATTCCCACGGTAATGCAGAGTCTGAGCACGGTAATCCCTTTTCTTCCCCTCCACTTGTTGAGGGTTCCTCCAATGTGGTAAAATACCCATCAGAAGGAAGCCCTCATGCACCGCAAGAGAGGAGACAGGAACAAAAGCACCCCATTTCCCTCTCCTGTGGGATTTGTCACCCCGGGCATCCATCTCGGAGTAAGCCCTGACCTTCTGGGCCTCCTCAGAGTGTAAGCCCCAATCCATCACCCTAGGACGCCTTCATGTGTAATCCCCACTCCACTTCTAATGGACGCACCATTCGCGATGTAATCCTCTGGTCCCTACTGCCTCTTGTTTCTCACACCGATCATGACTCACATGGGCTTAGAGTAAGCATCGACCGTGACATCTTCCTCAGGGCCTTCTTGGAGTGTAAGCCCCAACCCATCATTCTGGGCTGCCCCAGAGCGTAAGCCCCAAGCCAGAGTGAACTACTGGGACCTTGATCCATGTCAAGGCATGGTACTTTGGAAGCCTCCATGATGTTCAAGCCCACCACTCGGTTGTTTCTTCACGTCGAGTTCCACCTTCGTCCAACATGACGTTAAACTGTATGCCCCCATCCTGCATGATGTTAATCTGTTTATGCGATCTACGTGGACTTTTATCCCTACCTCCTAGACAGGGTATGTAGGAAGCCTCAATGAGGTTCAAGCCCACCACCCATCAGACCACCTGGTCTCTCTTCACGTCGGTTCCCCGATACCTATCCGAACTATGTGGGATTTGATCCCTACTTCCTATGCAGGGTACGTAAAATGCCTCCCTGAGGTTCAAGCCCAACAGCCGGTCGATCCGACCATCTCTACGTCAGTTCACTACGCCACTCCCAGTTCCGCCTCAAGCGAGTTCAGCCCTTCGGGGTCATCAATCCAATGAGGTATGGTAAACCTCGGGCATAAATTATTCCGAACCCTTGCATCTAGTTGACTATTTCCCACCATGGTTAAATACATGGATACTATGTTTGGGTATAAACCTTAGATTCACAAACATATGAATACGTCTTAAATCTATAAGAGAGTCCCGGAACAGGCAATAATTTCCCCCCCAAAAAGGTTGAGATGAGCCTAACTTCCCAACCTCTCGACCAATGTGATTTCTTAAGAGTCATTGGTTAGACCATCTGGTGAACGCCTGCCTTTGGAAAGCAGGTCCATCAATCATTGGATACGAAGCTTTTGGGCATTCCGTGGCCAAAAACCAAGAACGAAATAGGATTATATGGTTCTTAGGGGTTTTAGGGATTTACCATTTTATGTTTTTTAACATATTTTAAGTGTTTTTAGGTCTTTATGGGTATCTTAGGGTTTTTACGGTTTTATGAGATTTTATATTTTTATGATTTTTTTTGAATTTTTAGGGTATTTTTGGGGTTTTATGGTTTTTACAGATTATAAGGGATTTTATGGGTTTTTAGTGTTTTAGGGGTTTTTGGGATTTTATGGTATTTCTACTTTTTGGGTTTTTGGGGTTTTTAATGGTTTTTATTTCTTTACCTTTTAGGGGATTAAAATGTTTTTCTATTTTTAGTGGTGTTTAATTTTGAATGGATTATTAGTGTTTTTATGGTTTTTAGGGGTTTATATTTTTTTATGTTTTTAGGTTTTTATCATTTTTTGGTTTTTTGGGTTTTTTAGTTTTTTAGTTTTTTAATTAGTTCATATGGGTTATTAGGGTTTTATGGTTTTTTTCTTTTATTGGTATTTTTAGTTAATTTGTAGGTTTTTTATGTTTTTTAGGTATTTTATGTATTTTGAGGGTTTTAAGGATTTTTTAATTTTTTTTTTTTTGGGTTTTTTATAATTTTTTTCAGGTTTTAGGGGATTTTATAGTTTTTTAGAGTTTTAATGGTTTTTAGGGTTTATAGGGTCCTTAGAGTTTTAGTGGTTTTTTGGGTATTTTGGGATATTTTGGGATTTTATGCTTTATGGGAATTTTTGGTTTTTAGGGGTTTTTAGGGTTTTATGGCCTTAAGGGCTTTTAGTATCATTTAGGTTTTTAGAGTTTTTAAGAGTTTTTAGGTTTTTAATAATATCCTTGGATTTTTCTTGTTTTAGGGTTTAATACATTTTTAAATATTTTGTAGTATTTTATTTTGAAATTTTTAGGGGTTTTTATGGTATTTAGGGTCTTTAATGTTTTTTTAGATTTTTAGGGGTTTCAAGTGTTTTTCAATTTTAAATGTTTTAGTGGTTTTTAAGGTCTTTAGGGTATTTTACCTTTGTAGGTAATTATAAGTATTTTTTTGTATTTTTATGGTTTTTATGGATTTTGATGTTTATTTGGGTTTTTTTGGTTTTTATGTTTTTATAGTTTTTTAGGTTTGTAGGGTGTTTTAAATTTTTTATGGATTTTAAGGTTTTTAAGATATCTTAGTGGTTTTTTTGAATTAATCGTATTCTTACGTTTTGATTTGTATTTAGTGATTTTATTGGTGTGAATGAGATTTTAATGTTTTTAAGAGTTCTTCTTGCTTTCTGGATTTTTGAGGATTTTTATTGAATTTTTAGTGTTTTTAGGGTTTTATGTGATTTTTAGGATTTTTAGGTGTTTTAAATGTTTTTGGGTTTTTTAGGTTTTAATAGGGGATTTTAGGGTTTTTGTGTTTTTATTTAATTTTTTAATTTTCATGGGTTTTTTGTAATATTGAATGTTGTTAGGGTTTAAGGGTTTTTATATTTTTTTAGGTTTTAATATTTTTTTGATTTTTTAGAGTTTTATGAGTTCTAATAGTTTTTTCATGTTTTTATGTGTTTATACGGTATAATGAGTTTTTAGTGAACATTAATAACTTTTATGGTTTTTATAGTTTATTAATGTTTTAGGGGTTTTATCATTATTGGTGGTTTTATCTATTTTTAGCCTTTTAAGGTTTTTACATGGTTTTGAGGTTTTTAGTGGTTTTTATGTTTTTTGGGATTTTAGTTATTTTTTAAGAATTTTTAGAGTTTAAGTGTTTTGAGGGTATCTGAGGGCTATTTAGGGTTTTTTTGATAATTTTAGGGTCTTTATGGGTTTTTATTGTTTTTTAATGTTTGTAGAAGATTAAAGGGTTTTTCCTAGTTTTTAGTGATATTTTAGAGTTTTTTAGGTTTTTTGATTTTTATGGTTTTATACGTTTTAATTGTTTTTAGTTTTTTAGGGTGTTTTAACATTACTAGTTTTTTATTTTTTTTGTGTGATTTTAGGTTTTTAATTTTTTTCTTACGGGTTTTTAGTTTTTTAGGATTGTCTATGTATTTATGGATTTTAGGGATTTTTAAGAATTTTTTATGATTTTTTGGGTATTTAAGGATTTTGAGAGTTTTTAGGGGTTTTAGGGTTTTTAGGGGTTTGTGGGTTTTGGGGGGGTTTGGGGTTATTTTTATTTTTTAGGGTTTTATGGTTTTTTAGAGTTTTTAAATGTGTTTTAGAGTTTAAAGGGTTATTAGTGTTTTTAATAGTGTTAAGGGTTTTATGGGTTTTTTATAGTTTTTCTGGTTTTTAGGGATATTTTGTGTTTTAGGGATTATTATTCTTTTATGGACCATTATGGTTTATAGGGTTTTACCATTTTAGGGTGTTGGGTGTTTTATTTGTTGTATGTTTTTATGGTTTTCTTTAGGGTTTTTTTCGGTTATCTTAAATATTTTATGTATTTTTATGGTTTGTTTATTTTTATGGGTTTTGATAGTTTTTATGGATTTTGATAGTATTTCTGGTTTTTAAGGTTTTCTAAGGGGTATTAATGTGTTTTTTTGAGTTTTCAAGTTTTATCTATTTTTATGGATTTTTTGGATGTTTTTATGTTTTTAGGGATTTTAATGATATTATTTTTTATGATTTTTATGGTTTTTATGGTTTTTATGGGGCTTTGGGGTTTTATAAGGGTTTTGTTGAGTTATTTAAGGTTTTAATAGTTTTTCAGATCTTTTTACGCTTTTTAGGTTTTAATGGTTTTTTTAGATTTATTAGATTTTTTTTGCTTTTTAGGGTTTTCAAAGGGTTTTAGGTTTTTATGGATTTTAGGGGTTTTAGGGTTGTAGGGTATATTTGTGTCTTAAATTATTTTTATCATTTTAGGTTGTAATGTATTTTAAGTGTTTTTAGGGTTTTGTGTTTTTATTAGGGATTTTTGGGATTTTAGGTGTTTTTACGTTTTTTGGGATTTTAGGCCCTTTCTCGGAATTAAATGAATTTTTAGGGTTGTAATATATTTTGAGGGGTTTTATGGGTTGTAGTGTATTTAGTGAATTTTAGAGGATTAGAGTTTTTAGGTTTTTAGGTGTTTTATGTTTATTTGGGTTTTTCATTTTCTTAGGGGATATCATGGTTTTAGTTTTTTAGGCATTTTAAGGATTTTATGGGTTTTTTGGGTTTAATCTATTTTTTGGTTTTTTAGGGATTTTGGTCGGGGTTTATGGTTTTCATGGGTTGTTTTTTTGGTTTTTATGGTTTTCTTTAGTTTTTTTTGGGGATTATAGTTTTTCATGGTTTTTAAAATTCTTTAGGTTTTAATGATATTTTAGATTTTTTTGTAGGGTTTTTGGGGTTTTATGGGTTTTTAGGGTTTTATGAGTTTTTATGTTTTTTGGGTCTTTAGGGTTTTATGGTTTTATCATTTTTTAGGATTTTTAGGGGTATGAACTATTTTTATGTTTTTACAGTTTTTTAGGGGTCTTCATATTTATTATGGATTTTATGATTGTAGGTTTTTTAGGACTATTTTAGGATTATTATAGTTAATTAGGGGTTTTAGGGATTTTGATGGTTTTATGGTTTTTAGGATTTTTGGGGATTTTGTTCCTTTTAGGGGTTTTAGGGTGTTTTTAAATTTTTGGGGGTTTTAAGGTTTTTTATAGGATTTAATTTTTTAAGGGATTTAAGGGGTTATAGAGTTTTTAATTTTTTTTAGGATTTCTATGTGGTTTTATGATTATTTATGGTTTTAAGGGTTTTTTATGATTTTAAGGGCTTTTTTGGGCCTTTTTAAGGTTTTCATCATATTTTTAGTGTTTTGAGGTTTTAATTATTTTTTGGATTTTATGGTTTTCTTAGGGGTTTTCAATGTTTTTAGAGATTTTTACATTTTTAGGTATTTTGAGTAATTTCATAGGGGTTTTATGGTTCTTTCTGGGTTTTAAGGATTTTGAGGGGTTTTAGGTTGTGTATGGATTTTAGTGTTTTTTATATTTTTTAAGGATTTCAAGTGATTATTCTTTTTTAAATGTTTCTTTAGGCTTTTTATGGTATTTATGTTTTTAATTTTTTTAGGGCTTTCAAGATAATTTAGAATTTTTTTATTTTTATGATTTATAGGGTTTTTGAGGGGTTTAGTGTTTTAGGGTTTTTTTGTTTTATGTCTTTTGGGGTTTTTAGGGTTTTTTAGTTCGTAGGGTTTTAAATATTTTATAAATTTTTATTATTTTTATGGGTTTAAAAGTTTTTCTGATTTTTAGTTGTTTTTAGATTTTCATCATCATTTTTTAGGATTTTAGGTGTTCTTATGGTTTTTGTGGTATTTTGGGGGTTTCAGTGTTTTTATGGGTTCTATCATTTTTTTGTTTTAGGGGTTTTGATAGTTTTTATTTTTAAATAATTCTTAGGATTTTTCATGTATTTTTTGTGTTTTTATGTTTTTAGGGATTTTAAGGGAATTTTAAGGATTTTTGTGGGCTTTTAATGTTTTTATTGATTTTGAGGATTTTAGTGCTATTTAGGGATTTTAGAGTTCTCATCATTTGGGGGGGGGGGTTTAAGTATTTCATGATTTTTAGGGGTTAAAATTTTGTTAGAGACATTTTAACATTTTTTGGTGTTTAATGGGTTTTTATATTTTTTAGCAGTTTTAGGGTTTTATGGGTATTTATGGTTTTCTATTGGTTTTAGAATTTTTTTAGAGGTTTTCAGGGTTTTTACAATTTTAATGGTTTTTATTGTTTTAGTTTTTTAGTGTTTTTTAGGTTTTTAAATCTTTCATATGGGTTTATAGGTTTTTAGATGGTTTTATATGGACCTTTTTGGTCTTTTATGGTTTTAGGGTTTTAGAGATTTTGAGTGTTTTTATGGTTTTTAGGGATTTTAGGGTTTTATGGATTCTTTGTGTTTTTGGGATTTTTGAGTTATTAAGGGTTTAAGTTTAATGGTTTAAATGTTTTTTAGTGTTTAAGAGGTGTTTAGGGTTATTAAGGGTTTTTTTTATTTTAATGATTTTAACGGTTTTATGGTCTTTATGGTTTTTTACAGTTATTAGGGGTTATTATCATTGTTATGTTTTTTGGGTTTTATTTTTATTGGTTTTAAGGTTTTCTTAGAATTTTTCTAGGTTTTAGGGGTTTTTATGTTTTTAGGGATTTTTAAATCATTTTTAGGATTTTTATGGTTTTTATAGTTTTAAGGGATTTTGAGGGTTTTATGTATTTTTATTGTTTTTATTATATTTTACAGAACACAATTTTTTTTTTTTTACGATTTTTATATTTTTTAAGAGTTTTTATTATTTTTTATGCTTTAAAGAGGATTTAGATTATTTAGTTGTTTTGGGGGTTTTAATGGATTTTTGGGATTCTAAATGTTTTTAGGGGTTTTATAGTGTTTAGAGATTTTATGTTTTTTAATTTCATTTAGGTTTTTTAGGGGTTTTTTAATTTTTTCCTTTTATAGTGGTATTAATGTTTTTTAGGTTTTTATGTTTTTCTTAGGATTTTGCAGGGTTTTATGTTTTTCTAAATTTTTTCAAAAAATTTATGGAATTTTTAGGATTTTTATGGTTTTTAGGGTTTTAAGGGATTTTGAGGGGTTTAAATTATTTTTTTTTGGTTTTTATAATTTATTAGTTTCTATAGAATTTTTACCTGTGTTCTGTTTTTGTGTTTTTCTAGAGGAATTTTTTGTTTTTTACTATTTTTATGTTTTTTTGGATTTTTATTGATTTATTAGGACTTGTATGGGTTTATGGATTGGGGGGGGGGGGGGGGGGGTTATGGGTTTTTAATTTTTTAGGTGTTTTATTTTTTTTGGGGTATATGGTTTTTTGGTGTTTATTAGGGTTTTTAAGGTCTTTATATTTTTTTCATTTTTTATTAGTTTTAAGTTTTTTTATAGTTTGACTAATTTTTTAGTGTTTTATTGGGTTTTTTAGTTTTTATGTTTTTATGGGTTTTAGGGTTATTAGGGTTTCTAGCATTTTTTATTGTTTTAAGGGGTTTAAGTTATTTTAGGTTTTTAATTTTCTAAGGAATTTTTAGGGTTTTATGTTTTTTTTAATTAGATTATTATTTTCAATGTTTTTTTGATTTTTTGAACTTTTTAGTTTTTTATGGTTTATTTGGGGTTTTAGGGTTTTTTATCGTTTAGTTTTTTAATGTTTTTTGAGTTATTTAACTTTTTTAGGTGCTTAATGGGGTTTTGATGTTTTTAGTGAGTTTATAGGTTTTTATTTGTTTTAGGCGTTTTAAGGTTTTATGTGATTCTATGGTTTTTACGAGTTTTAGGGTTTTAATATTTTTAGGTTTTTTAAATTTCTTAAGTGTTTTTAGGTTATTATTGTTTTCATAGTGTTTTTAATGGTTTTTATGGACTTTTACATTTTTGTTATTTTTATAAAATATTTAATATTTTTATGTGTTTTTATAGTTTTTAGGTATTCTGAGGGTTTTGGGGGTTTTAGTATTTTAAGAGTTTTAGGGATTTTATGGTTTTTTCTATTTTATGGTTTTTTGGGTTTTTTTAATATTTTTCTATTTTTTATTTTTTTTTGGCTTTCAAGGGGTTTTATATTTTTGGTGGTTTTTAGGTTTTAATAGGGTTTTAGGGTTTTTATGGTTTTTAGGGGTTTACGTTTTTTTATTTTTTTAGGGTTTTTCGCATTTTTGGGTTTTTGGGGTTTTTTAGTTATGTTATATTTTTAATTATTTCTTATGTTTTTTTGGGGGTTTATGGTTTTTTACAATATTAGGGATTTTTAGTTAATTTTTAACATTTTCAAGTTTATAGGTATTCTATTTGTATTGGGGTGTCATGGTTTTTTTTGGGTTTTTACATTGTTTTGATTTTTATAGTTTTTTCATGTTTTTAGGGGTATACTGGTTTTTATAGTTTTTAACGCATTTCATGGTTTATAGGTTTATTAGAGTTCTTAGTGGGTTTTTGGTTTTTATAGATATTTTGGGATTTCAAGGTTTTTTTGGGAATTTATGGTTTTTATGGGATTTTTGTGTTTTATGGACTAATGGTTTTTTATGACTTTTAATTTTTTAGAGTTTTTAAGAGTTATTTGGTTTTAAATAATTTATTAGGATTTTTTTGGGTGTTATGGTTTAATACATTTTTAGGTCGTTTTTTAAGAATTTTTGGGGGCATTATAGTTTTTATGGATATTGATTTTTTCTAGGTTTTTAGGGTATTTACAGCTTTATGTTTTTATAGATTTTAGGGTTTTGTTAGGGGTTTTTACATTTTTTGGAATTTTAGGGATTTTTTTTGTTTTTTATGGTTTTAAACAATTTTGAGGGTCTTTTTACGGTTTTTAAGGTTTTATTGTTTTTTAAATTTCTATAGTGTTTTTAAATTTTTGAGGTTTACAGGTTCTTAAGATTTCATGATTGTTTTTTTAGGTTTAAATGAGTTCGAGTGTTTTTATTTTTTTTATTGATTTATGGGTGTTTAAGGGTTTTTAACGGTTTTAGAAGATTTTATGGTTGTTTAGGATTTTTTAGGGTTTTCATAATATTTTTTGGGTTTTTATGGAATTGAGTGTTTTTTTTTGTATTTTTAGGTGTTTTAAATGTTTTTTTGTTTTTTGAGGTTTTCTTAGGGTTTTAGTTTTTTTTTTGTTTTTTTAATTTTTAGGGGATTTTTTAGATTTTACGGTTTTTAGGATTTTTATAGTTTTTTAGGTTTTTATTAATTTTTATGTTTTTTTTTTGATTTTTTAAGTTTTGGGTGGTATTTTTGTGTTTTTTAGTGTTTATGGGTTTATATGTTTTAATGTTTTTACGTATTTAAAGGTTTTTTAGAGTTTTTAGTTTGTAGGGTTTTTAAAGCTTTTACCGGGTTTTATAGATTGGGGGTATGATAAGTTTTTAGGGTTTTTTAGGATTTTCAGTGTTTTTTAGGTTTTTGAGATATCATAAGTGTTTTTAGGTATATAATGTTTTCTTAGGGGTTTTTATGGTTTTTAGGGTTTTTATATTTTTAGGGTTTTTATGGATTTTTATGATTTTTATGTATTTATGGTTTATTAGGATTTTTTATGGTTTTTTGGGGTTTTTTGGGTTTTCATGATTCTTTTGGGTGTTTTGGGGTTTTTGATTCGAGCTTCTTCGGTTTCTAAATGTTTTTATAGTTTTTTAAAATATTATTAATTTAAAGGGTTTTTAGAGATTTTAGTGAAGTTTTGTCTTTTTATTGGTTTTTGAGGGTTTTTATGGTTTTCGGGGTTTTTGTGGTTTTGAGGGTTCATTAGCATTTTTTAGATTTTTTTAAAATTTTTAACAAATTTTTGGATTTTAAGGGGGGTTTTAGTGTTTTTATGATTTTATGGTTTTCTTAGGTTTTTTAAGTGTTTTCATGTTTTTAGGATATTTTACATTTTTCAGGATTTTGGTTCATTTTTAGGATTTTTTTAGTTTTTAGGGATTTGGAGGGTTTTTAAGGGTTTTAGGGGTTTTAATGGGTTTTAATGTTACTTTTGTTTTGATGGTTTTAATGTGTTTTTTAGGTTTTTATGGTTTTCAAAGAGTTTTCTACGGTTTTTAGGGGTTTTAGGTTATTAGAGATTTTTAGTTATTTTTTGGATTATTATGGATTTTAGGGATATTTTGGGGTTTTAGAGGTTTTAGGGTTTTTCGAGTACTATAAGATTTTTATAGGGTTTAAGGTTTTTTATATTTTTATTGGGTTTTTAGGGATTTTATGGGTTATTAGGGGTTTGTTATGGTTTTTAGGGGTTTTAGGGTTTTTAGAGGTTTTAAATGTTTTAGGATTTTTTTTATTTTTTTAGTATTTTTTTGTTTATATCAATTTTTAAAATTTTATCTAGGTTTTTCAAGGTTTTTAAGGAGTTTCTACATTTTTAGGGAATTTTATGTTCTTTTTAGGATTTATAAGGGTTTTTAGTGATTTTGTGGCTTTTACGGTTTTAGGGGTTGAAGGGTTATTATTTTTTTTTAGGATTTAGTGTTTTTAGAGTTTTTATGGGTGTTTGGTGTTTTTAGATTTTTATGCATTTCGTAGGGTTTTTAAAGGGGTTTTAGGTTTTTTACTATTTTAGTGGTTTTAGGAATTTTTTAGGATTTTATTGTCTTATTAGGTTTTTAGGGATTTTGAGGGTTTTAGGGTTTTATTATGCTTTTTAGGGGTTTATGGGGTTTTTTGTGTTTTTAGTGTTTTAAATATTTTCAGAAATTTTTAATGTTTTTATAGATTTAAGGGTTTTTAGTGTTTTTAGATGGTCTTAGGGTTTTATGGGTTTTAGTGTTTTTAATGTGTTTATGTATTTTTTTGTTTTTAGGGGTTTTTGGTTTATAAGATATTTTTAGGGTCTTTTAGAGTTTTTTGTACTTTTTAGATTTTTGGGGGATTTTAATCGTTTTTTGGATTATATGGTTTTCATATGGTTTTTAGGGTCTTTATGGGCTTTTACATGTTTATGATTTTTAGATATTTTTATGTATTTTTATGGTTTTTTAGTGTTTTTAGTGGTTTTATGGGCTTTATGGTTTTCAAGGGTTTTATGGTTTTTATGGGTTTTACGGATTTATGGTTTTAGTGTTTTTATGGTTAATAACAATTTCATGTTTTAGGGGTTTTAAGTGCTTTTATGTTTTTACAGTTTTCATTGGGGTTTTAGTGATTTTGTGGATTTTTATGAATTTAGGTATTTTTTGGATTTTTTATGATTTTTATCGGTTTTAGGGTTTTTATAGGGTTTTAGGGGGGTTAGTGGTTTTTAGGGTATTTTCAATATTTTTTTTGGGGTTTTTAGGGTATTTTATGTTTTTAGGGGTTTTAATGTTTTTTAGAGTTTTTTATGTTTTAGGGGGATAATTGGATTTTTTATTTTTATTGGGTTTTGTGGTTTTTATTGGTTTTTATTGGTTTTTGATGTTTTTTATTATTTTTTTTGGGTTTTAGAGTTTTTTAGAGGTTTTAGAATTTTTTAGTCTTTTTAGGGTTTTATTTGTTTTTAGGGTTTTAAGGTTTTCTTATAAGTTTTAATGGTTTTAGGATTTTATATTTTTTAAGGATTTTATGTTTTTTAGTAATTTTATGGGTTTTTGGGTTTTTTGGGATTTTTATTGTTTTTAGGGTTTTTGGAGTTTTTAGTTTTATTGAGTATTTATTTTTTAAGGGGTTTTGGAGTTTTTTTAAAATTTTAGTGGTTTAAATGATTTTTAGAGTGTTTAGTGGTTCTTAGGGGTTTTATGGGTTTTTATGGTTTTTATGGTTTTTAGGTGTTTTATGTTTTATTAGGTTTTTTATGGTTTTATCATTTCTTTTGTTCTTACTGGTGATAAATGATTCTATATTTTTATGGTTTCTAAGGGTTTATTAGGGGTTTAGTGTCTTTATATATTAGTTTATTTAGGGATATTTGGGAATTTTTGGGGTTTCTAGGGTTTTTAGTCGTTTTTTGGATTTTTTGGAGTTTTAAGTGTTTTTTCTATTTTTAGGGTTATAAATTTTGTTAAAGTTTTAATTATTTATATGTTTTTAAATAGTTTTTAGAGTTTTTTTTTGTGTTTTTTGAGTTTTTATTGTTTTTATGTTTTCAATTATTTTACGGGTTTTCCGGTTTTCTAGGGATATAGGGTATTTTTTGGGTTTTTAGGGTTTGTATTTTATAGTATTTTTTGGGGTTTTATGTTTTTCTTTGTTTTTATTATTTTATTTTGGTTTTTTATGGATTTATAGTTTTTATGTTTTTATGGGTTTTTAGGACTATTTTATGATTTTTTGGATTTTTAGTGGTTTTAGGGATTTTTTGGATATTTTGGGTTTTTAGGGTTTTTTATGGTCTAATCATTTTTGTGGTTTTTAGGGGTTTTAAGTGATTTTTGTCTTTTATGGTTTTCTTAAGTGTTTTAGGATTTTTTTTTACATTTTTAGTATTTTTTCAGATTCTCAAGGATTTTATAGTTATTAAAGATTTAAGTGAATTTATGTTTTTAATGGATTCTGAGTTTTTATGGGTTTTCTGGTTTTTTTTTATTTTTTGATGGGTTTTTATAGTTTTTTATAATTTTTAGGGGTTTAAAGGGTAATATAAATTTTAGTGCGTTTTTAGGATTTTAATGTTTTTGGGTAATTTTAGATTTGTAGGGCTTTTTTCATTGTATTAGGTTTTTAGAGGATTTAATTTTTTAAGTTTTTATAGTTTTTTTGTGATTTTTCAATGTTTACGGCTTTTAATGTTTTAATTATTTTTAATGATTTTTAATGATTAATTTTTGATTTTAATGGTTTTAGGAATTTTTTTGGGTTTTAGTTTTTTTTTTGTTTTATGTGTTTTTTGGGTTTATAACGCTTTTTTGTGTTTTTAAGGGTATTAAGTGTTTTTAGAGTTTTTTTTACATTTTTAAGGTTTTAAAGGGGTTTTAGAGTTATTAGTTGATTTTGGGGTTTTATTGGTTTTAGATTTTTTATGGTTTTAGAGGTTCTATGGTTTTTAGTGGTTTTATGGCATCTTTAGGTGTTTTAGTGTTTTTTATGTTTTTTTTGGTTTTATATGTTTTTAGTTTTTCAATATTTTCTTAGGGGTTTTAGGGTTTTTAGAGTATTCACATTTTTATTTATTTTTGGGGGTTTTAGGGTTTTTATAGGTTTTAGGGTTTTTATTATTTTTAGTATTCTTAGGTATTTTATGATTATTTTGGGTTTTAAGTTATTATTTGGATTTGTTCAGGAGTTTTGGTAATTTTTACGTTTTTAGGGGGTTTAGGCCCTTTTTTAATTTTTATTGAATTTTAGGATTTTAGGTATTTTGATGATTTTTATATTTTTTTAGGGTTTTATGGTTCTTATGGTTTCTTTATGTTTAAAGGGGTTTTTTGAGTTTTTTAGGGATTTAAATATTATTTGCGTCTTAATGTTTTTAGAGGTTTAAAGGGTTTTTATAGTTTTTAAAGGGGATTAGAGTTATTATGGGCTTCAACCTTTTTTTGTTTTTTGGTTTTTTAATGGTTTTTATGGTTTTTATAAATTTTTATTTTCATAGGTATTTTAGGGTGTTTTTGATAAAAGGGATGATTTAGAAAAATAATATTTACAATATTACAATAATACAATACAAGTACAACGAGTGAAGAAAATAAAAGTGAATGAGTGAATGAAGTCCCAAACCCTGGTTAAATAGTTTAATATTTTGATCCTTTTAGTGACATGGCCAATTGTGTACGTACTTAAAAAAATTTAATGGTTCCAAGAAATCATAGCGTCTAATAAGACATTAACCCAGGAAGATGAATGTCATTTGAAATAATATATTAAGGAACAAATTGAATGTTTTCTATTTTAGGAAAATATATAAACAAAAAAACCCCTATTTCTTTTTTAATATGATATATGAACTATAATTTTAATTATTTTTTGAAATTTAATTTTAAATTATGAAATTCCTAGTAATGAAAAAATACAAAAAATTTGGTAGGAAATCCTAATCCAAATCATGATTTTGGAAAAAAATGGATTCTTATCCACAAGATCAAACAAACAACAATATAAAAAGGATAGGTATATAGAATCAATGTAAGATGTTCTAAAAAATATAGTTAATGGTATTTGGCTGGTATAATCAATAAAAATTATTCCATGATCAAAACTCCAGAAACTCCAGAAATAAATCAATAGGTTTTTTTGGGTTTTAGTTTTTTTTTTGTGTTTATATAGTTTTTATAATTTTTAATGTTTTTAGGGATTTAAATGGTTTTTATAGTTTTTAATGGTTTTATAGGGTTTTATAGTGTTTTGGGTTTTCTAATGTTCTTATGGTTCTTTAGGTAATTTGTGGTTTTTGGGGTTTTAGAGTCTGTTTAGTGTTTTTATCATTTTTTAGGGTTTTGAGGATTATATTTTATTTATATTTAATGTTTTCTTAGGGGTTTTAGGGTATTTATGGATTTTTATTTATTTAGGTATTTTTGATATTTTTTTATTTTTCTATTTTTAGGGTTTTTAGAAATATTTAGGGGTTTTAGTGTTTTTAGGGAATTTGTGTTTTTAGCGATTTTAATGTTTTTTTGGGGTTTTAGGGTTTTTAGGTTTTTATGGATTCTTAAAGATTTTTTGGGTTTTTCCATGTTTTTACTTTTTTAGGGATTTTTAGGATATTTATATGTTTTTAGGATTTTTTTGATTGTGGGGGTTTTCATGGTTTTAGGGATTTTATGATTTTTTTTGGTTTTTTTGGTTTTTTTAGTTTTTTTTAGTTTTTTAGGGTTTTAAATTTGTCTTGGAGAGCATTAAATTTTTTATGGGTTTAATTTATTTTTAGAGTTTTTAGTGGGTCATTATATTTTTTAGGGGTTTTATTTTTTGTAAGTGTTTTGGGGGTTTTATGGTTTTATGTGTTTGTGGGATTTTTGAATCTTTTAGTTTTTTACGGTTTTTCGCATTTAAAGGTTATTAATGGGTTTAAAGTGTTTTTACATTATTATTGTTTTTGTTGTGTTTTTATGGGTTTTTAGGGTTTTTACATTACAAGGTATATTTAGTTATTTTTTGGGATTTTATGGGGTTTTTTGGATTTTATAAATTTTAAAAGTTTTTATTGTTTTTTGAGATTTAAAGTTTTTTGGGGTTTTAATGTTTTTAGATTTTATGTGTTTCAAGGGTTTTATAGTTTTTAAAATATTTAGAGGTTTAATGGGTTTTTTAGATCCTTTAGTGCTTTTTTGGTTTTTATGGGTTTTAGGGTTTTTATTTTCTTTATGGTATTTTTTGCCCTTTTAGGGGAATGTAGGGTTTTAATTGTTTTTAGGTTTTTAGAGTGTTTATGTTATTTTTCATTTTTAATTTTTTTCTTAGTGATTTTCATTGTTTTTTTTTGGTTTTTTATATTTTTAGCGATTTTTCATGATATTATAATATTTTTATGTGTTTTTGGTGGTTTTATGGATTTTGAGGGGTTTTAGGGTTCTATGATTTTTATTGTTTATAGATTTTCTAGGTATTTTAAGTGATTTAGGTTTTTAAGATTTTCTTTCGTTTTTTATACATTTAGTGCATTTTTACATTTTAAGGGCCTTTTGGGATTTTATTTTCATAGGGGTTTTAGGAATTTCGATCATTTTAGGGATTTTGGAGGATTTGGGGTTATAATTAATTTTAGTGGTTTTAGGATTTTTTTTTGTATTTATAGTTTTTATGATTTTTTAGAGTCTATTAATCCATTTAGGGGTTTAAAGGGGTTTTAGTGTTTTTAGGGGTTTTATGATGTTTTAGGTTTTTTATGGTTTTAGGGAAGAAGAGTTGTAAGGCCAGGCTATCCACAGCCCCCTCAAAATTTATTATGAAAATAAAGACGCAACATACAAGGGGGGGGGGGTCAATCGACCCACACCCAAAAACCCATTACAACCAATATGTAAAAGACCCTATAAAAGAAAGAACAAAGAAGAAAAAAGAAAAAACTCAAAAGGAATAAGTAAGTCAATGTCACCACAAAAATCACCAAGAGGTTCAGTCGCTACACCAAAACTGAAAGTCACACCATCACCATATGGATCCTCATCAGCACCATATCTAGTGGAGGCATCCGAGTCCACTGTCTCCCATTCGGATGACTCATACTACTTGAGGAAGTCGGTACAATGCCTCTTGAGTCCCTTCTTCTCCAGCTTCCTATCCGCTTGATCCTTTGTGAGGGCATCTTCCACAGCTTTGGAAGCCTTCGAGGAGGAGCCTGTTGCCATTGGTTTTGGAAGGGATGAATAGTCTCTCCATGCCCTTCTCTTGGATGGGGAAGTAGTCCCCCTCCTCCTGTTGTGCAGGACATCATCAGCACTCACTACCTTGGGGCTCCCCTCCTGCCTGGAATCTGTAGCTGCAGGCTCAGACCCACCTCTTGGATCCAAGTCTGGGTAAACTATGCCATCCATCAAGGTCCTCCTTTCCAAATTCTTTGATGTCTTCGCATCAATGAAGTCATTATAGTCCCCAAAGACAAAATCATATTTAACATCTTCATCAATTTTATCGTAGTCAAACATCACCTTCAGTTTGGGCTACTGTAGAGTCTCATGTCAGTGTTGCTCAAGGGAGATTTCAGAATCATCTAGCACAATCATCTCAGTGAGATCAACACAGGGAGGTATATTTTCAAAGACCTCAAGCTCCATTACTGAAGTCTGTTGCAACATAGTTCACTTAGAAGAAGAAGTGGTTGCACCACGCAGCTCTTGTTCCAGCAAATGAACAGACGGGGTGGCCTTGGCACCACCTAAATCATCACCCGGGGTACTTAAGGCCTCAGAGATCTGCCGCTCCTCATCATCCTGAGCATCTTCTATTGTCTCTGAACACTCCCCCTCTTCTATATCAAGCACTTAAAATAGATTTTTAAGTGAGAACAGAGTCTTGTTCTAACTCCTAACCATTTTCCTCGGCAGAATGAACATTCGTTAGCACCCCCTCCATCCTGATCCCCTCAGAACCTAGACGGGGGATGTCACTACAAACCCCACTTAGAACCATCTGTATGCAGACATCAGCAACCATATCTTTCTCTAGAACCATCTCCACCACCTTACTACATGAATATCCAGCACCTGACTGTCCTAAATCATCCTTCATCCGATTGAAACAGTCATTTACCAAGACCCATGGGTGAATCCCCCACTCATTTTTATCAGGGTATGGTCCATCCCCACGGTCAGAATCCAGGTCCATCCTTGGGGGGGGGGGGCACAATCATTACTCTCAGAAACCAAGCGATCACGGACCCCACTACGACACCCCTATTTCACATGACCAAGAGTCAGAAAATATTCACAGTAATTCACCAAGGATTCGAAAACTATAGGTTTATTCCAACGCAACTATTCACCAATCTCTATCAAGACAAAATCAACTAGTTTTTTGGAAACATCAACCTAAATACAGACTCTCGGAGCAACCAGATGACAGAGGGCTCACATTCAGCTATCCACACATAGAAATATTCCGACCAGATTGCCCAGCATTGTAAAAATTGACAAATTATGGAAGGGAAGAGGGATTTTGGGGAAATGTACCCTGATGGAAACCAAAGGCGAGTCCCAACGTAAATGAAGATCAAAGCTCCACCTAAATAGAGAAAAGTGTGCACCGTCAAATCTATGGGGGGCAGCAGAACATGCCTTTATAAAGTTCTCCTCAATAGTAAAGCGGATCAAAATATGATAGGCATCAACAAATATCATCATCGCCCTATCCTTGAGATCCCAATTCTCAATCACAAATCTATCAAAAACATCCATCAGAGGGCGCTAGATAGAGAATCGAGCCACCAGAGTCTGATTATGCAATGTTGAAGCCTTGTTGAACTCTGAAACTAATAACTACAGCTTTGGATGACCTTCAAACAGACCCGGAACGTTAGGGATTAGATTAATATGTGGAAAAAAAGGAAGCGAATCAGGATCTGAGAAGGGAATGAAGGCTCTGATTCTATCAAGAAATAGCGAGGATCCCTCCCCCTCGGGGGGGGGGGGAAGCCATGTTGCGGAGGTCGCTGTTATCTTCAATCTGGTAGAGGAAAAACAACATTGTAGAGCAACGGAGAGGGAGAGAGTGGAGCAACCATCCTCTTTCTTTTATGGTTTTAGGGTTTTTACTTTTTCTATGGTTTTTATGATTTTTATAGTTTTTATGAGTTCTAATTGTTTTTTGGTGTTAAGATTTTTTAAGTGTTTTCATATTTTCTTAGGGCTGTTTTGCTTTTATATTTTTGGGATTTTTTAGGTTTTCATGGGTTTTTAGGGATTTTGAGGGGTTGTATTGGTTTTAGGGTTTTATGTTATTTTTGGGTATTTAGGGTTTTTGTGAATATTTAGGGTTTTAAGGTTTATTAACATTTTATGGTTTTAAATGTTTTCATATTTTTTACTGGGGTTTAGGGGTTTTATGTGATCTTAGGGTTTTTATGGATCTAAAGTGTTTTTATGATTTTTTGGTTTTTCAGCGTTTTATGGTCTTTTAGGTTTTTATAGATCCTTAGGTGTTTTTAGGTTTTTTATGGTTTTCAGGGGTTTTAATGTTTTTTAGGGTTTTTACTGTTTTAAGGGTTTTAGGGTTTATCTAAATTTCTGGTTTTTAGTGTTTTTATTGTTTTTAGGGTGATTAAGGTTTTATATAGTTTTTAATGTTTTGAAGGGTTTTATGGGTTTTATTTTTAATAGTTTTTAGATTTTTTTAAAGGTTTGGGGGTTTTAGGGTTCTTTAATGGTTTTTTTTTCAGTTTATAGATTTTTTTTATGATTTTTAGGGGTTTTGTGTGATTTTAGGTTTTAAGGTTTTCCTAGCATGTTTCAGGGTTTTTAGGGTGTTTACAATTTTTTGGTATTTTTAGGGATTTTTTAGTATATTTATGGTTCTGTTGGGTTTTATGGATTTTGAATGTTTTTAGGGTTTTCATTCCCTTTTTAGTGTTTTTATGGATTTAAATTGTGTTTACGTTTTTAATGTTTTCTTAGGGTTTTCTATGGTTTTATGTTTTTAGGAATTTTTATGTTTTTTTGGTTTTTATAGTTTTTATGGTTTTTTTGTGGTTTTTGAGTTTATTTAGTTGTTTATGTTTTAGGGATTTTTTAGTATATTTTTGGTTCTGTTGGGTTTTATGGATTTTGAATGTTTTAGGGTTTTCATTCCTTTTTTAATGTTTTTATGGATTTAAATTGTGTTTAGGTTTTTAATGTTTTCTTAGGGTTTTCTAGGGTTTTATGTTTTTACGTATTTTTATGTTTTTTAGGTATTTATAGTTTTTATGGTTTTTTGTTGTTTTTGAGTTTCTTTAGTTGTTTATGATTTTTATAGTTTTTATAATTTTTAGGGAGTTAAGGAATGTTTATATAATTTATTGGTATTTATTATTTTTATGGGTTTTTTAGTTGTATAGTGGTCTATATTGTTTTTAGGTTTTTTTTGGGTTTTTATATGGTTTTTAGGGTTTTTAATTTTTATTTTTGGTTTTTAGGGTTCCTACGTTATTTTATGTTTTTAAGGTTTTCTCATGTGTTTTCATGTTTTTGAAGTGTTTTTACAATTTTAGAGATTTTTATATTTGATTGTATTTTTATAGTATTTAGGAGCTCTTGGGATCTTCATGGTTTTTAGGGTTCTTATTGTTTCTTTTGGATTTAGGGGTTTTTTATTTTTATGGGTTTTAAAGTTTTTTAGTTTTTTTAACATTTTTTGGGTTTTAAATACTTTTTTAGAGATTTAGTGGTTTTTAGTGTTCTATTTTATTATAGTTTTTAATGTTTTTATGTATTTTTAAGGTTTTAGGATTTTTATAGATTTTAGGGTCCTTTAGTTTTTTAGGGTTTTTACACTTTTAATTTTTTTAGGGGATTTATGTGTCTTTATGTTTTAAGGATTTCATAGTGGGTTTCAAGGTTTGAGGATTTTTTACATTTTTATGGATTTTTATGTTTTTTTTATTTTTTATGGTTTTTAGGGTTTTTAGGGATTTTTATGGTTTTTTAGTTTTTTAGTCTTTTAGGTCTTTTTTGTTTTCTTTGGGTTTTTTGGTTTATCCTTGTTTTTTTGGGTCTTAAAGGTTTTGTAGTCTTTTTAGAAGTTTTTATGTGGTTAAATTGTTTTTAGAGTTTATAGTGTGTTTTTATGGTTTTTATGGGATTTTAAGGTTTCTATAATTTTTTTTTGGTTTTAAGGATTTTTTGTGTTTTTTGGGTCTTTTTAGGGGTTTTATGGGTTTTAACATTTTTAGGGTTATTATGTGTTTTGGGTTTTAAATATGTTTTTGGATTTTTCACAGTTTTTAGTGGTTTTTATGTTTTTAGGTGTTTTGATGGATTTTTTACGATTTTTTGGTTTTTTATGTTTTTTTGTTCTTTTTTGATTTTGAGTGTTTTAATGGGTTTTTTGTTTTAAGGGTTTTTAGTGTTTTTTAGGATTTTAGTGGTTTTGAGTGTTTTTATTTTTGTATGGTTTACGTAGGGGTTTTCAAGGTAGTAGGGTTTTTATTTTATTTTTATGTATTTTTAGGGATTTTTTATGATTTTTAGGGGTTTTTTGGGTTTTTAGGGATTATGAGGGATTTTAGAGTTTTTAGGGTTTTTAAAGTCTTTTTTGTGGTTTAAGGGATTTTTTTATTTTTATGGGTTTTTAAGGTTTCCAGTGTTTTATAACGTTATTTGAGGTTTAAATGTTTTTAGAGTTTTTATTAGTTTTTAGGTTTTTATTAGTTTTTATGGGTTTTTATGGTTTTTATGGGTCTTTATAGTTTTAACGGTTTTAGGGTTTTTTTTATGTTTTAAGGTTTTTAGGTCTTCTATGGTTATTATAATTTAAATGTTTTTAAGGGTTTTTTGTTTTTAAGGGTTTAAAGGTTTTCTTAAAGGTTTTTAGTGTCTTTATGGATTTTCATGTTTATCATGATTTTTAGGGATTTTAGGATTTATTTTATTTTTAAGTTTTTAGGGATTTTGAGGTGTTTTATGGGATTTTATGTTTTTAGGAATTTTCTGGTTTTTAAGTTTTTAAATTTTTCTTGAATTTTTTTGTATTTTAAACTTTTTTAGAGTCTTTTAATGTTTTGGGGTTTCATGTGCTTTTAGTGTTTTTATTGTATTTTATAATTTTGTTGGTTTTTATTATTATTTATGGAATTTATGGGTTTTTTAGTTTTTCTCGGGTATTTTTATCTATTTTATCATTTTTAAATTTTAAGGCATTTTAAGTGTTATATGTTTTGATGGTTTATTCGGTATTTTCTGATGTTAATGGTTTTTTTACCTTTTTAGGAATTTTTATCTTTTTTAAATATTTTTATGGGTTTTTTGGTATATTTGGGATTTTGACGATTATAACGGTTTTATTGTTTTTAGGGTATACAATTTTTTTAGTTGTTTGAAGATTTGATGGGTTTTACGTGTTTTTTACTAAATTTAGTTGTTGAAATTGTTTTTATTGTTTTTAGTTGTCAATAATGTTTTTATGGGTTTTTGGGTTTTAAAGGTGTTTATATTTTTTTATGGTTGATAGTTTTCTAGTGTTTTTAGTGTTTGAAGCATGTATAGTTTTTTTTGGTTTTTAAAGTATCTAGGTTTTAAGGTTTGAGGGGTTTTATGGTTTTACCTTTTTAGTTTCTTTATTGATTTTAATTTCTTTTAGGTTTTTATGGTTTTATTAGCGTTGTTCAGGTTTTTTACAAGCTTTAACAATTTTAGGTATTTTTTTGATTTTTTATAATATTTAAGGTTTTAAAACTGTTAGGGATTCTAATTGATTTTTAGTTTTTTAGTGATCTAGGGGTTTAATTGATTCTATCGTTTTTGGGGTATTTGGGATTTTAATTTTTTTTATATTTTTATGTTTTTCTTGTAGTTTTTAGGTGGTTTATCTTTTTACATTTTTATGAATTTTTCATACTTTTTTTGGGTTTTTTAAGAATTTTGAGGGTCACTATAAATTTTGACGGTTTTAGGTTTATCTATTTTTTTTTTGGATTTTTATGGGTATTTTTTTTGGTTTTGTTTTAATTTTTTATGGGTTTTATGGTTTTTTAGATATTTTTCTCATTTTTAGGGTTTTAAATTTTTATTTAGAGTTTTTAGTGGTTTTTTGGGTTTTTTGGGTTTTTAGTGATTTTAGGTTTTTAGTGTTATTTAGTTTTTTAGTGGTTTAAAGTGATTTTTGGATTTTTAACGTTTCATTTTGTTTTTAGGGTTTTGTTGGTTTGTTACATTTTTATGGATTTAAAAGTATTTTAAAGGATTTTTATGGTTTTTTGGAAGTTCATGGATTTTATGGATTTTTTGGGTTTTTTGGTTTTTTAATTGTGTTATGGTTTATATGGTATTCAAATGGTTTTTAAGGAATTTAGGTTTTTTTACATTTTTATGTATTTTTTAGGATTTTAACATTTTTTAGTTGTTTAGGGATATTGAGGGTTTTTAGGGTTATTATGGTTTTTTCAGTTTTTGGGTTGTTTGGGTTTTTTTGGGTTTTTAAGAGTTTTTTATGCTTTTTTTACCTTTTAGGGGTTTTAATGGATTTTATACTGGGTTTTAGGGGTTTTATGTGATCTCAGGGTTTTTATGGATCTGAAGTGTTTTTATGATTTTTAGGATTTTCTGGGTTTTAGGGTCTTTTAGGTTTTTATGGATCATTAGGTGTTTTTAGGTTTTTTATGGTTTTCAGGGGTTTTAATATTTTTTAGGGTTTTTATTATTTTACGGGTTTTAGGGATTATCTAAATTTCCGGTTTTTAGTGTTTTTATTGTTTTTAGGGTCTTTATGGATTTATATAGTTTTTAATGTTTTGAAGGGTTTAATGGGTTTTTATTTTTAATAGTTTTTAGATTTTTTATACAGGTTTGGGGGTTTTAGGGTCTTTTAATGGGTTTTTTCAGTTTATAGATTTTTTATGATTTTTAGGGGTTTTATGTGCTTTTAGGTTTTAAGTTTTTCCTTGCATGTTTCAGGGTTTTCGGGTGTTTACAATTTTTTGGTATTTTTAGGGATTTTTTAGTATATTTGTGGTTATGTTGGGTTTTATGGATTTTGAATATTTTTACTGTTTCATTCCTTTTTTAATTTTTTTATGGATTTAAATTGTGTTTATGTTTTTAATGTTTTCTTAGGGTTTTCTAGGGTTTTATGTTTTTAGGTATTTTTACTGTTTGTTAGGTTTTTATAGTTTTTTTGGGTTTTTTGGATTTTGAGTTTCTTTAGTTGTTTTATGATTTTTTATAGTTTATATATTTTTTAGGGAGTTAAAGCTTATCTATATAATTTATTGGTATTTATGATTTTTATGGGTTTTTTAGTTGTACAGTGGTCTGTATTGTTTTTAGGTTTTTTTGGGATTTTATATAGTTTTAGGGTTTTTATTTTTTATTTTTGGTTTTTAGGGTTCCTACATTATTTTATGTTTTTATGTTTTTCTCATGGGTTTTCATGGTTTTGAAGTGTTTTTACATTTATAGACATTTTTATATTTGTTTTATTTTTATGGGATTTATGTGTCTTTATGTTTTAAGAATATCATATTGGGTTTCATGGTTTGAGGATTGTTTACATATTTATGGATATTTATGTTTTTTTATTTTTAATGGTTTTTAGGGTTTTAGGGTTTTTTATGGTTCTTTGGTTTTTTAGTCTTTTATGTATTTTTTGTTTTCTTTGGGTTTTTTGGTTTTGTAGTATTTTTAGAAGTTTTTATGTGGTTAAATTGTTTTTAGAGTTTATAGTGTCTTTTTATGGTTTTTATGGGATTTTAAGGTTTCTACAATTTTTTTTATGGTTTTAAGGAATTTTGTGTTTTTTGGGTCTTTTAAGTGGTTTTATGGTTTTTAACATTTTTTTAGGGTTATTATGTGTTTTAGGTTTTAAATATTTTTTTTGGATTTTTCATGGTTTTTAGTGTTTTTTATGTTTTTAGGTGTTTTGAAGGATTTTTTTACGATTTTTTTGGTTTTTTAGTTTTTTTTATTTTGAGTGTTTATGGGTTTTTTGTTTTAAGGGTTTTTAGTGTTTTTTTGGATTGTAGTGGTTTTGAGTGTTTTTATTTTTTTTATGGTTTACGTAGGGGTTTTCAAGGTAGTAGGGTTTTTATTTTTTTAGGGATTTTTAGGGATTTTTTATGATATTTAAGGTTTTTTTGGGTTTTTAGGGATTATGAGGGATTTTAGGGTTTTTAGGGGTTTAAAAGTCTTTTTTGTGGTTTAAGGGTTTTTTTGTATTTTTATGTGTTTTTAAGGTTTCTAGTGTTTTCTAACTTTTTTTGAGGTTTAAATTTTTTTAGAGTTTTTATTAGTTTCTGGGTTTTTATTAGTTTTTATGGGTTTTTATGGTTCTTATGGGTTTTTAAAGTTTTAATGGTTTTATGGTTTTTTATGTTTTAAGGTTTTTAGGACTTCTATGGTTATTACCATTTTAATGTTTTTAAGGGTTTTATGTTTTTTTAGGGTTTAAAGGTTTTCTTAGGAGTATTTAGTGTCTTTAGGGATTTTCATGTTTATCATGATTTTTAGGGATTTAAGGATTTATTTTATTTTTAGGTTTTTAGGGATTTTGAGGTGTTTAATGGGATTTTATGTTTTTTTAGGAATTTTATGGTTTTTAGGTTTTTAAAATATTCTTGAATTTTTTAGTATTTTAAACTTTTTTAGAGGCTTTTAATGTTTTGGGGCTTAATGTACTTCTAGTATTTTTATTGTATTTTAGGATTTTATTGGTTTTTATTATTCTTTATGGTATTTATGGGTTTTTTAGTTTTTCTAGGGTATTTTTATCTATTATATCATTTTTAAATTTTAAGGTGTTGTAAGTGTTATATGTTTTGATGGTTTTTTTAGGGATTTTCTGATGTTAATGGTTTTTTACATTTTTAGGAATTTTTAGCTTTTCATAATATGTTTATGGGTTTTTTGGAATATTTGGGATTTTGACGGTTATAATGGTTTTATTGTTTTTAGGGTATACAATTTATTTAGTTGTTTTGATATTTGATGGGTTTTAAGTGTTTTTTAATAAATTTAGTTGTTGAATGTGTTTTTATTGTTTTTATTTTTCAATAAAGGTTTTCTGGGTTTTTGGGTTTTAAAGGTGTTTATGGTTTTTTATGGTTGATAGTTTTTTAGGTTTTTTAGTGTTTGAAGCATGTTTGGTTTTTTTTTTGTTTTTAAAGTATCTATGTTTTTAAGGATTTCTTAGCATTCTTGTAGGTTTTTTAGGGTTTCTTTTATTTTTACAAATTTTTATAGATTTTAAGGATTTATATGTGCTCTTTATGTTTTCAGGGAATCTGTGTATTTTTACGATTTTATGGTTTTTAGGGTTTTGGTTTTTTTTGGGTTTTGGGGTTTATTTAGTTTTTTGGTTTTAAGGTATTTTTGTTTCTATTACTTTTTTAGGGTTTTAAAGGGATCCAAGAGTTTTTGTGGGTTTTAGGGTTTTCATGGGTTTTTAGGGGGTTTGATGGTTTTTAGGTGTTTTATGGTTTTTAGGTGTTTTATAGTTTTCTATGTTTTTTTGGGTGTTAGTGTTTTTATTTTTTAGGGGTTTTGAGTTTTTTTCAGCATTTTCAGGTTTTATTTGGGGTTTTAGTTTTTTATTGTGTTTTAAATTTTAGGTATTTTTTAGGATTTTATTGGTTTTTATAGTTTTTAAGGATTTGTGTCGATTTTTCAGGTTTTTATGGTTTTTTGGCATTTTTAAGGTTTTAAGTATTTAGTATTTTAAATTCTTTAAGGGGTTTAAAGGGTTTTCATATTTTTTGTGGGTTTAATGTTATAAGGGATTTAGGGTATTTTATGGTTTTTGTGGTTTTAGGGTATTTCGCATGTTTTTAGGGTTTTTACTGTTTTTTACATCATAGGGGTTCTAAGTATTTTTAGGTTATTAGTGTTTTCATAGGTTTTTTTTTATTGTTAGGGTTTTTTTTGTTTTATGGGTTTTTATTGAAATTATAGATTATTTATGGATTTTTAGGTGTTTTAGGGATTTTTAGGGTTTTTGGGTTTTTAGGTGATTTTATTATTTTTGAGGTTTTTAGGCATTTCATGTGCTTTTAGGTTTTTATGGGTTTCTTAAGGGTTTTCACAGTTTTTATATTTTTTAGGGTATTAAGGATTTTTGAGAATCTTATAGGATTGTAATTTGGAATTTAGTTTTTTGGGATTTATAATGTTTTTATGAGATTTTATGGGTTTTTTGGGGTTTTATGATTTTTTTGGTCTATACGGGTTTTTTAGTTTTTATCCTTTTTAACGTTGTTTCATGTTTTTTAATTTAATCTGGGGATTAAAGGGTTTTTTAATTTTTTTATTGTTTTTATGGGTTTTTTAGTTTTTAAGTGTTTTATACGTCTTTATGGTTTATATGGGGTTTTAGGATTTTTAGGGTATTTTATGGTTTTTTGGTTTTTTTTAGGGTTTTATGATTTTTAACTATTTTTGGGTTTTTAGGGTTTCTTAAGGGTATTTAAGGGTCTAGGGTATACATTTTTTGTCACTTTTATGTATTTATGAGGATTTTTAAGTATTTTTTTATGGATTTTGAGGGGTTTTAGGGGTTTTACGTTTTATTATAGTTTTTAGTGTTTTTATGTTTTTAGGGGATTTAAGTGTTATATATTTTATGTTTTTCTTAGGGGATTTTAGAGTTATTTAAGCATATTACATTTTTAGGGACTTTAGTGTTTTTTAGGATTTTCAGTGGTTTTGGGTGTTTTAGAGATTTTATGGGTTTTTGGGGTTTTGGGGTATTTATAGTTTTTTGGGATTTTAGGATTTTAGTGTTTTTATGTTTTTACTAATTTTTAGGAATTTTTGGTATTTTTATGGTTTTTATGGATTTTGAGAAGGGGGTGGGTTTTAGGGTTTTTTAGCATTTCTTAGGTTTTTAGTTCTTTTAATGGCTTTTCAGTTTTTAAGATTTTCTTTGGTTTTGTCAATGTTTCTCTGTTTTTTTATGTTATTAAGGGTTTTAAGGGGTTGTTTGGATTTTTATGTGTTTTATGGATTTTTTTTGGGTTTTTAGCATTTTTGGGTTTTTTAGTTTTTTGGGATTTTAGAGTTTTAGTGTTTTTGGGGGTTTATAGAATTTTATATTTTTTATCACGTTTAGATGTTTCCAGTGTTTTTACAATTCATTTTTTGTTTTTAGGGGTTTTTATGGGGTTTTAGTATCTTTATATGTTTCTATGGGTTTATATAGTTTTAGGGGGGTTTGGGGTTTTTAGGTGTTTTAAGTGTTTTTTTGTTTTCGAAGTTTTTATATGTTTTTTAGGGGTTTTAGGTTTTTTTTAAAAAAATTAGTATTATTGGGGATTATTTTTATTTTTATGAGTCTTATAGTATTAAGGAATTTTGATCGGTTTTAGGAATTTTTTAGTGTATTTAGGGGTTTTACGTTTTTGGGGGGTTTATGGGTTTTTTTGAGTTTTTAATGTTTTAATAGTTTTTTCAATATTTTTGAGTGTTTAAACAGTTTGTAGAGTTTTTAATGGATTTTTAGGGGTTTAAGGGTTTGGTATTTTCTTTTTTTGATATTTTTCTGTGTTTTATGGGTTTTAGCGTTTTGAGGGGTTTTCTGGTTTTACCTTTTTAGTTTTTTATCGATTTTAATTTCTTTTAGGTTTTTATGGTTTTATTAGTGTTTTTCAGTTTTTTTACAAGGTTTTACATTTTTAGTTATTTTTTCAATTTTTTATAATATTTAAGGTTTTATAACTGTTAGGGATTCTAATTGATTTTTAGGTTTTTTATTGATCTAGGGGTTTAATTGAATCTATCGTTTTTGGGGTATTAGGGATTTTAATTGTTTTTATATTTTTATGTTTTTCTTGTGGTTTTTAGGTGGTTTAGTTTTTTACATTTTTATGAATATTTCATACTTTTTTTGAGATTTTTAAGATTTTTGAGGGTTACTATAAATTTTGATGGTTTTAGGTTTTTCTAGTTTTTTGGATTTTTATTGGTATTTTTTGATTTTGGGTTTGATTTAAGTTTTTATGGGTTTTATGGTTTTTTAGATATTTTTATCATTTTTAGGGTTTTAAATTTTTATTTAGAGTTTTTAGTGGTTTTTTGGGTTTAATGGGTTTTTAGTGTTTTTAGGTTTTTAGTGTTTTTTAGTTTTTTAGTGGTTTTAAGTGATTTTTGGTTTTTTAACATTTCATTTTGTTTTTAGGGTTTTGTTGGTTTGTTACATTTTTATGGATTTAAAAGGATGTTAAAATATTTTTATGGTTTTTTGGTAGTTCATGGATTTTATGGATTTTTAGGGTTTTTTTGGTTTTTTAAGTGTGTTATGGTTTTTATGGTTTTCAAATGGTTTTTAAGGAATTTTGGATTTTTTAAATTTTTATGAATTTTTTAGGATTTTAATGTTTTTTAGTTGTTTAGGGATATTGAGGGTTTTTAGGGTTTTTAGGGTTATTATGGGTTTTTCAGTTTTTGGGTTGTTTGGGGTTTTTTTGGTTTTAAGAGTTTTTTATGTTTTATTACCTTTTTAGGGGTTTTAATTGATTTTATACTGGGTTTTAGGGGTTTTATGTGATCTCAGGGTTTTTATGGATCTGAAGTGTTTTTATGATTTTTAGAATTTTCAGGGTTTTAGGGTCTTTTAGGTTTTTATGGATCTTTAGGTGTTTGTAGGTTTTTTATGGTTTTTAGTGGTTTTAATGTTTTTAGGGTTTTTACTCTTTTAATGGTTTTAGGGTTTATCTAATTTTCCAGTTTTTAGTGTTTTTATTGTTTTTAGGGTCTTTATGGTTTTATATAGTTTTTAATGTTTTGAAATGTTTAATTGGTTTTTATTTTTAATAGTTTTTAGATTTTTTATACAGGTTTGGGGGTTTTAGGGTCTTTTAATGGGTTTTTTCAGTTTATAGATTTTCTTATGATTTTTAGGGGTTTTATGTTCTTTTAGGTTTTAAGGTTTTCCTATCATGTTTCAGGGTTTTTAGGGTGTTTACAATTTTTTGGTATTTTTAGGGATTTTTTAGTATATTTATGGTTTTGTTGGGTTTTATGGATTTTGAATGTTTTTAGGGTTTTCATTCCATTTTTAATGATTTTATGTATTTAAATTGTGCTTAGGTTTTTAATGTTTTCTAAGGGTTTTCTAGGGTTTTATGTTTTTAGGTATTTTTACTATTTTTTTAGGTTTTTATAGTTTTTATGGTTTTTTGTGGTTTTTGAGTTTCTTTAGTTGTTTTATGATTTTTTATAGTTTTTATAATTTTTAGGGAGTTAAGGAATGTTTATATAATTTATTGGTATTTATTATTTTTATGGGTTTTTTAGTTGTATAGTGGTCTGTATTGTTTTTAGGTTTTTTTGGGATTTTATATGGATTTAGGGTTTTTATTTTTTATTTTTTGTTATTAGGGTTCCTACGTTATTTTATGTTTTTAAGGTTTTCTCATGTGTTTTCATGGTTTTGAAGTGTTTTTACATTTTTTAGAGATTTTTATATTTGTTTGGATTTTTATGGTATTTATGAGCTCTTGGGATCTTCATGGTTTTTAGGGTTCTTATTGTTTTTTTTGGTTTTAGGGGTTTTTTATTTTTAGGGGTTTTAATGTTTATTATTGTTTTTTAAAATATTTAGGGTTTTAAATATTTTTTTAGAGATTTAGTGGTTTTTAGTGTTATATGTTTGTTATGGTTTTTAATTTTTTTATGTTTTTTTATGGTTTTAGGATTTTTATAGATTTTAGGGTCCTTTAGGTTTTTTAGGGTTTTAACACTTTTAATTTTTTTAAAGGATTTATGTGTCTTTATTTTTTAAGGATTTCATAGTGGGTTTCATGGTTTGAGGATTTTTTACATTTTTATGGATTTTTATATTTTTTTTATTTTTTATGGTTTTTAGGGTTTTTAAGGATTTTTATGGTTTTATGGTTTTTTAGTCTTTTAGGTCTTTTTTGTTTTCTTTGGGTTTTTTGGTTTATCCTTGTTTTTTTAGGTTTTAATGGTTTTCTAGTCTTTTTAGATGTTTTTATGTGGTTAAATTGTTTTTAGAGTTTATAGTGTGTTTTTATGGTTTTTATGGGATTTTAAGGTTTCTACAATTTTTTATGGTTTTAAGGATTTTTGTGTTTTTTGGGTCTTTTTAGGGGTTTTATGGTTTCTAAAATTTTGTTGGGATATTATGTGTTCTTGGTTTTAAATATTTTTTTTGGATTTTTCATGTTTTTTAGTGTTTTTTATGTTTTTAGGTGTTTTGAGGGATTTGTTTACGATTTTTTGGGTTTTTTGTCTTTTTGTTTTTTTGTGATTTTGAGTGTTTTAATGGGTTTTTTGATTTAAGCGTTTTTAGTGTTTTTTAGGATTTTAGTGGTTTTGAGTGTTTTCAATTTTTTTATGGTTTACGTAGGAGATTTCAAGGTAGTAGGGTTTTTAATTTTTTTGGTATTTTTAGGGATTTTTTATGATTTTTATTATTTTTTAGGTTTTTACGGATTATGAGGGATTTTAGGGTTTTTAGTGTTTTTAAAGTCTTTTTGTGGTTTAAGGGTTTTCTGTATTTTTATGGGTTTTTAAGGTTTCCAGTGTTTTATAACGTTATTTGAGGTTTAAATTTTTTTATAGTTTTTATTAGTTTCTGGGTTTTTATTAGTTTTTATGGGTTTTTATGGTTTTTATGGGTTTTTATAGTTTTAATGGTTTTTGGGTTTTTTATGTTTTAAAGTTTTTAGGTCTTTTAATGTTATTACCATTTTAATATTTTTAAGGGCTTTATGTTTTTTAGGGTTTAATGGTTTTCTTAGGGGTTTTTATTGTCTTTAGGGATTTTCATGTTTATCATGATTTTTAGGGATTTTAGGATTTATTATATTTTTAGGTTTTTATGGATTTTGAGGTGTTTTATGGGATTTTATGTTTTTTAGGAATTTTATGGATTTTAGGTTTTTAAAGTTTTCTTGAATTTTTTAGTATTTTAAACTTTTTTAGAGTCTTTTAATGTTTTGGGGTTTAATGTACTTTTAGTATTTTAATTTTATTTTAGGATTTTATTGGTTTTTATTATTCTTTATGGTATTTATGGGTTTTTTAGTTTTTCTAGGGTATTTTTATCTATTTTATCATTTTTAATTTTTAAGTCGTTTTAAGTGTTATATGTTTTGGTGGTTTTCTTAGGGATTTTCCGATGTTAATGGTTTTTTACATTTTTAGGAATTTTTATATTTTTTTAATATTTTTATGGGTTTTTTGGAATATTTGGGATTTTGACGGTTATAATGGGTGTATTGTTTTTAGGGTATACAATTTTTTTAGTTGTTTTGAGATTTGATGGGTTTTAAGTGTTTTTGAATAAATTTAGTTGTTGAAAGTGTTTTTATTGTTTTTAGTTGTGAATAAAGTTTTTATGGGTTTTTGGGTTTTAAAGGTGTTTATGGTTTTTTATGGTTGATAGTTTTTTAGGGTTTTTAGTGTTTGAAGCATGTTTAGTTTTTTTTTGGTTTTTAAAGTATCTAGGTTTTTAAGGATTTCTTAGCATTCTGCAGGTTTTTTAGGGTTTCTTTTATTTTTACAGTTTTTTTTGATTTTAAGGATTTTTATGTGCTCTTTAAGTTTTCAAGGAATCTGTGTATTTTTACGATTTTATGGTTTTTATGTTTTTGGTTTTTTTGGGTTTTTTGGGTTTTTGGGTTTTTTTTTAGTTTTTTGGTTTTTAAGGTATTTTAGTTTCTATTACTTTTTAAGGGTTTTAAAGGGATCCAAGTGTTTTTGTGGGGTTTAGTGTTACCATGGGTTTTTAGGGGGTTTGATGATTTTTATGGGTTTTATGGTTTTTAGGTGTTTTACAGTTTTCTATGTTTTTTTGGGTGTTAGTGTTTTTATTTGCTAGGGGTTTTAAGTGTTTTTCAGAATTTTAAGGTTTTATTTGGGGTTTTAGTTTTTTATTGTGTTTTACATTTTAGGTATTTTTTAGGATTTTATTGGTTTTTATTGTTTTTAGGGATTTGTGTGGATTTTTCGGGTTTTTATATTTTTTTGGCATTTTTAGGGTTTTAAGTATTTAGTATTTTAAATTATTTTCGGGGTTTAAAGGGTTTTTATATTTTTTGTGGGTTTAATGTTTTAAGGGTTTTAGGGTATTTTATGGGTTTTTTGTTTTTTAGGGTATTTGGCATGTTTTTAGGGTTTTTAGTATTTTTTACATCATAGGGGTTCTAAGTATTTTTAGGTTTTTAGGGTATTCATAGGTTTTTTTATTTTTAGGGTTTTTTTTGTTTTTTGGGATTTTTATTGAAATTCTAGATTATTTATGGATTTTTGGTGTTTTGGGGATTTTTAGGGTTTTGGGGTTTTTAGGGGATTTTATTATTTTTGAGGTTTTTAGGCATTTCATGTGCTTTTTGGTTTTTATTGGTTTCTTATGGGTCTTCACAGTTTTTATATTTTTTAGGGTTTTAAGGATTTTTAAAAGTCATATAGGAATTTAATTAGGATTTTATTTTTTTGGGATTTATAATGTTTTTATGAGATTTTATGGGTTTTTTTGGGTTTTATGATTTTTTTGGCCTTTACGGATTTTTTAGTTTTTAGCCATTTTAACGTTGTTTCATGTTTTTAATTTGATTTGGGGTTTAAAGGGTTTTTTAGATTTTATTTTTTATTGTTTTTATGGGTTTTTTGAGTTTTTAAGTGTTTTATAGGTCTTTATGGTTTTTATGGGGTTTCAGGATTTTTAGGGTGTTTTATGGTTTTTTTGGTTTTTTTGTTTTTTAGGGTTTTTTTTTGGTTTTTTTTGTTTTTTAGGGTATTTATGATTTTTAACTATTTTTGGGTTTTTAGGTTTTCTTAAGGGTATTTAGGGTTCTAGGGTATACATTTTTAGTCACTTTTATGTATTTTTTAGGATTTTAAGTATTTTTTTAAGGATTTTGAGGGGTTTTAGGGGTTTTACGGTTTATTAGAGTTTTTAGTGTTTTTATGTTTTTAGGGGATTTAAGTGATTTATATTTTATGGTTTTCTTAGTGGATTTTATAGTTATTTAAGTATATTACGTTTTTAGGGACTTTAGTGTTTTTTAAGATTTTCAGTTGTTTTGGGTGTTTTAGGGATTTTATGGGTTTTTGGGGTGTTTGGGTATTTATAGTTATTTGGGATTTTAGGGTTTTGGTGTTTTTAGGGATTTATGGGTTTTAATGTTTTTAACACTATAAGGGTTTTTAATTTGTTTTAGATTTTTTAGTGGTTTTCAAAGATTTTATGAGGTTTTTGGATTTTAAAGGGTTTTAGGGGGTTTTATTTCTTTCTAGGGGTTCAGGGTGTTAGGGACTTTTATGGTTTTTAGGGTCTTTAGATTTTTTAGGATTTTTTATGGGTTCAATTGTTTTAAGATTTTATGGTTTTTTTAGGGTTCTTTCGGGGTTGTAGTTTTTTTTATGTTTTTACTAATTTTTAGGGATTTTTGGTATTTTTATGGTTTTTATGGATTTTGAAAAGGTGGGGGGGGGGGTGGGTTTTAGGGTTTTTAACATTTTTAGGTTTTTAGTGGTTTTAATGGCTTTTAGATTTTTAATATTTTCTTTGGTTTTGTCAATGTTTCTATGTGTTTTTATGTTCTTAGGGGTTTTAAGGGGTTGTTTGGATTTTTATGTGTTTTATGGATTTTTTGGGTTTTTAGTATTTTTGGGTTTTTTAGTTTTTTGGGATTTTAGAGTTTTAGTGTTTTTGGGTTTTTATGGAATTTTATTTTTTTATCAAGTTTAGAAGTTTCCAGTGTTTTTATAGTTCATTTTTTATTTTTAGGGGTTTTTATGGGGTTTTAGTGTCTTTATAGGTTTCTAGGGGTTTATATAGTTTTAAGTGGTTTTAGGGGGGTTTGGGGTTCTTTAGGTGTTTTAAGTGTTTTTTTTGTTTTCAATGTTTTTTTAAGTTTTTAGGGGTTTTATGTATTTTTAAAAAATTAGTATTATTGGGGATTATTTTTATTTTTATGAGTCTTATAGTATTTAGGAATTTTTATCGGTTTTAGGAATATTTTAGTGTATTTAGGGGTTTTATCTTTTTTGGGGGTTTTATGGGTTTTTTGTGTGTTTTTAACATTTTAATATTTTTTTCAATATTTTTAATTGTTTAAATAGTTTGTAGAGTTTTTAATGGATTTTTAGGGGTTTAAGGGTTTGGGATTTTCTTTTTTGGAGGTTTTTATGAGTTTTAGGGGTTTTAGAGTTTTGAGGGGTTTTATGGTTTTACCTTTTTATTTTTTTTATCGATTTTAATTGCTTTTAGGTTTTTATGGTTTTATTAGTGTTTTTCAGGTTTTTTACAAGCTTTTACATTTTTAGGTATTTTTTCTATTTTTTATAAAATTTAAGGTTTTATAACTGTTAGGGATTCTAATTGATTTTTAGGTTTTTTTAGTAATTTAGGGGTTTAATTGATTTTATCTTTTTTGGTGTATTAGGGATTTTAATTGTTTTTATATTTTTATTTTTTTCTTGTGGTTTTTAGGTGGTTTATTTTTTTACATTTTTATGAATTTTTCATACTTTTTTTGGAATTTTTAAGATTTTTGAGAGTTACTATAAATTTTTGTGGTTTTAGGTTTTTCTGGTTTTTTTGGATTTTTATGGGTATTTTGTGATTTTGGGTTAGTTTTAATTTTTTATTGGTTTTATGGTTTTTTAGATATTTTTATCATTTTTAGGGTTTTAAATTTTTATTTAGAGTTTTTTGTAGTTTTTTGGGTTTTTAGTGTTTTTAGGTTTTTAGTGTTTTTTAGTTTTTAGTGTTTTAAAGTGATTTTTGGATTTTTAACTATTCATTTTGTTTTTAGGGTTTTGTTGGTTTGTTACATTTTTATGGATTTTAAAGGATTTTAATGGATTTTTATGGTTTTTTGGTAGTTCATGAATTTTTTGGGTTTTTTGGGTTTTTTGGTTTTTTAAGTGTGTTATGGTTTATGTGATTTTCAAATGGATTTTAAGGAATTTAGGATTTTTTACATTTTTATGTATTTTTTAGGATTTTAAAGATTTTTAGTTGTTTAGGAATATTGAGGGTTATTAGGGTTTTTACGGTTATATGGTTTTTTCAGTTTTTGGGTTGTTTGGGGTTTTTTTGGTTTTTAAGAGTTTTTAATGTTTTTTTACCTTTTTATGGGTTTTAATGGATTTTATACTTTAAGTGGTTTTTATGTATTAATGGGTTTTTTAGTGTATTAATGGTTTTTGATTTTATAATTTTAGTGTTTTTAGCATTTTTAGTTTTTTTGGGATTTTTTGTTTTTTTAAATTTTTAATTATTTCATATTGTTTTTAGGGTTATATTGATTTTTATATTTTTAGTAATTTTTAGTTAATTTTTAGTATTTTTAATTATTTTATGTTTTTTAGGGTTTTAGGGTATTTAGGGTTTTGTGTTTTTTTGGGGTTTTATTTTATTTTCAGTTTTTTTTGGGTTTTTTGGTTTTTTGGAGTTTTTAAGAGTTTTCAGGGTTTATTGGGTACTTAGAGTTTTTAGTGGTTTCATGGGTTTTTTATTTATATTTAAGTATTTTGTGCTTCTTTGGGAATATATGGTTTTAGGGGTTTTTATGGTTTTATTGCCTTAAGGGTTTTTACAATGTTTTAGGTTTTTAGAGGTTTTAAGAGTTTTTAGGTTTTTAAGAAATTCTTAGGATTATTCTGGATTTAGGGTTCAACACATTTTTAGGGATTTTGATGTCTTTTTTTACGAATTTTAAAAGGTTTTATAGTTTTTAGGGATTATGATTTTTTTGGGTTTTTAGGGTTTTTAGTGTTTTTTTGGATTTTTAAGGGTTTTATGGTTTTTTATGTTTTAAAACATTTTAGGGGTCTTTTGGGGTTTTTAGCATTTTTATGGTTTTTTACATTTTTTTGGGATTTTTAAGGAGTTATTGGATTTTTATGGTTTTTAGTTATTTTGAGGGAAATTTTTTTAGGGTTTTTAGGGTGTTATGTTTTAATAGGTTTTGACGGTGCTTATTTTTTAGGGTATTAAATGTTTTTAAGAGTTGGTGATGGTTTTTTTTGGTTTTAAATGAGTTATATAGTTTCGATTTTTTTACTACTTTTATGGTTGTTCGGGGGTTTTATAAATTTTTATGAGTTTTTGTAGTTTTTCAGGATTTTTTGGGTTTTTAGGGTCCTTGTAGGGTTTTATCTGATTTTTGGATTTTTAGGTGTTTTAAATTTTTTTAGGATTTTAGGATTTCTTTGGTGTTTTAGAGTTTTTAGTGTTTTTATGTTATTATATTTTTTTAATGTTTTAGGGGTTTTTGTATTTTTATAGTATGTAGGGTTTTTACGAATTTTGAATGATTTTTTGTTTTAGGGTTTTTATATTTTTTAAGTTCTAGCATTTTTTGTGTTTTAGGGTTTTTATGGTTTCTTATAGTTTTTTAATGTATATAGGTGTTTTAAAGTTATTTTGATTCATTAGTGATCTTTAATGTATTTTATGGTTTTTAGTTTTTTTAATGTTTTATGGATTTTATAGTTTTTAGATTTTTATGGTTTTTATGTTTTTTTCATTTTTTTTAATTTTTAGGGGTTTTAAGTATTTTTATCCTTGTAAGGTTTTTAGGTGATTTTGAGGTTTTTAGTTGTTTTTATGTTTTTTATGAATTTAGTTATTTTTTAGGATTTTTATGGTTTTTAGGGTATTGAGGGATTATTAAGGGTGTTTAGTGGGGGGTTTTTATCATTTAAGTGTCTTTATGGTTTTTAAGTTTCTTTAGCATTTGTAGGGGTTTAATGGGTTTTTTAGTCCTTAGTGATTTTTCAATTCTTATGGTTTTTAATGTTTTTATAGGTTTTTATAATATTTAGGGGGGTTTAATGTTCTTATGTTTTTATGGGTTTTAAGTGATTTTAGGTTTTTTAGGTATTCTTAGGAGTTTTCAGTATTTTTTAATTTGATTATGTTTTTATGGACTTTAGTGGTTTTTATAATTTTAATGGGGTTTTAGGGTATTTAGATATTTTGTGGGTATTTTGAATTTTTATGGTTATTAGGGTTTTTATGGTTTTTTGGGGGGGGGGTAGGGTTTTTTTATTTTTTAGTGTTTTGTGGTGTTTTTAGTTTTTCAATGTTTTTTTTGTGTTTTAAAGGATAATTGTGTTTTTTATTGTTTTTATTGGTTTATGTGTTTTTATATATTTTTACGGTTTTTGGGGTTTTATGATTTTTTGGGGGTTTTATGTTTTCTGTGTTCTTTAATGGTTTTAGGGTTTTCACTATTTTATTTTTTAAGAGTTTTATGTGTTTTATGTTTTTAAGGTTTTCTTTGGGATTTCCAGGGTTTCTTACATTTTTTTACGAATTTATATGTTTTTTATGGCTTTTATGATTTTAATCATTTTAGGAGTATTTGGGGTTTTTATTGTATTCTTAGGGGTTTTTTGGAGTTTTATGTGTTTTCATGTTTTATGTATTTTTAGGGATTTTTTTTTGTATTTTTGGGGTTTTATGGTATTTGATGTTATTATTTTTTTTTCCGTTTTTAGGGGTTTTTTGGTTTTTTTGGTTTTTAGGGGTTTTTTTGAGTTATTTGGAGTTTTAAATGTCTTTTATATTTTTTTATATTTTAGTGTTTAATGGGATTTTTTTTAGTGGGTTTTTGGGTTTTTCAAGGGTTATGTGATATTTTTGCGATATTAATGTTTTTTAGCGTTTTTAGGTTGTAATGGGTTTTTGGTGGTGTTAGGGTTTTAAGGTTTTATTAGGGATTTTTATGTTTTTTAGGGGTTTTTACTTTTTTTTATTTTTAGTTAATTCCTCATACTTTAATGATATTATACGGTTGTAATGGATTTTGAGGGGTTTTAGGGTTTGTAAGGTTGTTAGTGACTTTTAGGGGTTTCAATGTTTTTAGGTTTTTGGGGTTTTAAGTCTTTTAGGTTTTTTTTTATTTTCATAGGGGATTCTATGGTTTTTAGGTTGTTTTTTCTATTTAAAAGATTTTTAGGGTTTTTAAGGTTTTTATGGATTTTTAGCGTTTTTGGGATTTTGAGCAGTTTTTATAGTTTTTAGTGGTTTTTTTGGTTTTTATGGTTTTTATTAATTTTTTAGGGTTTTATTGTTTTTTTGTGGATTTTAAAATTCCTAGGGGATTAATGGTTTTTCAAAGTTTTTTAGTGTCTTAGGGTTTTGTAGATTTTTAGGGTTTTAAGAGTCTTAATGTTTTTAGGGTCTTTAGTTTTTTAGAATTTGTATCGTTTTTAAGATTTTTAGGGGTTCAAAATACATTTAGGTTTTTATTGTTTTCTTAGGGGTTTTCAAGGGTTTTATACTTTTTATGTTTTTTGGTATTTTTAGGGATATTTAAGTATTATTATGTTTAATTAAAGATTTTATGGATTTTGATGGTATTTAGGGTTTTTATAGTTTTTATGTTTTTTAAGGTTTTTATGGATTTTGTTCTTTTTTGTGTTTTAGGGGTTTTTTAGATTATTTTGGTTTTTTATGGGTTTTAATTTTTAGGGGATTTAGAGTTTTTAGTGGGTGATTATGATTTTTATGGATTTTTCATGTTATTTATAGATTTTAAACTGTTTAAAGGTTTTTTGGACTTTTTTGGGATTTTTTGGGTTTATATATGTTTTTGGATTTTAGGGGTTTTAATTGTTTTTATGTTTTTATGGTTTTCTTATGGGTTTCCATGTTTTTTTAAGGTATTTAAATTTTAAAGGATTTTTAGGTATTACTTATTATTTTATGGTTCTTTTGTATTTTAAAGGATTTTCAGGGCTTGGATGATTTTTATGGTTTTTATCAGTTTTTATGTTTTTTAGGGATTTTAAGTGATTTTTGGTTTTTAAATATTTCTTGCAGTATTTCAAGGTTTTTAGGATTTTTATGGATTTAGGTATTTTAAAATATTTTTTAGGTTTTTTAATTTTTTTTTGATTTATAGGGTTTTAGGGGATTTAGGGTTTTATGGGGTTTTATGTCTTTTGGGTTATTAGGGTTTTTTTTAAGTTTTTATGGTATTTATGGTTCTGAAAATTTCATAATTTTTTTAGAGGTTTAAATTATTTCCATATTTTTTTAATTTATTTTATATTTATTATCATTTTAAGGGTTATAGGGGTTTGTGTGGTTTTATGGGGTATTTGGGTTTTATGGTTTTTAGGGTTTTTATCATTTTTAGGTTTTGTAGGGGTATTAAGAGTTTTTAGTTTTTTATGTTTTCATAGTATTTTTCATGGTTTTTGTATTTTTTTATTAATAGAGATTTAAGGTATTTTAAAGTATTTTTTTTTGGTTTTTATATTTTTAGTGATTTTGAGGATTTTAGTGGTATTTAGGGATTTTAGAGTTTTCATCATTTTTGGGGTTTTTAGGTTTTTTGTGATTTTATGGGTTTAATGGTTTTTAGAGTTATTTTAACATTTTTTGGGGTTTAAGGTGTTTTTATATTTTTATTGGTATTAGGTTTTTATAGGTATTTATGGTTTTTCGTGGTTTTTAGGGTTTTTTAATTGTTTTTAGGGTTTTTAGCTTTTTTATGGTTTTTAGTGTTTTTTAGTATTTTAGGGGAGTTATGTTATTTATGTTTTTAATGTTTTCCATTGGGTTTTTAGGGGTTTTATGTTTTTTGGTATTATTTTGGTTCTTTTAGATCATTTATGTTTTTTATGGTTTTTAGGGATTTTGAGAGTTTTTATGGTTTTTAGAGATTTTATAGTTTTATGGTTTCTTTGGGATTTTATGGGGTTTTTTGGGGTTTAAAGTTTTTTTATAGTTTTTAGGTTTTTATGGGTTTAAATGTTTTTTAATTTTTAATTAGTGTTTAGGGTTTTTATGGGTTTTTTTGATTTTAATGGTTTTTACCAGTTTTTAGTTTTTTAGGGTTTTTATGGTTTGTCTGTTTTTTAAGGTTTTTAGTATTGTTAGGTTTTTTAGTGTTTTATGTGTCTTTATGTCATAAGGTTTTCTTTGGGGTTTTTTTTGGTATTTATGGTTTTTTATTCTTTTAGGGATTTTTAATACATTTTTAGGATTTTATGGTTTTTACTATTTTAAGGGATTTTGAGGGTTTTATGGTTTTTTAGGGTTTTTATTTTCATTACAGATTTTTTTTGTTTTTTTAGATTTTTATTCTTTTTAAAGTGATTTATAGGTTTTATCATTCTTAAGGGTTTAAAGGGTGTTTTGTTTATTTAGTTGTTTAGGGGTATTAATGTATTTTAAGGGTTTTAAATGTTTTTTGGGGGTGTTTGGTTTTTGGGGGTGTTAAGGTTTTTATTTTCTTATTTATAGATTTTTGGGTTTTTTTCAATTTTTAGGTTTCTATGGGTATGAATTATTTTTATGTTTTAATGTTTTTTTAAGGTTTTCTTTGGATTTTTTTTTTGTGTTTTAGGTCTTTTTCCTTTTTAAGGGAATTTACAGAATTTCAATAATATTTATGGTTTTTAAGATTTTGAGGGATTTTGAGGGGTTTTAAGTATTTTTTAGGTTTTTTTATAATTTGTTAGTTTTTATAGGTTTTAAGTGTTTTGGGTTTTAAGGTTTTCTAAGGGGTTTTTTTAGTATTTTTTATGTTATTTGGTATTTTTATTAATTTTTAAGATTTTCATGGGTTTTAGTGATTTTGGGGGGGAAGGTGGGTTTGGGTTTTTATGGTTTTTAGGTGTTTTATAGTTTTTGGGGGTTTAGAGGTGTTTGGGATTTATTAGGGTTTTTCATTTTTTTATAGTTATTATTTTTATGGGTTTAATGGATCTTTAGGTTTTTCTTGATTTTTTAAAGTATAATGGAGTTCATTAAGTTTTTCTATTTTTATGGGTTTTAGGGTTATTAGGGATTTATAATGTTTTATGTTATTTTGGGTATTTAAGATATTTTTGGTTTTTAAATTTTTATTAGGGATTTTTTGAGTTATCTGGTTTTTTAATGTTTTTTAGGGATTTGTATTGGTTTTTTGTATTTTTTTGGTATTTAGGATTTCTATGGGATTTTAGGGTCTTTAGGTTTTTTATGATTTTTTTTGTGTTTTAGGGTTTTTTTATTTTTAGGGTTTTAATGATTTTTGTGTTAACATTTTTGTGGGATTAAAGGGGTTTTTAGTGGTTTTCTAGGTTTTTATGGATTTTAAGGGTTTATAATGTGAGGTGAGATTATATGATTTTTAGGGGTTTTAGGGTTTTACCCTTTTAGGTTTCTTAACCTATAATATGTGTTTTTATGTTTTTATGGTTTTCTTATGGTTTTTATGATTTTTATCGACTTTTACATTTTTAGAGTTTTTTATCTATTTTTAGGTTATTTATGGGGTTTTATGGTTTTTACGTATTCTAAGAGGTTTTAGGGTTTTTTAATGTTTTAGGGGTTTGAGGGGTTTTATGGTATTTTCAATTTTTTGGGTTTTGGGGTTTTTTGGGGGGTTTTAATAGTTGTTATTTTTTTAACTTTTAGGGGTTTAAATTTTTTTATATTTTTAATGGTTTTTAAGTTTGAATGGATTCTTAGTGTTTTTATGGTTTTTAGGGGTTTAAAATTTTTATGTTTTTATGATTTATATAATTTTTAGATTTTTTGGGTTTTTTAATTTCATTAGATTTTTTATTCAGTTCTTATGGTTTATTAGGGTTTTTTGGATTTTTTCATTTATTGGGATTTTTAGTTAATTTATAGGTTTTTTATTTTTTTATGTATTTTATGTATTGTCATAGTTTTAAGTTTTTTTAATAATATTGAGTTTTTTTGGGTTTTTATTATATTTTCAAGTTATTAGATGTTTTATAGTTTTTATAGTTTTTAACAGTTTTCAGGATTTATAGGGTCCTCATAGTTTTTAATTTTTTGGGTATTTATGGATAATTTGGGATTTAAAGGTTTTTTTGGGATTTTTTGGTTTTTAGGGGTTTTAGGGTTTTATGGCCTTAAGGGTTTTTAGTTTCTTTTAGGTTTCTAGAGGTTTTAAGAGTTTTTATGTTTCTAATAATTTCCTATGATTTTTATTGGTTTTAGGGTTTAATAAATTTTTAGGGATTTTGAAGTATTTTTTTTGGAATTTTTAGGGGTTTATAGTTTTTAGGTATTTTGAGTTTTTTGGGGTTTTTAGATTATTTATGGTCTTTTGTGTTTTATTTGTATTTTTAGGGGTTATAAGATTTTTCTGATTTTTAATGTTTTTATGTGATTTTTAGGGTTTTTAGGGTTTTTTACATGTTTAGGTATTTTTTGGTATTTTTTGGATTTTTATTGTTTTTAGGCATTTTTATGTTCTTTTGTGTTTTAGGGTTTTTATGGTTTTATGGTGTTTTAAGGTTTTTAGGGTGTTTTTAATTTCTTATTGCTTTAATGATTTTTAAGATTTCTTTATGGTTTTTTCTGTTTAATCATGTTCTAGAGTTTGAAGTTATTTTTAGTGATTTCATTGGCGTGTATGGGATTTTAATGTTTTTTTCATGTTTTTCTTGCTTTTTGGATTTTTTGGGGTTTTTTAGGTTCTTTTTAGGGTTGTTTGGGTTTTATGTGATTTTTAGTATTTTTAGGTGTTTTAAATGTTTTTTGGTTATTTGAAGTTTTCATAGGGGTTTTTAGGGTTTTTATGTCTTAATTTATTGTTTTCAATTTTCATGGGTTTTTGGAATTTTGAATGTTTTTAGGGTTTAAGGATTTTTATATTTTTTTGGTGTTAGGGTTTTTTTAGTTTTTAGGTTTTTATAATTTCTAATAGTTTTTTAATGTTTTTCGGTGTTTATATGGTATTATGTGTTTTTAGTGAACTGTAATGACTTTTATGGTTTTTTGGTTTTTTAATGTTTCATGGTTTGTATCATGTTTAGGGTTTTTATGGTATTTTAAATATTTATAGTTCTTTATATTTTTAGGGGTTTTAACTATTTATACCCTTTTCAGGTTTTTACATGTTTTCTATGTTTTTTGTGGTTTTTATGATTTTTGGGATTTTAGGTATTTTGTAGGAATTTTATGGGTTTTAGGTTTTTGAGGGAATTTAAGGGGTGAGTAATGGTTTTTTGATAATTTTAGGGTTTTTAAGGGTTTCAGTGTTTTTAACGTTTGTAGGGGTTTGAAGGGTTTTCCCCAGTCTTTAGTGTTTTTTAGAGTTTTTTTTCGTTTTATGGTTTTTATGGTTTTTATAGGTTTTTATTGTTTTTAGTTTTTATGGGGATTTAGCTTTTCTAGATTTTTATGGGGTTTTTATGAATTTACGTTTTTAATCCATTTTTATGGGTTTTTAGTGTTTCAGGTTTGTTTACGTTTTTATGGATTTTAGGGATTTTTTAGGATTTTTTATGTTTTTTTGGGTTTTTATGGATTTTGAGGATTTTATAGTTTATATGGTTTTTAGGGTTTTATGGTTTTTGGGGGGTTTTATGAGTTTTTCATTTTTTATGGTTTTAATGTTTTTCAGATATTTTTAATTTTTTTGTGTTTAAAGGGTTATTGGTGTTTTTAATAGTGTTATGGGTTTTATGGGTTTTTATAGTTTTTCTGGTTTTTATCAATTTTATCATTTTTAGGGATTTTTTTCTTTTAGGGACCTTTATGGTTTATAGGGTTTTACCATTTTAGGGTTTTAGGTGTTTTATTTGTTGTATGTTTTTAAGGTTTTCTTTGGGGTTTTTAGGTTATCTTAAATATTTTTTCAATTTTTATGATTTGTTTATTTTTATGGGTTTTGATGGTTTTTAGTGATTTTGAGAGCATTTTGGGTTTTTAAGGTTTTCTAAGGGATTTTCATGTGTTTTTGGGGTTTTCACATTTTAGGTATTTTTAGGTATATTTTGGATTTTTATGGCTTTTAGGTATTTTGATGTTATTATTTTTTTATGTTTTTATGGTTTTTTTGGTTTTTTGGGGGGTTTGTTGAGTTATTTATGGTTTTAATATTTTTTAGATCTTTTTATGGTTTTTAGGGTTTAAATATTTTTTGGATTTTTTTGGGATTTTTTATGTTTATCAAAGATTTTAAGGTTTTTATGGAATTTAGGGGTTTTAGGTTTTAGGGTATTATTGTTCCTTTAATGGTTTTTAGCATTTTTATGTTATAATATGTTTTATATTTTTTAAAGGTTTTATAGTTTTATTCGGAATTTTTTGGGTTTTAGGGTTTTTTGGGTTTTTTGGTATTTTTTGGTCCTTTCTCAAATTTAAATGAATTTTTAGGGTTGTAATATATTTGGAGGGGCTTTATGGGTTATAGAGATTTTAGTGACTTTTAGGGCTTTTAGAGTTTTTAGGTTTTTGGGTGTCTTATGTTTTTTTGAGGTTTTTGGTTTTCTTAGGGGATTTTCATGATTTTAGTTTTTTTATGTTTTTTAATTATTTTTAGGGATTTTGAGGGGGTTTGTGGTTTTTATGGGGTTTTTTTGGTTTTTATGGGTTTCTTTAGTTTTTTTGGGATTTATATTTTTTTTGTGGTTTTTAAAATTCATTGGGGTTTAAAGAGTTTTTAGAGTTTTTTTAGGGTTTTGTGTTTTTCTGAGTTTTTAGTGTTTTATGAGTTTTTATGTTTTTGGGTCTTTAGGGTTTTATGGGTATTATCATTTTTTAGGATTTTTAGGGGTCTAAACTATTTTTATGTTTTTACTGTCTTCTTAGGGGTTTTCATGGTTTTTAGTGTTTTTATTTTTGTAGGTATTTTCAGGTATATTTTATGATTATTATAGTTATTTAGGGTTTTTAGGGATTTTGATGGTTTTTATGGTCTTTAGATTTTTTGTAGATAAAGTTCCTTTTTTGGGTTTTTGGGTGTTTTTAACTTTTTTGTGTTTTTATGGTTTTTTTAGGTTTTAGTTTTTTAAGGGCTTAAAGGGGTTATAGTGTTTTTAACGTTTAATTCGAATTTTTGTGGGGTTTTATGGTTATTTATGGGTTTAAGGGTTTTTTCAATTTTATGGGCTTTTTTGGTCCTTTTTTGGGTTTTCATCCTTTTTTAGTGTTTAGTGATTTTAATTGTAATAAGGATTTTATGGTTTTCTAAGGGATTTACAAAGTTTTTAGATATTTTTACATTTTTAGGTATTTTGATGTATTTCTTGGGATTTTTATGGTTCTTTCGGGTTTTTAAGAATTTTTAGGGGTTTTAGGCAGTGTAGGATATTTAGTGTTTTTTATATTTTTTAGGGATTTCAAGTGATTATTAGTTTTTTAATATTTCATTAGGGTTTTCAAGGTATTTTGGGTTTTCATGTTTTTAGGGATTTTATGAGGATTTAGTATTTTTATAATTTTTTTATGATTTATAGGGTTTTTGAGGGGTTTAGGGTTTTACGGTTTTTTGGGGTTTTATGTATTTTTGGGTTTTAAGGGTTTATTTTTTAAGGGTTTAAATGTTTTTTAGTGTTTAAGAGGTGTTTAGGGGTTTTAAGGGGTTTTTTTGGATTTTAATGATTTTAAGTGTTTTATGGTCTTTATGGTTTTTTACAGTTTTTAGGGGTTTTTAACATTTTTAGGTTTTGTGGGGTTTTATGTTTTTTTAGGATTTGTGGTTTTCTTAGAATTTTTCTTGGTTTTAAGGGTTTTTATGTTTTTAGGATTTTTTAAAGCATTTTAGGATTTTTATAGTTTTTATAGTTTTATGGTATTTTGAGGGTTTTATGTATTTTTATTTTTTTTATTTTTTTAAAGAATATATTTTATTAGGTTTTTAATGTTTTCCTAGGGATTTATAGGTTTTTATGGGTTTTTATGTTTTAGGGATTTTTTGGACCTTTTAGGTCTTTTATGGTTTTAGGGTTTCAAAGATTTTGGTTGTTTTATGGGTTTTGGGGCTTTAAGTTTTTTAGGGTTATAAGGGTTTTTTCGATTTTAATGATTTTAACAGTTTTATGGTATTTAAGGTTTTTTATGGTTTTTAGGTGTTTTTAGTGTTGTTAGTTTTTTTGGGGTTTTATGTTTTTTTAGGTCTTATGGTTTTCTTATAGTTTTCTAGGTTTTAGGGGGTTTTATTTTGTGAGGAATTTTTAAAGGTTTTTAGGAATTTTATGGGTTTTATGGTTTTAAGGGATTTTGAGGGTTTTATGTATTTTTAGGGTTTTTATTATTTTTTACAAAATTTAATTGTTTTTTTATTTTTGTGTTTTTTATGTTGTTTAAGTTTTTTTTATCAATTTTTAGGCTTTAAATGGGTTTCATATTATTTAGTTGTTTCATGGGTTTTAATAGATTTTAGGGTTTCTAAATGTTTTTAGGGGTTTTAAAGTTTTTAGGGTTTTTATGTTATTTATTTTCTTTTATGATTTTTAGGGGTTTTTTCTTCTTTTAGTTTTCTAGTGTTATTAATTGTACTTAGGTTTTTATGTTTTTCTTAGTATTTTACAAGGATTTAGGTTTTTTTACATTTTTTAAGGAATTTAGTGATTTTTTAGGATTTTTATGGCTTTTAGGGTTTTTAGGGATTTTGAGGGGTTTTAATTATTTTTCTGGTTTATATAATTTTTTTGTTTTTATAGATTTTTTATGTGTTTTGGGTTTTATGGGTTTCTAGTGGAATTTTATGTTATTTATTGTTTTTATGTTTTTTTGGATTTTTATTGATTTATTAGGATTTGTATGGGTTAATTTAATTGGGGGGGGGGGTTAGGGGTTTTTAGGTTTTTAGGTTTTTTATTATTTTTTGGGAGTTACTAGTTTTTTTGTATTAATTAAGGTTTTTAAGGTCATTATATTTTTTCTTTTTTTATGAGTTTTATGTTTTTTTAGAGTTGTAGTGATTTTTTGGTGTTTTATTGGGTTTTTGGAGTTTATATGATTTTTATGGGTTTTAGGGTTATTAAGGTTTTGGCATTGTTTAATGGTTTTAAGGGGTTATATGAGATTTTAGGTTTTTAAAATTTTCTTAGGAATTTTTTGGGTTGTAGGGTTTTTTATATTTTTAGGGATTTTTTTATTTTTTTGGTCTTTGTAGTTTTTAGGGTTTCATTGGGATTTTAAGATCTTTTGTTGTTTTGTGGTTTATTTTGAGTTTTAGGTTTTGTCTATCTTTTAGGGTTTTTAATGTTTTTTAATATTTTTTACGTTTTTAGGGGTTTAATGGGGTTTTGATGTTTTTAGTGGGTTTTTAGGTTTTTATGGTTTTTAGGGTTTTTTATGGTTTTATGTGATTCTATGGTTTTTAGGGGTTTAGGGTTTTAATATTTTTTTACCCTTTTCAAGTGTTTTTAGGTTTTTATGGTTTTCTTTGTGTTTTTAAAGGTTTTCATAGGCTTTTACATTTTTTTTATTTTTATAAAAAATTTATGAAATTTATGTGTTTTTATATTTTTTAGGTATTCTGAGGGTTTTAGGGTTTTTTAGTATTTTAGGAGTTTTAGGGATTTTATTGTTTTTCCTAATTTTGGGGTTTTCGGTTTTTAAATTTTTTTTATTTTTTTTACTTTTGAGTATTTCAAGAGGTTTTATATTTTTTTGTGGTTTTTAGGTTTTCATGGGTTTTTCGGGTTTTTATGTTTTTAAAGGATTATGTTTTTTTTATTTTTTTAGGATTTTATAACATTTTTATGGTTTTTGGGGTTTTTTTGGTTTGTTGTATTTTTATTTATTTTTTATGGGTTTTTTGGGTTTTATGGTTTTTTTAAAATTGTAGGGATATTTAATTAATTTTTTATATTTTCATTGTTTTTAGTTATTTTATGTGTAATGGGGTTTCAGGTTTTTTTGGGGTTTTTACATTTTTTTTTATAGTTTTTTCACGTTTTTTGGGGTTTTATGGTTTTTAGAGTTTTTTACGCATTTCAGGGTTTAATGGGTTATTAGAGTTCTTAGTGGGGTTTGAGTTTTTAATGATATTTAGGTATTTCAAGGTTTGTTTGAGGAATTTAGGGTTTTTATGGGATTTTTTATGGCCTTAATGGTTTTTAGTGAATTTTAAATTTTTAGAGGATTTAGGAGTTATTTGGTTTATAATAATTTCATAGATGTTTTTGGGTTTTTTGGTTTTATACATTTTTAGGTCTTTTTTGGTCTTTTTTTAAGAATTTTCGGGGGCTTTATAGTTTTTATGGATTTTGAGTTTTTTTGGGTTTTTACGGTTTTTATGGTTTTAGGGTTTTTAATGTTTTATGTTTTTAAAGATTTTAGGGGTTTTTAGGGTTTTTTACATTTTTATGGATTTTAGGGATATTTTTTTGTTTTTATGGTTTTTAGAGATTTTGAGGGTCTTTTTTGTTTTTATGGTGTTTAGGGTTTATGGTTTTGTAGGATTCAAAAGTGTTTTAATTTTTTTTGGTTTTAATGGTTTTTAGGAGTTCATAACGGTTTTTTTAGATTTAAGTGAGTTCTAGAGTTTTCATATTTTTTAGTGCCTTTGTGGGTGTTTAGGGGTTTTTAATGTTTTTAGGAGTTTTTATGGTTGTTCAGAATTGTTTGGCTTTTCAAGATCTTTTAAGGGTTTTAGGGTTTTCAGTTTTTTTTAGTATTTTTAGGTGTCTAAAATGTTTTTTGGGTTTTTGAGGTTTTCATAGGGTTTTTATTGTTTTTTTTAATTTTTAGGGGAATTTTTTTGCTTTTTATGGTTTTTAGGTTTTTTAAAAATTTGGAATGTTTTTAGAATATTTGGGTTATTTATATTTTTTAATTTTTAGGGTTTTTTTATTTGTTAGGGGTTTGGGGTTTCTTATAGTGTTTTAATTTTTTAGGTGTTTAAATGGTATTCTGAGTTTTTAGTTATCTTTTATGGTTGTTATGGTTTTTTGATTTTTTTTAATGTTGTAGGGAAATTATAGTTTATAGGAATTTTATTAATTTTAGGGTTTTTATTATTTTTTGATTGTTAAGTGATTTAAGTATTTCTAGGCTTTTAAGGTTTGTAAGGGGTTTTTAGGATTTTAGTGTTTTTTTTATTTTTTTCATTTTAGGTATTTTTAAGTATTTTTATGGGTTTTAATGTTTTGAGGGATTTTGAGGTGTGTATATTGATTTTTTGTTAATGTTGGGATATTTAAGGTTTTTTAGTGTTTTTTAATGTTTTTAGGGGTTTAAAATGTTTTTTTTAATTTTTAGAGATTTTTATAGTTTTTTATGTTTTATGTTTTTTATGGTTTTTAGAGGGTTTTATAGTTTTTAGTTTTTTTGGGGTTTTAACCTTTTTTTTGGTTTTTATGGGTTTTATGTTATTTTAGGTTTTTAATGTTTTCGTTGTGGGTTCTGGTGTTTTGAGGTTTGTTTATTTTTTTACTCATTTTAGGGATTATTAATCATTTGATGGGTTTTTTAGGGTTTTTAGGGTTTTTAGGTATTTTGAGTGCTTTTAGGAGTTTTAGGGTTTTTATGGGTTTTTTGGGGTTTTAGGGTTTTTTGATTTTTTTAGTGTGTAAAGGTATTTTCAATTTTTTAACATTTTTTGGTGTTTAAATAGTTATTAGTTTTTTTAATTGTTTTGAGGGTTTTATAGATTTTTATAGTTTTTAATGGCTTTTTGTAGTTTTATGGTTTTTTGGGGTTTTTATGTTTTTAGGGTGCTTTAGGGATTTTATGGTTTTTACCATTTCAGGTTTTAGGTGTTTTATGTGCTGTGTGTTTTTATTATTATTTTTTTTGGGATTTTCAGATTTTCATACATTTTTAGGTATTTTTATGGGTTTTTATGGTTTTTAGGGATTTTGAGTGTATTTTAGGTTTTTAGGTTTTCTTTGGGGTTTTTAGGGGTTTTCACGTTTTAGGTATTTTAAGGAATTTTTTGATTTTTATGGGTTTTAGGGATTATGATGTTATAATATTTCATGGTTTTTAGGGTTTCTATAGTTTTCTGGGTATTCAATGGTTTTGTAGAGTTATTTAGCGTTTTAAATGTTTTTAGATCTTTTGAGGTTTTTTAGGGTTTAAAGGGGTATTAAATTTTTGGTGGGTTTATAGGGTTTTCAAGGGTTTTCAGTGTTTTGTAAGGTTTTTATGGTTTTTCTGGTTTTAAGGTATTTTGGGGTCTTCAACAGTTTTTATAATTTTTAGGTTGTGATGTGTTTTATGTATTTTTAGGGTTTTATGTTTTTATTAGGGATTTTTTGGGGTTTTATAGGATTTTTTCATTTTTTAGTATTATTAGGTCTTTTCTAAAATTTTAACGTATTTTTAGGGTTGTAATGGATTTGGAGGGGTTTTAGGAACAGGGTAGGTGTAGGGCCAGGCTATTCCTGACCCCCAAAAAATTTATTAAAGGAAAAGAAAAGCAGACAAGGGCAGGGTGGGGCCAAACATCCCACACCCAAAAATCCCTGGACCCCCAATGACATCGAAACCCTAAAAGACCCAAAAAAGATGGAAAGAAAATAGAAAGAACTACAAATAAATGCCCTCCCAAAAAGGGTCTTCTTCTGTACCATAACTAGAGGAAGTATTTGATTCCACCGACTCCCATTCAGAAGAATCATATTCCTTAAAGAAGGTCGTGTAATACTCCCTGAGACGTTGTTGTTCCACATTCAGTTGTGCCTTTCTAGACCGACTTCCCCTGCCAGTGTCAACCTCCTTAGATTTTAAAGAGGCTCTCGTGGACACTGTCCTCGGAAAAGCTGAATAGTCCTTCCTTGGTTTTCTCCTACAATGAACTGAAGATACCTCCATAGATTTTTTTCCTTCTCATAAGGAATGGCCATCTCCAGCTGATCCCTCTCCTTGATGACCATATTCATGTTCTGCTCAGTCCTTCTACAATCCTTCTGGATAAAATCGTGATCTGGAATGAAGGAGGATTCCTGGTTGAGGGAACATATTGCAAGAAAACCACATTGCACCATGTTAGGAGCCACTGCAGGTTCATAGTTTGACAAAGATGGGTCACCCCACCAGCCGGGGCCTGCTGCACATGCCCCCCCTAGGCAGCTCACTTTCATCCCCCTGGACAGAGCGCGCAGTCTCTGGCCCCTGTACTTCCCTTTTCCCCTATTCCCCAGCTCCATCCAAGGACCCAAGAGTATATAGCATCGACTAAGATTGACCAGCATTAAGGACCACATGGCCTCCACCGTGCCTAGCAGCAACAACCTTCTCCTCACTTGGCATCTGTATAGCCAGCCATACATTCCCAGCATCAACAACTAGATACCCTTGCCCCTCCTTCCCAGGAGTATTGTTTATTTTCCCCAAATTCACATCAGAAACATCACAAATGAGACCAAGAGCCTGAAAATCTGTAATCTCTTACTCATCAACACCACCTGATATCCCAGTGATGTCTAACAGTAGCTTATCTTCACAATACTCCTGGGACACACTCCCTCCATCCCTTCAGCAACAAAGGGCTGCACCCCACTCTCCTGTGCGTCAGACCTCTCAATCCCATCAACAAGTGGAGACCCTTGCACCTCTCCCTCAAGCTCCAGCCCCTCAAAGTGAATGAATATTCGGAAAACTTACTACCTCTAATTCAGACTGCTATTAGAGGAGACCGACTTTCCATCAACAGAAACCTCCCTGCATGAGGAACTTCTGGCATCCAAGATCTTCAAGTCACTCCTCAATCGCTTGAAAATGCCAGTCACCTTGGGTTATGGTTGACACTGAAAACCCACTTTTCCTCCATTAGCTTCAGATCCATGACCCCTCGACACTACCGGGGGGCTGTACCACACAATCATCACGTCCATGGATCCAGAACAAAGCCTAGATGCAGTGGTCAACCCCATGGAATCACTCCTTCTAAGCCCGATTGAAGCAGTCTCTGCATTCTTCTCCATATTCATCCCCACCGAGCCTACCCCCTTCACCAGACTCATATTGAGCATGAGGATCATTGTGGACAACCTTCTGCCCCTTTCCCTGATTCTGATTCTCCTCACCAGTCACCTCATGATATCGGTTCAAAGAACAATAATTCCTTCCGCTACACCTATAATCCCAAACATTATGACCCAGAAGCCATCAGGAGGATAATAAATCCATCCATGATTCAAAGATCACATGATGCTTCCACCGAAGCTCCTCATCAATAGAAATCCAAACAAAATAAACTTGTCCTTTAGAAGCATCAATCTCCACAAATACTCTTGGGGAGACTGGGTGGAAAAGGGCCCTTGTTCTACTATCAATGCATAAGAACCTTCCCTCCAAATTCCCCAACATTGAAATAATGGAGAAATTTTGAAAAGGGAGGGGCATTTTTGGAAATCTAACCCATGTTGCCACCATTGGTGAATCATGGTTCAAGTCTAGATCAATGATCCACCTGGAAAGAGAAAAACGATCACCATTACATCTTCTTAGAGCCTCCAACCAGGCAAGAACCAAATTATCTTCCGAAATAAAGCAAATCAAAATGTGACTACTATCAAGAAGACCTACCTAGCATGGTCTGGGAGGTCCCATTGTTCGAAAACAAATATGTCAAAAACATCCACTGGAGGTTACCAGTTCAAGAAATGCGCAACTAAGGACAACCTATGAAGGGTGGAGGCCTCATTGAACTCCTCAATCGATAACCAAAGCTGTGGAAATACTTCATGTAAGTCCGGAACCTTAGGGATTTCCAAAGTTTAAGGATTTTATGGGTTTTAAGTGTTTATAGGTTTTTTTTGTTTTCATAGGGGATTTAATGGGTTTTAGGGTTTTTATGTATTTTAAGGAATTTTATGGTTTTATGGGTTTTTATGGATTTTTAGTGTTTTTAGGGATTTTATGGGGTTTTATGATTTTCATAGTTTTTTTGGGTTTTTATGGGTTTCTTTAGTTTTTTGGGGTTTTTGTGGTTTTTTGTTGTTTTTAAAAATCTTATGGGTTTAAATGGGATTTAGAGTGTTTTTTTAGGGTATTAGTATTTTTATTTGTTTTTAGGGATTTAGGTGTTTTTATGTTTTTAGGGTCTTTTGGGTTTTAATGTTTAAATCATTTCTTAGGATTTTTAAGGGTTTGAACTATTTTTTGGTTTTTATAGTTTTCTTATTGGTTTTTAATGTTTATATGGTTTTTATGTTTGTAGGTATTTTTATAGATATTTTAGGATTATTATGGTTAGTTAGTGTTTTTAGGTATTTTTATGGTTTTTAGGGAGTTTATGGTTTTTAGGTTTTTTAGGTTTTTTGTTCTTTTTTATATTTTATGGTTTTTTAGATTTTTAGTGTTTTAAGATTTTTTACAGGATTTATTTTTTATGTTTTTAAAGGGTTTTTAGAGTTTTTATTTGGTTATTATTATCTTTATTGTGTTTTAGGGTTATTTATGATTTTTAAAGGTTCTTTAGGATTTTTATTGCTTTTTTTATCTTTTTTGGGTTTTCATATTTTTTTGGGTTTCAGGGGTTTTAGATGTTTTTTAGGTTTTATGGTTTTCTTAGGGGTTTTCATGTTTTTAAGAGGTTTTTAAATTTTTAGTGATTTAGATATATTTCTTATGGTTTTATGGTTTTTTCAATTTTTTAAGGATTTTGAGGGGTTTTGGCTCTTTAGGTTTTAGGATTTTTTATGTTTTTTAGTGATTTTAAGTGATTTTTGGTTTTTAAAGATTTATTAGGGTTTTACAGGGTATTAAAGTCTATATTTTTTGGGATTTAAATTTATATTTAAGGATTTATAGTGGTTTTGAGGCATGTTCAGGTTTTAGGGTTTTTAGGGGTTTTGTATTTTGGGTTATTATGGTTTTTTTGCATTTTTTGGGCTTTAAGGTTTTTAAAATTTCATAATACTTTTAGGGGTTTAAAGGTACTTCAAATTTTTTAATTTTTTACCTTTTTTATCATTTTTATGGGTTTTGGGGTTTTGGTTTTTTGGGGACTTTTGGGGTTTTAGTGTTTTTAATGTTTCGATCAATTTTAGTTTTTTAGGAGATTTAAGAGTTTTTTGTTTTTAAGGTTTTCTTAGGACGTTTCATGGTTTTTTTGTTTTTATGTTCTTTGGGATTTTAACGTATTTTACAGATTGTTATGGGTTTTTAGTGTTTTAAGGTATTTTTAGGATTTTTGAGGAATTTAGGGATTTTTGAGTTTCTGTTATTTTTTTGGGTTTTAAAATTTTTTGTTATTTTTTTGGGTTTAGAGAAATTTGGAGTAATTTTAACATTTTTATGGGTTTAAGGGATTTTTATATTTTTAGTGGTTTTAGGGTTTTATTGGTATTTAGGGTTTTCTAAGTTTTATGTATTTTTAATGGATTTTATGTATTTTAAGGTTGTATTGTTTTTAGTGTTTTTTAGTTTCTTAGGGGTTTATGTTTTTAGGATTTTCAATGTCTTACAATGGGTTTTATGGTTTTAGGGGATTTTTATGTTTATTTTTGTTTTTATGGAATTTTTGTTCCTTTTATGCCTTTTATGGTTTTTTGGGGTTTTTGGGATTTTGAGTGTTTTTATGGTTTTTTTGGATTTTATGGTTTTATGGTTCTTTGGAGTTTAAGGGTTTTTGAGTTTTTAGGATTTTAACATTTTTTTATAGTTTTTAGGTTTTTAAGCGTATAAATTATTTTTTATATTTTAATTGGTTTTGACGTCTTTTATGGGTATTTTTAATTTGAAGGGGTTTTGGGGTATTTGTGTTTTTTATCATTGTTGGGTTTTTTGGGGTTTTATGTGTTTTTAGGTTTTAAGTTTTTCTTAGGGGTTTTCTAAGTTTTAGTGTTTTTTATGTTTTCAGGGATTTTAAAATCATTTTTAGGATTTAATGGATTTTTGGGGTTTAAGGGAATTTAAGGTATTAAGATTTTTAGATATTTTATTATTTTTTTATAGAATTTTATTGTTTTTTTTATTTTTTATGTTTTTATGGTGTTTTAGAGTTTTAATCATTTCTAAGGGTTTAAAGGGTTTCTAGATTAATCAATTTTTTCGGGGTATTAATGGATATTGTGGTTTTTAAAACTTTTTAAGGGGTTTTTTTAGGGGGGTTAAGGTTTATATTTTCATTTATGGGTTTTTAGGGTTTTTAGAATTTTTTAGTTTTCTCGGGGTATTAATTGTTTTTAGTTTTTTAAGGTTTTCTTATGATATAGAAGGGTTTTAGGGCAAGGGAGATGCGGGGGTGAGGCTATTCCCGACACCCTTAAAATTTATTAGAGAGGAAAAAAGAAGCAGCAGACAAGGTAGGGGAGGGGTCAAACGACCCACACCCAAAAACCCTTTACAAACACACACCCAAGGGTTTTAGGGGTTTTTACCCTTTTCATGGAATTTAGGGAATTTTAGGATTGTTATGTTTTTAAGGATTTCGAGGCTCTTTAAAAAAATTATGGTTTTTATAAATTATTATGTTTTTTATAGGTTTTTTGTGTTTTCGGTTTTTATGGTTTTCTTATGGGGTCTTATGTTTTTAGTATTTTTTATGTTTTTTTTATTTTTATTGATTTTTTAGAATTTTTATGGGTTTTAGGGATTTGGGAGGGGGTATAGGTGTTTTTAAAGTTTATTCATGTTTTTCAGTTTATTTTGGGTGTAGGGGTCTCTTGGGGATTATTTGGGTTTTAAGGCTTTTAGATTGTTTTTCATTTTTATGGATTTAAATGGTTTTTAGTGTTTTTAGAGATTTATTAGTGTTTTTTTGTGTTTTATGGGTCTTTATGTTTTAAAGGGTTTTTAGGGTTTCTAGGGTTTTTATGTCTTTATCTGTTTTATGAGGGTTTTTAGGGGTTTTAGGATTCTTTTTGATTTTTATGATTTTCAATATTTTTTGAGGTTTTTAACATTTTTAGGGTTTTAAAGGGTTTTTTTGTTTTAGAAGTTTTTTGGGTTTTTATGGGTGTTTAGTGTTTTCAATGTTTTATGAGATTCTATCATTGTTAGGTGTTTTTGTGTTTCACCATTTTAATATTTTTTACCTATTTTATGCATTTTTAGGTTTTTATGGGAATTTATATTTTAGGGATTTCTATATTTTTTAGGATATTTATGGGTTTTTATGAATTTTTGGGATTATAAGGGTTTTTAGGGTTTTTTTAGTGTTTTAGGGGTTTCAATGATTTTATTATTTTTTTTTGTTTTTTGGGTTTTTTTGGTTTTTAAGAGCAATTTAATTTTTTACCATTTTAGGGGTTTAAGGGGTTTTAGATTTTTTAGTGGTTTTTAGGTATTAATGGGGTTTTAGTGTTTCTAGATGTTTATTTTCTTTATGTTTTTTTTGGTTTTTATAAATTTTTGGTATCTTGGGTTTTTTAGTTTTTTTGGATTTTTAATTACTTCTTTTTGGTTTTTAGGGTTTTTTGGTTTTTTTTACATTTTTATAGGTTTTTATTTAATTTATTGGATTTTTATATTTTTAAGTATTTTATGTATTTTTAGTGTTTAAGAGTTTTAATGGGTTTCTTCATTTTTTTGGTTTACGTAGATTTTTTATGTTTTTAGGGGTTTTTTGGTTTTTAAGAGTTTTTAGCTTTTTTCAGGGTTTATATGGTTCTCAATGTTTTTAGTGGTTATTTGGGTTTTTATAGAAATTTTGGGATTTCAAGGTTTTTTGGGAATTTTCTATTTTTAGGGGTGTTTAGGGTTTATGTACTTAAGGGTTTATAATATCATTTAGTATTTTAGAAGTTTTACCAGTATTACGGTTTTTAAAAATTTCATCGGATTTTTCTGGGTTTTAGTGTTTAAAACATTTTTAGGTATTTTTATGTCTTTTTAGAAGTTTTTAGGGATTTTTAGTTTCTTATTTTTTAGGGTTTTGATGTTTTTTTGGATTTTGAGGGGTTTTATATTTTTTATGTTTTTATTGTTTTTAAGGGGTTTTTATTATTATTTATGTTTTTTATATTTTTAGAGATTTTTTTTGATTTTTTGTTTTTTATTGTTTTTAGGAATATTGAGGGTTTTGTGTTTTTAAAGTTTTTAGGGTTTTATTGTTTTTTTTTGTTTTTTAAGGTGTTTTAAAATTTTAAGGGTTTCAAAGGTTATTAAGAGTTCTTCAATGATTTTTTTTGGTTTAATGGAGTTCTAGAGTTTTGAGTTGTTTTTAGTGATTTTATGGGTGGTTATGGGTTTTTAATATTTTTAGTTGTTTTTATGGTTTTTCATGAATTTTTTGTTTTTTTAGTATTTTAAGGCTATCAGGGTTTTAAGTGGGTTTTTAATGGTTTTATGGGGGTATTAATATTTTTATGGTTCTTAGGGTGTTTTAGGGGTATTTAGAGTTTTTATGGTTTAAGGTTTTTAAACATTTTTTAGGTTTTTTAGTCATTTTATCTATTTTTTGGTTTTTAAGTTTTTCTTAGTGTATTTCACGGGTTTTAAGTTTTTATACATTTTTTGGATTTTTTAGAGATTTTTTGGAGTTTTATAGTTTTTTTTATATTTAGGGGTTTTAGTGATTTTGGGGCTTTTATGGTTTTTATGGATTTTTCAATTTTTAGGTTTTTAGCAGTTTTTAGTGTTTTAGGGTTTTAAGGTTTTATTACATGTTTTCAGGGTTTCAGGATTTTTTATTTTTTTATGGTTTTTATGGCTTTTAGAATATCACGATTTTTAGGGTTTTTAAAAATTTTGAGGGTTTAAAGTGTTTATTTTTGGTTATTAGAGTTTATGGTTTTTGGGGTCATAGGTTTTTTAATGTGTTTTAGGGTTTTAAGGTTTTTTTTTGCGTTTTAACGTTTTTTAGATACTTTTAATGTTTTACGAGTTTAATGGATTTTTGGAGTTTTGAGTTTTTTTCTTTTGTTTTATTGGTTATTATTGGTTTTTATGGTTTTTAGGTTTTTTATGGGTTTTCTTGAGGTTTAATGGTTTTAAGGTCGTTTTAGGGTCTTTTAGGGTTTTCAGTGTTTTCATGAGGTTTTAGGGTTTTAAGTGTTTTTAGGGTTTTATGGTTTTCCAAGTGGTTTTTTCGTTTTTTAAGGTTTTTATATTTTTTGGGATTTTTAGGGATTTTTTAGAATTTTTATTGGGTTTAGGGGTTATTGGGGTTTTACGAATTTGTGTAGTTTTATGATTTTTAGGTTTTTTGGGAATTTTATGGGTTTTTTATTATATTTTTTTTATTTTTAAGGGTTTTAAGGTTTTTTAGAGGGTTTTTATATTCTTGGGGGTTTAAAGGGTTATTATAATTCTTTATGGGTTTAGAGTTTTATGGATTTTAGGGGTTTTATGGTCTTATGTTTTAATAGATTTTAGTGTTTTTGGGTTTTTTGGGTTTTTTAAATATTTTTTGCATTTTAAGAGTTTTTAGAGGTTTTATATGTTTTTACATTTTTATAGTTTTTAGGGGGTTTCACAGTTTTGAGGGGTTTTTAAATTTAGGGTTTTATGGATTTTTATAATTTTATGGTATTTAGGATTTTTAGGGATTTTGAGGGTTTTTGGATTATTTTTATGATTTTTTTTGGTTTTTTGGTTTTTTAGGTTTTAAGGGGTTTTTTGAGTTTTTTTTTTGTTTTTATGATTTATTAGAGTGTTTTAACTTTTTAAGGGGTTTTGATGGTTTGAAAAGATTTTATTGGGATTCTGGGTTTTTATAGTTTTTATGATTTTCATATAGTTTTTTTTTGTTTTAAGGGTTTTTAGATTTTATGGATTTTTAGGGGGGTTTTATTTTTACGTTTTCATAGGTTTTTTAGGGTTTTTTAGTATTTTTTGGGATTTGTGTTTTTTTATAGTTTTTTAGTGTTTTGGGATTTTTTTTGAATTCTTTAGGGTCTTAAGGGTTTCTATAGTTTTATAATTTTTTAGGGGTTTAAATGGTTTTAGATTTTTGTTTTTTGGGGGGTTTTATGGGATTTTGGGGTTTTAAGGTTTTTAAGGGTATACAGTTTATCAGGTTTTTTAGGGTTTTATGGGTTTTTATGTTTTTTAGTGTTTTTATGATTTTTAGTTTTTAGTGTGTTTAAGTGTGTTTTTTCTTTTTATTTGTTTCTTAGGGGTTTATGGTTTATTATCTTTTTATTTAATTTTTTCTTATTGTTAGATTTTTATGGTTTTTTTCTTTTTTTCAGGATTAGATGGGTTTTATAGTTTTATGGTGTTAGGGGTTTTTTCTAGTTTTTGAGGATTCTTAATTTTATTAGAGTGTTTATGGTTTTTAAGGGTTTAAAGGGTTTTTAGAGTTTTAAGTAGTTTTAATGGTTTTTATGGGTTTTAGAGTTTTTTAAAGATTTTGGGAATTTGGGGATTTCAGTTATTTTTAGGGTTTTTAATCATATTTAGGTTTTATGGGTTTTAATTTTTTTTAGGTTTTTATGGTTTTCTTAGGAGCTTTATATGATTTTGGTGTTATTTATATTTTTAGGGATTTTAGTGATTTTTTAAGGAATTTTATGTTTTTTTGGGATTTTATGGGGTTTTATTATTTATATAAGTATTATAGTTTTTAGATTTTTTTCTTTTTTTAAAAAATTTTTAAGGGTTTTATGTGTTTTTAGTTTTTTTATGTTTTTCGTGTGGGTTTTCAGGATTTTTAGGTTTTTTTAATTTTTATGGATTTTAGGGATTTTTATGGTTTTTAGGGTTTTCAAAATTTTGTGGGTTTTTGAGAGTATTAATGTTTTTCAGGTTTTTGTGATTTTAGGGTAATTTTATTAATATGGTCTTAATGTTTTTTTGGAGTTTTTAACATTTTTAGGGGTTTAATAGGTTTTATAAAATTTAGTAGTTTTTTGAAATTTTTAATTGGTTTTTAGGGGTTTTATTATTTTTAGTGGTGATTATGGGTTTTAGGGGTTTTATGGTTTTAAGGACTTTTATGGTTTTATAATTTTTAGGTTTTTTAGGTGTTTTATGTGTTTTTATCTTTCTAAGGATTTCTTAGGGTTTATCTATGGTTTTAGGGGTTTTTTGGGTTTTCATGTTTTTTATTGTTTTTCAGGATTTTTATCATTTTTCTTGGTTTTTAGGTGTTTTGAGCATTTGTATTGTTTTTAGCATGTTTAGGGTTTTTATGGTTTTTTGGATTTTAGGTTTTTTTTGTGTATTTAGGTTTTTTATGGTTTCTGGAGTTTTTTAATGTTTTTAGGTGTTGCATTTTATAGCCTTAAGTATGTTTTTGTGTTTTTATGCAATTTTATGGTTTTAAGGGTTTTTAGGGGAGTTTATGTTTTTATGGTATCTTTGAGGTTTTTATCATTTTTTAGATTTTTGTGGTTTTATGATTTTTTAGTCTTTAAAGGTTTTCTTAATATTTTTCTGGGATTTTAGAGTTTTTATACTTTTAGATATTTTAGGGATGTTTTTTTATGTTTTTAGGGTGTTTATAGATTTTGAGTATTTTTTAGGGTTTTAGGTTTTATATGGTTGTCTAGGTTTATCGGGGTTTTAGGGATTTTTTGAGTTTTTTTTTGTTTTTTAGATTTTTTTGGGTTTAATTTTTTTTTGGTTTTTATGGTTTTCTAAGGGTTTTTTCAGGGTTTTAATGGTTTTTTAGATTTTTAAGATTTTTATTTCAATTTATGGGTTTTTATGGTCTTTATAGTTTTTAATATTTTGAGTGGTTTTAGTTTTTTTTGGGATTTCATGGTTTCTATAGGTTTTTTATGTTTTTAGAGGTTTTTTGTGTTTTTAGGGTTTAATTTTTTTAGTGTTTTTGAGGTTTTTAAGTGTTAAAAGGGTTTTGGAGTTTTTAGTGGTTTTTTTGGGTTGTAGTGATTTTTAGGGGTTGTTAAGGTTTTTGGGTCTTTTAAGGGTATTAACATATTTATTGGTTTTTGTATTTTTAAGTGTTTTTAGGATTTTATGGGTTTCTTATGGTTTTTTAGGGTTACTGGGGTTTTTATGTTTTTAGGGATATTAAAAAACATTATTGGTATTTAGGGGGTTATGGATTTTGAAGATCTTTGGGGATTTTTACGACTTTTGGGGTTTTAAGGGTTTTGTTGTACTTTTTTGAGTTTTTTAGGAATTTTAAGGTTTTTATGATTTTTTAAATGATTTTAGGGGTTTAAATGGTTTTTTTGTTTTATTGGTTTTTTTGTGTTTTTTTTGTATTTTTGATTTTTTATGGGGTTTTGTGGGTTTTTATGGTTTTTAGATTTTTATGGATGTTATAGTTTTTAAGGGTTTTTATAATATTTTGGCTTTTTTGTGGTTTTAGTTGTTTCTAGGTTTTTATGGTTTTATTAGTGGTTTTCAAGGGTTTTGTGTTTTTACATTTTTAGGGATTTTTAGGGAATTTTTATGTTTTTTTGGGTTTTATGGCTTTTAGGAATTTTGATAGTTATTTGGGTTTTATAGCATTTAGGTATTTTTGAGATTTTAGGGAACGTTCTGTGAGTTTATGGTTTTTATCAATTTTTAGAGATTTCTAATGATATTTAGGGGTTTAAAGGGTTTTTATAGTTTTTAGTGGGTTTATAGGGTTTTATGGGTTTTTATGGTTTTTCATTTTTTTTGGGGGGGGGGGTTAAAGGTTTCTATGGTCTATTATGGGTATATTAATGGGGATTTTACAGTTTTTAGTATCTTTTAGTTTTTAACAGTTTTATGTGTTTTTAGATTTTTAGGGTTTTCATAGAGCTTTTTGGTTTTTTAGAATTTTTTAATTATTTTCAAATTTTAAATATTTTATAGTTTTTTTTCAGGTTTTTGGGATTTATGGGATTTTCTAGGTTCTTAGGGGTTTTTGTTTTATGGTATATTAGGGTTTTATTGTTTTTAGGTTTATAAGGGTTTTATGAGTTTTTTAGGTTTTTAAGTTTTATTAGGTATTTCCATGATATTTTGGGTTTTTAGATTTTTAGGGAGTTTTAGATATTTTTTTTTGGATTTCTTTCGTTTATTAGGTTTTTCATAGATTTTTAGGGATTTTATGGTTTTTATGATTTTTTTTTTTGTTTTTTGGATTTTTTTTGAAACTTTCATCTTTTTAAATATTTTTATGTTTTTTAAGGTTATTTGGGTTATAAAGATTTTTGTATTTTTTAGTGGTTTCAATAAATTTTACGTGGATTTAGTGATTTTTATTGTTTTTTTTGGGGTTTTAGGATTTTAGAAGTTTCAGGGTTTTTATGATCATTTTAGTGGATTCAGGTTGTTTATCATTTTTATGAGTTTTAGGGGGTTTTACTTGTTTTAGTTTTCTATGGTTTTCTTGGGGATTTTCATGGTTTGGGGAGTTTTTTATATATATTTTTTATATTCTTTTGTATCTATTGTGAATTTTATGGTTATTAGAGTATCTTAGAATATTAAGGGTTTTATAGGATTTTTTAGTTTTTTTAACGTTTGTTTGGTTCTTTTCGGTTTTAATTGTTTTTAATTTTGATGAATTTCTTATGTTTTATCATGGTTTTGTATGATTTTAAAGTTTATTGGGAATTTTAGTGATTTATAAGGATTTATATTGTTCTGGGTTTTTTGGGGGGTTTTACGGGTTTTGGGGTTTTTATGGGTTTTGGGGAGTTTCATGGTTTTTTTAGTTTTTTTGGGTTTTTTAGGTTTTTAGTGTTTTTTACATTTTAAGGGGATTGAAGGGGTTTTAGATTTTTTTTGTTTGGTTTTATTGTTTTTACGGGATTTTAGTGTTTTATGGGTTTTATGTTTTTTAGGATTTTAGGTGTTTTAGTGTTTTTAGTGTTTTTATCATTTAAATGGTTTTTGGAGGTTTTAATTGTTTTTATTTTTATAATGTTTTTGTCGGATTATTCAAGGTTTTATAGGTTTTTTATGTTTTTTTGAATTATTACATATTTTTATGTATTTTTATGGATTTAGTGATATTGAGGGGTTTTTAGATTTTTAGAGTTTCACGGGGTATTGTGTTTCTTTTTGTTTATACTAATTTTTTATTTTTTTAGTGTATTTTTTTTGAATATTTAATTTTTTTGAGATATAAAGGGGTTTTTTGAATTTTAGTATATTTTTAGGGTTTTTATTTGTTTTAGGGGTTTAAATGTTTTAAGTGTTTTTAGGAGATTTTATGGATTGTATGGTCTTTAGTGTTTCCAATTTATTTCGCATTATCTTGATTTTATAGGAGTTTTCATTGTTTTTAGGTTTTTTTATTAGTGCCTTTCATGGTGTTTAGTGATTTTATGTTTTTTTATTTATAGGTATTTTTAGTATTTTCTATGTATTTTTAGGGGTTTTATGTATTTTAGAGGTTTCATGTTTTTTAGGGTGTTCTAGGGTTTTTAATATTTTTTATGTTCATTTGTTTTTCTTAGGGTTTGTTTTGTTTTTTAAGTTTTTAGTTATATTCGTGGAATTTTTAAGATATTTAATTTCATTAGGGTTTTTAGGGATTTTGAATTTTTTTAGAAGTTTTTAGGATTTAATGGTTTTTTGGGATTTTGCAGGTTTCTTTTGAGTTTCATTGGATTGTGGTTTTTTAAGATTTTTTATCATTTTTTGGAATTTAAAAGTTTTTTATTGTTTTTATTTGTTTTTTGTTTTTTCTTTGTTTTTAGGGGTTTTAAATTTTTTTATGGTGTATTTTGGTTTTTAGGGGTTAGAAGGTTTTGGGGGGATTTAAGGTTTTTACGGTTTTTTAGGTTTTTATGGGAATAATTTGTTTTTTGGTTTTTATTGTTTTTATACAGGGTTCTCAAGGGTTTTATGGGGTTTTATGTTTTTAGGTGTTTTTATGGATTTTTAGGGCATTTATAGTTTTTTGGGATTTAGGTATTTTAAGGGGATTTTGGGGTTTCTGGGTTTTTTTAGTTTTAGGGGTTTTAGTGGTTTTTTGAGTTTTTAGTGTTTTAATGGTTTTTTATATTTATCAACATTTTAAGGGTATAAATACTTTTTTCGAGTGTTTAGTGATGTTTAGGGTTTTATTAGTTTTTAGGGTTTTTTTGGGTTTTAGTGTTTTTAGGGTTTTTAGGGGTTTTAGACTTTTTTTGAATTTTAGGGGGTTTTAGTGTTTTTAGTTTTTTATAGGTTTAATAGGATTTTTAAGGGTTTTATTACATTTTAGATTTTTTTCCTTCTAGGAATTTATTTTTTTTTGGGTGTTTATGAATTTTGAGGGTTTTAGGTTTTTAGGGTTTTTATGGATTTTGTTGGAGTTATGGTTTTTTGAGTACTTAGTGTTTTTATGGTTATTTAGAGTTATTAATGGTTTTATGGGTTTAATTTTTTTTTTTGAGTTTTTAGTTTCTTTCAGATTTTAATGGGGTTTTAGTGGTTTTCATGGTTTTTAGAGGTTTTTAGGGTTTTTAGGGTTTTTAGGGTTTTATGGTTTTTATGTTTTTTAGGGGTTTTATTATTTTACTAATTTTAGGGTTTTAGTTTTTTTAATTTTCCACGGTTTTCCTAGGGGTTTTCAATATTTTTAGGTTTCATTATGTTTTTAGGGATTTGAAGAACTTTTTTTTAGGATTTTATGGTTTTTAAGGATTTTCTGAATTTTGAGCCTTTTTTTTGGATTGTGGGGTTTCTAGGGTTTCTAGGGTTTTTTGTTTATGTTTTTTTAATTCTAGGTCATTTATAGATTTTTGGAGATTTCGAGATTTTTTTAGGTGTTTAGAGGATTTTTTGAGTTTGTAGAGGTTTTCAGAGCTTTTATGGGTTTTTAGGGAATTTCTTATTTTTTGAGGTTTTAATACTTTTTTCGGTTTTTATGGAATTTAGGGTATTTCACAGGTTCTATTGTTTTTAGAGTTTTAGGTTTTTTATGGGTTTTATGTTTTGTTAGGTTTTTGTGGTTTTCTTAGGATTTATTTGGGTTTTTAGGGATTTTTATATTTTTAGGGGTTTTTGGGGAATTTATTGACTTTTTTAGTGTTTTAGGTTTTTTAGGGATTTTAGGATTTTATAGATTTTATAGTTTATTATGGTTTAAAGAATTTTTTTGATTTTAGAGTTTTTAAGGCATTTTAGTTTCTAAATGTTTTCTTACGGGTTTTTAGGTTTTTTATTATTTTTTACATTATAGGAAATTTTAGGGACTTTTTAGTTTTTTTATTCGTTTTTAGGGTTTTGAGGGATTTTGAGGGTTTTTTGGTTTTTTGGTCATTATTGTTTTTTGGCAGTTTTAGGTTTTTTTAGTTTTTAGGGTTTTTTTGGGTTTTTATTGTTTTTAAAAAATTTAGGGGGTTAATGTTTTTTAAGGGTTTTAGTGGGTATTTAGGGTTTTTCTGGGGTTTTAGGATTTTTTAATGTTTTTAGTGGTTTTTATGGTCAGTAGAGGATTTAGGGTCTTTTCAGGGTTTTTAGGGATTTTTATTTATTATGTTTTTTAGGGATTTTATAATTTTAGTGATTCTTAGGGATTTTTATGATTTCTAGGAGTTTTATGATTTTTAATGACTTTTATGTTTCTTAAAGGTTTTAATTTTTTTATGTTTTTAAAGTATTTTCTTCGGTTTTCAATGTTTTTTTAGTTTCTTACATTTTTAGGAATTATAAGGCATTTTATGGATTTTTAGGGTATTTTCTATTTTTGTAATGATTTTGAGGCAATTTTGGGTTTTTGGGGATTCTTTGGGTTTTTTGGGTTTTGAGGGGGATATTTTTTTGTTTTCAAGGGATTATGTGTTTTGGGGGGTTTTTAACGTTTTAATGGTTTAAAGGGTATTCAGGGATTTTACTAGGTTTTTGGGTTTCATGGTTTTTTAGAATCCTTTGAGGTTTTTAGCAGTTTTTATTATTTTTGGGGTTTTATTATAATTTTTTAGGGTTTTTTTTGTTTTTAGGGTTTTTAAGTGTTTTTAGTTTTTAAAGGTTATGTTAGGGTTTTTAAGGGCTTTTAGGGGTTTTTACATTTTTAGTGAATTTTGGGGATTTTATAGGATTTTTATGGGATTTCGGGGTTTTAGGGATTTATATTATTTTTAGGGTTTTTAGGTTTTTTATATTTGTTATGTTGTTATGGTTTTTTTTGTTTTTAGGGTTATTAAGGATTTTAGAGGTTTTTAACGTTATGAGGGGTTTAATGAGTTTTATGTTTTTTAAGTTCATTTTTAGGATTTTTTGGTGTTTTAGGGTTTTTATGGTTTCAATGGGTTTTGATAGTTTTTTAGGTGTTTAATTGCTTTTTGGTTATAATGTTTTTCTAATGATTTCTTATGGTTTTAGGGGATTAATAGTTTTTTAGGTTTTAGAGATTTTAGTGCTTTTTACTATTTTCTGTGTTTTATGGTTTTTATTGATTTTTATGGTTTTTATTGTTTTTAGGGTTTATTCTAGTTTTTATCCTTTTAAGGGGTATAATTCCTTTTTATATTTTATGGTTTATTTTGGGTTTTCAAGGTATTTATGGTTTTTTTTTGTTCTGGGTATTTTTAAGGATTTTTAAGGGTTTTTATGGGTTTTATATTTTTTGGATTTTGAGGTGTTTAAGGACTCATAGAAGCTTTAAAGTTTTTATGGTTCTTCTGGGTTTTATGGTTTTTTGGAATTGTCAGTGTTTTTATTTTTTTTTTGGTTTTAGTCATTCTAATGTGTTTATAGTTTTCAGAGTTTTTAGTTTTTTTTCTATGGGTTTTTAGTTTTTTATGGATTTTAGGGGTTTTTATGGTTTCTAGGTTTTTTAGGGCTTTTATCATTTTTAGATTTTTTAGGGTTTTAAGTGTTTTTAGAGTTATCATTTTTCCTTAGGTTTTTTCATGGATTTTAGGGTTTTTAATTTTTTTGCGATTTATATGAATTTTTTTACGTTTTTTATTGTTTTTTGGGATTTTGGGGGATTTTGAAACATTTAAAGGTTTTTCGGGTTTTTATGATTTTATTTATTTATTTGTGGTTTAATGTTTTTTTAGTGTTTTTTAATGTTTTAGAAGGTTAATGTATTTATTTTGTTTTTAGCGGGTTTTAAGGATTTTTTGGGTTTTATGGTTTTTAGAGTTTTTACAGTTTTTACGAGTTTTTATCTTTTTCGGGGGTATTTTATGGCTTTTGGTGTCCCTTTAGAGTTTTAGTGTTTTTTATGTTTTAGGGGTATTAAGTGTGTTTATGTTTTTGCATTTTTTGTTAGGGGTTTTCATAGTTTTTATCATTTTTTACAGTATTAGGGAATTTTATGGATTTTTTAGGAATTCTATTTTTTTTAGGGTTTTTAGAGTTTTTGGCAGTTTTTAAGGGTTTTTTGGGTTTTGTGGGTTTTTATGGTTTTCAGTTCTTATAGGTTTTTTAGTTTTTTATGTTTTTTGATGTTTTTATGATTTTTTCAGGTTTTTAGGGGATTTAGGGGATTTGTAATTTTTAGGATTTTTATGGTTTTTTATGTTTTTATGGATTTTGAAGGTTTTTTGGGTTTTTTGGGTTTTAAGGGTTTGGTGGGTTATTTGATTTCAAAGGATTTTTTTTTATTTTTTTATGGATTTTATGTTTTTTATAGTTTTTAAACATTTTTAGAAATTTAATGGGTTGTTAGAGTTTTTAGTAATATTAAGGGTTTTATGAGTATTTAGGGGTTTTTAAGGTTGTAGGGGTATTATGATATATAGGGTATTTAGGGTTTCTAGGGTTTTAGGGTTTTCAATGTCTTTTGTTTTTTTGGGGTTTTAGGTGTTTTATGTTTTATGGGTTTCTTAAGGGTTTTCAGGGTTTTTAGGGGTTTTCATGTTTTTATGGACTTTTAGATATTTTTAGGATTTTTTATGGTTGTTTTAGTGTTGTAGTGATTTTTAGGTGTTTTAGGGTTTTAGGGTTTTTATGGTACTGGGGTTTTAAGGCTCTTTTAGTTTTTTAGGGTTTTAATGGTTTTTAGAGTTTTTTAAAAAAATTTAGGGGTTTAATGGGATATTATGGTTTTTGTGGGTTTTAGGGTTTCTATTGGTTTTAAGGTTTTAGGGGTGTTTTTGGTTTTTTTAAGTTTCTATCATTTTTTGAGTTTTAAGGGTTTTAATTTTTTTATATTTTAATGTTTCCTTATAGTTTTCTGAGATTTTATAGTTTTTATCATTTGTATGGTTTTATGGGTTTTGTGTTTCATTAGGATTTTAAATTATATGGGGGTTTTAAATGGTTTTACAGTTTTGTTTACATTTTTAGGTATTATGAAGAATTTTTTTCGGTTTTTATGGGTTTTAAGGTATTTTATTATTTGAAGGATACTTTGGGTTTGTTTGAGATTTTCAGTGTTTTTTTGGGGGTTTTATTGATTTTTCTAGTTTTTTATAGTTTTATTCTTCTATATACCTTTTAATGTTTTGTACTTTTTGAAGTGTTTTTAGATTATTAGTGGTTTAATTATGGTTTTAGGGATTTTAATAGGTTTGTTGTGGTTTTTATGGTTTTTAGGGGTTTTAGAGTTTTTAGGGTCTTTTAGGGTTTTTAGCATTTTTTGTGTGTTTTCGAGTTTTAAGTGATTTTAGTGTTTTATGGTTTTGTAAGGGTTTTAAAAGGTTTTAGAGATTTAATACGTTATTAGGGTTTTTTAGGGCTTCTTTAGGGTTTTTGTGCATTTTTGGAGTTTTTAGAGATTTTAGGGTTTTTTGGTTTTTAGGGTGGTTAGGGGTTTTAGGGTTTGGGGGGGTTTTATGTGTTTTTGGGATTGTATAGTTTTCATGGGGGTTTTCATGAATTTAAATGATTTTTTTTGTTTTTAAGAATTTTTATGGACTTTTTTAGGATTTTTATGGGTTTTAAGGTTTTGAGGGATTTTGAGGTATTTTAATAGGTTTTAGGGTGTGTATATTTTTAGGGTTTTTTACATTTTTTTCTATTTTAAAGGGTTTTTAGAGTTTTTTAAAGGTTTTTAGAGTTTAAAGGGTTTTAATGTGTTTATTGGTTTTAGGGGTTTTAGTGTTTTTTAAGGTTTACAAGGTTTTTAGGGTTTTTTAATGTTGTAGGGGGGATTAAGATTTTTGGGGTCTTTTAGGGTTTAATGAGTTTTAACATTTTTAAGGTTTTTTGGGTTTTATGTGTTTTTTGATTTTTAATCGTTTCTTATGGAATTTTTGGGTTATTTGGGATTTTATGTATGTACAAATTGTTATGGGATTTTAAATATATTTTTTTATTTTAAGGTTTTTATGATTTTTTGGGGTTTAGTTTTCTTGGGGTTTTGGGGTTTTTTTGAGTTTTTGGTTTTTAAGGGTTTTTTGTGTTTTTATTTTTTTATGGGTTTTAAGTGTTTTTCGGTGTTTAATTGTTTCTTAGGTTTTGTTAGGGGTTTATGGTTTTTTACATTATAGTGATTTTTTTGGCTTTATTTTGATTTTTAATTTTTTTTCTGATTTTTGGGACTTTAATGGTATTAGGGTTTTATGGTTTATTGTGGTTTTTATAGTTTTTAATATTTTTAGGGTTTTTAGGGGTTTATAGATTTTTTATAGGTTTTCATTGTTTTCATGGGTGTTTGTAGTTTTTATGGGTTTTAGGGGTTTTGATAGTTTTATGGGTTTTAGTGTCTTTTATGTTTTTTTTGGTTTTTAGCATTTGTATGTTTTTAGGGGTTTTAAGTGTTTGTTGATTTTAAGGTTTTATTAGGTTTTTAGGGATTTTTATATTTTTATGGAATTTTAGAGCTTTTTTTGGATTTTTATGGGTTTTTAGGGTTTCATGGATTTTGGGGGTTTTTTGGGTTTTTGGGTTTTTGGGGTTTTTGGGTTCTTTTATTTTTTTTGTTCTTTAAAGGTTTTAGTTTTTTAAGGGTTTTATGGTTTTCTTAGGGCTCTTTAGGGTTTTTTTTTTGGGTTTTTAGGTTTTTAATAGTTTTTATGGATTTTTTATGATTTTTATGGATTGAAGGTTTTTTTTTGAAATATTTGGATTTTTATGGATATTAGGGTTTTTTGGGGTTTCTTGGTATTTTTAATTTTTTTTAGTTTTTACAGTTTTAGGGTTTTTAAATTCTTCTGAAAATTTAGGGGTATAAATGGTTTTTAGAGTTTTAATAGTTTTTAGGTTTTTATGGGATTTGTAATTTTTTAGGGGATCTTATGGTTTTTAGGGAGTTTTAGAGTATTTAGGGTTGTTATGGCAAAGAAGGCACGGGGCCAAGCAGAAGGCTTTGTCCCTCAAGTGTATAAATGAAAAATAAAGTTCAAGGCATTATAAGGGGGACTTATGCAACTGGGTACGTGTAGCACCCATCATGTCTGAATCCACAATTGACTCAGAAAAAGAGGGGCAACAAAAGACCACCATGAGCAGTGTTCTTCAATAGCCTTCTTGGAAAGCACATCAGTTACCATATTAACTTCCCTGTATGCATGGGTGGTCTTAAGAACCAGATTTCTGGATAAACTAATGCAATCAATCCATTGGGGTAGAAGCCTCCAGGGAAGCTTCCTTGAATCTTGACGAAAGGCCTCAACCGCAGGCATGGAGTCAGACTCAATCCAGAGTTGCTTCCAACCAAACTGGTTTGCAAACTGCACTGCCTTGATGATAGCACAAAGCCCTGCTTCATAAGCACATCCAATTCCGATGAAGTGATAAAAAGTGCCCTCAACAAGACCTATATAAGTACGGAAGACGCCACCACAGCCAGAAGTCCTTGGAGAGCCTACTGTCGCACCATCAACATTGAATTTGATCCAAGACGGGATAGGTGGAATCCATTGGATTGACTTCACCACCAAAGGTTTTTTTCACCTACCAGAGACACCAAGAGTGCGGAGAGTTATAAGGTCAATAAAGCATTTGTTCATCGCACCTGTTTGAATGCCCCCGACCCTCCGAACAGCAGAATGTATGGAAAGAATACCCTCATCAAGGGAGCTTGACTTATTTCGGAACATAGCAGAGTTTCTGGCAGCCCATAGAAAAGCCACAATAGCTGCCGAAGCAGTAAGGAGAAGATTGTAGATTTTCTCACTATACCTCGATTCCGTGATGAGAGACATCATCTGAGAAAAGGTTCTATCCAGGGGAAATTTAAGACCAAATACATCCTTCAGATACTTCCAGAGACCGTAGGCAAGATTGCATTCAACAAAAAGATGCTGCACATTTTCAGCATCCTGCATGCATATACAACAGGCTGAAGCAAGATGCAAACCAACTTTTTGAAGTTGGCCATACATTGGCAGCTGATTACTCCAGATCTTCTAGAAGAGCAAAAAATGTCTAGGAGCAGTAAAATGGCATTTGTATCTCATGGGTTTTAGGGTATTTTTATTTTTTTTTCATTTTTCAAGGTTTTGAGTTTTTTAGGATATTAAAATTTTCTTTGGCTTTTCCAAGTTTTTTGGGTTTTTTAATTTTTAACAATTTTTAGGGACATTTAGGTTTTTTATTTTTTTAAGGGATATTAAGGTTTTTGATGGGTTTTAGGGTTTTTAATGTTTTTAGAGTTTTAGCATTGTTTATCTATTTTAAGGTTTTTATGTGTTTTTTGGTTTTTACGGTTTTTACGGTTTTTAGGGTTTGTCATGGTTTTTAGGGATTCTAATGTTTTTAAGTATTTTTAATAATATTTAAGTATTTTTAGGGTTTTATCGTTTTTATGGATTTTGATGGGTTTTATGGGTTTTTAGGAGTTGAGGGTTTTCAATCTTTTTTGCTCTAGTAGGGTTTTTTAGTTCATTATGCTTTTTAGGGATTTTTATTTTTTTATCTTTTTAGGGATTTATATGGTTTTTATATTTTTTATTTGTTTATGATTTTTTGGGTTTTAATGATTTTATGGGTGTTTATCATTTTTAGGTTTTTATGGGTTTTTAGTGTTTTAATGTTTTTAAGGATTTCTTGGGGTTTTAGGTTTTTAAATATTTTTATATTTTTAGGTGTTTTTTGGGATTTTTAGAAATTTTATGGTTTTATTGTAGTTGGGAATTTGATTCTTTTTAATGTTTTTCTAGTTTTTTTCGATATTACAGTTTTTTGTTTTCTTTTGTTTTTTTTTTGAGTTTTTGTAGGCTTTCTGTATTTTTATATTTTTTTAAAATTTTAGGGGTTTAATGGGGTTTTAAAATTTTTAGTGTTTTAGGGGTTTTATGGGCTTTTTAAGATTTTAGGTGTTTTTGTGTATATAAGGGGATTTTAGGATCTTTAGGTATTTTTTTGGGTCTTTTGGGTTTTTAATTTTTTTAGGTTTTCATGGGTTCTAAGTGGTTTATGGGTTTTAATGTTTTCTTATAGTTTTTTAGTGGTTTTAGGGGGTTTTATGTTTTTAGGGACTTTTTGGGAATTATTAGAATTTTTATTTCTTTTAGGGTCTTTAGAATCTTTGACCATTTATTGGTTTTTCTAGGTTTTTTAGGGGTTTTTTGGTTTTTTTAGGTTTTTTATGTGTTTTATATGATTTTAGGTTTTATGGTTTTCTTAGTTTGTTAAGGGTTTTTTTTGGTTTTTTATGTTTTTAAAGATTTTTGGGATTATTATAATATTTAGGTTTTATAGGGTTTTAATAATTTTTTCAGTTTTAGGGTTTCTAAGGGTTTTTATAGTTCATTTTATTTTTTTGGAGTTTTAGGGTTTTTTTATATTATTCATTGGTTTTAAGATTTTTAGAGTTTTTAACATTTTTACAATTCTAAATGCTTTTAGAGTTTTCATTGGTTTATATGGTTTTATAGGTTCTTATGTTTTTTACAATTTTTAATGGCTTTTGGTTTTTTTGGTTTTTTTGGTTTTTTTGGTTTTTAGTGTTTTTTTTGGGTTTTTTGTGTTTTTTGGTTTTGAGGAGTTTTATGTAATTTTAGGTTATTAAGGGTTTATTAGGGGGTTTCAGGGTTTTTTGTGGGTTTTTAATGTTTTTATAGATTTTAGGTATTTTTTAGTATTTTTATGGGAATTTAGTATTTTTTAGGATGTTAAGAGTTTTTAGAGGGGTTTTGAGTATTTGGGTTTTTATTCCTTTTTTCGGTGTTTTATGGTTTTAGTGGTTTTTAGAGTTTTTTACCCTTTTGGGGGTTTACAGGCTTTTAGAGCTTTTATTGGTTTATAGGTTCTATGGGTTTTAGTGTTTTCATTGGTTTTAGGTGTTTTTTTGGGTTTTTAGAGTTATTACTGTCCATTTTGGGTTTTTAGGGTTTTTGGTGTTTTTATTTTTTTATTTTTTAAAGTGTTTTTAGGTATTTAATGATTTATTAAAAATTTTATGGTTTTTAGGGTTCTACAGTTTTTTATGTTTTTAGGTAATTTTAATGGTTTTTAGGTTTTTTAGTGTTTTTATGGATTTTGTGTAATTTTAGGTTTTATGGTTTTTTAAGGTTTTTAGCATTTTTCATCATATATAGGGGTTTTACCTGTTTTTTTTCTTGAAAGGGTTTCTTAGGTTTTAACTAGTTTTCCGAGTTTTTTACATTTTTAGGGATTTTAGGGATTTTTTTAGACTTTTATAGTTTTTAGCATTTTAGAGTTTCCAGGGATTTTATGGTTTGTTTTGGTTTTAGGGTTTTTTGATTTTTTATTCTTATAAGGTTTTTATGAGTTTTTTTAACTTCTATAGGGATTTAAATGGTTTTTATTTTTTAGGGATTTTTGGGGTATTTATTGGGTTTTAGGTTTGTTAATGTCTTTATGCATTTTTATGTTTTAGGGGGTTTTAGGGTTTTAGGGCCTTTTTTGAGTTTCTAGGGTTTTATAAATTTTGTAATTTTTTATGAGTTTTAATTGAATTTATGATTTTTAGGCTTTTTATGGGATTTCTTGGGTTCTGGGGTTTTTTAAAAAAATTTGTGAATTTTAGGAATTTTTTTAATTTTTGTGTGTCTTAGGGTTTTAATTTTTAAGGGTTTTTAGGGGTTTTAGGGTTTTATGTCTTTAATTTTTTTAGGTTTTTATGGTTTTATGTTTTTGGGGGGTTTGGAGTTTTTCTTTGGGGTCTTCAGGGGTTTTAGGGGTTTTATGTTTTTTTTTTGATTTTGGTGGATTTTTAAGGACTTTTATGGTTTTTAGAGTTTTTAGGGATATTGATGATTTTTAATGTATTTTTGGGGTTTTAGGTTTTTTTATGGTTTATTGATGTTTTTTGGTTTTTTTAGTCTTTAGGGTTTTAAATTTTTTAGATTTTTTTATCGCTTTTGGGTGTTTTTAGTGTCTTTCTAGGGTTTTAGGATTTAAACATTTTTTTTGTTTTTTAAGCATTTTAAGTGTTTTCTTTTTGTTTTTATAGTTCTATTAGGGGTTTTTAGGGGTTTAAATGTATTTAATATTTTTTTTTGTAATTTGGAAGGATTTTTTATAATTTTAATAGTTTTTTTATGTTTTTTTGGATTTTGATAATTTTTAGGGAAAGGAAGGCTCGGGTCCAGGTTATTCCTGGGACCCCCCCAAATTTTATTAAAAGAAAAGACACAGACACTGCAGACAAGGGAGGGGAGGGATCCATCGATCCACACCCAAAACCCCTTACGACGATAGCCCAAAGGCCACAGAAAGAGAGGAAGAAAAGCAAAAAGCAAAAACAACAAGTCAATAGATTAGAAGGGAGGGCACACAAGGGGGGAATCAGTCAACATCTCCACCAAAATCCTCCAGCTCCGCACCTCGAATCCCCATGTCCACACCAAAGCCATCTTCCACATCAGCAAAACTGAAATCTGACTCAGCACCCACGTCTGTTGAGTCCCATCCAAATTCAAAATCCTCTTGCATGCCAAGCCTGGATATCAGCTTCCTCCTAGCCTTTTCTTGCTCTGCAGACATTGAAATCCGCTCTCACTTATTCACCTTTAGATTGAGTTTGACGGCTCGTGAAGATGCTCTAGTTGCCATGGGACGTGGGAGGGCAGAGTAGTCCCTCCTCCACCTTCGTCTCGGAGGGGCGGAAGTGGAACCAGCTGCAACACCCGCCTTCGCACAAGTGATTCCATCACTGACAGCCGATGGTGCCTTCCCTTTCTTACATTTTGTCCCAGGAGATTCAGCACCTCCTTCGGTTCTTTTCTCCTTTGACCTGGTCATAGCAGCGTTTATCCGGTGATCAGACTCAGCAATCCTCTCCCCGAGCCTCTCGACTTCATCCTCAAGTGGGAACCTTTCCCGTTCAACCCACTGCATTTCATGAAGCTGCACACAAAAATCTTCACCAGAGGGGACACCATAAAGGACCACAGCCCTCTGTAGGTCCATGGGTCGAGGGCTAAAACACTTGTCACTGGGAGGATCCTCAGCACCGCTTGTGCTGTCATAGAGAGGAGATAACCCTGGCCCTATGTCAGGACATCCAGGCAGGACCAGGGGGCATCACGCTAGTTCATGTGCGGCCCCTTGGAGATCCAGGTCTCTTCATCCGCCCTAGACTTTTCCTCAGCTGAAGGCAAGCTCCACTCATCCCCAGTTTTCAGGCCCTGAGCAACCACTGCTCCCTTCACAGCATCTGCCACCAGCACATCCACCACGGCAGGCTCAGCCAATGCTGCAACCTGGAAGTGGTTTGGAGAAAACGCAGCCCCCTCAATTTCTAGAAGAGATCCAGCAGTGATCTCATTGACCTTCAAGACACTTATACCGTCTCACTCGAGATCCATATCACAGGGCTCCTCTACATTTCCTTTCCTGACACCCATCACAGTAGTCTTCCCTAAGTCTGTCTGCTTTGAAGGGGAGTCACCACACTCATGAACACCTTCAGCAGAATCCTGATTATCCCTCTCAGCTAGCAGCACTTCCTTCTCATCAGCATTTCCCGAAACACCAGCACCTTCATCCAGATTCACAACGAAGCCACCTGAATCCATCAGGGCCACCTCTAAATCACTTCTAGGTAGCAAAGAATATGAGCAGGGAACATCAGCATTCAGAGGTTGGGAGGAAGCTACCTTCTCTGTCTCCTTCACCTCCACCAGAGGGAGGATAATCTCATCAGAAGACATGTGAGCCATAGAACCACCACCCCTGACAGTGCCAGAGCAGCCTCCAGAGTGATCACTATGCCCATAACTCCAACAAGATGAGCAGAAAACCGGCCATTGATCAAAGATGACAGACTGTCTCCACTTGAGTTCTTCCCCCACTCTAATCCAGAAAGCATCCACAGGATGCTTTGAGGCATTGATTTCAACAAAATCCCTTGGTGCTACCGGATGATAAAGGTCCCTAGTCCTACTATCCTCACAAAGGATCCTCCCCACCAAATTCCCAAGCATCGAAATAATAGAGATATTTTGAAAGGGAAGGGGAAGCTCAGGAAACCTCACCCAGGTAGCAGCAATCGGGGAACTCCGCTTTAGATGAAAAGCAAAGCTCCACTGAAAGAGGGAGAAATGAGCACCATTGCATGACCGAGGAGCCGCTGATCAGGCAAGGACCAGGTCTTCCTCCGTGGCAAAGCGAATCATTATGTAGGATCTATCGATCGGGCCCGTAGTCGCCCGAGCCCTAAGATTCCAGAAATCCTAAACGAACCTGTCGAAAGTGACAACGGGGGGTCACCGCATTGGGAAGCTTGTAATCAGAGTCAAGCAATGTAGGTCCGAAGCCTCATTGAACTCACGAATCGAGAGTGGAAGCTGCGGGCAACCTTCGAAAAGCATCAGAACCTTCGGGCAGAGCACCGTTCTCGGGAAATAGGGTAACAAGTCAGCAGAGGAGAGCAAAGAGATATCCTTTGTGAGAGGATCCTCCCCTGTAGAGGGGAAAGGTGCTTCATTTTCCATCATCTTCAACATGGGAGGAAACTGCCATCGTGAGGGAGCCGAATCGCCAGAATCACCAGAATCGCCAGATCCGCCATCTTCTTCTGCGTTTTTAGGAGCATTGACAATTTTTAGGGGTTTTTGAGTTTTTGAGGGTTTTAAGTGTTTTTTAAATTTTATGGTTTTCTTTTGGTTTTTAAAGGTTTTTATATTTTTTTGTTTTTTTAGTTTTTAGGGTTCTTCTTATGTTTTTTATTATTTTTATGGTTTTTTAGTTTTTTATTATTTTTTACTCCTTTACATAGGTTTCATTGTTTTTAGTGGGTTTTATAAAATTTCAGGAGGGGGGTTGGTTTTTTAGAGGCTTTTATGGGGTTTATTTTTTTTAGGATTTTTAGGAATTTTTATAAATTTTCAGAGTTTTTATCATTTTTATGTTTTAGGGGGTTGAAGTGATTATACATTTTTAATAATTTCTATGGGATTTTCTGGGTTTTTACTTTTTTAATAATTTTTATGAATTTTTATGATTTTTTAGGTATTTAGGGTTTTTAATTTTTTTAATGTTTATTATGGGTTTTTATGGTTTTTAGGGGTTTTATGGTTTTTTTTGTTTTTTGGTTTTTCGGGGTTTTAAGTGTTTTAGGGTTTTACGATTTTATTAGGGGTTTTATGGGTTTTTATGTGTTATTATGTTTTTTTATTTTTAGATATTTTTAAGGATTTTTATGGTTTTTTGGTTTTTTGTGATATTGTGGGTTTAATTAATTTTTAGCATTTGTTTTGTTTTTAAGGTTTTTTTTGTTTTTTAATATTTTTATTATTTTTAGGGTATTTATGGGTTTTAGGGGATTTTCATTTTTTAGTTTTTTAATGGTATTAAGGGTTTTTTGATTTTAATGGTCTTATTATGGTATTTTAGGATTTTTTGGGTTTTTTCATTTTTAGGGATTTTTATGGATTGTTTTGAATTTTTTATAGTTGTTTGGGATTTTAAGGATTTTGACAGTTATTATGGTTTTAGGGAAAAGAAGATGTGAGGTTCGGGCTATTCCCGCCCCCCCCCCCCCCAAATTTATTAAAAATACAAAAGAGACACAGAAAACAAGGGAGGGGAGCGGTCAATCGACCCACACCCAAAAACCCTTAGTGGTTTTTGGGGTCTTTAGAGATTATTATTTATAATTTTTTGTGGTTATTTGGGTTTTCTAATTTTTTAGAATTTAAAGATATTTTTTTTGGATTTTTATGGGTTTTATGGATTTTGAGGTTTTTTTGGGGGTTTTAGGGTTTTTAGGGTTTTTAGGGATTCTTTTTATTTCTTTGGGTTTTTCTAGTTTTTTAGAGTATTTAAAATTTTTATGGATTTAAACGGTTTTTATGGTTTTTAGGGGATTTCAAGGTTATTATGGGGTTCTATGTTTTTTTTGTTTTTAGGGTTTTTTGGGGTTTTGGGGTTTTTTTATATTTTTTAACGTTTTTAGGGGTTTTAATGTTTTTGAGGCTTTTTTGTGTTTCCATTATTTGGGGATTTTTTTAAATATTATGGATTTTAAATGTTTTTAGATTTTTTGAACATTTATAGTGGTTGAAAGGTTTTATAGTTTTTTTAGTGATTTTATAGGGTTTTCATGGGTTTCAGGGTTTTTAGGTTTTTATGGGTTTTTGTGCTTTTTATAGCTTTTAGGGTTTTTATTGTGGTTTTACGGTTTTTAGTATTCTTATATTTTTTAGGGGTTTTATGTTATTTTAGATATTTAGGGTTTTCTTAGGGGTTTTCATGAATTTTTGGTGGTTTTATATATTATGGATTTTATTGATTTTTTAGGTTACTGTTTTTTGGGTTTTTAGAGATTTATGGTTTTTAGGGTTGTCAGTGATTTTTGGGGTTTTTGGGTTTTTGGTGTATTTTATGTTTTTTGGGATTTTTAGTGTTTTTAGGTTGTTGTGTTTTTAATAGGGGTTTCTAGGGTTTTTATATTCTTTTACATTTTGAGATATATTTAGGGAAATTGTTGTATTTTTATGGTTTTTCAGATTTTCAAGCATTTTGAGGTTTTTAGTGTTTTTTATTCTTTTGGTTATTAGGGTTTTAATGGTTTGTTAGTGTTTTTAACATTTTTAGGGTTCTAATGTGTCTATATAATTTTTAGTGGTTATTATTTTTTATGGGTTTTCAATGTTTTTAATGATTTTAGGTGTTTTATGGTTTTTCGTGGTTTTTAGGGGTTTTAGGGTCTTTTTAGAGTAATTTACTATTTTAAGTGCCTTTAGGTTTTTAATGCTTTCAAAGGGGTTTGTATGTTTCTTTTATGTTTTCTGGTATTTTTAGGATGTATGTGATTTTTATGGTATTTTAGATTTTTTTTGGGATTTTGAGGGGTTTTTAGTGGGTTTTAGAGTTTTTAGGGGTTTTATGTTTTTTTGGATTTTTGGGTTTCTGGAGTATTTTAGGGGTTGAGATATTATTTATATTTTTTTAATGTAGTTTTGGATTTTAATTGTTTTTTTAGTATTTAGTGGTATTAAGGGTTTTTTGTGCTTTAAGGATATTAGGGGTATATGGTTTTTAGGGTTTTTAGTGTTTTTAGTGTTTTTAAGGTATATTAGGGGTTTTAAGTGTTTTTGGTTTTTAAAATACTAGAAATTTAGGCAATAGCCACATACCTATAGTCACAATTTTATAGGTCAGCAACTATAGCTTTTTTATTACCAAAGTCTATTTAAACCTCCATGGGTATATCAATTTTACATCACAGTTGTCTTTTTTTTTAATCTATATTGGGATCCTCCTCCTCCCCTGATATGGAACCCTATCACTACACAACCATCCTCCACAAAGACCTCTCATCCTCCCTAAAGACATCTCCTCCTCCCTGACGACCTCTCTTACAGTGGAGCCTTCCTCCCCAATGACCTCTCACACTATGGATCCCTCCTCCCCGATGTCCTCTCTCACCGTAGCACCATCCTCCCCGACGACCACTACAACCACAAGGCCCTCCTCCCTAATGTTTATCCCAAAACGACACCCTCCTCTCTGATGACCTCTCTCACAGTGGCGCCCTCCTCCCTGAAGACCTCTTTCATCAGAGCTCCCTCCTCCCTGAAGACCTTTGTCACTATGGCACCCTCCTCTCCAACGCATCCGATCAACGCAACCCTCTATAGTATTTTAGGGGTTTATTTATGATTTCAATCGCACTCTTGTTGTCAAAATAGATAAATATATGCTAAACAGTCATAATTTTAATCGCACTATTGTCTTCCAAATATCTATTCCACTAAATTTGACCTTTTCAGACAAAATGATAATGATTTATTCATCAATGGAAAATAGAACCAATCCACCATTATCATATTTTATATGTGTAATGAGATTTTTATTTCAGGACTTAGGTGAGGTACATCTTCTATCTAAAAAACAAAAATATGGAATGTATATATCATTCAAAGAAACACTAGATGCATTTTTAATTTGATACGATTTCATTTTCTTCTAAAACCATTGAGGAACTTCTTCTGATGTTTGATACTTATGAGGATCTTTTTTTCAGAACACTCTCTTTCGTCATGAAAAAATAGAACAAATTATATGTTTTGTAACATGTTTTATGATACTAATATCCTTTTTATGGGTCTCTGGAGTCTCCTCTCATTGTACCCTAGTAGCATAGTAGGAATCATTTGTTTATATCCATCACACCAAAAAATAACTGTTAAAATAATATGATTATGATGGAAAAAATATTTCCTTTTTTTTGTTTTGTTTCTCCCTAAAAATAATTTTCCATGTTGAAATAATATTGTATTTGTCTAAATTGTTTATAATAAAACACCTAATATTTTGAATCATTCTTTTATTTTTTATATCTTTAAATTTAGGATATTAAGATTATCCCAATTTCACATTCCTTGAGATATTTTTGGACTATGTTCTAGAATGAGGTGTGGTTTTATACTCCATTTTATCACATTAAAAAATATATTTTCTTTATTTTTATGGTGACACACCTTTGGCAATGAAATACTCACTTCTGCAAAAACTCTTGGGATATATTTTTTGTCAACTAGATCTTGTTTTATTGAGTAATAAAATTTCATGTTACATGTAAAGAGTCATTGTCATTCATTACACTTACATCTCCAAACACTGACTTCTACATCATGTTCTTCATCCCTCATAACCTATTATTTTACAGTATTGGCCAAACCATTATTGATTCGCACTCATTCCACCACATTGAGCTTGATACCTACTCCTTTTCTAAGTTACAAAAAATTCTAATTTGGAATTTTTCAATCTATGTAATCTTTTCTGATTTATCAACCTATTATAGTTGTATTTAGAGATTTGGTTTAGGAAATAATACATTTTCTTTCATGGTTTTATCCCTATATTTGTGATGTGATTTAAGGGATAACTCAAACAACACTTTTATATCAACTTACCCTAATAAATCATTATTATTTCTATCATTATTATCAATTAATGTTTAATCGGCAATATTAACTAATTAATCTTGACCATGGTACCTAAAATTATCAACTTCTTCCACTTTAGACTCATATTAACTTCCATATTCATGAGACAAAAGTTTTTTCTTCTTAATGAATTTTGATTTCAACTACCTCCTATCTTTATCAATTTTAATATAAAAATATTCATGAACACCTCATCATCATCATATTAAAGGTTTTTAAAACACTTATCAATGAGGTTAATTACCTTGACACATCAGAAACAATCACCTGGAAGCTTTCTTTTGAATTTTCATCTTCCCCTCTTCAGTTTTGAGGAAAAAATTATATCCTATCTTTTACGTTGTCTTCTTTTGGAACAAATTTAATAAATAATGTATTCATTTACTTTAAAAAAAACTTCCTATGATTTTTTATTTTCTATGGTATCATTATAATCATTTCCTATTTTATATATGACATGTATTCTTTAAAGGATATAAATAAATACATCATTTGGATACTTTTCTTCAAGTATAGACACTTTGGGGTTAAACCATCATTGAAGTCTCCTAATGATTCATTTTATTATATTGGTGTCAATAATATATTCCCTAATAACTTTCATGACATTATCAAAATCATTAAGATAATTTAAGAATGAATCAAAGTTTTTGGTCAAACTCACATTTATATTTTCATATTTATTCAATGTTACATGCACCATTATATAAACTAGAAAAAACACTCCTTTAGTAGAATAATAATATATGAGTATACAAGCCCACACATAGACTTGATATGATTATATTATTCATCTTATTATCATATAAATCTCACATGGTTTTTGATAGTAATTATTATTTGATACTGTAGTGTATTAGATCTACATCTCAAAATTTTCCCTCATGAATTCATAGAACATTATCTTTAATTTTTTAGATTTTCTCTTCTCTAAATCCCACATGAATATCATTTCTATAAATGTTATAGAAACCTCCCTGATTTTAGATTTCACATATGTTATCATAAAAATTTATAATTTCTAACTCAGATTCAATGTTGGATTTGGCACGGTGATCTGACAGAAATCATCATGGTTTGTTAAATAGAAATTAAAAAGGAATTGAATTAGTTTTTAAATGAGGAAAATGTCTCAGATGAAAATAATTCGTATATTTTTATCCTCTCGTTAAACCTAATAATCCTTGAATTCTTGTTTCACATTATCCTCTAGTAATCTACCACTTCACTGAAATTCTAAAATTTCTTATAAAATGGTAATATCAAACTCTTATCTCAAGCTCATTGGAGATGATTTATTCTAATGTAAGGGGTTTCTATTTAATTTATTCACATATATTACCATGTTATTCTGAAGGGCCTAATATTTTTGCGAGTATGGGGGATGGGACCATTTTTAAGATATTTTATATTCCATATATAACTCTCCTTTCTTGGGTTTGGTGTTGTGAGTTTGGTTTGAGGGTAGTGTATGTTGTATGTTTGTGATTCTTTTTAATTCCACATTGATAATTTTATCATGCCATTATTTTTATAATGTTTTCTTACTTTAAATATTGCTTTAAAATCTTTATATACTTATACCAATATATTATAGTAAAATGATGAATATATATACTACCAATAAAATGTGTTATCTTATGGGAAATGGGAAGTATTTTTGGAAAATAATTGAAGAACTATAATCCAGAATGATGATGAAGTGTATGGAAAGATGAAATTTTAACTAGATTCTTCATTATAGTATCTTCAATTATTATTTATTGAATATATGATGCAATGTTGACTTGATGATCTTATGTTTAATCATATGTGTAACAATAACTGATTTAATAATGGTAGTATAATGTAAGTTAAAATAAATATAGGAACTATATATTCAATAACATGGAAATTTTTCTAAGGTTTGTTCTCTTGAGAACAATTTAAGGGCTGGTTCATTCTTAGAATGAAAATTTCTTCATTTACCTTTAAAATGTTAGTTTATATGAGGTATAATTATCATATTTTTGTGAGATTAGAAGCTTTATTAGTCACTTGGGAGTATTAATTACTTTTCAATCATTTTTCCTACCCTAGGATGATGTCCTTCAGTTTTGGGTTGGATAAAGAGAAGTTTAAGGGAAGAATAGTGGTCCAAATGGTTCTTTTTAAGGGTAATTCCATTAGATGTGTCTTAAGATGAAGTTTTTAAGATATTAATAGATATGTGGGATTTTTTATGTTAGGATTGGATAAGTCTTAGTTATGGGATTCATGATATATTATGGTTATGATTTAGGCATTGGATTTGATTTATTGGATAGCTGTTGGAATTGGGATTCATTACCATCTTAGCTTATGGGTTGAGCAAACCATTTTATTTAATTACTTATATAATTATTCATTGGGTGTTGTATGTGGTATGTATAAATGCATACCTTCAGGGTATTTTCCTATACATTACATGTATTTTACAGATGGTAAAAAGATTGGATTTGAATTTAGTGGACCTTGTTTTAGTGGATCTTAACAGTTCATGGTGGTGTTGAACAAGTTTGGTGGTCATATCCTGATAAGCTGAGCTAATCTATACCCTTATATTTCCTTTATAGTTGTTCATAGGTTTAGGCCTCCATTTCCTTTATGTTAGGGAAATTATTTTTCCCTTATACTTTTGTATTACCTTTCTATTCATTGATGTAATTTCCATAGGTTTTTTCTTATAATTATTAATATATAGAGGGTGTGTTGGTGTGGGCTAGTGGTGGTTCAATGGGGGGGTAGTGGGGGTGCAGGTGGGGGTAGTAGGGGGTGAAGGGCAGGGGGAAGAAGGGGTGAAGGGCGGGGGGGGGGGGGTGAGGCAGTGTGTAGGGGCTGTGTGCAGGGCAGTGGGGGTGAAGGGGGTGGGGGGAATGGATGAGGGGTGTTAGGGGAGGGGGTATCCAATATTGGGGTGTACAGGAGGGGGGTCCAGGAGGGTGGGTGGGGGTGTCCAGGCTGGAGGGGGTGTCCGGGGGGTGGGGTGTCCAGGGGGGAGGGGTAGGAATGTCTAGGAGGGTGAGTCCACAGGGGAGGGTATTATGGTGTATGATTCTTATAAAATGGAATATTTCAACTTCATTCAATGCTTATGTTCACTATAAATGACTTCCTAATGTATGGATATTTGTATGGATACAGTGTTAAGGGGCATAAAGCTTGTCTAATTTGTGAACAACAGACTTCATACTGTCAATTGCATCATTTAAGGAAAATTGTATACATGGGTTATAGAAAGTTTTTGCCTATGGATCACTCATATAGAATACTAAAAATTTAATTCAATGGCTCACATGGATTTTATATTTATCTAAAACCATTATCCCCTAATGTGTATTTTTATAGGGTTCCAAACCTTGATGTGACATTGGGAAAGACACATAAATATGGTAATGATAAACATATTTGGAAGAAAAGGTCCCACATTTTTTGAGCTACCATATTGGAGATATCATGAAGTGAAACATAATATAGATGTCATGCACATGGAGAAGAATATATGACATAGTTTTATTGGAACATTATTAGATATTAAAGGAAAGACTAAATATTGGTTAAATATAAGATTATACTTATTATCAATGGGAATATATGTGAGTTAGCTCCCACTCCTAATGGAAGATGAACATTTATTCCCCCTGCTTTTCATACATTATCCAAGAGGGAAAAAATTATCTTTTGTAAGTGTCTTCATGATATAAAATTTCCTCAACATTATTCTTCAAATGTAAATTTTTTTTTTCTCTTTGAAGGATTTTATGTTGATAGGTATGAAATCTCATGATTGTCATGTCATGATGCAACAACTTCTACTAGTCGCATTGTGTGGAATATTGTTAATACATGTTAGAAAGACTATAATGAAGGTGTGTAATTTTTCAATAAAATTTGAAATAAGGTGATTGGTGTGAATGCATTGAATTTTTTTTGAAAAGGATGATATTTCTATAATTTTTCAATTGGAAATGTATTTTCCTCTATATTTTTTTTATGAAATAGTGCATTTAATGGTTCATCTAGTTCAAGAAATAAAGATTTTTGGACCTGTATATCTTCTTTGGATGTATCCTTTTGAAAGATATATGAAAATATTGAAGGGGTATGTTAAGAATCCATATTGACCTGATGCCTCCAAGTGTATTTATGAGGAGGTTGCAGAGTTTTTTATGAGCTAATTTGTGGTGGAGGATCACAGAGGTTTTCCTCCATGTCATCATAAATGAGTTAATAATTAAAGAAAAGGGGACTGTGGCTTGAAAGTAAAATCATTACCAACTGAACAGATAAATAAGGTACATTTATAAATCTTGAATAACATATCTTATGCTCAACCATATTTCAAATTTCAAATTAATGAGCGCCAAAGAAAAAAGAAAAGTGGATTTTGAATTATCACAACAAAATATTTTTTCGATGGTTTAAGAAGACCTTATTTGGTAGATCAGATGTATCAGAGACAATAATATGGCTAGTGTGTGGTACAATTTTAAATGTGATAACATGGCCTAGGTATGACATTAATGGATATACATTTTATATGAAAGCTTAGGAAAATAGAAGGGTAGTTTAGAATAGTGGTGTATTGGTGTTTAAAGAAGCAATTCATTTTTCGAGTTCTAAAGTTAAAAATCCAATTTTTTGCATCAAGGGAATATTATGGAGTCATTGAAGAAATATGGGAGGTTTATTACTTGAAAATTTAAGTTCTTATTTTTAACTACAAATTGTTTATCGGTAACAATAGTTTCAGACATGATTAATTGGGAATGACAGTTGTTAATCTGAATAGAATGGAAGACACAACATATTCTTTTATAATGGAATCACATGAAAAATAGATTTTCTATGTTGTTGATCAATCAATTATGTTGTGGTTTATTGCTTTACAAGGTAAAAATATTTTGGTGAGGATCAACTTGATGATGATGCTGATTTATGTGAGATACCTACATCCGTGGAAATATTAGCAGAAAACAATGATGAGCATGTTGAGGACATGCTTTGTTATATAAGAAACGATCATGATGAAATAATTTGGGCAAAAAATCCATTTTTTACATTCCTAATATTATCAGTAACAAATGTTTATTTATTTTTTATATTTATTAATTTTATAAAATGTTTGATATTGTGATTTTTTCATTATTAAAACGCGTATTAAAAAAATAAGTTGAAATGTTTGTTTATTTTAATTTTGTTTAGTTTAGTTTATCATGTTTACCATTACATAACTTATATATCTATTAATTCTGATGAATGAAAATTACTTTACTATTTTTTCCATATTTACCATAGCTTACAATATTTTACCTTTACATAACTTATATATTTATTGATTTGGTTGAATGACAATTAAACTACCATGTTTACCATGTTTACCATCATTACAATTTTTTAACTTGCTTACCATATTTACCATGTTTACTATTACGTAACAAAGATAATTTTTTCATTTTTTTACATTAGTATTGTAATATTTTAATATGTGTATTTGTGAACTAATATTTTCTTTTTTGACTTGAAGGATAATGACAAATCAACCAGTTGATCAACCACATGATTCTAGAGATGAGAATCATGATCATACCTATGGGGAGGAATATTTACATGCTCCTATTGATGTTCCCTAATCTTCCTCATGTGCTGCCATAATGAAAAATAAGAGTTCAAGAGTTGGTAAATGTGGCTACACACGTTTACAAAAATTATCTCTTCCCCGTAGCCAGGACCAGAGGATACTCATTGAATTTTATTAGAATGATATTCCAAGAGGTACAAATGCAAAATATTTTAAGAGTTTTTTTATCAAATCTGGGTAAAATAAAAGTAATAATTTTGTATAAGGATTAGAGAAGTATGGAAAAAGCTATAATATCTTAGTTGTGGGAGAATTTTTTTGTAATATATTTTCCTACAGTTGGACTAATTATTAATTGTTTATAGAATAATATGTTTTACCTCTTCTTTATCAAATGAGATTTTATATTCCTAACACTAAAAGATTCAGGAGGAAATGTGTATCAATGGTTTCTAGGAGATGGAGGGATTTAAAATCAATCCTCGCATCTGATTTCATTTTTGGTCATATGCGAAATGAAAATCCATGTCTTATATATCATTTCATAAATGATTACACATGGAAAATTTTTCTGAAAGTAGAAGAAAAGAATCATTTTTGGTAAGGGCAATGAAAAATTTTATAATCATTCTTATATAAATGATCTTAACAATGTTTTGTTAATTATTTATTATTCTTAATTTATAGAAAACAAGTACATATCATTAAGAGATCAAATATAGAAATATATACCCTCATAGTTTATCTCGGGGAGGGTATATTTTATTAGCAGAAAAAATGATGAATTTTTTAAAAATAACATAGAGATGAGTCTACAAGCTTGGAAGCAGTTTCCCCTACATCTCTCCATATAGACATGAAAAATAGAAGAGATATTAGATGGGTAAAATGGGAAATATCTTCTGGAATAATCGAGAATCATAGCTGAGAGGATTGTAAGATATTTATTTTATTTATTTAATTTATAACTGTTCTTTATATACTTTAAATCATTACAAAAATGTTCAAATAATTAATATGGGATTATTTTGAGGAACAAAGAACACATGAGGTATTTAATGATGTTGGGATGCAAGTTATTTTATCTAAAGCATTGGAAAAACACGAATACCCTAGTCGTGTATGAGGATACCCAACGGGTGTATCAGAATGAAAAGTGTTTCCATATTCTTAAACATCTTCCAATGAGGGTGTTTATAAAAAAAATAGAATCCTTGGAGGCTAATGTTCATAATATTAATGCAACGATAGAGGAAAACATTAGAACATCAGTACAGTCTATGTTTGCAGACATACAAAGATAATTTAAGACTGCAACTCTCACTCCTCCACCTCCCCCAGTAGATCACATTATTTATCCTCCACCTCCACCAGAATCTCCCACTCCCCCACCTCCAGACCCCATTATTTATCATCCACCTCAGCCTGTGGACCCCAATTTTTATCCTATTCTTCTTCCACATCTTTCTACTTATTGTGAGTTGTATGTTGATGATCCTCACCATCATATAGTTGCACATGGGCTGGTATATTGAATAGGAGATACAGTTCATCATCAACAGTTAGAGGTAGAGAATCATAGGGCCACTATATAGGATACTATAGATAGATTATCCCATGTACCATTACCTACAGATGAGGTGACAATAGTTGGACATAATATCATCCACTTTTTAGTTTGTTCATCTAGACTTCTGTGACTCATTACCATAGAGGTATGTTTTTTATATCTTTTATTTTGTTATTAAAGTTGTTTTAACATTTTAAAACTAATATATTTTTCTATTTATTTATAGTAATACTTTAAAGGTAATGAAATATTGTATTAACAACAACAAAGACAAATAGCTATGACATCAGATACAGATTCTAGAGGTCTTGAAAAATTTTCAAGATATTCAAATTTGTTGTTGGATCATTATTTGTTTCCAATGAATGATCATGTTTGTAGAAGTGAAATAAATGTGGGTATTATGATAAGGTATATCATGTAGCTTGTTATTGGAGATAATTTGGGCATCAACGTGGGGCATATTTTTTCCATGTAACTCTTAACACCTTTCCTTGCATTATATTTATTAAAAATGTCTACATATGTCAGTTTTTTATTAGGTATCTTTATAACATGTGTGAGAAGAATGAGAAGATAGATGTATATTGATTCATGGACCCGCATTTGATTTTTTCTGAAGCACATGAATTGGATGATGTATAAATACTCTTTATATTGATAAAATATCTGAAGAGAATATAATCATGCAATGTTGGATGTTGCCTTTTTGTGAGAGTTATGAAACATATATCTGGAAAAGTGATCATTATCATTTAAAAATAAGAAACCAATAACCTTAAATTTTCATTTATATCAGTGATCATTGGATATTGGGTGTTTTTTGTCCAAGGGAGAAAACACATTATTGGATATGCTCTGTCTATGGTGATGTGAGAGGTTGTTTTAAGAATATTTTAGAAAAGTAAGTTTCAATTTCTTAACAGATTTTTATATTATAAAGAATTTTAAACTTATCCTATTTATATTATTTTCTAACATGGGATGGGCATACTTTCAAAAAAACACAAAGAGAAAGAGTTCCAAGATCAGATATGTAAAATTAAAGGTAAAAATCCATTTATAATTTGACCTATTCGATGTATTAAAAAATGATATTTTTAATTGACACTCATTTAAATATAATTATCATAAACATAAATGCGTCATCGGATATGGATATTATATGTTTAGATTTATGTATTAAATAATTACAGCTGGATCAATTTTGAAGTTTGGCCAGGTTATATTTCCTTTTAAAATATTCCATAATATTTCATTTTATTTATTAATTATACATGTTAACTACATTCCTTTTAATTATTATCTATTTGATGAAACTCAACCCTATAGTTCCCAAGAGGTCAAACACATACAAGTATAATGGTCAAATTATTTTACAGGTTTTATTGGATTTTAGTTTGTTTGTAGTGTAACATGTAATTTTAAATATTGTAATTGTTATTGGGTATTTGGTAGTTGTTTTAGAAGGATTTAGGTTTTTTAGTTGACATTTTATGTTTTGAAATTTATAAATGTGAATGTTTAATTTGGATATGGTACTTCTTATATTAGTCTAGTTCTGATGTTTTTCTAGTATAGATTCTTGTATGGTTTTTGTCTACTTTTTGTCTGGTTTCAGCTTATTTCAAGTCTACATTTAAAGAGAATAGTAATGGTTTCACGGTTTTATTTTAAAAAACTAGTTTTTACTTCGGTTATTTTATAACCAACATAATAAATTCATGGGAAATGGTTTTCTTCATTGGTTATTTAATAACCGATGTAATAATGTCCTAGGAAATGGGTTTTTACGTCAGTAATTTAATAACTGACGTCGTATATCATTTTTCACGTTAGTTATTGTATAACTGATGTGAAAAATGCTTCTTGTATTGGTTTTTATGTCAAATATATAATAACCAACATAATAAATGCATGGGGGATGGTTTTCTGCATTGATTATTTCATAACTGACGTAATAAATTCCTAGGGAATGGTTTCTTACATCGATTATTTAATAAATGATGTCGTATATTATTTTTCACTTTGGTTATTGTATAAATGATGTGAAAAATGCTTCTTAGGCATGATATATTACATCGGTTATTACATAACCAACATAATAAACTATATACCACATCGATTATTACATAACTGATGTAATAAATTGGGCCTTTGAAGCATTTTTCTCATCAGTTATTTAAGAACCGATGTAAAAAACGCTTAGGATTTATGTTTTTTTACATTGGTTTTAAAATAACCAACATAAAAAACATTATCTATAATGTTTCCTATAATAAATTTGTCTGAAAAATGACGTAAAAAATAAAAAATATCAGAAATAAAAAATGTTTTCTACACTAGTGTCACTCTTCTTTTTTATGCGGATCAACTTCATGCATATAGATGGGGTATCCTTAAAAACATAAAAAGAGAACAGATATGAATTGGGATTGTATGTTCTGATATATCCAGGAGGTTTGTATGGAGGAAAATGAAAACTGATAATTTGATGGACCTTGCATTAGGGGGGATGGAAAGAGGCTTGGAAGCCATTGGGTATACTGATATAGGATAAGACTCTCCTGGGTATGAATTTTCCTTTTATTGACGCCTGTTTTTGTGGGCAACATATGCAGAGCCACCAGGGCATGATGTGAATAGTAAAATAAAGGTGTACACATGACACTGGACTTCTATTTCAGATGTCCATGGAGGGTTATGGTTATTCAATATCACTCAAATCATGCAGTTTGGGGTACGGTAGATGTGAATCTAGGCATATTTGGGAAATTTAGGCTGTAATTCACTCATGGGATCATGTTTCCCTTATGTAGATCTGAATCATATGCAGGGTGAGGCATTCATTCCATCTATGGAGTACATGATCATTTAATCATTACATGGCTAGGATTTGGGGTTCCTCTAGGAGGAGGGAACCGTGAAATTCCTTTTATGGTCATGCTACTAGGACCAAATTCCTGTGCTTCTTTCCCATAATTTCATATTTTATCTATAACTAAGATCCCTAAGATCACATGAGATTTTCTCAGTGTGAGAAAAAAGGGATTACGAGGATTCCAGGTCATTTCCTAAAAAACGGAAACATTAGAATTAGGGGTCACTTTAGTCTTAATGCAATATTACACAGTTTAACATCATACAAAAAGTATTATTTTGTCCTTGTAGATTAATGTTGTGCGATGAGGACATGACTTTGTGTAGTTTAGAGTCGTGTAGTGAGAACGATTATACAGTCATAAATATATTTAATAGTTTTGAGTTAATCTCAATCAGGATGCTTTGATGCGCCCTAGACATGAGTGATGATATAAGGTGTAAACCACAGTTTTGGGGGCAACTTCAATCAGGTGGATGACATGGGGCATAGAATCCATTGGGCGTACTCAGAGAGAAGAGGACTCCCTGGGGATGAATTTTCCATTGATTGACGGATGTTTTTGTGGGAAACATATGAAGAGCCTCCCGAACATGATGTGCATAGTCAAATAGAGATGTCCTCATGACACTGGTCTTCCATATCATATGGCCATGAATGATTATGGGGATCCAAGTTTTCCTAGAGTATGGAGTTTGAAAAATGGGAATGATGTGCCTGAGAATGTGAGAATACCCAGACCACGATTAACAATGAACTAATTAGAGCTTCCACATAGTTATGAATCATATATATAGGGGAATGTAGGATCTTTTGACATCTAATGACTGAGGGCCATGTTTGGAATCTCATAACATTAAGGATTGGGCCACACCTAACTCTTGAAAAATTTCGCAGTTTATTATCATGCGATAGGACCTTTTAGGGGATCCCCGTACAAGTATGACCTACGTATGGGAGAAAAGGGTAATTTTTTACTAGTGGTTAGGTCGAGATTCTAAATCCAAGCATCATTAAGTATCCTATAATGGTAGAAATCAAGCCACATGTTGTTCTAGATGTTCCTTACAAATGTTTGCTCGATGTGTATGGACATTTGAGGGAATTTTTTCTCTTTTCTTTTTGTTTGATGATCTCTAGGCGGGGATTCCAAATCTGGGCATCACTGCATATCCTGCGGGGGAATGAATCAAAGTGCAGGTAGTTCCGAGTGTTCCTTATACCAAACTGGCTTCGTCCATATTTAGGGATATTTCCGTTTCATTTTCTAGGGGTTCCAGGTCCACCATACTTCTCCATAACTTATTTTCATTAGAGAATCCATAGCAGTGATCCTAAGATCACGTGAGTCATAATCATTGGTAGAAATAATGAGGGAACATAGGTTTTCCTTCGTAGGTTTTGGGAGGTAGAGGATATGATGGGGGCATTTTATTTTTCGTTCCTGGTGGGTCTGGTCCAAGATCAAGGATTGAGGCATCGCTACATATCCTACAATGGTAGGAATCAAGCTATATGTAGTTCTGTATGTACCTTGTATCAATTCATCATGGTATAGGGGTAGGTGGATTTTTATTCTATCCATCACGGTTTCCAGGTCTACTATGTTACTCTATAGATGGCTTTTGTAAGAGAATCCCTACCACTAATTCTAAGCTGGTGGGAGTTATACTTCATGTGAGAAACATGGAGTGATAAGGGTTTCCCTTTCGAATATGGGTAGATAGGGGCATGATAGAGGAATTTTGTTATGGGGTATTGGATAAGATCGGGGATTGAGGTAGCACTACATGTCATGTGAGGGCAGGAATCAAGTTGTATGTTGTTCTATAAGAGATTATACAGATTTTTTCATGTGATTAGGACGTTTTTTGTCACATAGTTTAACATCTTACAATGAGGACATGAGTCACAATTTATTTTTCTGATTCAGGGATAAGTTCCTTAAATTTTAATGTCATTTGTAAAGGACAATGACTCTATGTTTAAGGTCTTAGAGTTTGGACCATTTCCTTTGGGGTATTATAACTCATAGTTTAGGGTCATAGAACATGGACCATTAATAGGGTTGGTTGTTGCTCATAGTTTAAGGTCTTAGATTTTGGACTATTTCATTGTGGTTCAATGTCATGTTGCATGGACTAATACCTTATAGTTTAATGTCATGTGGTCCGGAAAACAATTCATAATTTAGGGTCATAGAGCTTAGAAATTTTCCTTTGTTTCTATTAGACGAAGTATTTCTTCAAGAACATCGCATTTGTGGGAGTCATGATGAGTTATCCGTCCATTGATATCAGGGCATATTCTCCATTGGAAGAGACCCTATGTATGACATAGGGTCCTTCCCACATTAGATCATGCTTTGGGGGCTTCTTACAGAGTATCATTTAGGTTCTAAGAACTAACATCATTTCTAATTCGAGGAAAGATCGAAGGAAGACCTTTTTGTTGAAGGCTCGTGAAATCTAATTTTGGTAGACTTCCAAATGGTGTAATGTTTGCAGCCTTTTATCATATAGATTCTCCAATTCCTAAAACCATATTTGGGATTTCTAATCTATAGATATGCAATTGCAAATGGACACACTAAATTATGGATTTGGATTTCGATAGGCAAAACTGCTTATGTTCTGTATACGAGTGAGTACAGGGTTTCCTGGGTGGCAGTGTGGGTCATGGTCTAGTAATCCCACATAACATGAAAGAGATTTTCTAGCCATGATTTCTTATCCTTATCAACTATCCTCTAGAGTATGTTGGTTAGAGTCTTGTTGAAAGCCTCTACGTTTTAATTGGTTGCTATATGGTAACATGATTAATGGTTGGATTTAATTACTTACTCTTGGTATAGCTTTTCCAATTCAAGGGAGAAGAAGTTGGTGTCGTTGTCTGTTAGAATGGTATGAGGAACACAAAATTTGGTGATGATGTTTTCCATCACAAAGCTGCAGATTTTTTTCACCCCGACTTCCTCAAGGGGTATGGGTTCGGCCCATTTGGAAAAGAAGTTGGTCACTATGAGTATGAACTTGAACTATCTAGATGTGGAAAGAGGATATAGTCCCACAACATCCACCCCTAGGTGGTGAATGGCCATGAGTACTTAGCTGTATAAATTAACATTGGGGGTCGGTGTCTGAAATTAGCGTGAACATGGTAGAAATGGATCTTCTTGGTGAATATGCCACAATCCTGTATCATGGTGGTCTAGTAATCCCCCATCCATTGAATTTGGTGAGAGAGTTTGGTTTCTGATTGGTGTGCTTCACAAGCTACGGTGTGTAATTCTTTCATGACAATAGCAATTTCTTTTCTATTATTGCACCGGAGAAGGAATCCATCAAGACCTCATTTGTAGAAGACCTTTTCATGGTTTACCTAATTTTTAGAAGACCTTTTGTTGGTTTAACCCATTCGAGGTCTGGAATTTTTGTTTATTTCTAGGAAAACACATCTCGATTATTCTTTAGGAAGGAGGTGTTTGCCTCCTCTTCCTCAACTGGCATAACCACACTGATCCGAGCGGGTTGTGGGTCATTTTTGGTGCTTAGATTTATCTCCCTATGTTCATCGATTTAGGTGGAAACACCTTTTTCTAATGCATAAGGGGAATCTTTGAGGTCTTATTCCTCTTCATCATATTCATCATATTCATATTCTTCCTCTTATGATGGAGAGATAATTTGTTAGATGAACTCTCCAATGTTGGGATAGAAATCTTTTTTTCCTTAGTAAATAAGGAATGGGAAGATTGATATCCCATAGACGGGCTGAGATCACATTTGATAGGTATTTTCCTATCATCGTTGGATTCACCCCACTCTTATGGGTCCATGGACTTGGTGGTCATAATAGAGACCAAGAAGACTGTTGAGATTGCATCCAAACATGCACTAATGCATTCAACTTGGTTGATGGTTAGTTTGTACTCTTCCCCAAGTTGCTGGAGGGGGTTGGTGGGAGACATCTTGAATCCATTCAGGCAATTTATCTAATCAATGTTGTCGTACCAAAGATGTTTTTCTTCCGATTCATAGAACCCTACATCAATATAATGCAACTCACAGGACTCAAATGTGGATTTATCAGCATGCGACATCCTGTTTTTTTTTCATTAGTGAAATATTTGATGCACTGATGGTATGATGATGGAACTACAGTGTGTTGATGCAGCCAAGGCCTCCCTAACATGACATTGAAGGTCGTACATTATCGTACTACTAGGAACTCAGAATTTAATATGAGATCTCCAAGCCAAGATTTAATATTGATTTGTCCCAAAGGTTTATGCTCACTCTTGTCATATCCCAGTAGAGTTTTAGTGAAGGGTGTCATGTTTTCTTCACCATAGCCCAGATGATGAAGCGTTCACAATGGGAGGAGGTTGACTCCAGATTCGTTGTCAATGAAGATCCTCTAGACATCAATCCCATTTATCATTTTAGACACATATAAGGGATTAATGTTCCCCTGAATGATGGAATTTTCATCTCTATCTGTGAAGGAGATGATAGAATGACATTCTTAGGGAGTGGTCTATATTTGGTAGGCTTCATATACTGCTAATTCAGCCTCAAACTCTTGGGGACATGGTAAGGCTTCAATGAGTGCCTCCCAAAGATTCGCAGGTAGGCTTAACACATCTAGGATCGACAGCTTTGCTGGTACTAAAGCTAGATAATTTAAAATATCATACATATGATTTAATGTTCAGCGCTTTAATGATTGGGGTATCTCTTTCATAGACACTTTAGGTGTTTGAGATTTTGATATAGATGGTTAAGCCTCTGTTATCGGAGCTGGTGGTGATGTGGTCCTATCTAGGTTAGGCCGAACTAGTCTTCGTGTATTACTTGGGTGGTTTGGTATTTGTTCTTCCACTGATGGATATTCCAAGATATCAGGGCCTGGATTTCTTTCGATAGGGTGGAGGAGCATTCAGGTTCCTGTTATGTTTGCTGAAGGGTCCTACTGCAAGTTTCTGCGATGTTAATGATTTGACTTGTGGCATGGCTAGAAACATGACTCCTACGACGATCATGACTTCCTAGAAACCTTTTTCCTCTATGACTTCTTCCTCCATCCCTCTGGTTGGGTGTATGGAATTCGGGTTCATGGACATTGTATTTATCTGAGAAGGAGTCTATAAAGTGAATGGAATTAATGGATCCAAATATCAGTTCTTGATCTGGCACTATTTTGGTCTGACTGTCTTCTTCTGATGGTACTGTTTGGTAGGGAAATTCCTATTTTACCATTTGGCAGGGTGTTTCCCGTTGTGTTGTTTGGAAGGGCATTGCGCGTTTTACCGTTTTGAGGGGTGGTTCCCATTGCGCAGTTTTTCAGGGCGGTGCCCATTGTGTTGTTTTGTGGGGCGGTTCCTGTTATACCATGTTTGTTGGCATGATGTTCGAAAGTATCAAAACTAACTTTGGATTTGGTGTCATCTGATCTTCTTTCTCTTTCTCTCTTTCCTTCCAGGCTTTAGAAGGTTGTGGGGATGAGGAGGACGGTTGTGTCGTATTGGGAGATTTTAGGGACACAATTGTTTGTTTCAACTACGCCTTGGAGGATGACATGAACTCGATTGATGGTCTTCTATGTCATTCAATTTTCAAACTTTTGGTCCCTCTTACTGGAGATTATCTGTCATTCCTCTTCCACTCTTCAGTCTAAGGTGGAGACATACACCACTTGTGCTGGTGGTGGGCCCAACTTCACTTGCCCAGAATCCACCATCTTTTGTAGGAGATACTTGAAATCAAATCATTTTTGGATGGTATTTCTTAGTATCCAATGGTAGGGACAATAATTTGGATGGTTTTCAAGAACCACTTCATCGGATCGCTTTGTCTCTAGTAGATAAGGAAAATTTCAATTCATGGCAGCTATGAAATAGTCGCGGACCTAGTCATCTCAGAATGAGTAAACATTATTTTTTGGTTCCTAGAACTGATTTCATTTATCAACGCATTGCTAATATTATCCAGGTGGGGGTGGTTTTTGGCATCCTGAGGATCCCACACGATATGGTGGGGGCCTCTTAGCTAGAACTGGAGCCAGGGGTTGCTTAAGCGTGACAGAAGTCACTTCATCTTTTCCCATCCTTTTTCTTGGGGATGGTGGTGCTACTCAAGACTTAAGTCTGGTACATTACAAGGAGTATTCTATCCTTTGAGAAAAGGAATAGATGTCTATAAACCCACTTATGTACTTCACCAGGATGAGAGGTCTTCACAGTTCATCCCGAATGTTATCGATGCACTTAGAGAGAATATCATCCTATGGGAGTGGCTGGTTCATGGAATATGTCTGGCCTTTCCATCTGGAAATGATGTTTGAGTCTCTTTTGTAATCTCGCTATTTTCAGTTCATTAGATCACTGACTATTGTCTAAGGCAGCATTGAACTGAACTGGAAGTGAAACCATCACTAGTGGTCCTCCCAGCCTATGATTGAATTGGATAGTAGGCTTGTATACCATACAAAAGTCGATCCTTATATGGATCGTACGGAACACCAAAGTTTTACTACTTCTTGTTGCTCTGAATTTTCCTTCATGGGGTCACAACAAGAGGAATAATTCATTTAATGTTAGTATATTTCTCTCTGAGCCACTGAATACTAGGAATTTGGGGTTCCCATAGTTTGGTGGTGGTGGAACATTTCTCACCCACTCAGGGTAGGGTTTGCGCTCCAGTTTTATCGGAGCGTGTCACCCCTCCATGGCTTCTAGTCGAGCTGTTAATTCCTCGACAGTGTATAAGATCCCATGATGCATTTCTTTTCTGGCTTGATCTTGGGCTGTTTTGGTAGTGACCAAGATTAGGTGTGTCAACGTTGCTAGAATTTTGGGTGGATACCCATCTGGGGTGTCATTTATGGGTTTACCTCGATATATTACATCTACCTTCGTAGCGGGGGATGTCTTGATGTCCTTCTGAGGACCGGTTGAAAAATCCTTTGATATTGGCTTCATTCATTGAAATAAGTTCTTGTGGTATGAGCACCTATTTTGGGATCACCTGCTAATGTTCCGCAGAAGGATCATATCTGGAAAGGTAGCTCCCTCAGCATAGCTCAAATTTAATTCTCCTAATATCTTTAATTTATTCCCCTTGTTTAGAGAACCTCTCTTCTAGGGTGAGGGATGCATTTTCAGGGGGAGGAGTCTTGTCTTCATCAAAGGGGGAGTGAACATAACCCATTCGACTAATCATTGTTCCTAAATTAATGGAAAAGAAAGTGATCACCATTAATACCTAGAACAGGGAGGTTTACATTAGTATCCCATGGTTGGACTCCAGGTTACCATGAGAATGTAGACACATAGGCATTCCCGAAGACCAAACCATTGTGGGGAGAACCTTCATGACTCCACTTAACATGGGTATGTAGACTCAAAGGGGTGCACCGATGCTCCCAATTGTCTGATCATACGAGTCTAATGGCATTGGAGGAGGCTTTGTCTTGATGCCATAGGACTGATTAGCGGAGGGACTATGGATTAATGGAAGGTAATGGATGGGTGAGGTTGGGATCATAGAAAATAATACTTGAAAATACCTCATTCTACATACTGGGATCTTATGGGAGATGGGGGATGGCTCTGCATATCGTAGTGGTATACGGGTAGAGGTACCGCCCACGTAATGATGTGGTATATAGGCATGGGTATAGAAAACCATGTACCATAGGGGTACGTGGCGCACCACACTGATTTGGGTTCTATCCGTGTACTGATGCAGTACGCGGCGCCGGGTTTAGTCCGTGTAGCGGTGCTCTATGCGGAGCACCATGTTGATGGAGGGTCCAGGGGATTATCGTTCATGGGGAATTCATTTACGAGGAGTATGTGGTTCGCATTTCACAATTTAGGTTGGAAATTCCATTATTATTAATCAATTCCCCCATCATATAGTTCACGGATCGTTGTACATGTGGATAATGTGGTTCGTGATTCGTACATCGCTGATTAAACAAGATGAAATCTGGAGTCTTCTCTAATAACATTCTCCCAACCTCTTTGGCCCTTTCGAGCCTTTGTTTTCCCTTCCCTTTTCATTCTATTGTGCTCTCTTTTATAGATCATTTAGGCAATTGTATCTATTGAGAACACGACACCATTTACGGACGCCCAAGCGTATATCCTAACCCGTTGAAGACTTGGTCAATCGAGGTTTGGGGAGGGTTCGGTTCTCAATAATGGTTCGTGGATCCCTGTTGGTTTGCTTCATCTATGAACTAATGGGTTCGCGGTATGGTATGCAGATTGACCTCATGCACATAATTCTTTCGGTGATGCAGTTTTCAATCTGATTTGTCTCAATGGACATCGCTCTATGGTCCAGTAGTTTGCGGATCGTCCCACATACCTAGTGGTTCGAGATCCAACTTGTCCACGTACCTTTCCCTGTGATGCTATGCAAGCCACTTGAAATGTTTTGAAAACTTGAATTCCTTCAAGTTTCATCGGGAATTTACAATTTGATTTGAGTACATTCAACATTCTAGACTTGTAGAAGTACATGCTTCCTTCTACCAAGAGACGGTGGGGTATTTCCCTTCATTGAAGGAATTTTTAAGACTATACAAATGGTTTCTAGGGTTTTTAATATTTTTATAGACTTTAAGGGGTTTTATCATTTTTTTGTACTTTTTTAGGGTTTTAAAATGTTTTTAGGTTTTTATGATTTTTATAGTATTTTTCTTGGTTTTTTGGGTTTTTTACACTTTCTATAATTTTTAGGACCTTTTTTGGATTTTTAAATGTTTTAATGGGTTTTACGGATTTTTAGGGGTTTAGAGTTTTTATTTATTTTTTACTATTTTTATCATTTTTATATTATTATGGGTTTTTAGTGTTTTTTTTGTTTTTATGGATTTCTTAGGGGTTTTCTGGGTTTTAGGGGCTTTTATGTTTTCTGAAATTTTATGGATTTTTTATGACTTTATGGTCTTTTAGTGTTACTAAGATTTTGAGAGTTTTTAGGGTTTTTATGTTAAAATTTTTAGGGTTTTTTTAGGGTTTTAGGGGTTTTAGGGTTTTTTGAGCTTTTAGGGTTTTAATGATTTTTTAGAGGTGTTTATCAATTTTAGCAGTTAATGGGTTTCTTTAGAGTTTTAGTGGTTTTTATGATATTTATGGGTTTTTAGGGAAAGGAATATGCGAGGGTCAGGCTATTCCCAGCCCCCCAAATTTATTAGAAAGAAAAAAAGAAATCACCGCAGACATGGGAGCGGAGGGGTCAAACGACCCACACCCAAAAACCTCTTACAACCCACACTAAAAAAAGGAAAACAAAGAATGAAAATGACTCCGAAATAGACACAGAAGTGGAATCATCATGTCACATCTATCCAGTATTAGCATCCTGTAGCACCACATTCAATAATCACAGCAACACAGTAGCAGCAACACATATAAACCAACCAGCCCCAGCAACCAACAACACCAAATCCGACATCACAACCAATCACAAATAGCAGCATCAAACCACAGCACAAGCACCACAACCAAACACAGCCATCTTCACCTCCTAACCAACAGAAACCAACAACACACAGGACAACATCCAACACACTCAACAGAACAAATATCCCACACCCATAGCTATTCAAAACCAAACCAGCACCATAGCCATCAACCTCCATCTCATCTTGCCTCAAATCCTGGTTCAACAATGACTCAAAACCAAACCAGTAACATCTCAAGAGACCACAATCCACCATAGTAGCAAGAACAAAACTCAACTTGACCAGAACTTCATCAGTAACATAAACCAAAGATGAAACTATGGAACCAGAAGCACAAACCTTCACCTTCACATTCCACAGCCACTAGAACCCGTCAAAAATCCAAGAGAACCAGCAAATACCGAATTCAAGAATGGACGTGGGAATTCCACTTTCAGAATAGGGTTGATCCCACCACACCCACCGTTCAGCATCACGGATCTAGAGAGGCCAGGCCACCATTCTGCGAAGACCAAACTACCAAGGAAAATGGGAGAAGCCTACCGCCAAGGAGCCTAAGGAGGCCGCCGGAAACCAACACCGTCGAGAACACTCCTCACAGCAGAAAAGAGACCGAGATCTACAAAGGCACTTACCATACCGCCTAGATATGACTTACACCTTTATGGAACCGAAGCGTCGCATGGTGGGATTCCCATATCAGAAAGACGCCACCTTTGTCCTGGAATGCTGCACCGATGATGGGCCATAGCCGATCCACGCATCCAAGAATCTGCAATGCCGCAAGTTGGGGAGCCCAGGTGTGACCCTGCCATTAGAGGAAGCATCCTTCGACCAAAGCAGTCGAGCACACCACCAGAGAAAGCGGCAGTGCTGTGGAGACTGACACCAAAGAGACCATCACTGTAGAGAAGGAACGACCATGCTGTATGAGACGAATCATGAGGCGAGGTCGCAAAGAGGAACCCGAGCACGAGAACTACCTAGAGATTCAGCAGCCATCTCTTTAGGGGATTTTATGGTTTTATTGTTTTTATATTTTTTGATGGATTTTAGTAATTTTAGAATTTTTAGGTTTTTTAATGGATTCAAGTGTTTTTATGTTTTTAATTTTTTCTTAAAGTTTTTCAAGGTTTTAGGGTTTTTATGTTTTTATATATTTTTATGGATAATTTTATATTTTTAGGGTTTTTTTTTGGTTTTTTATGGATTTTGAGTGATTTTAAAGGTTTTAGGTTTTTTTGGTTTTAGGGTTTTTTTATTGTTTTATGGTTTTTATATTTTTTAAACATTTTTTTGGGTTTAAATGATTTTCAGTTTTTTAGTTATTTTTATGGTTTTATTTGGATGTAATATTTTTTATGGTTTTATGGGTTTTTTGGATTTTGGGGGTCTTATATGGTATTTAGAATTTTGAGGGGTTCTACATATTTTTCGGTTTTAATGTTTTCTATGTGTTTTTAGGGTTTTTAGAGTTTTTTACATTTAAGGTATTTATTGGGATTTTTCATAATTTTTTTAGTTCTTTAGTGTTTTGGGGATTTTGATCATTTTTAAGGGTTTTATGGTTTTTAGGGGTTTTTAGGGTTTTTAGCATTTGTTTTCTTTTTTGGGTTTTATGTTTTTTGGTTTTTAAGGATTTATAATGGGTTTTAGGAGTTTTTTATGTTTCTACTTATATTTTTGGTTTATAGTATTTTTATAGATTATAATGTGTCAAGGGATTTTTGAAGGTTTATGGTGTTTTTAGGGGTTTTAATGTTTTTTTGTTTTTATTGGGTTTTTAGGGTTTTCATGATTTTTAGGGTTTTTATTGTTTTTGTAGATTTTAAGTTTTTTAGTGTATTAAAGGGTTTTTAGAATTTTTAGTTATTTTAGTGTTTTTACGTATTTTATGGAATTTTATAATTTTTAGGGTATTTACCTGTCATTAGGTTTTTAACGTTTTCTTGGGAGTTTTAAGGTTTTTTAGATTTTTTTTACATTTTTTTGATTTTATATGAATTTTGACGGATTTTTTGGGTTTATAGGTTTTTAGGGATTTTGAGGGGTTTTTTGGGTTTTTTGGGTTATTTAGAGTTTTTAGTGTTTTAGGTTTTTTATGTGTTTTAAGTGTTTTATGTATTAATGTTTTCTTAGTTTATTTAGGAGATTTTACATTTATATAGATTTTAGTCCATTTTTATGAATTTTATAGTTTTTAGGGTTCTTAGGTTCATTAAGGGTTTTTTGGGTTTTACAATTTTTATGTTCTTCTTCTTCTTGAAGGGTTTTTTTTTCTGAATTTTCATTTTGATTTTAATTTATTTAGAGTTTTTTTTTATGATTTTAGGGTTTTAAAGGGGGTTTTGATTTTTTAGTTGTTTTTTAGGGTTTTTATTTATTTTTATCATTTTTAGGTATTTTATATTTTTAGGATTTTAGGGTTTTTTGTTTAACGTATTTTAGCATTTTTTATGTTGTTTAGGGGTTTTAAGTATTTTTATGTATTAAATTTTTCCTTAGGGATTTTCTTTATTATTAGGTTTTTTATATTTTAGTGGATTTTATGGGGTTTTTAGGATTTTTTTTGGACATTTTGGGTTTTAGGGATTTTGATTGTTTTGGGGTATTTTGGGGTTTTATGGGTTTTATATCTTTTTTAGTTTATTTATAGTTTTTAAGGTTTTTAAAGTTTTTAATCTTTTTGTTTTAATGGGTTTTTATAGTTTTTAGTGTTTTAGAGTATTTTTAGGTTTGGGGGGCTTTTATGTTTTTAGGGGTTTAAAGGTTTTTAGGTATTTTACAATTTTTAGGTGTTTTAGTTTTTTTCTGGTCATCAAGGGATCTTAGAATATTTTTGGATTTAGGTAATTTCAGTGCTTTTTGGTTTTTATGGGTTTATTTGTGATTTTTGGGTTTTTAGTGTTTTCTATATTTTTTGGAATTTTGAAGAATTTTATTATATTTTTAGCGTTTTTAGGTATTTTTTGTGATTTTGAGGGGTTTAGGGTTTTTAGGGGTGTAGGGGTTTTAATGTTTTTTGTTTTTAGAGGTTTTAAGTGTTTTTATGTTTTAGATGTTTTACTATCGGTTTTTAGGGGTTTTATGGTTGTTTCATTTTTAAGGGAATTTATAGATTTTTTAGGATTTTATGGGTTTTTAGGAATTTTGAGGATTTTAAGGATATTTTATAGATTTAGGGGTTTTTGTTTGGATTTTGCTGGTTTCATGTTTTTTTAGTTTTTAGGGATTAGAGAGTTTTTTAAAAAAAATTGGGATTAAAGGGTTTTCATAGTTTTTAGAGTTTTTTGAGTCTTTTGTGTTTTAGGGTCATTTATTTTAAAGTGGTTTTATGGTTTTTAGGATTTTTAGGGTTTTTTTACAGTTTTTAGGGTTTTTAGCATTTTTATGTATTTTATGGGATTTCAGTTTGTTAGGTTTTTTTAGATGAGATTTTCTGGTTTTTTAGGGGCTTTTACCTTATTTGGGATTTTTAGGGACTTTTTATGATTTTTAGGTTTCTTAGTGTTTTAAGGATTTTGAGGGTTTTCATGATTTTTTAGTTTTTTTTTGTTTTTTTCTTTTTATCGGTTTTTTGAGTTTTATGGTTTTATGGTTTTTTAGAGCATTTTAAATAATTTATGTGTTGAATGATTATTTAGATTTTTAGTAGCTTTTAATGTTTTAATGGTTATTTGGGGTTTTTATAGTTTTTATAGGTTTTGTGTTTTTAGTGATTTTTAGGGTTTTTGGGGCGCTTTATGGGTTTTAGTGTTTATATATTTTTATGGGATTTATGTATATTTTTGTTTTTTATGTTTTATTATGTGTTTTTAGGGATTTTTTGGTTTTTTTTAATTTTAGGATTTTTTGTATTTTTAGGGAACTAAAAGGACTTTTATGTTTTTATTGTTTTTAGAGATTTCAAGGGTTTTTAGGGTTTTTAATATTTTTTAGAGTTTTTAGCATTTTAGGATTTTTCGATGGTTTAATTATTTTAAGGGTTTTAAGGTTTTCTTTGGATTTTCCATGTTCTTAGGGTAATTACATTTTTAGGTATTTTTTGAGATTTTTATGATTTTTTATGGTTTTTATAGATTTGAGGGGTTTGAGGGCTTTTAGGGGCTTTTAGGTTTTTATGTGTTTTTTATGGTTTTAGGGTTATTTATTGAGTTTTTAATGGGTTTTAGAGTTTATTAAAATTTTAGGGGTTTAAATGGTTTTAGAGTTTTTAGTGGGTTCAGGGTTTTATGGGTTCTTAGGGTTTTTTAATGTCTTTAGCCGTTTTTATGGATTTTTTTAGGGTTTTTTTGTTTTCTTAGCATTTTTAGGTTTCTAAGGATTTTAAGTGTTTTTATGTTTTAAGATTTTCTTAGGGTTTGTTAGGGGTTTTGATTTTTTTATTTTTTTAGGGTTTTTTAATGATTTTATATGGTTTTATGGTGTTTTTTGGTTTTCTTGGGTTTTTGAGAGGTTTTTGGATTTTTAGGGTTTATAGAGTTTCTTATGGTTTTTAGAATTTATTAGGGTTTCTTTGGGTTTTAGTTCTTTTAGGTTTTTTAGGTAATATTATGGTTGTTTAGGGTTTTTGGGGTTTATTAATTTTTAGTGATTATTAGGACTTTAGATAGAATTTAATGATTTTTTTTGGGTTTTTTTATTCCTTTTAAGGGTTTTAGGATTTTGACGGTTTTTATCATTTTTTGGAATTTAGGTTTTTTTCATATATTTTTTTGGTTTTATGGTATTTAGAGTTTTTAAAACTTTTTAGGGGTTTAAAGGGGTTTTATATTTCATTGGGGATTTTAGGGTATTTATGGATATTTAGGGTTTTTAATGTTTTGAGGGAATTATTTGGTTGTTAGAGTTTTATATTTTTCAGTGTATTTTAGAATTGTTGGGGTTTTAATTGTTTTTATATTTTTATGATTTTCTTGGGGTTTCTGGGGTTTCTTTAATTTTTTATGTTTTTAAGAAATTTTTAGGGATTTTTTATGATTTTTGTGGATTTTAAGGTTTTTAGGGATTTTTAGGGTTTTTAGAATTTTTAGGGTTCTATAGATATAAGGTTTTTAGGATTTTTAGTTAAATTAGTGGTTTTAAGTATTTTTAGTCATTAAAGTTTGATTAATGTTTTTCAGGTTTTTAGGGTTTTTACATTTTTTGTGACCCTTAGGGTATTTTAGGATTTTTAGGATTTTTATGGTATGTACATTTTTTACGGTTTTATGGTTTTTGAGGGGTTTTAGGGCTTTTAGAGGGTATTTGAATTTTTTGGGTTTTAGGTTTATTTTATTTTATTCAGTTTTTATGGTTTTTATAGTTTTTTGACATTTTAAGGGGTTTCATGGGTTTTATGAGTTATTATCATTTTTTTGGATTTATTTAGATTTTTGTGTTTTTTAATGTTTTTAGGGTTTTTATGGTTGGGGGGTAGGTTTTTTTTGTTTTTAGGGTTTTTAGAGTTTTTTAATGTTTTTATGGGTTTAAAGGGTTTTTAGAGTTTTTAATGGGTTTTAGGGGATTAAAGGGTTTTAGAGTTTTTAATGGGTTCTAGGGTTTTTTATGGGGTTTTATAAATTTTAATAATTTTTTGGTATTTTATGGTTTCTGCGGGGTTTTATTGTTTTCATGATCTTTTAGTGTTTTTTGCGTTTTTAGGTTTTTTAGTGGTTATATGTTTTTCAAGATTTTTCAGGGTTCTATGTGTTTTTATGTTTTTAAGGTTTTCTTAAGCCTTTTCTGATTTTTTATGATTTTTTGGATTTTTAATGATTGTTAGGATTTTTATGGGGTTTTAGCGATTTTGAGGGTTCATAGATTTTTTTACTGTTTTTAGCATTTTTAGGGTTTTAGGGGTTTTAAGCATTTTTAGTTTTTTGAGGTTTTCATAGGGGTTTTCAAGATTTTTAGGGTTGTTTTATGTTTTCAATATTATTAGGGATTTTGTTATGATATTTATATTTTTGAGGGTTTTTAGTAATTTTGAGGGGTTTTAGAGATTTTCAGGTATTTTTGATATTTTTAGGTTTTTAGGGGTTTTTTAGTTATTCAAGGTTTTTAATGTTTTTAGAGTTTTTAAATTTTTAGGGGTTTAAAAGGTGTTTTGTGGTTTATATGGTTTTCATGGTTTTTATGGTATTTTAAAGATTTTGGTGTTTTTATGGGTTTTAGGGTTTTTAGGGATTTTTAGGGTTATTATCATTTTTATTGGTTTTAGTGGTTTTAAATGTTTTTAGGCTTTTAATGTTTTCTTAAGTATTTTCAAGGTTTTGGGGTGTTTTACGTTTTTTAAGATTTTTTGGAGTTTTTTTTGTATTTTATAATTTTTAGGGTTTCCAAGATTTTGAGGGGTTTTAGGGTTTTTTGTGTTTTTGGGGTTTTATGTGTTTTTGTTTTTCTAGGGGTTTTTAGATTTTTCTATTGTTTTTATAGATTTTTAGTGTTTTTGAATTTTTTAAGGGATTGAAATGGTTTTAGGGTTTTTAGTGTTCTTTTAGGTTGTTTATGTGTTTTTATTTATTTAGGGGTTTTATGGCGTTTGGTGTTTTTAGGGTTTTTAGGGTTTTTAGCATTTTTTGGTTTTTTTGGGGTTTGAAGTGTCTTTATATTTTATGGTTTTCTTTGTAGTTTTCAGTGTTTTTTTGGTTTTTATATTTGTATTGATCTTTTGGTATATTTTAGGAAATTTATGGATTTTTTATGATCTTTGGGATTTTAACTAGTTTTAGGGTCTTTGGTGGTTTTCAGGATTTTATGGTATTTTTTAGGATTTTACGATTTTTTTTGTTTTTTAGAATCTCTTTGTTTTTTCAAAGTTTTTTTTATTATTTTTAGGGGTTTAAATGGGTTATAGAGTTTTTATTGATATTTTATTGTTTTATGGGTTTTAGTGGGTTTTATGGTTTTGGGGGTTATTTACTATTTTATGGGCCTTCAATGTTTTTTAGCTTTATAGGGTTGTAGAGTTTATTTTACTTAGCAGTATTACATTTATTTAGATATTTATTGTTTTATTAATATTTTCATGGTATTTAGGGTTCTAATTTTTTATAGATTTTTTGAGATAGTTTATGTTTTTGGTATTTTTTTAGTTTCTTTAGGGATTTTGTGGTTTTTAATGGAATTTAAGAGTTTTTGGTTTTTATTTTATTTTTATCATTTTATAGGTTTTTAGGTGTATTTTTTGTTTTTAGGTTATTATGGGGTTTCTTAGGGTTTTATTGTTTTTTGGTATTTTAGTTCTTTTTTAGGTTTTTATTATTTTTCAGGGTATTTAGGGATTCTAACAGTTTTTATGGTTTTTTGGGTTTTTTTAAAATTTTTATGGTTTTATAATTTTTTAATCATTTTTCAGGGTTTAAATGGATATTAATGTTGTTAGTGGGTTTTGGGTTTTTAAAGGGGTTTTAGAAATTTTAAGGGTTTTTTAGGTTTTTATGGTCTATGGGGGGTTTTAGGGGTTTTAGTGTTTTTTTGGGTTCTTAGTAGTTTTAAGGTTTCTTAGGGGTTTTATGTGTTTTTAGGTTTTTAAGGTTTTATTAGTGATTTTCATGTTTTCTAGGGTTTTTTATGTTTTTATGTATTTTTAGGGGTTTTTAGGATGATTATGGTTTTTAGTATTTAGAGGATTTTGAGGGGTTTCGGTTTTACTGTTTTGTAGGGTTTTTAGAATATTTAGGGTTTTGGGGTTTTTAAGTGTCTAGGTTTTTATGATTTTCTTAGGGTTTTTAAATGTTTTTAGTGTTTTTTATATTTTTGGGGAAATTTTGGATTTCGTACGATTTTTATGGTTTTTAGGGTTTTTTAGAATTTTGAGTTTTCTTATGGTTTTAGGGGGGTGTTTGGTTTTTTGGGATATTTTTTGAGTTTTTAGGGATTTTATGGGTTTTTAATGTTTTTAGGGGTTTAAAGGGTTTCTAGAGTTTTTATGGGGTTTTATGGTTTTTGGTTTTTTTAAGGTTTTTAAGGGGTTATGGTTTCTAGGTTTTTTAGGTATTTTTAGGGGTTTTAGTGTTTTTTTATTTTTTATGTTTTTTAAGTGATTTTAGGTTTTTATGGTTTTCTTAGGGTTTATAGGTTTTTTATGTTTTTAAGGATTTTATGGATCTTTTATGATTTTTGTTGTTTTTACGAATTTTGAGTTTTTATGGTATTTATGGATTTTATAGTTTTTATAATTTTTAGGTTTTTTAGGGTCTTATATGATTTTACGTATTTAATGTTTTAAAAGGGGGTTGTAAAGGTTTTAAGGGGTTTTTATGTTTTTATGTTTTTATGAATTTTTAGGCATTTTTTAGTATTTTTATAGTTTTTGCGTGTTTTATGTTTTTTAGCATTTTTGGATTTTTATGGGTTTTATGTATTTTAGGATTTAAGGCTTTCTTAATAATTTTTATGGTTTTTAGGGTTTTTAGGGTTGTCGAGAAATTTTGGTATTTTTTTTAGGATTTTAATGGTTTTTAGGGTTTAAGGGGTTTTTGTTAGGGTTTTTAATGGTTTTATAGTTTTTTAATTATTTTTAGAGGCTGAAGGGTTTTTATAGTTTTTAGAAATTTTAGGTTTTTTTATTCATTTTATGGGTTTTTATGGTTTTATGGGGTTTTTTTGTTTTTAGGGTTATTTTTGTTTTTAGTATTTTTAGGGGTTTTAGTGTTTTTTAGGTTTTTAGGTGTTTTATGTGTGTTTAGGTTTTTAAGGTTTTATTAGGGGTTATCAGGGTATTTAAGGGGTTTTTACATTTTTAGGTATTTTTATGGGTTTTGAGGATTTTTACGGGGTTTTAGGGTTTTATGGTTTTTAGGGATTTTAGGGGTTTTTGAGGGATTATTGGATTTTTTTACTCTTATTGATTTTTTTTATTTAGGGTTTTAAAATTTTTTATAGTTTTTTAACATTTTTTTGGATTGAATTATTTTTAGATTTTTTGTGTCTTTTAGGGTTATTATAGGGATTTGGGTTTTTAGGGTCTTTAGGTGTTTTAATGGGTTTTATATGTTTTTATGTATTTTTATATGTTTCTTGGATTTTTTGGGTTTTCAGCGTTTTTACGCATTTTGATGGGTGTTAGGGTTTATATGGTTATTTGGGAATTTAGTGTTTTTTATAGTTTTTTAGGGAGTTTAAGGTTTTTAAAGTTTTATACATTTTTAATGGTTTAATGGGGTTTTAGAGTATTTAGTAGTATTTATAGGTTTTATGGGTTGTTAGGTATTTTGAAGGGTTTTGGGTTTTTTTGGTTTTTATGAGTTTTAGGGTTTTATGGCCATTCGTGGTTTTTAACATTTTAGGGGATTTAAATGTTTTTAGGTTTCTATTTATTTCTTATGTTTTTTAGTATTTTTCTGGTTTTAATGATTTTTGTTTGAAATTTTAGATGTTTTTTATTTTTATGAATTTTTTGGTTTGTTAGGGTGTTCAGTGATTTTGATGGTTTTTAGGGATTTTCAGTTTTTTTTGGGTTTTTAGGGTTTTCACGGTTTTTATGGATTTGAGGGTTTTTAAAAGTTTTTCTTTGTTTTCTAGGGTTTTTAGCATTCAATATGTTTTTATGGGTTTTATTTTTTTAGGTATTTAAGGTTTTATTAGGGGTTTTCAGGGTTTTTATGGTTTTTAACATTTTTAGGAATTTTCAGTATTTTTTCTATTTATATGGGTTTTTAGTGTTTTTAGGGATTTTGATGGTTTTAAGGTTTCTATGGTTTTCAACTATTTTTAGATTTTTAGAGGTTTTATATTTTTTTATATTTAAGGATTTCTTAGTGTTTTCAATGATTTTAGAGTGTTTTTATACATTTGCGGATTTTTAGGTATTTTTTAGGATTTATATGGATTTTTTTGGTTTTGAAGAACTTTGAAGGTTTATAGTGTTTTTAAGGTTGTTAGGCTTATATGGTTTGTTTGGTTTTTATGGGTTTTTTTATTTTTTAGGTTTTTAATGGATTTTAGAGGTTTTTAACGTTTTATGTGGTTTAAATAGGTTCTATAGTTTATAGTTGATTTTTAGGAATTTTATGGGGTTCTATGGTTTTTATGGTTTTTAGGGGGTTTTATGGTTTTTCATGTTTTTAGGGTTTTTTTGGGTTTTTGTTGTTTTTTTATTTTTTATATGTTAAGGGATTTTTAGAGTTTTTTATTTTTAGGTTTTTAGGTTTTTTAGGGTCATTCATCAGTTTTTTAGGGTTATTAAGGGATTTTAGAGTTTTTTTTAATATTTTTAGAGTTTTGATGGGTATTTAAAGTTTTTTGTTTTTAGGGTTTTTATGTTTTTTTGTGTATTTTAATGTTTTTAGTTGTTTTACGGGTTTTATAGGGTGTTTTTTTGGGTTTTTAGAATTTTTTAGGTTTTAAGGGTTTTATGTGTTTATATTTTTAAGGTTTTCTTAAGATTTTTTAGGGTTTTGATGCCTTTTTAATTTTTATGGATTTTTAGTGTTTTTTATAATTTTAATTGGTTTATGCAATTTTTAGGGATATATAGTTATTTTATGATTTTTAGAGCTTTATGGTTTTTATTATTTTTTGAATTTTTTTAAGTTTTTAGGGGTTTTATATGATATTAGGGTTTTAAGGTTTTATTATGGGTTTTCTCGGTTTTTTGTGTGTTTTAGGTTTTTAGGTATTTTTAGGGAATATTTAGTATTTTTTGGGTTTTATGGGGTTTTAGGGGTTCTGAGGGTGTTAAGGGTTTTTGTTAATTTTCTTGGTTTTAGGGTCTTTCTTGAGTTTTTATGGTTTTTATTTTTTTAACATCTTTAAGGTTTTAAGGGGTTTGAAATTTTTTTAGTGGGTTTTATGGTTTTTATGGGGTTTAGGGTTTTTATTTTTGTAAGGGGTTTTATGGTCTTTATTTTATTTAGGGTTTTCAGCATTTTTTATATTTTTATGGATTTAGGTGTTTTATGTTTTTATGTTTTTCTTATAGTTTTTTAGGGTTATCGTTTTTTTATTTTTTAGGTATTTTGAGGATTTAAATTATTTTTAGGTCTTCTAAGGGGTTTGAGGGGTTTTGGGGTTTTGGGGGTTTTAGGGTTCTTTGTGTGTTTTACCATTTCTTAGGTTTATAGGGGTTTCAAGTGTATTTAGTTTTTTAAGGTTATCTTTAGGGTTTTTAGTTTTTTATGTTTTTAGGTAATTTTTGGGCTTTTAGAAATTTTTATGGTTTTTAGTGATTTTAGGGTTTTTAGTTTGGTTTTTTAGGGATTTTTAGGGTTTTTATGAGTTTTTAGTATTGAAAATTTATTTTAATGTTTTTTACATTTCAAGGGTTTAAAGGGTTTTTAGGGTTTTATGGGTTTTTAAGGTTTTTTTACAATTTTTAGGCGTTTTTATTATTTTTAGGGGATTTAGGGTTTTATTGTTTTAGGGTTTTTTTCCTTTTTAGGGTTGTTAGGGGTATTTAGTGTATTTATGATTTTAAGGTATTCTTATGGATTTTCAAGGATTTTTGGATTTTGTACATCTTGACGGGTTTTAATGGTTTTTTAGAATTTATTTACGTTTTAGGGTATATAGTGATTTTTAGGATTTTTGGGGTTTTTAGGGGGTTTAAATGGTTTTAAGAATTTTTGGTTTTTAGGGGATTAATGTGTTTTTAGTTTTATTATATTTTCTTATGGTTTTTAGAGTTTTTGGGTTTTTTACCTTTTTTTGGGGTTTTAAGTATTTTGATGATTCTTATCAATTTTTAGGTTTCTTAGGGATTTTGATGGGTTTTTTAGTTTTTCGATTTTTTTTATATCATTAGGGTTTTATTGGTTTATTATAGGATTTAAGGGTGTATTATTTTAATTTTTTGAGGGTTTAACAATTTTTTAGAGTTTTGTGGGTTTTGGGTTTTTATGTGTTTTTTGGGGTTTTACGGTTTTTATGGGTTTTTTGGTATTTAGGTTTTTTATTTTTTTTTCACGTTTTTTTAGTAATTTTCAGTATTTTTAGGGGTTTACATTTTAATTGGTTTTGGGATTTTTTATTATTTTTATGGTTTTCAGGTTTTTAGGGATTTTGAGGAATTTAGGATTTTTAGGGTTTTCAAGGGTTTTTATTGTTTTCTAGGGGTTTTAGTAATTTCTAAGGTTTTTACGGGTTTATTTTTATTTTGTTTTTTATGGTTTTCATAGGGGGTTTCAGGGTTTTTAGGTTTTTACAGTTTTTATGTTTTTATCTATTTTTAGGGATTTTTTAGGATTTTTATGATTTTTAGGTTTTTTTGGGATTTTGAGGGTTTTTACGATTTTTTGGGATTTTAGGGTTTTAGAGGTTTTATGTTTTTATGGGTTTCAAGTGTTTCCAGGTTTTTTTGGTTTTGTTTGGGATTTTTATAATTTTTATGGTTTTCACATTTTTTTGAATCTCAAGGGATTTTTAGAATTTTTATGGTTTTTAGGGTTTTAATGTTTTTGTTGGTTTGTGGGGTTCGAGGGTTTTCATTGTTTTTTGGGGTTTTAGTGTTTTTTGTGTTTTTTATGGTTTGTAATATTTTTTTATATAAAATTAACATTTTATGGGATTAAAAGTTTTTTAGAGTTTTCAGTGGTTTTAGGGGTTTATAGGTTTTGGGTGTTTTATGGTTTTTGGGTGCTTTATAGATTTTAGTGTTTTATGGTTTTTAGGGGTTTAAATGTTTTTAATATTTTTTAGGGGTTTTAAGTGTTTTTATGGTTTTAAGGTATTCTTATGGTTTCTCATGGGTTTTAGATGTTTTTATATTTTAGGGTTTTTATGAGATTTTTATGATATTTATGTTTTTTAGGGTTTTAAGGTATTTTGAAGGTTTTTATGGTTTTTATGGGTTTTTAGGCTTTTAAGTTTTTTATGAGTTTTTATGGTTTCTATGGTTTTTATGGGTTGTTAGGGTATTTAGCATTTTTTGGTTTTAATGGGTTTTATGTTTTATTAAGTTATTACGTTTTTTCTTAGGGTTTTTTCTTTTTCTATGTATTTTGGTATTTATTCGTTTTGTTTATATTTTTATGATTTTTAGTTTTTTTTTGGATTTTGAGTGATTTTAAGGTTTTAGGGGTTTTTAACATTTTTAGGTTCTTTAGGATTTAAATGTTTTTTTAGGTTCTAAAGTTTTCCTTTCGGATTTCCAGTGTTTTTCTGTTGTTTTATGTTTTTAGGGATTTTTTGGGCTTCTTTATAATATTTTTTTGGTTTTTATCATTTTGAGGATTTTGTGGGGTTTTCAATGATTATAGGGTTTTTAGCTATTTAGGGATTTTAACTTTTTGAGATTTTTTTAATGTTTTTAGGGTTTAAAATGAATTTTATATATTTTAGTGGGTTTTAGGATTTTTATTGGTTTTTATGGTTTTGGGGGTTCTTATAACATTTAGGGTTTTTAGGGTTTTTAAGGTTTTTTTATATTTTTAGTTATTATTAGGTATTTTTTTAGATTTTTATGGGTTTTTATCATTTTTAGGGACTTTTATGTTGGGGGGGGGGGGGTTAGGGTTTTTTTGGTTTTTTTGGTTTTTTTAGTTTTTCTCATTTTAAGGATTTTCATGTGTTTTTAGGGTTTTAAGGTTTTCTTATGGGTTTTCAGGGATTTAGGGGTGTTACATTTTTAGGGGTTTTTATTGTGTTTTAGGATTTTGATGGGGGTTTATGGTTTTTATCATTTTTTGGGTTTTTAGGGTCTTTAATGGTTTATTGTTTTTTTGGGGTTTTGGGGGTTTTAGGTTTTTAGGGATTAAGAAATGTTTGAATTTTAAACATTTTTAGGGGTTTAATGGATCTTTACGGTTTTAGTGGTTTTATGGGTTTTATAGAATTTTGGGGTTTTTAGGGCTTTATGTTTTTTTGGTTGTAGGGGTTTTTGTGTTTATAGAGTAGTACGATCTTTTTGAGTTTTTAACATTTTTAGGTGTGTAATGGTTTTTCAGAGTTTTTGGTTTTTTAGGGGTTAAATAGGGTTTTAATGTTTTTTAATGGTTTTAATGGTTTTTAGTTTTTTCGTTTTTTAGGTTTTTAACATTTTTAGTCTTTAGGGGTTTTAAGAGATGTTAGTTTTTTACATATTTTAGGGGTTTCCAAGGTCTTAATTGATTTTTATGTTTTTAGGGAATCTTATGTATTTTTTAGGATTTCTATTATTTTCAAGGGTTCTTGGGTATTTTGAGGGGTTTTAGGTGTCTTTGGGGTTTTAGTTTTTTTATGTTTTCATTGTTTTTAGGGTTTTAGGGGTTTAAGTGTTTAGTGGTTTTTATGCATTTCTTAGTTTTTTTCAAGGTTTTCATGTTTGTTAACATTTTTTTTGTCTTTTTTAGACTTTATTTTAAGTTTTAGAGTTTTTATGGGTTTTAGGGTTATTGTAGTTTTTTGGGTTTTTATTTGATTTTTAGGATTTTTATGGTTTTTTGGGTTTTAAGTGTTTTTTGTGTTATTTCAGGTTTTTAAACTTTATAGAGTTCTTTTATTTTTTTTATGGATTAAAGGATTTTTTGAGTTTTTTGTGGGTTTTAGGGTTTTTAGGTGTTTATGGGATTTCAGTGTTTTTTAAAGTTTTTATTGTTTTTTATGGTTTGTTAGGGTTTTTAGGTTTATTTAGGTTTTTTAGAATTTTTAGTGTTTTGAGGGGTTTTAAAAGTTTTTAGGTATTTAAGGTTTTCCAATGGTTTTGTGGGTTTTTATATTTTTAGGGATTTTTTGGGTTTTTTTGTATTTTTATTGATATGTAGGTTTTTTATGGATTTAAGAGATTTTGAGGGTTTTTTTTGGTTTTTTGGGTTTTAATAGCTTTTTGGGTTATTAGGGTTTCATTTTAATTTCATTGGGTTTTTATGGTTTTTAAAAGTTTTAAAAAAAAATAGGGGCTTAAAGTTTTATTAGAGTTTTTGGTGGGTTTAGGGTATATACGGGGTTAAGTATTTTAAGCGGATTTATGTTTTTTGTCTTTTAGTTGTTTGGTGTTTTTAGTGTTTCTTAAGGTTTTCATGGGTTTTAGATTTTTTAATCTTTTAGTTATTGTTAAATACTTCTTTGGATTTTTATAGTTTTTAGGGTTTTTTTAGGATTTTGAGGGTATTTTGGTTTTTTAGAGTTTTTAGGGTTTTAGCGTTTTAGGATTTTTGGTGTTTTAAGTGTTTTTTAGTATTAAGGGTTTCTTAGGGGATTTCGGGTTTGTAGGTTTTTTATGGTTATTTGGGATTTTTTACGATTTTATGAGTTTTTTGGTTTTTTCTTTTTTTGAGGGGTTTTAAGGGGTTTTAGTGTTTTAATGGTTTTATGGGGTTTTATAGTTCTTTTTTGAATTATTTATGGTTTAAAAATTGTTAGATTTTTATTGTTTTTAGGGGTTTAAATGGGTTCTTGAGTTTTAAGTGGTATTTTCTGGTTTTTGTTGGTTTTTTGGGTTTTTATGGTTTTTAGGGGTTTTTTGATTTTTGGGGTCTGTATGGTTTGAGGGATTTTAGGGTTTTTAGTATTTTTAGTTTTTAGGGGTTTTAAATGTTTTTATGTTTTAAGGGTTTTATTAGGATTTTTATGGGTTTTAATGGTTTTTAGGAATTTTTTAGATTTTTATGGGTTTTTTGTGTTTTTGAGTTTTTTAGGGTTCATAAGTTTTTTAATGTTTTTATGGTTTTTAGGGGTTTAATTTTTTTAATATTTTTAGCGGTTTTTAGAGTTTTTATTAGTTTTAATGGGTTTTTAATGTTTATAGTGGTTTTTATGGTTTTTTGTGTTTTTAGGGTTTTAGGGGGTTTATGGGTTTTTATTCATTAATTGTTTTCTTAGGGTTTTTCAGAGTTTTTAGAATTTTTACATTTTATGGGATTTCTAGGGATTTTTATTTTTTTTTTGTGAATTTTTAGTTTTTAGAAATTAATATTTTTTTTGTGTTTTTTATTTTTAGGGTATTTTCAGATTTTGGTAATTTTTAGGTTTTCTAGGTGTTTTAAGTGTTTTGAGGTTTTTAAGGATTTCATAGGGGTTTTATATTTTTTAGGTTTTTTATTTTATATGGGTGTTTTTAGTTTTTTTATAATTTTATGGGTTTCAAATAGTTTTAGGGTTTTGAAGGATTTTAGGGATGTTTAGGGGTTTTTGGATTTTTATTGGTTTATTTGAATTTTTAGAGGGTTTTTTAGTTTGCATTTGGGTTTTTAAGGTCTTTTAGACTTTTGTTTTTAAACTGTTTGGGTTTTAAATGGGTTGTTTAGTTTTTTGTGGTTTTAATATTTTTATGGATTTTAGGGGTTTTAAAAAACTTTAAGGGTTTTTATGATTTTTTCATGTTTTTATGGTTTTTAGTGTTTTATCATTTTTTGGCTTTTTAAATGTTTGAATTATTTTTAGTTTTTAATATTTACTTGGTTTTTTGATGTTTATCAAGGGATTATATGTGTTTAGGTATTTTTAGGATTATTTATGAATTTTATGGAGATTTTATACTACAAATATGGCCTTTATCAGCGCCAGATAAGTCGATTAACAGCTCAAAAAAAGCGTTGTTAATCGAGGTGAGGATAAAGGGGGTGCCTTTTATCAGTGCTCTGAAAAGTGCTAATAAAGTACCCTTTTATCAGCCATAAAAAAGCTCTAATAAAATTTGAAAAAATATTAAAAATAAAAAATAAAAAATAAAAAATATTTTTTCAATTCTGGGGGGCTTCAACAGCGCTTGATGCCCCCTTTAACAGTTCCCACCGCCCATGGTAGCCAACGCACGCCCCATTACAGCTCCACCCAGCCCCACCACCCTTTAACAGCGCTATGTAATACCCCACACCTGCGCGTGTGACCTGCCTTCCCCAGGATTTGAACTTGAGACCTCTTGCCTATGCGCCTAAGCCTTTACCACTCCACCATATTGCTTTCCTTTTCATTTATTAATATTTCTAGTTATATATATATATATAGTTAAATTTAATCATATATTAATATATATGTATATTTAGTTATATTAATATATATCCATATATTAATATATATATATATATGTATATATTAACATATATATATAATCATATTAATATATACATATATTTCATTATATTAATATATATATATGTATAACTTTATATTAAAATATATATATATTAACATATATATTTATATATTTAATCATATTAATATATACATATATTTAATTGTATTAATATACATATATATCTGTACATTAATATATATTTATATATATATATATATATATTTAGTTATAATTTTTTATCCGTATATTTATTTGTATAATATATATTTATAGGATTAGTTTTAAAAACATTTATAAAATATGTTTTCTTATGCGTGTTTATATAAATAAATAAATAAATACATACATACATACAAATATACAACACACACAGATATATATTATATGTATATATGTAGGAATAATTATACATATTTATATATATTTACAAATATTATATATTAATATGTATATACACAAGTGTTAGAAAATGGGGTCTCGAAAAACCTAACAAATTGCAGAGTCACTGAAAAAGACATAACTTCTTCTCCGAGTGTCATTTTCAGCTGCGTAAAGATTAAAACTAAATCTCATGGAACGAACTATGATAAAACAGGTGCTGATGGCCGAATAGACTCACAAATCAGAAGTTATGACTTTTTTAATAAAAGTTTGACAGGGGTCCGGACATGGAAACTGAGTATTGGAGGCCTTCTGTTGGTTTTTTTTGGGATTTTCTAGTCCTTGATGGGACTTATATGACATCTGAGTCAAATTTATGCATATATATCTTTTCTTACTTTGATTTGATTTGTGGTAGAGGCCAAGAGGACAGCTGGATCGAAAGATATGGTCTTTTGAAGTTTGATTTTTCTTTTTGGAATGCTATAACTGATATATCATTCGTTCCTCTAATATTCTAATGGTTTTGAATAGACATGGTCATCACTTGTTTTGTGAGCTTCTATTTGACTAGTCGAGGCACTCAAAAAGACAACCGGAATAGAATTTATGCTCATTTTAGTGAGTTGTTGGTTTCTTAGGTTTTTAGGAGATATGAGAGTTGCAAAATTTCAAACGACAATAAATTCTGCTCCGAGTGTCTGTTTTGGGTCTACCACTTATCAAATCGAATCTTATGAAAGTTTACACACTCCAGTGATCATTTAAACCCCTTCTCACATTCATTGTGGTTCAAAAAGGATCAAAAACCCTCTAAAATGTCATAAGATGGGCTCCAGGGTCCGTTTTCCATAACTTTTTCTCTAGGTGTCCGTTTTGCCTCAACCACATATCAAAATGAAAAATTACGTCCATACCTACAATACGGTGACAATTTTAACACCTTCTAATATTATTCAAGGTACGAAAAGGTCCTTAATCCTTATAAATGACCATAATTTCTGCTCTGGGGTGTCCATTTTGGGTCTACGACATATCAAATCGATATAAAACATCTTTTAAAAATTATGTATTATATTTATATCAATATAAAGATAATTATATATCATTATATTTTTTTTGATGATTTTTTTTTTAATTTACACCTTTATCATCACTAAGAAAATGTGCATTGATAAAACCCTCCTTTATCAGCACTACTACAAAATGTATAGATAAAGATCCCCCCTTTATCAGTGCTTTTTTAGCACTATTAAAGGGGTAGTGCTTTTATTGCCCCGTTTTGTGGTAGTGTGGAGTTTTATGAATTTTGAATGTTTTTAATGTTTTTAAATTTTTAGGTGTTTTAGGGGTTATATCATTTCTAGTGTTTTTGGGGATTTATGCGTTTTTAAATATTTAATGTTTTCTTATGGTTTTCATGTTTTTTTTTGTGTTTCTTAATTTTTAGGGGTTTTTAGGTTTTTTAAGGTTTTTAGGGTCTTTATAGTTTTTTAGGGGTTTTATTTTTTTAGTTATTTTGATGTTTTAGTGGTTTTTAGGGTTTTTATAGTTTTAGTTCTTTTTAGTTATTTTGGGTTTTTGTGGGTTTTTGGGGTTTTTGGGTTTTTTAGGGATTTTTGTGTTTTTTGGGGTTTCAAATGTTTTTATGTTTTTAATGTTTTGTTTGTATTTTTTAGTTATTATAATGTTTTTAGGTATTCTTAGGAATTTTTTAGAGTTTTGAGGGTTTTCGAAGAATTTGAGGGGTTTCAGGGTTATTTAAAATTTTTTTGAGTTATTTTAGGATTTCTATGGTTTTTTAATTTTTTTATCTTTTTTTTATTTTAAAGGGATTTTATAGTTTTTAGTTGTTTTTAGGATTTTTAGGGGTTTTATGGCTTTTAATGGTTTAGGGGGTTTTTATGTTTCTTAGAGTATTTTAGGGGTTTTACGGTATCAAAAGGATTTTAGGATTTTTTTTAGTTTTTATGGGTTTTAAAAGTTCTTAGGTTTATAAAGTTTTATTATGGTTTTTCTAGGATTTTTATGAAATTTATGTTTTTAATGATTTTTAGGTTTTTTTTAGGATTTTTTTTTGATTTAGTGTTTTAGGGATTTTGAGGGTTCTTAGGGTTTTTATTGTAATTTAGAGTTTTGTTAATAATTTAGGGGTTTTAAGTGTTTTTAAGTTTTTAAGGTTTTCTTAAGGTTTTCAATGTTTTAGGGTTTTTTATGTCCTTAGTTATTTTTAGGTATTTTTTGTATTTTAATGGGTTTTTAGTGTTTTTGGGGATTTTGGTTGTTTTTAGGGTTTTCCGGTTTTCTAGGTTTTCATGGGTTTTTAGGGATTTTGTTGAGTTTTCTATTGGTTGAAATGTTTTTGGGGGTTTTAGTGTTTTTAGGGGTTTATGGTTTTTTTATATTTCTTAGTTGTTTTATCGTATTTTTATGGTTTTTAGGGTATTTAAGGTTTTTGTGGGATTCATGGTTTTTTTAAGAATTTTGGATTTTTTAGGGCTTTAGATTTTTTAGAATTTATAGAGATTTATGGGTTTAAAGAGTTTCAGATTTGTATAGTATTATTGGGATTTTATGTGTTTAAAATATTTTTATGTATATATATATATATATTTTATTTTTTAGGATTTCATGATTTTAAGGGTATTTAGAGATTTCGATGGTTTTTAGGGTTTAATGGATTTTATGGTTTTTGGCTATTTTTGTGTTTTTCGTTTTTAGGGTTTTAATGTTTTTAGTTTTTTATAGTTTTTAGGAGATATAGGGGATTTTATATAAATTTAGTGGTGTTTTTATGGGTTTTATGGTTTTTAAGGTTTTAGTTGTTTTATGGATTTTAGGGTGTTTTATGGTTTTCATTGTTTTTAGGTTTTTTTGGGTTTTATGTGTTTTTTAGGTTTTTATTGCTTTATTCGGATTTTGAGTTTGTGTTACTATATTTTTTTATTTTCAATTATTTGATGTATGTTTTTAGGTTTTTTGGTATTTTTAGTGTTTTTATTGATTATGAGGGTTTTTACGGTTTTTAGATTTTTTGGGGTTTTATGCTTTCCTTAGGTTATTAGAAATTTCTTGAGTTTTCAAGCGGTTATAATTTTTCTTAGTGATTTTTTACTTTTTATAGGTTTTGAAGGTGTTTTTAGGGTTTTAGTTGGGTTTTAGTGTTTTTATGGGGGTGTAAGGTTTTTTAAGGATTTAGGGGTTTTAGGATTTTTAGGTTTTTCTAGGGTTTTTGTGTTTTATAGTTTTTATCATTTTTATGTTTTTTCTGTGTTTTATGTTTTTTTAGGTTTTTAACATTTTCGTGTTGGTTTTCAAAGTTTTAGGGTTTTCTTGTTTTTAGGGATTTTAAGGAGTTTTATTTTTTATGTTTTTTTTGATATTTTTAGGGTATTTAAAATTTTAAGAGTTTTTGGGGTTTTAATATTTTTATGGGTTTTTTATATTTTAGGTATTTAATGTTTTCATAGGGTTTTAGTGTTTTATGGTTTTTTACTTTTTAAAGAGTTTATGGAATTTTTTAGGAATTTAGATTTTTTAGGGTTTTTATGAATATTGAGGATCTATTAAATTTTTATGGGTTTTATAGTTTTTTGGGGTTTTTAGGGTGTTTTGAGTTCTTAGGATATTAAAATTTTATTAGATTTTTAAAATAGTTTTTATATGTTTAAAGGAATTTTAGCATTTTTACTAGTTTTTTGGGTTTATTTGGTCTTTCTAGTTTTTTTGGTTTAAAGGTTTTTTATAGTTTTTCAGAGTTTTTAGAGTCTTTTTTAGGGGTTTTATGGTTTTATAATGTATTTAGGTTTTGATGTTTTTCTTGATGGTTTTCAATGTTTTTAGGTGTTTTCACATTTTTAAGCATTATCATGAATTTTTTGAGTTTTTGTTGTTTTCCATGGTTTTTAGCGATTTTGATGGTTTAAGGATTTTTTGGGTTTTAATGGTTTTTTATAGTTTTTATAATATTTTTGTTTTAATTTTTTTAATATGTTTTTATGTTTTTAAGTGTTTATTATGGTTTTTATGTGGTGTACTGTTTTTTATATTTTTATTGATTATTATGGTTTGTTAAGAATGTTATGGATATTAGGTTTTTTAGGGATTTTGAAAAGTTTTAGGTCATTTTTTGGTCTTTATAGTTTTCTTTGTGTTTTTATGTTTTTTCTTGAGTTTTTAGGTTTTTAAGGTCTTTTAGAGTATTTAATGATTTTAGGTGCTTAAAGAATATTTAGAGTCTTTAATAGTTTTTTAGGATTTTTTGGGTTTTTTAGGTTTTTAATGATTTCATGGTTTTTATTAGGGTTTTTAGAATTTTATGGGTTTTTAGGTGTTTTAAGTGTTTTTAGGTTTTGACGGTTTTCTTAGGTGATTTCAGGGTTTTAGGATTTTGATGTTTTTATTGATTGTAGGTATTTTTAGGATTTTTTTTATTTTTTAAGGTTTTTATGGAATTTGAGGGCGTTTTAAGGGTTTCTAGGGCTTTTATGGGTTTTATGGGGTTTTTTTTGGGTATTTAGGGTTTTTAGAGTATTTATTGTTTTTAGGGGTTTAATATTTTTTGATTTTTTAATATTTTTTAGGGATTTTATATGTTTTTAGGTTTTTTAGGTTCTTAGGTGTTTTTATGGAGTTTTATGGAGGTTTAGGGTTTTTAGTTTCCTTTTCTATTTTTATGGTTTATAGCATTTTTAGGGTTTTCGGGGTTTTTTTATTGTTATTTTTTTCATAGAGGTGTTTTGGGTTTTTATATTTTTTATGTTATTAGGGATTTTTGTGGATTTTTTTTAATTTTCATGATTTTTAGTGGTTTTTTGGGATTTTTATTGGTTTTAGAGTTTTGAGTATTTTTATGTCTTTTTTAATTTTATAGACTTTTAGGGTTTTTATTAGTTTTTAGGTTTTCAAGGCTTTCGTTGGGGTTTCAATAATTTTAGGGTTTTTATATTTTTAGGGGCTTTCAGGTATTTTTAGGATGTTGGTGTTTTTTAGATATTTTAGGAATTTTTAGGAGATTTATGGTTTTTAGGGTTTTAGAGTTCTTATGGGTATTATTGGGTTTTAGGGGTTTTTTGAGATTTTACTGATTTTTGGGGGTTTTAGAGTTTTTAATATTTTTTAGGTTTTAAATAATTTGTTGAGTTTATAGTTCTTTTTTCAGGTTTTGTGGGTTTTGAGGTTTTTAATGTAACACCACAGGATTTCAGAGTGTGTTGTTTCTTAAAAATAATTCAATAACTTGCACTACACGCAACACCGAGTTCAATCACACCATTAAAAGAGGTCATGAATAGTATTAACTACATTTTGAACTTTATATAATCCTTATAATTTTAGAATCCCTATTATGAGTTTCTTAGTCATAATGCAAGAACAGATTCATTTTCAGTATTTCACTTTTATCAACTTCTAATAGTGAAACCTTTTTAAATACAATATTTTAAACTTTTTGACTAAATGGGGACATCAAAAATTTAAAATGAAACACCCCAAGCTTCAACGGTACGTTTCCCTTCGAATAATGCGATAGCGTGTGTTGTACGCAACCTCGAGTTCTAACACACACCACAACTAATTAAACTAGCCGTTGTGAATAGTAATACCTACTTTTTAAATTATATATATTTTATATTTCAAAGTGGACTTCATTTTTGGATTCGGAATATCTAATTTAGCCTAAGGTAAAATTTTGGTACTTTTCGGATAACTTTCATATTTTGATGAATAGTGAAAATTACTAAATTTTAATTAAAAACAACTTTTTTAATCAGAATAATTAATAGTGATAAATTATGAATTTTAGTAGTTTTAAAGTATATTTAGAATATATTTTTACCATTTAATATAATTTTGGTCATTGGACATAATTTTACAATTAAACCGAACATAAACAAGTGTCAATCTTTTGATAGTTATTATCTCTTAAAAACACGCTTTTTGTTTTGACAGCGGGAATTAATTTTAAATTAATTTCTGCCACTTCTGTGTTTTGAATTTAGAAAAATGGATTCCATATTTGGAATCAGGATGTTCAAATTGTGTAAATAGGTAACTTTTATTTTTAGACATTTCGAATAATTACTGCGGTAAATATTTTATTTACCATGGTTAAGGATAAATCCGGTAAATAAGGGTTAAAAAATAATATTATAATAATACTAAATTACCCTAAAACATGTCTTAACCATATTGGTTGATACATGGTCGACCATGGGAATCTTTGGGTCTATTTTGGGACCCCATGGATCCACTTGTAAGTGATAATGACACTTTATTTTAATTAAGTCAAAATGAATACAAAAATGACACAAGCATATATCCTTTAGCAAAACAATTGTTACATAGGGTTATATATGTTGGATTTTAGATTATAAATATTCATTATAAAGATAAAAAAATTTCCCACATAATGATATTTTATTTATAATTTTTAGACATTAAATAATTTATTTTATTTATGACACAATTATGATGCAGTAATTACTATAATAGTGAAAAATTAAAATGATTGATATTTTAAATACCCAAATAAATATAATATGAAACTTTTAATGAATTAAACTAATTTTCTAGGATAATATGATATATTAGGATTTATTTAATTGACTTTATTCGAAGTAATCAATCTGTTATAAGTTTCAAAAAAATCAACTATTGAATAGTGTCAAAATTGACATAAAAGAGTTCTTAAAACAAATATTATATTATTAATTGATATTAAATTCCTAAAAATCTAAGGTTCGTCCAAGAGACTTATATCATGATAGGTTCATCATTAATGGACCACTTGGGGGTCTTTTGGATGTATATAGTAAGTTTATTAACCATATTATATAAAAATACAAAGAGACATTGTAAAAGTGAAACTAATTAACTTAGAGTTAATACTTAAAGATAAGGTTAATATAAGTACCAAAACCTGTCTAAATTATATTGGTTGAGTTGTTTTCGACCCATCCCCACCTTAACCTTTGAATAGTCAACTTTGGAGCCATTGGAAACCGAATATGAATTTATTATAAACTAATATTTCTAGCTTTTCCAAAGGTGCCCCTCACCCCTCTTATAAAAGGGCACTCCTCCTTCCCATTTCTTCACACCTTAAAAGCCTTTTGTTTCGGCCAAACTCTACCCAAATAATCTCCCAACATCCCTCAATACAACCTAGAGGCCTTAGTTTGATCAGAAAGCCGTATTAAGGAGACCTTTTGATCAAATCAAAAGGAAGAACCCGAAGAAGAGGTAATGATTTCACCACCCTTTTCTAAGTTCATTTATTCTTCCACTTCTTCTTCCTTTGTTGTTACCATTCTAAAATAATAAATCCAGTATCATATATATACTGTGATGTTATTATAAATATGGTACAACCATATTTAGTATTCTATCCACCCTTTGAATAACATGTCACCATACGTGCGTACGTACGGCTTACCGTCTCCACATCGTGGTGTAATTGTTATTCAATATAATATTATTTGGATGGGTATATTAATGATGTGTAACTCATGTAAATAATAAATATAACATGTTAAGGATTCTGTATATATGATATACCATCCATTATATATTATTTTAATATCAAAAGAATGATATTGTCGCTCGTGCATACGTACGGACTACCGTCTCCACGAACGTGATGAGATTCATTCCCCATCGTATCCATTCAAGTATAATTATCATTTGATGATTTAAAAAATGATGTTTAAGGACTTGATATCATTCTGGATATGAATAATATAAAACCTATCCTTTAAAAACATGTCTTACGTAACAAAACAGATAAAATAAAACAAGTAAGTTAACACCCGAAACAACGATAATACTAAGATATTATTATCAAATCAATATTAAAAGATCATATATGATATCATATTAATGTATATGATTATTGCATAATTTAATAACAATTATTTCACCATTATACAGGAGGTTAACCTACCCCAACCAAGGAAAAGTACAAGGTAAGGATTTATTTCGCAATCTCTTCATTATCTGAGATTGTTTATACATAATTATCTACTGGGACCTTGTTATCATCCACGTCCATGTTTCTTTAAAATGTATTTCAAAACATTTCTAATATTTAAAATAATATGGGTTAAAGTCATTTATACCCTTGTTTGAATTTTTATAAGAGGTTTATAAGGGAATCTTTCCGTCGTTTTCCAAATAAGGTGCTTTTTAACCTTTTCGACAGAATTAAGGTAAGAATGTTTTTTTTTAACTTATATGGCGGGTGCGGCTATTTTCCGCCGTTATAAAATCTTCAAAACTTCCCTTACAAGATTATAAGATTATTTTCAAAGAAAATGTTTTCTTTTATATGGATCTTAAATGATTTCAAAATAAAAGGAGATATTTCTTTAAAAAGAATTTTGATTTCATCTATGTCAACATCCTTTGATGGATTTTAAGATTATTTGAAGTTGATTTATTATGATACAAAACTTCTATATTGTATTGAAGGTTTTGTGATATGTTTTACTGTGGATGTTCTATTTTTATACCATTCATAGTTTATGGTGAAAGTATTGACATTTCGTATGCTAGTTCCAATAAGAATGTTTATGTTATATTTCAACCATTACTTCATATGAATGTGTTGGACAAGTATGTTTTAGGTTGGGGACTGGTTAAAGTAAGCCCTCCAGGTTGGGGACTGGTAAAAGTAAGCCCTCCAGGTTGGGGACTGGTAAAAGTAAGCCCTCCAGGTTAGGGACTGGTAAAAGTAAGCCCTCCGATTTGGTCTCCGGTTATTAGGACTCCGGGTTGGTGTCCGGTTATTAGAGGCACTCCGGGTTGGTGTCCGGTTATTAGAGACACTCCGGGTTGGGTTCCGATTACAGTTAGCCCCAAGGTCTTGGGATGAGGCCTTGAAAAAGAAATTAAAGTTCAGCATTATTCATTCCAACATTATGAAAGTGGTTATTGATTTTTTCATGTGATTATTCGATTAGTAGAATATCCATGTGAATAAGTAAATGGAATTATTTCATTTTACTTTTTCCATACTATGTTGAAGTTCAAGTTTAAAAGGCTTTGGTTTTAGTAATTAATTGCCTTAAATGTTTATGCTTATTTTTGAATGTTCCGCTATATTTTTATCCTTACTGGGCATTTGAGCTCACCCCTTTTCTATGTTTTATTTTTCCCAGGATGTGAAGATGTAAGTTATGAATAACCTGTAGGGATATTATGAGGGGATTATAGTGTGGACTGTGGAAACATTATGTTGTTGTAGTAGTTTTTCATTTTATGATGTAATGTAAAACTTATGAATATATCTAGTGTTTCCAAGGCTACTAAACCAATCGGTCTTTCAAGATTTGATCTTTCTTGTGATCATGCCAATGTTATGTAATAATGCACCGACTCTGGGTAACTAGGGTTGGGGCGTTACAGTTGGTATCAGAGGAAGTTTAGTACAAACCTAGGAAGCTAGATTTAGATAAACTCTGATTAGAGCACGTAGACCTAAGATGAACTTTGAGGATTAGTATAGAAGAACTTACTAGAATTTTGGTATTGTAGAGATTTTGTGAGTTTTCCGAGCAATACATCCCTGTCTGAATACGAGCAGGTAGAGGCGGCTCTGGCACAGATGTACCTAGGGGTAAAACCCGAAAACACCGCTTTGAGCTAGACTCGAACGGGAACTGGTGCACGACAACGGGCCTTGCTGCACTCTTGGTTACGACACTCCCGGGGGATATGCTTAGGATAACTCTCATTTTCTTTACAAATCATTATGAAGGGTTTATGAGTATATACTTCCTCAAAGAAAATATTTTTTATGATTATGGATTATATCTATAAATAGTTCAATTTATGTTAAGTGTTTAATAAGTATGGGATTATGTATTTTGATTCATAAACTAATCTAGTGTATGCCATTGTTTAGAAATGGTTCCTAGTAGAAGGAATGAGAACTCCAGCAATGCACATGATCCAAAGAGAAGGAAGGATCATATATTTCGTGGTCTTAAGCAAAAATTTATAAGAGAAATAGTCTCCCATGTATTATCATCATATGAAGAAATAATATCATGTGTTGATAAGATAAGTAAAGAGTTTACTGAGTCCTATGGCTTTGAAGGGAAGTAAGAGAAGAAAAGGATGGAAGAGAGAAAGATGGATAAAGGGAAGAGGGAAAAGAAGAATTTTCTCATATGTGGTAACTGTGGAAAGAAACACCCTAGAACATGCCTGAAAAGAATGGGAGTTTGTTATAAGTGTGGAGGAAAAGGGCACAAAGTACGTGACTGCAAGGGTAAGAAAATGGTTTCAAATGTACAATGCTTCATTTGCAAGGAATTTGGACACTACGCGAACCTATGTCCCATTCATCAGACTATGCCGCAAAGGATGTTATTGAATAATAATCAAGTTATGATACTACCACAGATGAAGAGGAATGATTAGAGTTCTTATGTTGATTATGTCAATTGAGTGTTGTATCAACAATGTGCTTGTTATAATAATTATGGAGTATATAAGGATTGTACTGTAGTACTATTTCATTAAGGACTTGAAATTGTGTGGAACAAAGAAAAGTGACTCAATAGGAGGATAAATTTTTGGAAAATATATGGTTGAGAGAATGATAAATCATAATATAGTTCTAATACTGAGGTAGTGATTTTGGAATAATATGTGATTGTTTTGGATAAATTATATTGGATATTATTGACTACCTTGGAACTGATTAATGATTTGTATATTCCATCATTGTTGGGGTTTAAAACATTTTTGGATTAATGAAGTATATCCATCATTCTATATGGAATAAGGGAGCATGAATGTAATCAATAAGGAATATGGTAATACATGATGAAGGTATTCATATTCTATTACGGGGTAGAAAGGATCTATATTATGTTTACCTTCCTTATAAATGTTGGACTGTGAGTTTAGACAGAAGTATTTTGGATAGTTCTAGTTTGGATTATTTTGGATTTCCATAAAAGGACAACCCGGAGGTCGGGCGGCAGCCCGTCGCGTCCGGCAAGGCTGCGAGACTTGAACCCGCAACCGAAGGGCGACAAGGGTGTATCACCTACCACTGTCTCACGAGATGTCCTGAATTAAATAATGTAGTTTTTTTAAAAGATCTGGTAGATGAATTATAAATTCATTTATTTTGTAACCCTGTACGAATAGTATAAATATAAAAAAAAAATTACGTTCTAGAGTGAAAGATGAGTTTGTGGTAGAAATTTATTAATGGGTAAAATTCTAATTATAAAGTAAGTATATCTCCTTATTATCTTATCCAGTCTCATAAATAAATTCCTCAACATTAATAATAGAAACTTAGAACAAAAATTTTGTCCTAGATGGTACCTTAAATCATCACAAATTTATGGCTTTGGGATTATTGGCCTTTTCATAGCCATGTTCTCTACCACTCTCCATCAGATAATTGATGGTTAGATTTCTCTTCCATATCCATATTTTCCTACATGGAACCCTAGTATGTGTTATTTTCGGTAATCTTCATACTTTCCACTCATTATTTTAAATAGAGGCCTCATTAATTCATTTTTCGATGTGGGATTTCAACTAAGATATTTTGAAATGTCAAAAATGTGTTGTTCCAATACCCTATATTTTGTTGAACTGATGGTACTTCAAATCATCATAGATTGATGATTTTGAGGACATCAATTTTATACTTGTTTTTGATTGATGACCTCAATCACTACCTATAAATATTTACGTTTTTCCTCCAATTATATGTCTCTAATTTCCACCAATGTTCTTCTAATCGAGATCATAATTTGGTGGTGACCCTTTCATTTCTCTTTTCCTCATATTAAGACTAAATTTTAGTAACCCAATTTCCGATGTGGGTTTTCCCACAAATATATTTTCTACTTTCAACCTATTATTTTCGAAGAACAATTTCAAATTGCGAGGACGCAATTTATTGAAGGAGGGGAGAATGTAACACCCCAGGATTTTAGAGTGTGTTATTTCTTAAAAATAATTCAATAACATGAACTACACGCAACACCGAGTTCAATCACACCATTAAAAGTGGTCATGAATAGTATTAACTACATTTTGAACTTTATATAATCCTTATAATTTTAGAATCCCTATTATGAGTTTCTTAGTCATAATGCAAGAACAAATTCATTTTCAGTATTTAACTTTTATCAACTTCTAATAGTGAAACCTTTTTAAATACAATATTCTAAACTTTTTGACTAAATGGGGACATCAAAAATTTAAAATGAAACACCCCAAGCTTCCACGGTACGTTTCCCTTCGAATAATGCGATAGCGTGTGTTGTACGCAACCTCGAGTTCTAACACACACCACAACTAATTAAACTAGACGTTGTGAATAGTAATAACTACTTTTTAAATTATATATATTTTATATTTCAAAATGGACTTCATTTTTGGATTCGGAATATCTAATTTAGCCTAAGGTGAAATTTTGGTACTTTTCGGATAACTTTCATATTTTGATGAATAGTGAAAATTACTAAATTTTAATTAAAAACAACTTTTTTAATCAGAATAATTAATAGTGATAAATTATGAATTTTAGTAGTTTTAAAGTATATTTAGAATATATTTTTACCATTTAATATAATTTTGGTCATTGGACATAATTTTACAATTAAACCGAACATAAACAACTGTCAATCTTTTGATAGTTATTATCTCTTAAAAACACGCTTTTTGTTTTGACAGCGGAAATTATTTTTAAATTAATTTCTGCCACTTCTGTGTTTTGAATTTAGAAAAATGGATTCCATATTTGGAATCAGGATGTTCAAATTGAGTAAATAGGTAACTTCTATTTTTAGACATTTCGAATAATTACTGCGGTAAATATTTTATTTACCATGGTTAAGGGTAAATCCGGTAAATAAGGGTTAAAAAAATAATATTATAATAATACTAAATTACCCTTAAACGTGTCTTAACCCTATTGTATGATACATGGTCGACCATGGGAATCTTTGGGTCTATTTTGGGACCCCATGGATCCACTTGAATGTGATAATGACACTTTATTTTAATTAAGTCAAAATGAATAAAAAAATGACACAAGCATATATCCTTTAGCAAAAAAATTGTTACATAGGGTTATATATGTTGGATTTTAGATTATAAATATTCATTAGAAAGATAAAAAGATTTACTACATAATGATATTTTATTTATAATTTTTAGACATTAAATAATTTACTTTATTTATGACACAATGATGATGAAGTAATTACTATAATAGTGAAAAATTAAAATAATTGATATTATAAATACCCAAATAAATATAATATGAAACATTTAATGAATTAAAATAAATTTTTAGGATAATATGATATATTAGGATTGATTAAATAGACTTTATTCTAAGTAATAAATCTGTTATAAGTTTCAAAAAAATCAACTATTGAATAGTGTCAAAATTGACATAAAAGAGTTCTTAAAACAAATATTATATTATTAATTGATATTAAATTCCTAAAAATCTAAGGATCGGCCAAGAGACTTATGTCATGATAGTTTCATCATTAATGGACCACTTTGAGGTCTTTTGGATGTATATAGTAAGTTTATTAACCATATTATATAAAAATACAAAGAGACATTGTAAAAGTGAAACTAATTAACTTAGAGTTAATACTTAAAGATAAGGTTAATATAAGTACCCAAACCTGTCTAAATTCTATTGGATGAGTTGTTTTCGACCCATCCCCACCTTAACCTTTTAATAGTCAACTTTTAAGCCATTTAAAACCTAATATGAATTTATTATAAACTAATATTTCTAGCTTTTCCAAAGGTGCCCCTCACCCCTCTTATAAAAGGGCACTCCTCCTTCCCATTTCTTCACACCTTAAAAGCCTTTTGGTTCGGCCAAACTCTGCCCAAATACTCTCCCAACATACCTCTCTACAACCTAGAGGCCTTAGTTTGATCATAAAGCCATCTTAAGGAGCCCTTTTGATCAAATCAAAAGGAAGAACCCGAAGAAGAGGTAATGATTTCACCACCCTTTTCTAAGTTCATTTATTCTTCCACTTCTTCTTCCTTTGTTGTTACCATTCTAAAATAATAAATCCAATATCATATATATACTGTGATGTTATTATAAATATGGTACAACCATATTCAGTATTCTATCCACCCTTTGAATAACATGTCACCATACGTGCGTACGTACGACTTACCGTCTCCACGTCGTGGTGTAATTGTTATTCAATATAATATTATTTGGATGGGTATAATAATGATGTGTAACTCATGTAAATAATAAATATAACATGTTAAGGATTCTGTATATATGATATACCATCCATTATATATTATTTTAATCAAAAGAATGATATTGTTGCTCGTGCGTACGTACGGACTACCGTCTCCACGAACGTGATGAGATTCATTCCCCATCGTATCCATTCAAGTATAATTATCATTTGATGATTTAAAAAATGATGTTTAAGGACTTGATATCATTCTGGATATGAATAATATAAAACCTATCCTTTATAAACATGTCTTACGTAACAAAACAGATAAAAGAAAACAAGTAAGTTAACACCCGAAACAACGATAATACTAAGATATTATTATCAAATCAATATTAAAAGATCATATATGATATCATATTAATGTATATGATTATTGCATAATTTAATAACAATTATTTCACCATTATACAGGAGGTTAACCTACCCCAACCAAGGAAAAGTACAAGGTAAGGATTTATTTCGCAATCTCTTCATTATCCGAGATTGTTTATACATAATTATCTACTGGGACCTTGTTATCATCCACATCCATGTTTCTTCAAAATGTATTTCAAAACATTTGTAATATTTAAAAGAATATGGGTTAAAGTCATTTATACCCTTTTTGACTTTTTATAAGAGGTTTATAAGGGAATCTTTCCGTCGTTTTCCAAACAAGGTGCTTTTTAACCTTTTCGACAGAATTAAGGTAAGAATGTTTTTTTTAACTTATACGGCGGGTGCGGCTATTTTCCGCCGTTATAAAATCTTCAAAGCTTCCCTTACAAGCTTATAAGATTATTTTCAGAGAAAATGTTTTATTTTATATGGATCTTAAATGATTTCAAAATAAAAGGAGATATTTCTTTAAAAAGAATTTTGATTTCATCTATGTCAACATCCTTTGATGGATTTTAAGATTATTTGAAGTTGATTTATTATGATACAAAACTTCTATATTGTATTGAAGGTTTTGTGATATGTTTGACTGTGGATGTGCTATTTTTATACCATTCATAGTTTATGGTGAAAGTATTGACATTTCGTATGCTAGTTCCAATAAGAATGTTTATGTTATATTTCATCCTTTACTTCATATGAATGTGTTGGACAAGTATGTTCCAGGTTGGGGACTGGTTAAAGTAAGCCCTCCAGGTTGGGGACTGCTAAAAGTAAGCCCTCCAGGTTGGGGACTGGTAAAAGTAAGCCCTCCAGGTTAGGGACTGGTAAAAGTAAGCCCTCCGGTTTGGTCTCCGGTTATTAGAAGGACTCCGGGTTGGTGTCCGGTTATTAGAGGCACTCCGGGTTGGTGTCCGGTTATTAGAGACACTCCGGGTTGGGTTCCAGTTACAGTTAGCCCCAAGGTCTTGGGATGAGGCCTTGACAAAGAAATTAAAGTTCAGCATTATGCATTCCAACATTATGAAAGTGGCTATTTATTTTTGCATGTGATTATTCGATTAGTAGAATATCCATGTGAATAAGTAAATGGCATTATTTAATTTTACTTTTGCCATACTATGTTGAAGTTCAAGTTTAAAAGGCTTTTGTTTTAGTAATTCATTGCCTTAAATGTTTATGCTTATTTTTGAATGTTCCGCTATATTTTTATCCTTACTGGGCATTTGAGCTCACCCCTTTTCTATGTTTTATTTTTCCCAGGATGTGAAGATGTAAGTTATGAATGACCTGTAGGGATATTATGAGGGGATTATAGTGTGGACTGTGGAAACATTATGTTGTTGTAGTAGTTTTTCATTTTATGATGTAATGTAAAAATTATGAATATATCTAGTGTTTCCAAGGCTACTAAACCAATCGGTCTTTCGAGATTTGATCTTTCTTGTGATCATGCCAATGTTATGTAATAATGCACCGACTCTGGGTAACTAGGGTCGGGGCGTTACATTTAAGGTTTTATGGGTTTTTATGGGTTTTTTGGTTTTTTGGGTTTTGGGTTTTTAGGTTTTTTTTTTTGAGTTTTTAGGTCTTTTAGGGGTTTTTAGTGTTTTTAGGTATTTATGGTTTTTTTGGGTCTTTTGGATTTTTTAAATTTTTTAGGATTTTTAAGGATTTTTATGAATTGTATGGGTTTTTACGGTTTTAGGGATTTTGAGATCTTCTAGGGTTTTTACGGATTGTATGGTTTTGGGGGTTTAGGGGAATTTTATGTTTTTAGGGTTTTTAAGGTTTTTAGAGTTTTTAGCATATTTAGGGGCTTAAAATGGTTTTTAGAGTTTTAGTGGTTTTGTTGGGTTTTAGTGGATTTTTAATCTTTTTAATGGTTTTAGGGTGTTTTAGAGTTTTTAGGGGTTTTATCAGTTTTTAGTGTTTTCTTGGTCCTTTTAGTGTTTTTATGGTTTAAAGGGTTCTTTAGATTGTTTTTGTTCTTTTTATGTTTTAGGGATTTTTAGGGTTTTTTATGGATTATAATTATTTTTTATAGGTTCTAGATATTTTGATGGTCTTGAAGGGCTTTAGGGCATTTATTATTTTTAATTCTTTTTTAATTTTTTGGTTTTTATGGGTTTTATTTTTTTAGGCTTTTATATTTTATTAAGGGTTTTAAAGGTTTTTATGTTTTTAGGAATTTTTATACATTATGTTGGATTTTTATTAGTTTTTTGGGTTATTTGGGATTTTGATGTTTTTACGGGTTTTTAGGATTTTATGGAATTTATATTTTTTTGGGTTTTTAGGGGTTTTTTGAGATTTTTAGGTTTGTTATGGTTTTTAGTGTTTTTTTACATTTTTAGGTGTTTAATGGATTATTAAAAATTTTAGTGAATATTTAGTTTTTTTTGTGGTTTTATCATTTTTTAGTTTCTTATGGGTTTTAATTGTTTTTAGGTTATTAAGGTTTTCTAAGGGGTTTTAAAGGATTTATGGGTTTTTATGTTTTTAGTTATTTTTTGGGATTTTTATGATCTTTATGGTATTTTAGAGATTTTTAGGATTTTTAGGGTTATTAAGGGTTTTATAATTTTTTATTGTTTTTTTGTGTTTTAGGGGTTTTTGAGTTTTTGATAATTTTATGGTGTTTTAGTGTTTTATATCCTTTTTAGGGGATTACTAGTTTTGTAGAGTTTTTAGTACTATTTTTGGTTTTAATGGTTTGTTACATTTTTTAATTGTTTTTGCTGTTTTATGGTTTTTAGGGGTTTTTATGGTTTTTAGTGTCTTTTTAGAGTTTTAGGGGTTTTATCATTTTTTAATTTTTAGGGGTCTTAAGTGTTTCATTTTTTAAGTTTTTCATTGTCATTTTCACGTTTTTTATGTTTTTTTATTTTTTATGGGTTTTAAGGGTTTCTTAGGTTTTTTATGTGATTTAGGGGTTTTAGGTATATTTTGGTTTTTAGAGTTTTTTATAGTTTTATAAATATTTGGGGTTTCTGGTTTTTAAGGGGGGTTTTCAGTTTTTTAGGGTTTTAAGTGTTTTTAGATATTTTTAATAGTTTTAGGGGTTTAAAAGATATTTATATTTTTATTGTGGTTTAGAATTTTTATCGGACTTTTATGTTTTTCAAGGTTTTTTTTGGATTTTATGGGTTTTAAGAGTTTTCGGTTATTTTTAAGGTTTTTAGGGTTATTAGGGTTTTCAGTTGTTTTTATGTTCATAAGGGTTTTAAGTTTTTTTTGGATTTTAAGGATTTCGTATGATTTTTTATGTTTTTTGGGTTTTTTACAATTTTAGGGTTTTTTACCTTTTAGGGGTTTTTTTTACGTTTTTTGGGTTTTTAGGGTTTTTAAGGATTTTTATTGGTTTTTGAGTTTTTCAGGATTTTGTGGATTTTTAGTTATTTTAGGATTATAGGGATTTTATTTTTTTGGGTTTATTAAGGGTTTTAATTATTTTTTGTTTTAAGGAATTCATCTGGTTTTCATGGTTTTTAGGGATTTTTATGTTTTTAGGGATTTTTAAAAAAAATTATGGTTTTTTAGGGTTTTGGGGAGTTTGAGGGTTTTCAGTATTTTTAGGGTTTTATGGTCTTTTTAGGTTTTTAAGGTTTTATGTTTTTTAGAGTTTTAATGTTTTTAGTTATTTTTAACGTTTAAGGGGTTTAATGAGTTTTTAGAGTTTTTAGTGGTTTTAAGGGCTTTTATGAGTTTTTATGGGTTTTAGGGATTTTTACAGTTTTTATGTTTTTTATAGTTTTTATGATTTTTAGAAAATTTTAAGTTTGTTTTTTATTTTTTTTGTCTTTAAGGGGTTTTATTTTTTTTTAGATTTTTATGTTTTTAGTGGTTTTCATGGTTTTTTTGGGTTTTTATGTTTTTATGGTTTTTAGGGTTTTTTTATGATTTTTTGGTTTTTAGTGGTTTTTAAATTATGAGTGGTTTTAGGGTGTTATAGGGTTTTTAGGTTTTATGGTTTTTTAGGGGTTTTAATTATTTTTAGGTTTTTAAGGATTTCATAGGTTTATCATGAATTTTAGGGTTTTTTACATTTTTATGGATTTTTAGGGAATTTATGGGTTTTTAGGTTTTTTAGGAATTTTGAGTGTTTTTAGGGTTTTATGGTTTTTATTATTTTGTTGGGTTTTTATGTTATTTTTGAGTTTTTTCGGGTTTTTATGTTTTTAGAGCTTCTTAATGTTTATATGGGGTTAAAGGGATTTTATAGTTTTTCGAGCATTTTTTTGTTTTTATGGGTTTTTATGGTTTTTTAGGGATTTATGGTTTTTATTCTTTTTATGATTTTTTTGAGTTTTTAGTGATTTTAGCATTTTTTTGGTTTTTAGTGGTTTTATGTGTATTATATTTTTATGGATTTCATAACCTTTTAATATTTCTTTGGTTTTTAAGGATTTTAGGTATTTTTTGGATTTTTTATGGATTTTAGGGTTTATTGGGATTTTGAGGGGGTTTGGGGTTTTTATGGGTTTTATTGTTTTTTCTGGGTTTTTATGGATTTTTAGATTTTTTTTGGTTTTAATGGTTTTTTATAGTTTTTAAACATTTTTAGAGGCTTAAGTGGGTTTTTTATTTTTATTGGGTTTTTTGTTTGTAGGGGTTTTTAGGGGTTTTTAGGGATTCTAAGGTTTTCAGGGGATTTTATGTTTTTATGGGTTTTTAGATTTTTAGGGATCTTGGTGGAGATCGATGGGTTATATGAGAAACTTGAGTGCCTTGGCCCATCCTATGCCACCGGTTGTTGGTTCTTCACTGTGTAGGGTGACCATTGGTTCAGATGGTTTGTTCCCACTGCTTCGTTCTGCTGAAGCGGAGTCGCGTTCTTTTAGTGAGGCATTATGTGTGTCATCCAAGGCTTCTGTTCCGATGGAGTTGTCAGTAGAAGAGTCTACGCAGCTGCTTGGAATCCCTCTGATTAGGGTGGAGGCTCACTCGGTAGAAAATATAGATGGTCTGACTGTGGTGGAGCCCTCAGATTTAGAGGTTTGGGATACGGCAGAGTACCATAAGCTTTCGTTAGTGGTGAGGTTCGGTCACAATTAGCCATCTATTAGTGATTTCAAGGCTTATGTGGATTCCTGGGGGCTACACCATCAAACATCAGTCTCCGATCTCTCCAGGTTTTCTTTCTGTATACATTTCTTCAATCAGGTGGATTTCATTTTGGCCTAGTCCAGGGAGGAGTTGTGTTGTGGTTCATGTCATTTCTCCTTATCACAGTGGTCATGGGACTATCATTTCGGCAAGGAATCCTCTACATCGGTAGTGTGTATCATGTTTTCTATTCTACCACTGCCGTTTTAGAATCCGGCTATTCTGAGGTCGATTGGGAACTCAATGAAGTCATTCTTATGCTTTAATCCTAGTACTAGGATTCTATAAGCGACATATAACCTGAGGATATGTGTGGATATGGATCTCTCTATAAGGTTCCCTTTTCGAGTATTAATCTGTTAGGGGAGGGCTTTAAACGGTTGCAACGAATCTTGTTTCAGGCCCCAACTCAATTTTGTATTGAGTGCGGGCTTCAAGGTCACTCGGTAGAAGTATATCTAAGATGAAGATCAATGTTCCGTAGGCTAGACTTTGGGACAACGATGGTTGAATATGTCTTGCTGAAGTGATCACTGGAGGAGATGGAGAAGGTTACTATTTGGGAGGCGGGTTTTTCAAATTCAAATCCTTTTCCTCACATGCATGTTTCTCTTGTTAGGGTCATACCTAGGGTGGATACTTTGTTAGACTTTCCGATAGTGCAAGGGGAGGGGAAGGATATGATTTTGTTTTCCCTATATATTAATTGTGTCAAGGATTCTTTTCCATCATCTCGTGCTTCATTCTCGTATTTTTTGGTCTCTTGGATTCTGCGAGACTTGTTGGATTGCATGCATCATTTTTCACAAAGGGTGTTGGTGTGTCCTCCAATAGCTTTCCATATTTCTTCTTAGATATCTCCAGATTTTTTTCCACGGTATCTCATCAACAGTTCCGGTAATGTTGTGCCCTCTAAGGACAAGTCGAAGAAAGGCAAGCTTCCTAAGGGTGTGGCTAAAGAAGTGTGTTCTTCTCTAATCTCTCCGCATTGAATGTTATTGGTTTCATTGTTTTAGGATGAATGGTCTGTCGGCTTTCATCCCTCTTTATTATACAATAGGTTTTTATTGCGTGATTATCTGGATGGGTCATTCACACAAAAAATCAAATCTCCAAAGAGGCGAGGCCGGTCATAGGGTGTTTCAGGTCCGATCATGGGATCAAAATCGAAGGAAGTGGGGAGGTTGGATCCTTTTTATAAGGTAGGTACATAAAAACAGAAGGATAGGATGGTTCCCTTGTAATGTGATCATTGAATATTTGGAATGCTGAAGGTTTGGGGGTGCAGGGTAGAATAGATTTCATTAAGGTCATGGATAAAAAATTTCATTCCTCCTTGGTTTTCATTCAAGAGCAAAGGAAGCAGCATAGAAAACTCATCTCCTTTTCCAAAATTTTGTATTGTGTGATTTTAATGGATGGGTATCCCATTAATAACAAAATATATATTCTATAGAAGAATGACCTTCAAGTGGAGCAGCTTAGTCATACGGAATAGTGTATTTCTACTATGATTTCATTAGGAGGTTTTGAATTTTTCGTCTCCTTTGTTTACGCTAGTTATGATGTCCATCAGAGAGGTGATCTGTGGAGTTTTCTAGAATCCTTTGACTTAGGGGTCTACCTTGGTTTGTTGGAGGGGAATTCAACTCCATAGTAGATGTTTCCAAGAAAATAGGTGTGTCGGTGACCATGAATAGTGGCGTGTAGGATTTCTAAAGTTTTAAGGGATCAAAAGGCCTTACGGATATAATATTTTCTAGAAACATGTTTACCTGGTGTAATAAAAACAAGGGCCCTAATCATATATAGAGTAATCATGATAGATGCCTTATAAATATCCAAGTCTTGGATTGATTTGGAAAGGCATCAATGAAGCATTTACTTTGGTCCCTTTCTGATCAAGGTAAACTTCTAGTGGATCTCAAAAAGATATTTTCAAGGTAAAAACATCTTTTACTCCGCTAATTGGTACCGAGATAAAGCAACATGGAGTTGGTGAAATCATCATGGATCGGTGAGGAAGAAGGGAGATTATGGGATGGTCTCTCATTAAGTCTCAAGAGGCTTAAGAAAGAAAATCATGAGTGATCGGTTAATAAGCCCAAAGAAGATGTCGGGGTTAAAAGATAGAAGGCAGAAATTGACATCAGGGAGGAGGATCTTCAACTCAGGTGAGATGGCGGTTCTTTTTCCATTCTATGTGATCTGAAAGTTGCATTGGATGGAAAATTACTATAATTTAAATAGTGTTCCAATCAAAGAGCTCGCATTAGAAGGGTCAAAGTGGGTGACCAGAACATGGAATTCTTCCAGGATTATTTGGTGGGAAAAAAGAGTATGAATGTTAATCTCAGTATGGGCGATGGTTCCTTCACATCGGATGTGGATGTGGCTAGAAGTATCTATATTTATCACTTTAAGAGTATGTCAGTTGGTCTACATCCCTATGAGGGTATTCTCTCTCATTTGATGGAGTTAGAGGAGGGGTTTTTGGATAGCATTGCATAGATGGGGAATTATTCTGATAATGGTCATTTAATTGCTTTTCCATAGGATATGGATATCAACATGGTTTCTTCCAAGATGTCTTAGGAAAATACACCATGTCTAGATGGATTTCAGATGTATTTCTATAAGGATGCTTGTGAGGTGGTGGGTGATCATACAGTTGAGGCTGTTTAAGATTTTTTCGAGTGTGGGTCTCTATCTAGGAGTGTTTGTGCCTTGAGAGTGATCTTGGTTCTAAAGGATAATTACGAATCGAATCTCAGTCAATATAGACCAATTTTACTTTTAATTAATCCTACAAAATATTGTCTAGTCTTATTTCTATAAGGATAATTAGTTTCATCCCAAAGTTGGTCTCAAAAGAACAACACAGTTTTGTTAAAGGAAGAATCATACAAGAGTCTTTTCTAATTGCTAACGAGTTTGTGCAGAATATTAACCAAGATTCCATAGGCACCAATGTTATCATTTAGGTTTAAATTTAAAAAAACTTATGAGAAAATTTAGTGGAATTCATCATCCGAGTTTTTAGGAGGCTCAGTTTACATGATTGGTTTTGTAACCTATGTTTTAGGGGATCTCTTCCCCTTGGATCTTGATTTCCTTTATGGGGAAAGGATTTGGGTTTTTTAGAATCACATGGGACTTCTGTAATAGTGATCCTCTATCTTCTTCTCTATTTTTTCAAGCTCAATATTCTCTTTCAAAAAATAATTGCACTAACATGAATGTTGGTAGATTTCTACCCTACCATAATCGTAGGGGATGTTTTATTATTTATCACCTTATTTTTGTAGAAGACGTGTTGATATTTTCCATTGTAGGGAGGAGATCACTACATGGTATTATTAAGGTCATGTCTGCATATGGGATGTTGAGTGGGAAATACATTAAATCAAGGAAGATCTGTGTTTTCATTTCAATGAAGTGTCCTGACAGGCATTGTAGGAATATTCAGAATCAGCTAGGTATGAAACATGGGAAATTCCCTATAACCTATCCAGAAACTCTGATTTCCTTTGGATTTATCAAGAATATATTCTTGAGGATTTCATTAATATAATGTAGAGAAAAAATTATAACTGGAAGAACAAATTTTTTTCTTTTGGCAGTCATGTGGAGTTAATTAATAGTGTTTTAAACATCATCCTCAAGCATACTCTTTCAACCATGGTCCCTTATAAATGTATGGTTGATAGGATGGAGAAGGTTATGTTGGCCTTCATGTGGGATGCAAATCCGATTGGGCGTTGTCATTGGGACTCCTGGAAACACATGGCCTTTCCAGATTGTGAAGGTGATGTGGGGCTACGATAAATCTCTGAAACATACATGCCATGCAAGCCCGACTTGCATGGGATATTATAGAAGGTGAATAATTGTGGGATTACTTCTTCAGAAGTAGATATGGTGATATGTGGGAGGGAGGCATTGATCGTAGAGGAAGTCCCCCTCGCTTGGGGAGGTTCTTTCTTCCCCTTCTAGATGAGCTTCAGGGTGCTTCGCGTTGGGTAGTAGGGTATGGCGGTATCAACTTTTGGTCTATGAATTGGGTGGGAGAGTGGTTGATTTTATTTGGATGTCAAGCTTCAATCAGCTCCTTCAGATAGGCGAGTACTTACTTGGCCTTGGTTATTCGGCTTCTCTCCATACAATAATAGGAGATATTTGATAATATTATCCTTAATGAGGATGATAATAGATGTTGTTTTACTGGATCAAGTTTGGGTATTTTCTTAGCTCAGGAATATTTAAAATTTCATCATACAGGAGTATAGAAGGATGCATGGTTGGCTGGGATTTTGGGCATGGATTACCCTATCAAGATGAATTTTCTTGTTTGTATTATTAAGAATTAAGAATTACCAACTCATGAGAAGGTCCAAAAGAGGAGAATTCATCTGGTTTATCAATGTTTCTGTTGTAAGGCCTCTAATATCGAATCCATGGAGTACTTGTTCTTTCTTATTGACTAGGAGTTGTCTCTTTGGTGCTTCTTCATACAACAAAACGAATTTAGAGAGGGAAATCTTGATTTTAAATTGTGCATTATGTCATGGTTTCAGGGTATGGATCACAATTCCATAGAGTTCAAGAGGCGTAGTTCTATTTTTAAAGTTATCTGTAGGACCATCTGGGAAGCTCAAAATCAGGTTATATTGTGTCATAGACACTCTATTACCTAGTTAAATATAATGATGAATTTTATAAAGGTGGGAATTAGTTCTCTGCTAAAAGGGGGTCATGATGGGATCTCTAGGGGGAGGATTATGCCTGGCTTTGTTGAGTCTTCCAAATGGCGATAGATTAAGTGGGATCCAGCTTAGGTGGGTCTGAAATTTAATGTTGATGGTTCATTCTTGAATGGTCAGATGAGAGGTGGGGGCTCATTAGAGTTTTTTAGAGCTTAGTTTGTGTGTTTTCAGTGCCTTTTATGGTTCTATTGATTCATGGGGATCATAAATTAGGCCTTTTCATTCTAGTATCATGTTTCATCAAAGTTTTGACATTTAGATGATATAAATAGATACATACATAGAAATTTTTGTTAGAATTATTTAGGGGAAAGGAGGCATCCCTTGGGAGTTGTCTTATTTATCTAAAAGTTTCTCGTTGGATATAAATGGTGGCCAGTTGATAAGGAATATTTAGAGAGAAGAAAACTTTTCAGCAAATGCTCTTTATTGTGTGGGGGATCCAAATGATACTCTCAGTATCTTTGATAGTTTGGGTTCTCTTCCTCTGGAATATAAAAACTTTGTTAAAGGGTATTCTTTGGGGATTCGTCATTTCCGACCACCTTGATGGGGATTTGTTTTTTATTGGGTCTTGCAACCGTATTTGAATGAAAAAACTAACTTTCAATCAGGTTTTATGGTCTTTTAGTATTTAAGGTTTTTTATAATTTTTATAGGTTTTATGTGTTTTTTAAAACAAATTCTAAGGGTTTCCCTTTATTTACAGTTTTTATGTTTCAAGGGATTTTTAGGGATTATTTAGGATTTTATGGTTTTTAGGGTTTGTAGTGATTTTTAGGTTTTTAGGGTTTTTAACATTTTTAGGTTCAAAAGGGTTCAATTTTTTAGGTATTAAAGGGTTCTTAGGTTTTTTTAGTGCAATTAGGGTTTTTTTGTTTTTCGGGATTTTTATGTACTTTTTTAGTTTTTTGGTATTTGGGGATTTATAGGTTTTAGTGTTTTTATGGTTTTTTTGTTTTTAGGTTATTTTAGTTTTTAGGGTTTTTAAGGTTTTTTAGAGTTCTTTAACGTTTTATGAGGTTTAAAAGGTTTTTTTAGTTTTAGAGTGTTTTAGGGGTTTTTATGGGTTTTTAGGGATTTAAGGTTTCTATGGGGTTTTTCAGTTTTTGGGGTTTTTATGGATTTTAGGGGTTTTATTTTTTTTAGGTTTTTAGGGGATTTAAGTATATTTAGTTTTTTAAGGTTTCCCTTGGGTTTTTAAAGGTTCAAAAGGTTTTTCTAATTTTTAGTGATTTTTAGGGATTTTATGATATTAAATGGTTTTTAGGGTTTTCATTAAATTTTCATGTTTTTACGGTTTTCATTAATTTTAAAGGTTTTTACGGTTTATATGGGTTTTAGGGATTTTATCTTATTTATTATTTTTAGGGGTTTAAGTGTTTTTTGGTTTTTACAGCTTTCATAGAGGTTTTTAGGGTTTTAGGGTTTTTTATTATTTTAGGGATTTTAAGGATATTTTATAATTTTTATTGTTTTTTTGGGTTTTCAGTTATTTTGAGGCTTTTTTTGAGTTTTTTAGAGTTTTTTTGTGTTTTTATAGTTTTTATGGGGATTTAGGGGTTTTTTTTTGTGTTTTTAGGGGTTTATTGATTTTTACGGTTTTTATGTTTTTAGGGGTTATTTTTTTTATATTTTAGTGGTTTTACATTTTTTATGGGTTTTAGGGTTTTTATGGTTTTTAGGGGATCTTATTTTTTTATGGTTTTTACGATTTTTTAAGGATTATAATGTTGTTTATGATTTTTAGGGTTTTTAAGTATTTCCAGATTTTTAATGTTTTATTATTGGTTTTCATATATTTTAGGTATTTTGGGATTTTTTGGGAATTATAGAAATTTTATACATTTTTTTTGGTTTTTAGATATTTTGATGTTTTTAATAGTTTTTATTGCTTTTTAGGTTTTTTAGGGGGGGGGGGTTAAGGGTAATTTCATTTTATATGGATTTAAAGGATTTTTATAGTTTTATTATCATTTATTGTTGTTTAAAGGGTTGTTAGAGTTTTTCAAGGGATTTTTAGATTTTAATGTTTTTTTATAGTTTTTAGGATTTTTGTTTGGTTTTTTGGGGGTTTATAATTTTAGGTTCTTTTTAGATTTTATGGTTATTATTTTCTTTAGGTATTCTATGTGTTTTAGATTTTTTACGTTTTATTCTTTTCTTCAAATGTTTTCTAGGTTTTTATAAGTTATTATGGTTTTATGGGTTTTAAATAATTTTTGGTTATTTATGGTTTTTATGGGTTTTAGGGATTCTGAGGGGTTTTGGGGGTTTTTGGTTATTTGGGATTTTTATTGTTTTTTTGGGTTTTTTTATTTTTTTATTTTTAGGGTTTTAAGGATTTTTATATTTTTTTAGCATTGTTAGTGGTTTAAGTAGTTTTAATCGTTTTTATTGGTTCTTAGGATATTAGGGGTTTCATGGTTTTTATGGTTTATAGGGGTATTTATGGTTTTTAGTGGTTTTAAGGGATTTTTAGAATTTTTAGGGTTTTAGAAACTTTTTATGTTTTTATGGGTTTCATGTGTTTTTGTGTTTTTATGGGATTCGTAGGGGTTTTATGGTTTTTTATATTTTTATGTTTTTTTATAGATTATTTCAATTTTTTAATATTTTTTAGGTTTTTCATAGATATTGAGGGTTTTTAGGGTTCTTTAGTGTTTTTTGGGTTTTAATGGTTATTAGTGTTTTTCTGTTTGTTATGGGTTTTATTTATTTTTTATGTTTTTATTGTTTTCTATGAGTTTTCATGGTTTCTTATGATTTATATTGTTTGTATTTTTAAGTATTCTTTAGAAATTTATGGTAGTTTATGGTTTTTTGGAATATTGGTGGGGGGTTAGGATTTTTAGGGTTTTTATGGTTTATTGGGGTTTTTTTGTTTTTTTATATTTAGGGTTTTTATTTTTTTTATAGTTTTTATCATTTTTACACTTTTAAGGATTTTTATATTTTTAGTGGTTTTTATGGGTTTTTATGTTTTTAATGGTTTTTAGGGTTTTTATGGTTTCTATAATTTTTAGGGTATTTAGTGTTTTTTATATTTTTAGGTGTTTTAGGGTTTTAATTTTTTTAAATTTTTTAGGGTTTCATAGGGTTTTTACGGAGATTTATGGTTTTTTACATTTTTAGGGATTTTTGGGGTTTTTGATCTTTTTTTTGTTTTTAGGATTTTTAGGGATTTTAATAGTTTTTTCTGTTCTTCATGTTTTATTGGTTTATTTGGGTATTAGGGGTTTATATGGTTTTTAGGTTTGAAAGGGGTTTTATATTTTATATAATTTTTAGGGGTTAAAGGGTTTTTAGAGTTTTTAATGGGGTTTTAGGTTTTTTTATCAATTTTAGGTTTTCTGAATTTTTTCGGGGTTTTAGGGGGTTCAAGAATTTTTTTGGGATTAGGGCCCTTTTGGTTATTTTATGGTTTTTAGTGTTGTTAAGTTTTTAGGGGATCTATATTTTTATATTTTTTATATTTTTTAAGGATTTTTAGGTTTTTAGTGTTTTTTATGTTTTTTGATATTTTTATAGATTTTATGGATTTTAGTGTTTATAGGGTTTTTAGATATTTAGGGTCAGGTTTTTGGGTTTTTAATTATTTTCAATTGTTTATGTATTTTAAAATTTTTAATGTATTTTTGGGATTTTCATGGGTTTTAGGGTTTTCAAGTATTTTAAGGGGCTTCAGGGTTTTTAGGTGTTTTGTTGTTTTTTTGGTATTCTGGGAATTTTGAGTTATTTTGGATATTATATTTTTTTTAATTTTTTATAACATTTTTAGGAGTTTAAGGATTTTTTTTGAGGTTTTAGTGGATTTTATGATTTTTATAGGGTTTTAGGGGTTTTAAATATATTAGTAGTTTTTATGGTTTTTAGGGTTTTAATTGTTTTTACGGATTTTATCATTTTTATGTTTTTCATGGGATTTTTTTTAGTTTTTTGAGGTTTTTCATGGATTTTAGGGATTTTAGGGTTTTTTACACTTTTGAGTTTTTTATGTTTTTAGGGATTTTTAGTGATTTTGTATTATGTTTCATGTTTTTTAGGGATTTTTATTGTTTTAGGTTTTTTATAGTTTTTTATGTTATTTTTAGTTTTTAGCATTTTTAATTTTTTTGGGTTTTTAAGTGTTTTTAGGGTTTTAAAATTTACTTAGGTTTTTTTCAAGGTTTTGAGTTTATGAGGATTTAAGGGTTATAAATATTTTTAGTGTTTTTTAATGTTTTAGTAGTTTAAAGTGTTTTAGTGTTTTTAGTGGTTTACGGTTTCCGTAGGTTTTTAGGGCTGTTATTTTTTTAAGGGTTTTTTTTGGGTTTTATGGTTTTTAGGGGGTTTAGGTTTTAAGGGTCATTTTATGGTTTTTGGGATTTTATTATTTTATGGGGTTTTTTTAAAAAAAAATTAAGTGTTTTAGTTTTTTTTGTTTTATTAGGTTTCTTTATGGTTTTTATGGTTTTTTTCATTTTTTGGGGATTAATAGGTCATTTTAGGAATTTTATGGGTTTTTAGGGTTGTAGGAATTTTGAGGGGTTTCAGGGTTTTTTAGTCTTTTTAAGGTTTTTATATTTTTGAGGATTTTAGGGTTTTTACGTGTTTTTAGGAATTTATGGTTTTCTTATGGTTTTTCTATGGTTTTATGGTTCTCGACATCTTTAGGTATTTTTTTGGATTTTTTGGATTTTTATGGATTTTGGGGATTTTTAGAATTTTTTAGGAATTTTTTTGGTGTTTTGGGTTTTTAGGTTTTTTATAGGTTTTAATTTTTTAAATTTTTATGTGTAATAAAGGATTTATAAGGTTTTAGTGTTTTTTGTGGTGTTTTAGGGTGTTTAAGGGTTTTTATAGATTATTACTGTTTTAGGGTTTTCATATTTTTAGGGATTTTTATGTTTTTGACATTTTTAGATTATTTTTATTTTTAGGTGATTTATGTGTTTTAGGTATTTTAAGGGTTTATTTCTAATTTTTATGGTTTTAAGAGTTTTTATTTTTTATGGGATTTTTATGGTTTTTTATAGGATTTTTGTTTTTTCTTTTTTATTTTGAGGGTTTTTTTGAGGTTTTATATTTTTTATTTTTTCTTTGGGTTATGGGGATTATAATGTTTTTAGGGTGTTATGATTTTAAAGATATTTTTATGTTTCTAGGGAATCAGAGGGATATTAGTGTTTTTATTGTTTTTTATTGTTTTTATGGGTTTTTAGGGTTTTTACTGTTCTTATTGGTTTTTATGGTTTTTGGGGGTATTACGGTCTTTTAGAGTTTTTAGGGGTTTTAAAATTTTTTAGGGTTTTTAGGTGATTTAAGTGTTTTTCTATTTTAAGGGTTTATTATGAATTTTAGGGCTTTAGGAAATTTTATGTTATTTGTAATTTGTATGTATTTTTTAGTATTTTTTTATGTTTTTAGGGTTTTTAAGGATTTTACGGGATTTTAGGGTTTATTTGGTTTTTTGGGTTTTTATCATTTTTAGGTGTTTTAAGTGATTTTGGGTTATTAACGATTTCATATGGGGCAAAGAAGATATGAGGGACATGCTATTCCTGTCCACCCCCAAATTTATTTAGAATGAAAAGGAGACACACCAGACAAGGGAGGGGAGGGGTCGATCGACCCACACCCAAAAGCCCCTTACAACCCACGCCAAAAAATAAAAACAAAGAAAGAAAAAGACTCAAAAAACAAACACAACAACAACAGCATCACGTCACATCCAGCCAGTACCAGCATCCAGCAGCACTACATCCAACATTAACCAGCATCCAGCAGCTCATAGCTAAACAACGATCAGCATTCAAACTACAGCAACAAATGACATCTAGCAGCAGCAACCAGCTAACCAGCATCCACACCCAACCAGCAACCAACATCCTCATTTTCAAACAACCAGCGCCTCTTTCGACCACCGAATATCTCCCAACATCCCACTTCCACTCCAGCAACCAGCCAAAAAAAAAGTATTAACTAAAAGAGGAACCAACAGCTAGGAACTAGCATCATACAACAACTCAGAACCGAACCAATCACACACCCCCACCAGCACTCAGACCATGCAGTGGAACCACACCTTACACCTCCCCTCAGAGCAGTAATGAAAATCCAACAGCCCAGTAACCAGCAGCCATTCCTTTCGAACCAGTCAAGGCCCAACATATAGAAAATTTCATCCAACAAAACACATCTATCTTCACAACTAGCAGAACAGGACCAGCAACCCTTGCGCAAAGAACCAAACCTCAGCACACTGAGAGACGATAACCAGCACCACATGCCGTGGCCATCAACCATCACCGAACTAAACCCATACCACTTCAAGAACCAGCCACCACAGCCCAACAAAACTCCTAGAACCTGTCACCTATCCAGACCAGCAACAAGACCATAGCACAAAAAAGAAACCCAGAAACAAACCTGCCTCCACACTGAGTTCCAATGTGAGAAAACAGCACCATCTCCTGACAGCCCAGGCCAAACCAAAGCCGCTGCTCCCCACACCGCATCAAGGATCAGCAATGTCCCAGAGCACAAAATCCAGAAGCACCAAGGCCATTCCTGTCCATGCCACTTCTTGGAGGAACAATCCGTCGATGAAATGAAACGCCGCACCAAGAAGATGCCAGATCTGGCCCACACCTCCAAGGATCTGAATTGTCGAACGCTGGGGAGACCAGATCTGTGCTGTTTGTCAAAGGAAAACGCCATCATCCGAAGCTGACATCCAAGGAAACCAGACTTTTGCATCTTCATAGCAAAGAACAGATCTGGAACCACAACAACATGATCCATTGTAACCGAACCAGATCGCCAGAAAGGAAACCAAACAAGGTTTTCAGATCTACCCGGGCCAAGCCAAACCACCGCGAGAGAAGATCCGAGCCAACACATCCCTGAAAAGCTCCACGCCGCCGCACTGGAACCATCCAAAAACACACCGCACCACTAAGCATCACCACGACCATGATACTTCCAGATCCACCTCGAGAACAAAGCGGTTGAAGTCACATATGCATCTCTGAGCGCGAGCAAGGCAAATCTTCAAGATAGTAGAGTCGATCGCCGCGAGAGGCGAGCGTTTTATGGTTTTTGGGGTTTTTAGTTTTTTAGTGTTTTTATAGGGATTAAGGTTTTTTTTGTGGTTTAGAATATTTTATTGTTTTTAGCAGTTTTTATGGAATTTAGGGTTTTTAGGGGTTATTGAGTATTTTAGGCTTTTTAAATTTTATTAGGTTTTTCAAGGGTTTTAATTTTTTTAGGGTTTTATGGGTTTCATAGGATTTTTTATTGTATTTATGGTTTTCAGGTTTTTAAATATTTTTAGGGGTTTTCATGGTTTTTAGGATTTTTAACATTTTTTGAGACTTTAGGGATTTATAAGGAATTGTATGGTTTTTAGGGAATTTGAGGGTTCTTTTGCGTTTTTAGTTTTTTTATGTTTTTTGAGTGTTTGGGGTTTTTTGATTTTTTTGAGTTTTTTAGGGTCATTAGGGTTTTTTTTACCTTTTTATGCATTAAAGGATTTTTAGATTTTTCAATGGTTTTTAGGGGTTTTCAATGGATTTTAATATTTTTTAATGATTTTAGGCCTTTTATGGTTTTTAGGGGTTTTAGTTCATTTAGGGTCTTTTAGTATTTTTTGTTTTTTGACTTTTTTGGGTATATTAGATGTTTTCATTTTTTTATCTTTTTAATGTTTTTAGGGGTTTTCAAGGTTTTTACAGTTTTTTTATGTTTTAGCAAATTTTAGAGTTTTTTAAGAATTTTATGCTTTAAGGATTTTAAAGATATTGAGGGGTTGTTGGGTTTTTTATGGTTTTATAGTTTTTTATTTATTTTTAGAATTTTTAAGGATCTATGGGTTTTAAGTTATTTTTGGATTTGAAGGGTTTCTTAGGTGTTTTCAGTGTTTTTTGGGACTTAAATTTTTATTGATTTTTATGGTTTTTTTGGATTTTCATGATTTTTGGAAATTTTGGGGGTTTTTTATGGTTTGTGTGATTTTTTTTCAGTTTTTAGTGGTTTTTATATTTATAATATTTTATGGTTTGTTAGGGGTTTTAATGTATATAGGGGTCTAAAGGGGTTTTAAGGTTTTGGTTGGTTTTTAGGGTTTTTAGGATTTTTGAGTTTTATGGATTTAGTGGTTTTGATGGTTTTACTATTTTTAAAGATTTTAGGGTTTTAAAGGTTATTTAGCCTTTTTTGGTTTCTGGGGTTTTATTTGTTTTTAGTTTTTAATATTTTCATAGAGTTTTTCATGGTTATTTAGGTTATTATCATTTTTAGGTATTTTTGAGGATTTTTATGGCTTTTAGGATTTTTAAGAATTTTTGTTATTTTTTGGTTTTCCAGGGATTTTATTGTTTTCTGGGTTTTTGGGGTTATTAAAAATTCTAAGGGTTTTATGGTCTTTAATATTTTTAAACCATATTAGTAGTTAATGGTTTTTTTGGGATTTAGTGGTTTTTACAGTTTTTAGAGGTTTTTATTTTTTTAGTGTTTTAGGGTTTATATTCTTCTAAGGGTTTATAGGATTTTAGGTTTTTTACATTTTTTGGGGTTTAAAGTGTTTCTAGGTTTTTATGGTTTTCTTATGGTTTTTAATGTTTTTAGAATTTTTATGTTTATAGGGTTTTTAGAGGTTTGAGTATTTTTATGGATTTAGGTTTATTAGTGACTTTGTTGGTTTTCAGTCTTTTTAGTGTTTTAGGTTTTTTGGGGGTTTTAGGGAGTTTTTGATTTTTTTATCATTTTAAATATTTTTAGTGTTTTTAGAGTTTTTTGGTGTTTAATCGGTTTTTACAGTTTTAGTGATTTTTATGGTTTAATGGGTCTTCTATGTTTTGATGTGTTTTTTTTGTTTTTACTGGTTTTTATGTTTTAGGGAATTTTAGGATTTTTAGTGTTTTTAGTGATTTTTAGGGTTTTAGGAGGTTTAAGAGTTTTTAGGGTTTTATGGTTTTCTTATGGTTTTTAGGGTTTTTTGGGGTTTCTATATTTTATTCGTGATTTTTAAGGAATTTAATGACTTTTATAGTTTTTTAGAAATTTTGATGTTTTTTTTGTTTTTAGGGTTTTTACGGGTTTTTAGGGTTTTTAGAAATTTTTATGGTTATTAGGGGTTTTAATTTTTTTTTTCGTTTTTTTTTCAGAAATGTGGTGACATGAACTGGTTTCCCAATTAATTCCCATAAGAGGATTTATTAAAATCAAGAAAGTTGTGTTACAAACATGAGGTGCAATAAGATTTTAATTATTTTTTGGTTTTTAAGGGATTCTTATGGGTTTTTTTGGGGATTTTAAATTTTTCTTAATATTTATGGATTTTTAGGGTTTTATGGTTTTTTAGAATTTTTATGGATTTTAGGGGGTTTTTAGTTTTTTAGGGTATTTAGGGATTTTAAGGGTTTTATGGGTTAGTTGAGGGTTTTTGGGATTTTATGGTTTAAATGGGTTTTTAGAATTCTTTAATTTTTAGGGATTTATAAAATTCTTATTGATTTTAATGGGTTTTAGGGGTTTTTTTGTGTTTTATTTTTTATGGTTTTTTGGGGTTTAGGGTTTTAGGTTATTTTAGGGGTTTTTTTGTTTTTTTCCTTTGTAGGAGTATAGAGGTTTTATGTGTTTTTTGGTTTTTATGGTTTTAGAGGGTTTTTTGGGTTTTTTGGGACTTTAGGAGTTTTTTCCATGTTTTTGTGGGTTTTTCTGGGTTTTAAGGGTTTTTAGGGTTTAAGGGGTTTTAATATTATTTTTGGTTTAAGTGGTTTTATGTTTTTTAGGTCCTTAATTTTTTTTTGGCAGTTTAATTTTTTATGGATTTTTACATTTTTAGTGATTTTTAGGGATTTTAGGATTTCTATAGTTCTTAATATTTTTATATATTTTTAGGTATTTAGGGTTTTTTAGGGTTTTTAGGGTTTTTAGTTGTTTTATGGTTTTATTAGTTTTTAGGGTTTTCTTGGGTTTTAATGGGTTTTTGAGTTTTTTTAATTTTTTAGGGGTTTAAATGGTTTTTAGAGATTTAAAAAGTTTCTAGGGTATTATAGGATTTTAGTATTTTTTTTAATATTTTTGAGGGTTTTATTGTGTTTAGGGGGTTTTGGGGTTTTTTGGATTTTTAGAATTTTTTATGTTTTATTGGTTTTATGTGTATGTAGTTTATTAATTTTTTCTTAAGGATTTTCAGGGTTTTTAATGTTTTTACTTTTTTGGGTATTTTTAGGTATTTTCATTATTTTTATAGTTTTTTGGGGTTTTAAGGATTTTTAGGGTTTTGGGGTTTTATTATTTTAAAAAGTTTTTAGTATTTTTAGGTTCTTTAGGGGTTTTAAGTGCTTTTAGGTTTTTAATGTTTTCCTAGGGGTTTTCATAGTTTTTATGGTTTGTTTAAGTTTTTAGGGATTTTTTTTCTTTTTTTATGATTTTTATGGTTTTTAGGTGTTTTAGGGAGTTTTAGGGGTTTCGAATTTTGAGGTTTTTAAAGTTTTTAGGTTATTTATGGGTTTTAGGGAGTTTTAGTGTTTTTTTTGAATTTTTACGTGTCTATGATTTTTGTGAGTTTTTAAATGTTTTGGGGATTGTAGGGTTTGTAGATATTTTTAGTGAATTTAAGGGTTTTTATGGTATTTTTTGGTTTCTTAGGTTTTTTTGGGGTTTTATTGGTTTTAGGTATTTTAAGATCTTTTTAGGATTTATTTGGGTATTTAGCATTTTTTATGTTTTTTGGGGTTTTATGTTTTTTAGTTTTTTAATGTTTTCTTATACTTTTTCATGGGTTATAGGTGTTTTTATAGTTTTATGTGCTTTTAGAGATTTTTAAGAATTTTTATGGCTTTTAGGGTTTTTTGGGATTTTGAGTGTTTAGTGTTTTTTAGGTGTTTAGCATTTTTTTAGTCTTTATAAGATTAAAGTGTCTTTAGGATTCAATGGCTTTCTTATTTTTTTAGAGGTTTTAGATTTTCTATGTTTTTACTATTTTTATGGATTTTTTTGTTATTATGGGTTTTTAAGGATTTTGATGGGATTTATGGATTTTATGGTTTTTATATATTTTTAGTTTTTTAGGAACTTTTTAGTATTTTTGGGTTCTTAAATTTTTTAAATTTTTATAAATTTTTTAAATATTTTAAATGATTATTGTAGTTTTTAGTATTTTTTTACTATTTTTATATTGGGATTTGGGTTTTTATGGTTTTTGGAGTATTATGGGTTTTAGGGGTTTTAAGGTTTTCAACGTTTTTAGGTTTTATGGGTTTTCATTGTTTTTGCTTTTTATGGATTTCATAGTGTTTTTTATGAAATTTAACCTTCTACGGGTTTGAAGGTCTTGATGTTTTTTTGGGAGTTTAGGTGTTTTTTAGTTATTTTAAGGTTTAAAAGGATTTTAGGTTTTCTATTTGGTTTTAATGTTCTTATTTGTTTTTATGGTTTTAATTGGTTTTAGAGTTTTAGAATTTTTTTAGGTTTTTTGGGGTTTTATGTTTTTTTTGGGGTATTTTATTTTTCTTACGGGTTTTCATTTTTTTTAGGTTTTTTTACAATTTTAGGGAATTTCTTGTATTTTTTAGTATATTTATAGGTTTCTCGAGGTTTTAAATATTTTTACGGGTTTTGGGGTCATTATGGATTTTTTGGGATTTATCATTTTTTCCATTTTTTTGGTTTTTAGTGGTTTCTACGGTTTAGGGTTTTATTAGGGTTTTTAAATATTTTTAGGGGGTTTTAAATTTTATGCATATTTATATATTTTTTAAGATTTTATAGGTTTTTAGGGTTCTTACAGATTTTGAGGGTATTTAGGGGTTTTGGGTTTTTATGGATTTTGGGTTTTTAGGATTTTTTTAGTTATTTAGGGTTTAAAGGGTTTTTATTGTTTTTTATATTTTTAGAGTGTTTATAGGATTTTTAGATTTTTCGGTGGTTTTTAAGGTTTTGGGGGATGGTTAGGGATCCTTAATATATTTATGGAGTTTTATGGTTTTATGGGTTTTAAGGGGCTTTAGGGAGTAATTGGGGGTTTAGGGGTTTTATCGTTATTTAGGATTTTAGGGGATTTATGTTTTTTTAATGTTTTATTAAGTATTTTCATCGGTTTTATGGTTTCAAATGTTTTTTTAGATTTTTCGGTTTTTTTAGATTTTTTTGTTTTTGGGTTTTTAGGGATTTTAAGGGTTTTTAGATTTTGGGGATCTAATGGTTTTTAGGGGGTTTAGAATTCTTTAGAATTTTAACTATTTTAAGTGTTTCTAGGTTTTATGGTTTTCTATCTTTTTTTCCTTGTTTTAGGGTTTTTTACATTTTCGGTATTTTTAATGTCTTTTAGGATTTATATGGTTTTTATGGTTTTTAGGTTTTTTAAGAGTCTTTGTATATTAGGATTTTTTGGGTGTTTAGAGGTTTTAAATTTTACAGAGGTTATTAAAATTTTAAGGAGTTTGAAGGTTATTTAGATTTTTTAATGATTTTTCAGTTTTCTATGGGGTTTTTTGGGTTTTAAGGTTTTTTCGGGGAGTTTTTTGGTTTTGGAGTTTTTTGCAGTTTTATTTTTATAGGATTTTTATTATTTTTTATGTTTTATTGGATTTATATTTTTTTGGGTTTTAATATTGTCATAGGGTTTTAAGGTTTTTTTATCTTTATAGGATTTTTAGGGGTTTTATAATTTTTATGGTCTTTATGGATTTGGAGGGTTTTTAGTGGTTTAAAGGTTTTTATGGTTTTTAATATTTTTTGGAACTGATTTATTTTTTAAAATTTTTTATGTGTTTAAGTGTTTTTTAACATTCTTAGGTGTTTAATGGGTTTTCAAATTTTTTTTGTGGTTTATTAGGGTTTTACTAGGTTTTAGGGGTTTAAAGGTTTTTTGAGTTTTTTGGATTTTAGGGGTTCTAGGGTATTTTTATGATTATGTAGTGTTTTTATAATTTTTATTTATTTACGGGGTTTAATTTTTTTAAGTTTTTATGGTTTTCTTCTGTATTTGTGGGTTTTTGGAGTTTTTTACTTTTTTAGTAACTTTATTGTATTTTTTGGATTTTTATGATTGTTCAGAGTTTTCTAAGGATTTTTTAGGTTTTTATGGTTTTTAGGGTTTCAGTGGTTTAATATTTTTATGGTTTTCTAAGATATTTTAAGGGAAAATAATGTTATTTTAAATTTATAGGTATTTTTAGGGTTTTTTTATTATTTATATTATTTTTAGGGTTTTAGGGATTTTGAGGGTTTTAAGTATTTTTATCATTTTTGGGTTTTTATGGTTTTGTGGGGTTTTAGGATTTCTTTACATTTTTAGGGTTTTTATTGTTTTGGGAGTTTTATTAAAATTTCTAGGTGTTTAAATGGTTTTAAGAAAAAAAATTATTTTTAGGGTTTTTATGGGTTTTGTAGGTTTTAAATGTTTTTTGGGTTTTTATGTTTTTTCTTGTTTTGGGTTCATTTTAGTCATTTTTAGGGATTTTATGATTTTCTGGATTTTAAGTGTTTTAGGTTTTTAAGGTTTTATTTAGGGTTTCAGGTGTTTTATTTTTTTTGGATTTTTAGGGATTTTTTTATGATTCTTATTTTTTTATAGTTTTTAGGTATTTGGATGGTTTTTAGGGTTTTTAGGGGTTTTATCATATTTTAGGTTTTTAAATATTTTCAATGTCTTTAAGGTTTTTATTTTTTCTTTGAGAATTCATGGTTTTGATGTTTTTAAGTATTTATAGAGTGTTTTTAGGATTTTTTTCGGTTTTATGGGTTTTATGGATATTGAGGCTTTTTATGATTTTTAAGGGTTTGGTTGGTTTAAAGTGTTTTTAGGATTTCAAGGTTTTCTTGGAGTTTTTTTTTATGTTTTCAGAGAATTTTAGGATTTTCTTTGGATTTTTATAGGGTTTTAAGGTTTTTAGGGATTTTGGGGGTTTTTAGTGTTTTATGGGATTTATGGTTTTTATGTTTTATTGGATTTAAGTGGTTTTTTGAGTTTTTTAGTTTTTCTATGGTTTTTAGATTTTTTTTCAATATTATGCGTTTAAAATGTTTTTAGAGTTCCTATTGGTTTTATGATTTTTAGTGGTTTTTAAGGGTTTTAGAGGTTTTATGGATTTTAGAGGTTTGTAATGTTTTTATTGTTTTTAGGGTTTCTATCATATTCTATGATTTTTAGGGTTTTTAATTTCTTTTTGGTTTTTAAGGATTTCTTATGTTTTTACATTTTTAGGGATTATTTTTGGATTTTTTATCATTTTATGGATTTTACGAGTATTTTGGGTATTTATCATTTTATAGGAGATTAAGGTATTTTTATGTTTTTAAGGATTAATTAGTATTTTTAGGGATTTTAGTTTTTTTACATTTTTTTGTTTTTAAGTCTTCTTAGTGTGTTTATGCATTTTAGGGGTTTTACGGTTTTTCTATTTTTTTGGGTTCTTATGGTTTCTATTGTTTGTATATTTTTTTATATTTTTGGAAAAAAGAATTTTTTTTAGTTTTTTATGGTTTTTTGGGGTTTTGGAGGTTTTAGGTTTTTAGGGGTTTTTTGATTTTGGGTGTTTTTAGGTGATTGAGTTCTTTTAGGGTTTTTATCATATTTTATGTTTTTTAGGGGTTTTAATTGTATATATCAGTTTTTAATACTTTTTAGTGTTTTTAGAGTCTTTTGGGATTTTTATGTTTTTTGGGTTTTAAGGACTTTTCGGACTGTTTTTCCAGGGTTTTTAGGGATTTTAAACATTTTAAGGTTTTTTTGAGTTTTTAGTATTTTATGGTTTTTAGCATTGTTTAGGACATTAATGGTTTTTTTGTGCTTTTAGGATTTAAGGATTTTATAGGGGTTTCATGGATTTTTATGTTTTTATGGATATTTAGGGTTTTTATTGATTTTAGTGTTTTTAGGAAATATGAGTGTGTTTAGTGTTTTTTTGAGTTTGTAGGGTTTTATGGTTATTTGGGTGTTTTATTATTTTTTCTTGATATTTTAGTTATTTTTAGGGTTTTTGAGTTTTTTAACATTTTAGAGTCTTCAAGAGTTTTTAGAGATTATAGTGATTTTTAGTATTTTATGGGTCTATGGTTTTTTAAGGTTGTTGGTGGTTTTAGGTTTTTTAGGGTTATTAGAATTTTTTGGAATTTTCTGGGGTTTAATTGTTTTTTGGGATTTAAGGGTTCATAGGGGTTTTAGGGTTTTTAGGTGTTTTTATGTTTTTTAGGATTTTTAAGGATTTTTTATAATTTTTTGGGTTTTTTTATTTTTAGTGATTTTAATAGTTTTAGGGTTTCTCTGGGTTTTATATTTTTAAGGGTTTTAGGAATCCCTTTTAGTTTTTAGTGATCTTAGAGATTTTTAGTGTTTCTGAGGGTTAAAATAATTTTTATAGTTTTTAGTGGGTTTTCAGGATCTAACGGGTATTTATATTTTTTATGTTTTTAGTAGTTTTATGGATTTTAGGGGTTTTAGGGGTTTTAGGGTAATTTTAGGGGTTTTTATTATTTTAGGTGTTTTAATTACCTTTTATGTTTTTAGGTTTTCCTAGATATTTTTAGGGTTTTTAGGGTTTTTATGTTTTTTTTATTTCTTGGTATTTCTTAGATTATTTTTTGTATCTATGGTTTTTTTTGGGATTTTGAGGGTTTCTATGTTTTTTGGGTAGTTTGATTTTAGGGGTTTTTTAAATTTTTAGGTTTTCAGGGGGTTTTAATAAATTTTTTGTTTTTATGGTTATCATATGGATTTTTAGGGTTTTAATTGTTTTTATGTTTTAAAGGATTTTTTGTTGTTTTTATGATTTTTATGGGTTTATAGGGGTTTTAAGGATTTTATGAATTTTTTGGATTTTGTTTTTGTTTTTTTGAGTTTGTTACGGTTTTAATGTTTTTATAAGTTTTTAGTGGTTTAAAATGTTTTAAGAGTTTTTAGTATTTTATATTAATTTTATGGGTTTTAGGGTCTTTTAAGTGTTTTAGGGGGTTGTATGGTTTTTAGGGCTTTTAGGGTATTAGTGTCTTTTAGGGATTTTTTAGGGATTTAGGGATCTTTAGTTTTTAGGGGTTTTAGGAACTTTTAGGTATTTAAGGTTTTCATATGGTTTTAGAGTGTTTGTAGGGTTTTTTACCTTTTTTGTGAGATTTTGGGAATTTTAGGTTTTTTATGGGTTTTAGGGATTTTAGGGATTTTGAGGGTTTATTTTGATTTATGTATTTTTATAGTTTTTATGGTTTTTAGTGTTTTTTATGATTTTTTTGGGTTTTTGGGTTTTTATGGTTTTTTTGGGGTTTAAATTTTTTTAGGTTTTTTAGGTTTTCTTAAATTTTATCAGGGGTTTTTATGCTTTTAGGTAATTTTTATGTCTTTTTTATAATTTTTATGGATTTTAAATGTTTTTAGGGGTTTAAAGAGTTTTTAGAGATTTAGTGATTTTCATATTTTTATAGGGTTTTATGGTTTTGAATGGTTTTTAGTGATTTTATGGGTTTTTGGGGGTTTAGGGGTTCTAGGGCGTTTTAGGACTATTTAGGTTTTCTACCATTTTTTAGGATTTTTTTGGTTTTAAATGTTTTTATGATTTTATGTCTTTCTTTGGATGTTCCAGAACTTTATGATTTTTTTTACATTTTCTATGATTTTTAGGGTATTTGTAATATTTTTATGGGTTTTAAGGATATTTAGGAATTTAGGTGTAATTAAGGGTTTTTTTGGGGTTTTTGGTGTTTTATGTTTTGAAGTGTTTTTTAGGTTTTTTCACGGACTTACATGTTTTTGAGTTTTAAGGACATATTATGGGTTTTTAGGGTATTCAAAAAATTTTATGTTATTTTGATTTTTAGGGTCATTATGATATTTTATAGGTTTTTGGTATTTTGAGAGATTTTATGGTTTTTTAATGTTTTTTGTATTTGTGATTTTTTTAGATTTTTAGTGTTTTAATTTATTTATGATTTTTTAGTGTTTTTGGGGGTTTTATATGGTTTTAGAGTTTTTAATTGTTTTTTGGGTTTATAATGTTTCTATGGATTTTATTGTTTTTATGGTTATTTAGTTTATTAGTGTGTTTAGGGCAAAGAAGGTGTGTGTTTCCAAACTAGTCCGGGCCCCCCAAAATATATTGAAAGAAAAAGAGACAAGTAAACAAGGTAGGATGTTTTTTTGTTTTATGTGATTTTAGGTTTTTAAGTGTTTCTTATGGATTTTTAGTGTATCTTGTATTTTTTATATTTTCAGGAATTCTTTTGGGATTTTTATGGGGTTTTAGTGTTTTTAAGGATTTTGAGGGTTTTATAGTTATTATAGTTTTTAGCATTTTTTTGGGTTTTTTGGGGTTTTATGAGTTTTTTGGTTTTAAAGGTTTTCAATAGTTTTTTATGAGTTTTTACGTTTTTTGTTACATTTTGGAATTTTACAGAATTTTTATAGTTTTTAGGGTTTTCAGGGATATTGAGGGTTTTTACGGTTCTGATGGTTTTTTTATATTTTTTGTTTTTTTAGCTTTTTAGGGTTTTAATGTTCTTTATAATTTTTCAACTTTTTCAGGTGCTTAAATGGTTATTAGGGTTTTTAGTGGGGTTTTAGTATTTTTATGGGGTTATATGTTTTTGAATATTTTATGGAGTTTTATTGGGCAAGGAAGATGGGGGACCAAGCTATTCCTGGACCCCCTAAAATATATAAATAAAAGGCAGACGCCACAAGGGAGAGGCGAGGCCAAACAACCCATACCCAAAACCCCAACAAGACTCACACCCCAAAAAATCCAAAATAAAAGGCACACAAAAGAGAAAGTCTGTCAATTTCGCTGCCAAATTCATCCAGTTCCACCACGAGATATCCAAATCTTGCAATAAGACCAGTGCTCACATCAGTAAAGCCAAAGTCTAAGTCACCTCTTGTATCCAAAGAGTACCAGCCAGACTTATAATACTCCTTTATTCTATGCATAGAGATAAGTTTCTCTCGGGGCCTCTCCTACTCAGCATTACTCAAAGGTCATTCCTGCTTATTGACATTAAGATTCAGCTGGACCACCCTGGAGGTGGCCCAGGTCACCATGGGTCTGGAAGGGTAGAGTAATCCCTCTGCTGTCTTATTTTTTCGGGGGGGGGGGGGGGGGGTGTAGGGACGAAACCATATTCATGAACTTCCTTCTCATATATGACTCCATCACTGGCCACACTTGAGCCCTCTTTGTTCCCATTATTTCTTCCTGTCCTAGGAGTTACGCCACCCCCTTTTGGAGCTTTTTCTTTTCTTCCTTGTAGATGGCCATAACAGCAATTATCCTACGGTCATCCTCATCAAACCTCTCCCCAACTCTGTTAGCCCCATTCTCAATGCGGAACCTTTCCTACTAAACCATCCACATGTTATGGAGTAGTACACAATGGTCTTTAGCAGATCGAACACCATGAACAACCATGGCCTTCTCAGGTTCGGGGCCATCCCATCTTCATCAATGTTGGGGTCCGGTAGAGGGATCCCAACTGGATCCTCCACATGAGCTCCAGGAAAACCCTCCGAACAAATAGCACCAACCTCTTCATCAAGAGAGACTAGCACATCCCCCATGTCAGTTATCTCTGCATCACCACACCTAGTGGGCATCAGGGGGTAGTGCGCCAACTGAGGCATTGCAGCCCATGACTACGGGTCTACTCCTCTACCAGGATCACCTTATCCCCATCCAAGATCAATGTCGCTCTTCCCCAGCTCTCATATCTAGATCCTCCACATCCCCCTGCATGGGCTCACCTGCCCTCACAGCAGCATCACCAATTGGCTCAGCTGAGGCTATGTCTTGAAACCTATTTTGTAGAGTCACAAAATCCGCATCTGGAAGCATGCTACTACTAGAACCACCATTTCACTTCCTTTAGTCCATAACCAATCTATCCATGGACAACATTAAGGTTGCCTCCAGGGGGTCGTTTCCATGCCAAGCTGACTGCATAGTATCTTTCCCCTTCTCCAACTCTCTCCCTGATGATTCACCACTTACGCAAACCTCATTAGTACAAGACCGAGTTCTCCCTTAAACTGTGTGCACAGCTTCAGTGACTACAGCTCCTAATTCACAAACATTCCCAGCCAAACATAAATTGAAACCATGTGAGTTGATTAGTTATACATCTAGATCGCTCATAGTCATCAGTTTTGTCTTGAGAGGAAGAGAGACTGCAACAATCGATGGCTGATTGCGCAAAGGCTCGGTCACCCCCTTGACCTCCTGCACCTCCACCAAAGATTGATTGATCTCACCAGAAATCAATTGAACCAAATTTAAGCCATTCATACGAGAGTATTCATAGCCTCTAGACTAAGAATTATGCCTAAAGTTCCAACATATAGAACAGAAGACTGACCATGATTCAAAAATTACTGGTTGAATCCAACGGAGCTCCTCCCCCCAGCATTCCAGACAACATCCACCAGATCCTTTGAGGCATCAACCTCAATGAAGGCCCTTGGGGAAACAGGGTGACAGAGGGCCCGAGTCCTACTATCCACACAGAGGAACCTCCCCACCAGATTCCCAAGAATTGAAATAATAGAGAAATTTTTAAAGGGAAATAGAAGTTTTGGAAATCTTACCCAAGTCAAAACCATCAAGGAGTTACACTTCAAGTGAAAGTCAAAACTGCACCAAATGAGGGAGACGAAAGTGCTATTACAACTTTGAGGTGCCACAGACCATGTGAGAATCAAATATTCCTCAGATGTAATGATAATCATGATGTGATATCCATCGACTAGACTCACCATCGCATGATCCTGCATATTCCAAAGTTCAGAAATAACCCTATAAAAAGTGTACACCGGGGGGTGCCACTACAGGAACCTCGCAATCAGAGTTAATCGGTGAAGATCTGAAGCTTCATTGAACTCCTGAAGTGAAAGAAGGATCATCGGATGACCATCAAAACCTCCAAAACCTTCAGGCTAAGCACCGTCTGTGGAATGGTGGGTAGAAAATCAGGGGATGAGAAAAGAGAGAAAGAGTGGTCCTCAGAGGGAGGACCCTCCCCCGAAGAGAGTGGGAGAGGCACTTGGACCATCGTCATCTTCAACCTAGGAGGAAAATGAAGTAACCATCGTGATGGATTCAAGATTCTTATATCTCCATCAATGGTCCTCTTAGGTTTTTCCCTTAGAGAGTTTTATGGTTTATATAGTTTTACAGGTTTTTTAGGTTTTTAGGGGTTGTAGAGTTTTTTTAGTTTTAGGGGTATTAGTTGTTTTTAGTTTTTAGGGGATTCTTATAGTTTTTATAGGTTTTTATGGTATTTATGTTTTAAGTCATTTTTAGGAATTTTTTATGTTTTATGGATTTTTCTGGTATTTTAGTGATTTTAATGGTTTTTAGTGGTTTTAGGGTTTCTTAGGATATTTAGTTTTTTCATTTTTTTAGTGTTTTGAAGTGTTTTTTGGTTATTATGGTTTTCATAGGGGTTTTTAGGGTAATTAGGTTTTATTACATATTTTATGAATTTTAGATATTTTCAGGAATTTCATGGCTTTTAGGGATGTTAGGTAATTTGAGATTTTTGAGGGTTTTTAGAGTTCTTGGGGTTTTTATAGATATTTTTGGTTTTTAATGTTTTTGAGATTTTTTGTGTGCATTTATGGTTTTTTAGAGTTTTTTAAATATTTTTATAGATTTACATGGTTTTAGAATTTTATTGGTTTTTAGGTTTTTATGGGGTTTTACAATTTTTTAGGATTTTAGGGTTTTTTATGTTTTTAGGGGTTTTTGGGTCTATTAGGATTTTTTTGGGTTTTTATGGTTTCTTAGGGGTTTGAAGTGTTTTTTTGTTTTTAAAGATTTATTAGGTCTTTTGTGGTTTTTATAATTTTCCACTTTTTTATGGATTTTTAGGGTTTTTTTGGTTTTTATGGTTTTTAGGGTTTTCAAGGATTCTAGGCTTTTTAAGGATTTTTTACGGTTTCTAGGACTTATATAGTTTTTATGGATTGTTGGATTTCCAGGTAATTTATGTGATTTTAGGATTTAAATGTTTTCTTATGGTTTTCATGTTTTTAGGAGTTTTTAAATTTTAAGGATTTTTAATGATTTTTAGAATTTTTCTGGGGTTTTTGGGTTTATAGGCATTTTCAAGGGTTTTAGGGGATTTAGGTTTTTTAGAGTTTTTTATATTATCTTGGACGATAGGGATTATTTGATAAATTTATGATTTTTAATGTTTTTTAGAGTTTTTTTATGTTTTAGGGTTTCAAAGTGTTTTTAGAGTTATTAATTGTTTTTATGTTTTTATTGGATTTTAGGGTTTTTATGGTTTTAATGGGTTTATGGTTATGATGGGTTTTAGGGTCATTTTTTGGTTTTAAATATTTTTTTAGGTTTTTATGGATTTTAAGTGTTCTTAGTTTTTTATGGTTTTCTAAGGATTTTTAGGGTCTCTGGGGTTTTTATGTTTTAGGGGTTTCTAAAGCTTTTTTAGGATTTTTTGGTTTTTTTAACATTTTTATTTATATTAAGGATTTTTATGTGTTTTTAGGGTATTAAGGATTTTTTTAGTTTTTTTGCAAACTTTAGGATTGTTAGGGGTTCTAATTGAATTTAGGTTTTTAAGGTTTTTATGCGATTTTTTAGGGTTTTCGCGTTTTTTTTGGTATTAATGTTTTTTTTGTTTTTAGGGTTTCTCTAAGAGTTTTAGAGTTTTTTAGAGTTTTTAATGTATTTAGGGGTTTAAAAGGTTTTCGTAGTGATAGTGTTATTTAGTGTTTTTATGTATTTTTATGGTTTTTAAGGTTTTATATTGTTTTTCTTTTTTTAATGTGTTTTAATGGATTTATGGTATTTTAGAGTTTTTAGTGTTTTTAGCGTTTTTAGGGGATTTATGTGTTTTTTAGGTTTTTATGGTTTTCTTATGTTTTTCATGTTTTTAGGGATTTTTACAATTATTGGAATTTTAGGGACATTTTAGGATTTTATGGGTTTTTAGAGTTTCTAAGTATTTTGAGGGGTTTTATAGCTTTCATAGGGGTTTTAAGTATTTTATGATGGATTAAGGTTTTATGATTTTTTGGAGTTTTTAGGGGTTTTAGGAGTTTTAATATTTTTAATGGTTTTAGGGGTTTAAGGGGTTTCTAGATTTTTTATGGGGTATTAGTTTTTTTCATTTTTTAGTTTCTGAAGGTTTTTAGGAATTTTTAGGTATTTTTAAGGTGTTTAGTATTTTTAGGTTTTTAGGGGTTTTGTTGTTTTTTTTGTTTTTTAGGTTTTCTTTGGGTTTTAGGATTTTTTACATCTTTATGTATTTTTACGTTATTTAAGAGTTTTATGTGGTTTTAGAGGTTTAGGTATATTTAGGGTTTTTAGATATTTTTATAGTTTTTACCTTTTTGGGGTTTCGGGTTTTTTTAGTTTTTATGGGTTTACATGTCTTATATATATATTTTTAACTTTTTATGGATTTAATTTATATTTATTGATTTTAGTGAGTTAGAGGGTTTTAGGGGTTATTTGGTATGTCTAAGGATCACATGGGTTTTATGGTTTTAGTGTTTTTTAGGGGTTTATGGTTTTTATCATTATTAGGTTCTTAGGGTTTTTAATGGTTTATATATTTTTGGGGTTGGCAAGATATTAATGGGTTTTAGTGTTTCTCAATATTTTGATAGTTTTTAGGGTTTTAGGGTTTTTATGGGTTTTTCGTTTTTTAGGAGTTTTTTTTTTGTTTTTATGGTTTTTTAGATTTTTTAGATTTTTTAATGAATATATTTTTTAATTGGGGTTTTAATGAATTTTTGGGGTTTTTATGATTTTTTGGGTTTTAGGGCATTTATGGTTTCAGCAAATTTTATGGTTTTAGGATATTTTTTGGTTTTAGTGTTTTTTATATTTTTCGGGAATGGAATGTGCGAGACCAAGCTATTCCTAGACCCCCGAATTTATTAGAGAAAAAGACACAATATACAAGGGAGGGGTGATGTCAATCAACCCACGCCTAAAAAAACCCTAGACACCCCTACACACAAAAGTACAAAAGTCCCCCAAAATACAACAAGAAAGACAACTACAGACAAAAACCACCACCCCCATAAGGGTCTCCATCATCACCATAGCCTGAGGAAGAATCCGAGTCCACCGAATCCCATTCAAAAGATTCATATTGCTTAAGGAAGGCCGCACAATATTTCTTGAGTTCCATGCCCGACTTCGCTTTGGTAGCCCGGTCTTCCCATCAACATGCATCTCCTTCATCTTTGTGAGCCTTGGAATCTGCTCTAGTATCCATTGGTTTACGCAGGGAGGAAAAGTTCCTCTTTTCCCTCCACTTCACTGGAGGGTTGCTCATCCCCTTGGATCTACTATGGGTATATCAGCAGGCATAACCATGTCACCCTGCCTACCACAATCAGGAATAGATCGTGGCTTTATCTTTTGATTACAGCCATAGGAACCAGAAAGACTCATCATCGCCTGCTCCTTCTTGATCCTATCCAAGATGGCGTACATCGGGTCATCGCGGTCCCCAAAGACTTATCCTAGCCTATTGTGTTCATCATTCTCATCCCCAGAAAAGACCACCGGTTGCAGGTCTGGCTTTTGGATGATATATTTTATATGCTGCTCAAATGGGATTTTTGAACAGTCCAACATAATCAGGTTTGATAGATCAACAAAAGGGGAAAACTTCTCAAACAAAAAAAGAGCGGAGCTCAGATCAGGCTGCTCAATGCTCCTCCGATCATCATGAAGGTTATCAAACAGATGCTCGGACTGAGGGTCATCACTCAGACCAATTCAAGGCACAACAGTATCAATCATCACTTTATCCAGCGAAAGCACAGTGGGCGTGGGGTTTTACACACCCAAGACCCTTGAACCATCATGAGAGGAAGGATGGTATGTATCCTGGAGGTCATCAAATTTAGCCTCCACCTTCGGCAATTATTGTCCCACCAGACCCCCTTCCTCAATTCCCACAGATTACAAAGGTTCTAGGCCCTTGACCCAATTCGAGATTAGGACCAGTTCATCTCCATTTCAATGAACAACTACTGGATGGCCTGGAATAGTCTCCCTATCCATTCCATGGAAAGCTGTTCATAATGTCATGCTTGGGTCCCTGCCGGGGTTAGCTTATAAAACCACGACCCCAACATCACCAGGAGTGTCATCCCCCACTGCAGGAGAGGCATCACCCCCAGTCCCAAGTCACCCTTCATTCACTTAAAAATGTCCTTGAACAAGATTTTCTCCTCAGCACCCTGCCGGGAGAAATATCCCCCTTCCTCAAGCCTATCATCCCTCCAAACATTTAGCAGGGCATCCCGAGGATCATCATTCCTCACATCTGACTCCCCTTTTGAGCTCAACATCGGTGAGATGACCACCTTTCCACTCGCAACCGCCACACCATAACTACATCTACAGTCCATTTTCATATGACCAATAGAAAATCACGAGACACAGTAATTCACCCATGATATAAACACCACCGGCTGCTTCCACCAAATATCTTCACCAATTTCAATCCAGACAAATTGAACTAGTTCCTTCGAGACATCAATTTCAACACAAACCCTTGGGGAAGCTGGATGGAAAAGGGCACTGGTTCTACTATCCACACATAGAAACCTTCCAACCAAATTTCCCAGCATAGTAATAATGAACAAGTATTGAAAGGGAAGGAGTAGTTTAGGAAACCATACCTAGATTTCCATCAGTTGGGAGCCACGATTTAGGTGGAAATCGAAGCTCCACTTAAATAGGGAGAAGCGAGCGACATCACACCTATGAGGATTTATTGACTAGTCACGAATAAGATCTTCCCCTGACAAGAATCGAATCAAAATTTGACTGGAGTCGACCAAACCAACAGTGGATCAGTCCCTGAGATCCCAATTCTCAAACACAAACCTATCAAAAACATCAACCGAGGGATGCTAGTTTAAAAACCTGGCTACCAGGGTCAGGATATAGAGGTCATATGCCTTGTTGAACTCCACAATCGTTAGAGGAATCTTCAGCAGCCCTTCGTGAAAACCCAACACCTTATGGAAAAGATCAATCCATGGGAAAGAAAGAAGCGAGTCAGGATCTGAGAAAGGTGAGAATTTGTCTTTAGTACAGGCAGAGGCAGCCCCTCTCCCACAGAGTGGGGAGGCCAGGGTGTATCCATTAGCATCATCTTCAAATTTATGTTTTTAGGGGTTTTACATGTTTTTAGGTTTTTAAGGTTTTCTTAGGGTTTTTAGGGTTTTTTTATTTTCTAATTTTAGTTATTTTTACGATTTTTAGGTCTTTTTTGACTTTAGGGATTTTAGGAACATTAAAGTGTTCCAGTGATTTTTATGATTTCTTAGGATTTTATGGTTTTTTGGGGTTTTATTTTTTTTATTTTTTATGGATTTTAATGTTTCAGAGTGTTTATAACGGTTTTGGGGGTTTAAAGGGGTTTTATAGTTTTTAGTTCCTTTAGGGGGTTTATGTGATTTTTATGGTTTTATGGTTTTCTAGCGGTTTTTATGGTGTTTTTGATTTTTAGTTTCTTAGTGGTTTTAAATTTTTTTAGATTTTAGGGATTTTAAGTGTTTTTTTTGTTTTATGGTTTTTTTGGATTTTCATGTTTTTTTGGGTTTATTCTGTTTATATTTATTTTGAATTTTTTATTTTTTTACTGTTTTAGGAAATTTTTCAGACTTATATATTTTTTACGATTTTTATGGGTTTTTGGGTTACTATATTTTTTTTAGTTTTTTTGGATTTTTAATTTTTTTTAGAGTGTTTAACATTTTTATGGGTTAATGGTTTTTAGAGATTTAATGATTTTTATGGGTATTTTTGGTTTTTCTATGATTATAATGGAATTTAATGTTTTTTGGGTTTATTTTGGTTTTTATGGTTTTTATGGGTTTTTAGGGTTTCTAACCTTTTTTAGGTTTTTTGGGGTTTTAAGTGTTTTTAGGCTTTTAATATTTTCTTAGTTCTTTCTAGGTTTATAGGTTTTTTATGTTTTTATCAAATTTTATGCATTTTATGGGTTTTTAGGGTTTTTAGGGATATTGAAATTTTTTTGGTTTTATGGTTTTTATGGATTTTATGGGTTTTAAGTGTTTTTAGGTTATTATGTTTTTTCTTATGGATTTTTTGGGTTTTAGAGTTTTAATGTTGTTAGGTATTTTTAGGACCTTTTTTGGACTTTGAAGGTCTTTAGGGTTTTTTGGTTTTTTAATGTTTTTATTTTTTTAGGAGTTTAGGTTTATTATATTTTTTAGGGTTTTAGGGAATTTTTTCTTTGGGGGTTTTAAAGTTTTTAAAAGTTTTATAAATAAATTAATGGATTTAAAACGTTTGTATATATTTTTAATTTAATATATGTTTTAATGGGATTTTTTTGTTTTTTAAGGTTTTAGGGGGTTTATGGTTTTTAAGGTTAAGGGTTTTTAGTGTTTTATCATGTTTTTAGAGATTTTAGTTATTTTAGTTGTTGTAAGTGTTTTAAGTTTTTTTTTATGTTTTTTAGCATTTTAGGTATTTTATGGGTTTTTATTGTTTTATGGGGTTTAAATATTTGGATGGGTTTTTGGGTGTTTTTGGGGTTGTATGGTTTGTTTGGGTATTTTGGTTTTTTATGTTTTTTTGGATTTTATGATTTTTAGTGTTTTATTAACATTTTAGGGGTCTAAAGTGGATTTCGGAGTTTTTAGTGATTTTTTGGGTTTTTTGGGTCTTTAGAGTTTTAAGGGTTTTAGTGGTTTTAGATTTTTGGGGTTTTTAGGGTCGTTAGGGTTTTTATAATTTTTAGGTTTTTTGGAGGTTCAAATTTTTTAGGCTTTTAAGGTTTTTCAAGGTTTTTTTGTATTTTATGATTTTAGGTATTTTTGGAGATTTTTATGATTTTTATGTTATTTATGGATTTTTAGGGGTTTATGTATTTTTAGGGTTCTTATGGTTTTTAAATTTTTATGGGGTTTTAGGGTTTTTTTCCTTTTTAGGGGTTTTTTTATTTTTATAGTTTTTATCATATTAAGGGGTATAATGGATTTTTATTATTTTTAGTCGTTTTACATTTTTGATAGTTTTTTAGTGTTTTTTATTTTTTTATGATTTTTTTGGGTTTTTTGGATATTTTTCAATTTTTTAAGATTTTTTGGGTTTTAAGCACTCTATGATTTTTAATGGATTTATGTTTTTTAGGTTTTTATGGATTTTATAAATTTATTAAGGTTATTATGGTTTTTTACACTCTTTGTGATTCATAGGGGTTTTTAGGATTTTTAAGGATTTTTAGGGTTTTTAGAGTTTCAGGGTATTTTTGTGTTTTTAGTGGTTTTGGGGTTTGTTTTGTTTTCATGGTTTTTAGTATATTATGATTTTTTACAGTTTTTATTACTTTTAACATTTTAATCGGTTTAATGGGTATTTAGATTATTTATTATTTTTTAGTGTTGTTATGGGATTTAGGGTTTTTTTGGATTTTTTGGGTTTTTTGGTTTTTAAGTTTTTAGGTGTTTTAAATGTTTTTAGTATTTTTTTGATTTCTAATGGGATGTATGGGGGTTTTGGTTTTTTTATGTAATTAGGGATTTTTTTACTTTTAATATTTTTATGGTCTTTTGGGTTTTATATATTTTGTGGGGTTTTTGGGATGTTTAGGGTTTTTATAGTTTTTGTGGGTTTTGATTTTTTTGAGTTTCTAGGGGATTAATGGTATTTAGTTTTTTTAAAGTTTTAAGAGTTTAAATGTTTTTTATAGATTTTAGTGGGGTGTCATGGTATTTTTTTTGGGTTTTTGATTTTTTTTTCTAGGTTTTTATGGTATTTGGGATTGTAAGGATTTTTAGTGTTTCTAGAGTTTTAGGGTTTTATAGGTTCTGATTATTTTTTGGTTATTAAGGTTTTAAGTGTTTTTTTAGGGTTTTTAGGGTTTTTAAACTTATAGGAATTTTTATGAATTTTTAGGATTTTTATCTGTTTTAGGGTTTTTAGGTAATTTTAGTGTTTTTTATGCTATTATGGATTTGTATGGAATTTTTTAGTTTTTGGTTTTTTTTTATTTTTATAGGGTTTTATGGTTTTTTGGAGTTTTTTTAATTTTTTTTATCAATTTATAGGGTTTTTAGGGGTTTTTTGGGGGTTTATGGTTTTTATTTTTTTTAGAGTTTTATGGTTTTTAAGGGTTTTAGGGTTTTTAAGGTTTTAGGGATTTTAGGGTTTTTAATATATTTTTAGGTGTTTTAAGGGTCTGAAGTTTTTTATATTTATATATTTTTCTTAGGATATTTATGGTTTTTTATTTTTAAAGGTATTTTCTGGTTTTTTATGGTTTTTGGGTTTTTATGTATTTTTAGGGGATTTATGGGGGTTTTAGGGTTTTTAGGGTTTTGTTGGGTTTTTTTCAAGATTTCATTTAATAATTTTTACGGTTTTTAAGGTCTTTTAAATGTTTTTATCATATTTAAGGGTTTTAAGGGATTTAGAGATTCTATTGGGGTATTTGGGTTTTTAGGTGTTTTATGGTTTTTATGATTTTTTGGCGTTTTATGTTTTTTTATAAGGTTTTTAAGGTGTTTTTTTATTTTCAGAATGATAAATTGTGTTCATATTTTAGGGTTTTTTTGAAATTTTTAATGTTTTTTAGGTTTTTTATGTTATAAGTGATTTTTTGGGATTTTTGGTCTTTTATTTTTTAGGGTTTTAGGTATTTTTATGTTTTTTATGTTTTTTAGGGTTTTATGATTTTTATGATTTTTTGCTATTTTTTAGGGTTTTGAGTTTTTAGGATTATGAATGGTGGGAAGGAATTTTATAGTATTTATTGATTTCTAGGGTATTTATTAGTATTAATGGTTTTTATTTTTTATGCATTTTTATGATTTTAAGGGTTTTAGTGCTTTTTTGGGTTTCTATCCTTTTTTAGGTTTTTAGGGGTTTTACGTGTTTTTTGGTTTTTATATTTTTAATGTTTTCTAATAGTTATTCATGTTTTCAGAATCTTTTTATAATTTTATTAATTTTTATGAAATTTATAAGATTCTTATTTTTTTGTAGATTTTATACGGATTTTGTAGGATTTTATGGACTTTAAGGATTTTTACGGGTATGTGGTTTGTTTGTGGTCTTCTAGATTTTTTGAGTTCCTTAGGGTTTTTAGTGTTTTTAATAATTACTAAATATTTAATGGGTTTTTATATTTTTTATTTATTTTATAGTTTTTTGTGGTTTTAAGGGGTTTTAATTTTTTTAGTGACTTATTGCTTTTAGGTTTTTTTGGGTTTTTAAAAATTTTATGTTTTTAGGGGTTTAATTGTTTTTTTTGTTTTTAGGTTTTTATTATGTATTTCAAGGTTTTAGGGTTTTTTACATTTTTTGTTATCTTGAAGTTTTTTGGGGTTTATATGGAATTTTAGGATATTATGGATTTTAAGAGGTTTTTGGGGTTTTATGGTTTTGGGGGTTATAATATATATTTTTTCATTTTTGGGTTTTTCTAGTATTTTGAGTTTTTTGGGGTTTGAAGGTTTTTTATAGTCTTTTTATTATTTTTAGGTTTTTAATGGCCCTTTATATTTTTTAGTGGGTTTTATGAATTTATAGGCAATCACATATTTACGAGTTTTTGGGGTTTTTTGGTTTTTATTGTTTTTTGGGTTTTTTTGGTTTTTAGTGTTTTTAGAGTTTTTTAGTTTTTTATCAGTTTTAATATTTTTTTTTGATTTTTAAGGTTTTATTATTGTTTTTTTAGGATTTTTATCTTTTTATTGATTTATGGGATTTTCTTTCTATGGTATTTTTGGGTTTTAAGGATTTTTGGGGTTTTTAGGGTCTTTAGGGTTTTTTCTGTTTTTATAATACTTTTGGTTTTCTAGGGTTTTTTGAGTTTTAATATTTCTATGTTTTCTTGTATTTTAATACTTTTTCGAGTTTAATGGTGTTTGGAGTTTTCAGTGGGTTTTTAGGATTTTTTTGGGGTTTTCATGTTTTTTATGGTTTTTGGTATTTTTATTTTTTTAGGGTCTTTTGATTTTTCTAGGGGTTTTTATGGGTTTTAGAATATTTTAATATTTTAGTGGTTAAAAGTGTTTTTAATTTTCTATATTTTTATTGGTTTTTTTCAAGGTTTTTCGTGTTTTAATTTATAAATAAATTTTATGGATTTTTTAATGAATTTTATGGGTTTTCTGGTTTTTTTTATTTTGATAGTTTTGGGGGTGTTTAGATTTTTTTTTTCTTTTTTTGTTTTTTAGCAGGGTATTTTTGGGTTTCTCTATTGTTTTATGGTTTCTTATAGTTTTTATCATTTTAGTGGTATAAAGGGATTAAATTATTAGTTTTTTAGGGTTTTTATTGGTGGTAAGTTTTTTAGGGTTTTAGGGGGTTTATAGTTTTAGTGGTTTTAGGGTTTTTATAGTTTTTATGGTATTTAGTATTTTTTGGTTTTAGGGTTTTTAAGTGTTATTATGATTTTAATGTTTTCCTTGGGTTTTTTTTGTTTTTTTGTGTTTCTAATGTTATTAGGTATTTTTAAGACTTTTTTTTGAATTTTTATGTTTTTTAGGGTTTTATGGATTTGGTGGGTTTTATGGTGTTTTGGACATTTATGTTTTTTTATGATATTATGGTTTTTTGAGTCTTTATGGTTTTAAATATTTTTTTATTTTTAAATAGTTTTTTGGGTTTAAAGGTGTTTTATAGTTTTTAGTGGTTTTAGGGTATTTATTGAGTTTTTTTGGGTTTTTTATGGTTTCTAAGAGTTTTATGTTTTTTAGTGTTTTGGTGGGCTTTTTAGTTTTTTTATATATTTTATTAGTTTTAGGTTTTTAAGAGTTTTTAGTATTTTTTGTTTTAATCGGTTTTAGGGTTTTTAAATTTTTGGTGATTTTTAGGGAATTTTATTATTTTTATGATTATTTAGGGGTTTTTTGGAATTTTGATTTTTTTTTTGGGTTTGTAGGGTTCTTAGGGTTTTATTATTTTGTTTGTTTTTGGGGGGTTTATACTTTTTTCGGGGTTTTATGGTTTTGAGGTTTTAGAGATTTTTTGGTGTTTTTTTGGGGATTAATGGGTTTCTAATGTATTAAGTCGGGTTTTAGTATTTTTATTGGTTCTTAAGTTTTTTTAGGTTTTTAAGAGTTTTTATGGTTTTAAGAGGTGTTTCATGTTTTTTTCATTTTTAGGTTTATCAGGGGTTTTAAGTGTTTTATGGTTTTTAAGGTTTTCTTTGGGAGTTTTTAGGGATTTTCTGGTTTTTAGTTTTTTTAGTTATTTTATAGATTTTTTTGATATTTTTGGTTTTTATGGGTTTTAAGGAATTCAAGGGTTTTGAGGGGTTTTATGGGATTTAAGATTTATATGGGTATTTTTGGTGTTTTGGGGTGGTTTTTTAATTTTGTTAGGGTTTTTAGAGTTTTTAGTGGTTTAGGGTTTTATGAAATTTTAGTATTTTTATGGTTTTTATGGTTTTTCTGGTTTTATGATTTTTTAGGGTTTTAAAGTATTTTTATGTTTTTTATGATTTTTAAATGTTTTTTATGTTTTTAGGGTTTTCAATGATTTTTTCATGGTTTTTAGGGTTTTTCGGATTTTACAAACTTTTAGGGTATTTTAATGAATTTTTAAGGTTTTTATGGTTTTTGGGGTCTTTTAGTGTTTTTTGTGATTTTTATGGGATTTAGAGATTTATGGTTTTTTGGGTATTTGGGTGTTTTTTGAGTTATTTTGGGGTTTTAATGTTTTCTAGAGTTTTTAATATGTTTAGGGGTTTGAACGGTTTTTATAATTTTTTGTGGTTTTTAAGGTCTGTATGGGTTTTTAGGATTTTTTATGGGTTTTAGGGTTTTTATGGATTTTAGCATTTTTATTTTTTTTAGGGGTTTAAGTTTCTTTAGGTATTTAAGGATTCCTATGTGTTTTTTAGGGTTTTATAGATTTTCACATTTTTGAGATTTTTTAATTTTTTTATACTTTTTAGGGTTTGAATGGATTTTGAGGGATTTTGGGGATTTTGTGGGGTTTTAGGGGGGGTTTTAGAAGATTTAGGTATTTTTATGGTTTTCAGATTTTTTTTTTGTTTTTTAGGTTTCTAGGGTTTTTAAGTGTTTTTTAATTTTTCTAACGTTTTTAGTTGTTTAAATAGTCATTATTGTTTTTAGTTGTTTTTAAGGGTTTTATGGGTTTTATGGTTAATATGGTTTTATGGTTTTTATGGTTCTTAGGCTTTTTTGATTTTTTAGAATTTTTTGTTTTTTAGGTGTTCTAAATAGATTTAGGTTTTTATGGTTTTCTTAGGGTTTTCCGGGATTTCAATGTTTTATAAATTTTTATGGATTTTAGATATTTTTTAACGATTTTTATGTTTTTTATGGATTTTAGTGAATTTAAGGGTTTTATTGTTTTCTTAGGTCTTTATGGTTTTCCTGTTTTTTTATTTTAGTGTTTTTTTAGCCTTTTATGATTTTTAAGGTTTTTTAGAGTTTTTAATGTTTTATAGGTTTAAAGGGATTTTATATTTTTAGTGTGTTTTAGGGGTTTAATGGGTATTCATATATTTTTATGGGTTTAGGGTTTTTAGGATTTTTGGGAGTTGTTAGGGGTTTCAGGGCCATTAAGACTTCTAGGGTTTTTAGCATTTTATGGTTTTTAGTGTAATTAATTTATATTCAATTATTAATGTATTCATGGGGGTTTTCATGGGTTTTTGCTTATTTTATGTTTTTAGGGATTTTATGGTCTTTTTTTATCATTTTTATGGTTTTTAGGTTTTTTTTTATTTTCAGGGTTTTAAGGATATTTTGGCTGTTTTTATTATTTTTTTGTCTTTTATGGATTTTTTAGTTTTTATTGTTATATAGTTTTTTGTATTTTTTTAACTTTCTTAGGAGTTTAAATCATTTTTAGTGTTTTTAGTGGTTTTAGGGTTTAAATGGGGTTTTTATGTTTTTGGGGGCTTTTGGGGTTTTAGAATTTTTTAGGGTTTTTAGGGTCTTTTAGTGTTTTTCGTAATTTTTGGTTTTTGGGTGTTTGAAGTGTTTTATGTTTTTGAGTTTTTATTAGGGGGTTTCAATGTTTTTAGAGGTTTTTATGTTCTTAATGATTTTTATTGATTTTTGGAATTTTTATTGATTTTTGGGATTTTACTGTTATTTTATATTTTTAGGGTGTTTATTTGATTTTATTAACTTTGTTAAATATTTTAATGTTTTTAGGGATTTAAATAACTTTTATAGTTTTAATTGGTTTTTTGGGTTTTTATATTTTTTTAGGTTTTATAATATTTTTAACCGTTTTTATGGTTTCTATGGTTTTAGGGTTTTTAGAATTTTTATATTTTGCGGGGTTTAAGTGTTTTTAGCATTTTTAAATGTTTTGGGATTTTTTTGAATTTTATGGGTTTTTAGGGTATTTAGGTATTTTGAGGGTGTTTAAGGCATTTATTTTCTAGTGTTTTTTTGTGTTTTTAGGGGGTTTAAATTTTAGGGGTTTTAAGTGTTTTTGAGTTTTTTAATGTTTTTCTGGGTTTACAGGGTCTTTAAGAACATTTATTGGTTTTAAGGGTTTTTATGATTTTAGGAGTTTGTATTATTTTTAGGGTTTTTTAGTGTTTTTAGGAGTCTTTTGGAGTTTTTATCTTTTCTGAATTTGTTATGTTTTTAGGTGTTTTGTGTTTTTTCAGGTTTTAAAACATTCTTTAGTTATTTCATGGTTTTTAGTGGTTTTTTGTTGTATTAATATTTTGATTTTTATTAGGATATTTATGGGTTTCTCAGGTTTTAAGGGATTTTGTGAGTTTTTTTGATTTTTTAGGAATCTAATGGTTGTATGGGTTTTTAAGTATTTCTTCATTTAGGGGTTTAATGTTTTTTTAATGTTTTTAACATTTTTACTAGTTTAAAGGGGTTATAAATTTTGGTGGCTTTTACGGTCTTTATGGTTTTTAGGGTTTTTATGGTTTTAGGGTTTTTACTGTTTTATGAGTTTTAGTGAGTTTTAGGGGGTTTCATATTTTTTAGTTTTTTTAATGGTTTAAAGTGTTTTCTAGTTTTTATGGTTTCCTTGGTTTTTTTATGTTTTTATTTTTTTCTATGTTTTAGGGATTTTTAAGAATATATGTTAATTTTTATAGTTTTTATGCCTTTAATTGATTTTGGGTGGTTTTATGATTTTTAGTGTTTTTATGGGTTTTTTTTGATATCTTGGTTATTTTTGTGTTTTCTAGGATTTTAATTCTTTTTGGAGTTTTTAATTATTGTTTGGGTTTAAAATATTTTTAGAGTGTTTACTAGTTTTTATGGTTTTAATTGATTTTTAGGTTTTTTTGGGGATTTTTGTTTTCATGGTTTTTAGGTTTTTTTATGTTTTATTTGGGGTTTTAGGGGGTTTAGGGGTTTTTTGGGATTTTAGTGTGTTTTAGTTTTTTTGAAGTTTTAAGTGTTTTTAAGTTTTTAAGGTTTTTAAATGGTATTTCTAGGTTTTTAATATTTTCTTACATTTTTATAGATTTTTAGATTTTTAGGAGTTCTAGGTTTCTTTAGGGTTTTAGTGATTTTGGGTTTTTTTTTGGTTTTTTTGTTTTTTGGTTTTTTATTTTATTTTAGGGTTTTTTTTGAATTTTTTGTGTTTTTATAGTTTTTAGTGGTTTTTAAGATTTTAGGGGTTTAAAGACTTTTCATATTTTTAGGGGGGGTTTAGGCTTTATTTGAGTTTTTTGTACTTATAATGTTTTTATGGGTTTTTTTGGTTTTAAGGTTTTTTTGGGTTTTAGGGTATTTGAGGAGTTTTAGCATTTTTTCGATTTTTAAGGTATTTGAATTGATGATTGATTTTTACAAGAATTTTGTGGTTTTTAAGGTTTTTAAGAGTTTTATGTTTTTAAGGATTTTTATGGATTTTTATAATTTTTAACATTTTTATTGTTTTTTGGGATTTTTAGGGGTTTTTAGGTTTTTAGGTTTTTAGGGTTTTTTTTAGTTTTTTAGGGTTAATTTGGTTTTTAGATTTTCTTAATGTTATTTTGTTTTCAAGGGGTTTTAGATTTTCTATTTTTTAAGGGTTTTTTAGTTATTTAGTTTTTTTTTGATGTTTTTAGGTCTTTGGTTTTTATGGATTTTAGATTTTTATGGTATTTTAGGGGTTTTATCAATTTTAATGTTTTAGGGTTTTTATTTTTTTTATGTTTATTAGGTTTTCCTATTGATTTTCAATGTTTTTAGGGTTCTTTGTGTTTTTTGGGATTGTTATCACTTTTTTTGAATTTTTACGATTTTTAGGGTTTTTTAAGGTTGTTAGGGTTTTAAGGGAGTTTCATGGTTTTACGGTTTATAGGGGTTATAGGGTTCTATGGGGTTCTTATTATTTTGTGAGTTTTTTATGGTTAATAAGTTATTGAGAGTTTGTTTTCAATTTTAGTGGTTTATAGGGTTTTTAGAGTTTTTATTAGGTTTTTTGGTTTTTTATGAATTTTAGGGATTTTTATGTTTTTAGGGCTTTAAGATTGTCTCTGTATTAAAGTTTTTAGTGTTTTTTTGGTTTTTAGGTGTTTTAATTTCTCTTATTATTTTAATATTTATTATGATTTGTTAGGGTTTTTATGGTTTTTAAATTATTACGGATTTTTATGGATTTTTTTTATTATTTTAATTATAGTTTTCATTTTTTTTTATTTTGAGGGTTCTAATGGTTTTTAGATTTTTTACAATTAGTTATATAAGGTTTTTTTTAGTTTTTTTGTTTTAATTATTTTTTATGGGTTTTATTATTTTTTAGTATTAAATGGTTTTTATATATTTTATTTATTTTATGGATTTTATGGTTTTTATTTTTAAGAGGTTTTATGGTTTCTTAGTGTATTATGAGATTTTTAGGGATTTTAGTGGTTTTATGTTTTTTAGGTTTTTATGGTTTTCTTGGAGTTTTCTAGTATTTTACGCTTTTTTATGTTTTTATTGATTTTTATGGAATTTTTATTATTTCTTTAGGTTTTATTGATTTTGGGGTGTTTAGGGTTTTTAGGTATTTAGGTTTTTTTTATGTTTTTAGAGTTGTTTAAGGTTTTTAATGTTTTTTAGCGTTTTCTTAATTTTTAAGGGTTTATTATTTTTTATATTTTTTGTAGGTTATTAGGGTTTTTATAGGTTTTATGTTTTTTATGATTTTCAGTTTTTTTATGGTATTTAGGGTTTCTAAGTATTTCAATGGTTTTTAGGGTTCATATCAATTTTTAGGTTTTTAGAGGTATTAATTTATTTATTTTTTGGGGTTTTCTTATGTTTCTTCATGGATTTTAAGGTTTTTTACACTTTTTGTGATTTTTAGGGATTTTTGGGATTTTTGGGATTTTGAGAAGTTTTAAGGTTTTATAGATTTTTTGGGGGTTTAGGGATTTCTTTATGTTTTTACAGATTTTATTGGTTTTTTGAGTTTTTAATGGTTTCAGGTAATTAAAGTGCATTTTATGGGTTTTAGGGGTTTTTAGTGTTTTTAGGTTTTTAGTTTTCTTAGGTTTTTAGGGTTTTAACTTGTTTTAGGTTTTTTAGTCATTTTAAGTGGTTGATGTTTTTTATGTTTTTATTTGGGAATTTCAGGGTTTTGAAGGGTTTTTAATTTTATATGGATTTTTCAAGATGTTTCTGTTTTTTTGGGTTGTTAGATATTTTTTTTATTTTTAGGTTTTTTAGGGATATTATGGTTTTTTGGTTTTTAAGGTATCTTTGAGTTTTTATGTGTTTTAAATTTTTTATATTTTTTTTAACAATTTTATGATTTTATATATATTTTAATGTTTTTAGTTGTTTTAAATATTTTTATGGAATTTTGGGGATTTATTTTTTTAGTTTTTTTTTTTCATTTTTAATTTTTTTACAATTTTTAGAGTTTTTTTAGTGGTTTTATAATTTATTAGGTTTTTGGATTCTTATTTTTTTTAAGATTTTAGGGTTTTCTTATGGTTTATCATGGTTTTTTGGTGTTTTTTTAGCAGTTTTAGTGTTTTTTAGGTTTCCTATTGTTTTTAGCGTTGTTAGTGATTTTAAGGGGTTTATGGTTTTTTATCTCTTTTTAGGATTTATGGTTTAATGGGGTTTTGTGGGGGTTTATTTTTTTTCGTATTTTTAATGATTTTATATTTTTTAATGTTTTATGGATTTAATGGGGAGTTAGAGTTCTTAGTTATTTTAAGGGGTTTTCTGGGTTTTTATGTTTTTTTGGGGATTTTAGGGTTTTTTTTATTTTTATGGTTTTTATATTTTTATATAGTTTTTAATTATTATAGGGGTTTAAATGGTTTCTTGAGTTTTTACTGGCTTTTGAGTGATTTTATTGGTTTCTATGAATTTTTTAGGGTTTTAGGGTTTTTACGTTTTTTGAGTTTTTAGCATTTTTAGTATTTTTATGTTTTTCTAGGGTTTTATGGGTTTCTTGGGGTTTTAAGGGTTATTTTGGGATTTGTACTGATTTTTTAAGATTTTATTTTTATTTATGGATTTTAAGGATTTTGAGAGTTTTCGCGTTATATAGGGTTTGGGGGGGTTTGGTTTTAATGTTTTTTTTTTTCAGTTTTTAGGAGTTTTAAGGATTTTTTTTTATTTTTATGAATTTAAAGGGTTTTTAGTGTTATTTGTAATTTTTTGGGTTTGGGGGGGGGGGTTGGGTTTTTATGTTCTTAGGGGTATTATGGTTTTTAGGGGTATCAAGGGATTTACTTTTTTTAGATTTTATATATATTTTTGGGGTTGTAATGTTTTTAGTTTTTTAAGTTATTTATAGTATTATTCATGGTTTTTAGGTTTTTTTAGGTTTTTATGTAATCTTAGAGGGGTCATGATTACTTATAGGTGTTTTATGGATATTGGGGTTTTTAGGATTTTTAGGGTTTTGTGGTTTTTATGGATTTTTTGTGTTTTATGGTTTTTAGATATTTATAGTTTTTTAACACATTTATGGTTTTAAATGGGTTTTATTGTTTTCAGTAGGGTTTTAGGAGTTTTAGGGAGTTTTAGGGGTTTTTACGATTTTTACGATTTTTATGGGTTTTTGCATTTTTTTGTGTTTTTAGGGTTTTTGGTTTTTTAGTATTTTTAGGTTTCCTAGGGGTTTTATGTGTTTATAGGTTTTAAATTTTTTCTTTGGGTTTTTTCCTTCTTATTATGGTTATTTTAAATTTAGTTATTTTTAGTGATTATGTAGTATTTTTATGGGTTTTAGAGTTTTTTTATTTTTATGTTTTTGAGGGTTTTTAGTGGTTTGATTGTTTTTTAGAGTTTTTTTAACACATTTATGTTTTAAAGGGTTTTAGTGGGTTTTAAGGTTTTTATGGGTTTTGTGTGTTTCTATATTATTTTTAGGGTTTTATGGATTTTATGGTTTTTAGGTTTTTAAAAGTTCTTATGGGTTTTACCATTTTTAGGTCTTTTAGGGGTTTCAAGTGTATTTAGGTTTTCATGTTTTTCTTAGTATTTTCAGGGTATTCACTATTTTAATGTTTTTAGGTATTTTTATAGATTTTTTTATTATTTAGAAGGTTTTTAGTGGTTTTAGGAATTTTGAGGGAGTTTAGATGTTTTTAAGGTTTTTAGTGGTTTAAAGGGTTATTAGAGTTTTTAGTTGTTTTTTGGGTTTTTATGGGTTTGCGGTTTTTAGTGGTTTTTACTGGTTTTTAGAGCTTTACATTTTTAGGGATTGAAGAATTATTTAGTGTATTTTGTGGATTTCTGGTGTTTCTACGGGTTCTTTTGGGTTTTAAGGATTTTGGGGATTTTTATAGTTTTTATGGTTTTTTGGTTTTTAGCTTTTATGGATTTTTTTGGGGTTTTAGGGTTTTTAGGTTGTTAAAGTTTTCATAGGGTTTGTTAGGGTATATAGGGTTTTTATGTTTTTAGGACTTTTTTAGTTTTTTATGATTTTTTGCATTTTAAGGTATTTCAAGGTGTTTTGGATGTTTCTAACCTTATTAGTGGTATTTGATTTTATAGTGGTTTTAATATTTTTATAGTGTTTTAGGATTATATAATGTTTTTTTAGGTTTTGTTGTTTTTAGGGATTTATTGTTTTTAGGGTTTTTTAGCTTTTGTTGGATATTAGGGTTTTAAAGGAATTTTGGTCATAATGTTTTCTTAGGGTTTTAATAGTATTTTAAATTTTCAAGGATTGTTATCCCGTTTTAGGAATTTTTATATTTTTTCATGATTTTTAAGGATTTTGAGTGTTTTTTGGTTTTATTAATTTTTTACATTTTTATGGGAATAATTGCTTTTTAAAATTTTTAGTATGATTTAGGGGTTTTTATGGTTTTGGGGGTTTTTCTGTTTTTTAGGGGTTTAATGTTTTTAACATTTTAGAATTTTTTTGGTTTGGGGGGGGGGGTTAAAGTTTATTTATTTTTTAAGGTTTCTATAGGGGTTTTTCATTATTTTTTATGTTTTTTGGGTTTTAGTTAATTTTTAGGTTTTTTTAGTTTTTTAGTTTCTTTAGTGATTTTGAGGGTTTTAGGGTTTATATTGTTTTTTGGGTTTTTTTGGTGTTTTGATTATTTTAGTGGTTTAAAGGGGATTTAGAATTTTTTTTATCATTTTTAGGGGATTAAAGGGTTTATATATTTTCAGTTCTTTTTATTGTTTATTTTTTGTTTTTAGGGGTTTTATGTTATTTACTGGTTTTTCTAGTTTTTATGGTTTTTAGGGGTTTTCCGAGTTTTTAATGAATTTTAGTATTTTTTATGTTTTATAGGGGTTTAATTGTTTTTCGGGTTTTATGGTTTTATTGGGGGCTTTCAGGTTTTTTAGTTTTTTAGGGATTTTATGTTTTAGGAAATTTTTTTAATTTATTTTTATTTTTATGGTTTTTAGATTTTTTAAAGATTTTTTAGAATTTTATGGGTTTTTGTGTTTTTAGGAGGTATTATGAGTTTTTTAGAATTTTGAAAGTTTTTTTAATGTTTTTAATGTTTTAAGGGTTTAATGTGGTTTTAGAGTTTTTCTGTATTTTATGAGTTTTAGGGGAATTTATGGGTTTTAATGTTTTTTTGGGATTTTTATGGTTCTTAAGGTTGTGAAGTGTTTTTAGGTTTTTAAGGGTTTCTTGGGGTTTTTTCTTGGTTTTTAGGGTTTTATTAATTTTTTGGGGGGTTTTATAGTTTTTTTATGTTTTTTATTGTTTTTTAGGATTTTTATGGATTTTGATGGGTTTGGGGGTTTTAGGGGATTTAGGGTTTTTATGGTTTTTTCCGGTTTTTTTAGTTTTTATGGTTTTTAATGTTCTTAGTGTTTTTTGGGGTCTCAAGTATTTTTTTTATTTGGTGGTTTTTAGGGTTTGTTTTTCTTTTTAGGTTTTTTTGGGTTTTTTGGGGATTTTATGTTTTTTGTGTTTTTTAAGTTTTTTAGGATTTTAAAAAAATTTAGGTTTTTTTGGATTTATGTGTTTTACGGGTTTTAAGTGTTTTAAGGGTTTTAAGGTTTTCTTATGGTATTAAAGGGGTTTTAGGTTTTTTATTCATTCATAGTACTTTTCTTGGATTTAGATGGACTTTTAATATTTTTAGTGATATTTTGGATTATTATGGTTTTTTGTGTTTCTATAGAGTTTTTTTTATTTTTTATGGTTTTCATTTTATTAAATTTGTTAACATTTTTAGAGATCTAATGTGTTTTTAGAGTATTTTTTAGGGTTTTTATGGATTTTCGGGTTTTAGTTTAATTTTTTTATATTTATTAAGGCATTTTTTGATTTTAGGGTCTTTTAGGGTTCTTTAGGGGTTATAGTATTTTTTTGGTTCTTATGGTTTTTAAGTGTTTTCATGTTTTTTTGGTTTTTATGGATTTTTTTTTACATTTTTCAGGTTTTATTGTTTATAGGGTTTTTTATATTTTTATGGTATTTTATGTATTTTATGTACTTTTAGTGTTCTTTAGGGGTTTTAGTATTTTTTTTAATGGTTTTAAGTGTTTTCAAGTTTTTATGGTTTTTATGGATTTTTAGGGGTTTTAGGGGTTTTTATATTTTTATGAATTTCATAGGCTTTTTAGGCTTTTTATAGTTTTTATTTTTTTTATATTTATTAAGGGGTTTTAGTTTTTTAGTTATTTTAGGGTTATTATGGTTATTTGGGATTTTATGGATTTTTTTGAGTTCTTTAGTTTTTAGGTATTTTTAGAGTAATTTTAAATTTTTAAGGGGTTTAAAGGGTTTTTAGAGTTTTTAGTTGGAGTTTATGGAATTTATGGGCCTTGATGGTTTTTATGGTTTTAGGGATTTTTATTGTTTTTAGTGGTTTTAGTATTTTTTTAAAAAATTAGTTTTTCGTGGGTTTTTCAATATTTTTAATATTTTTTATTTTTAATGTTTTTATGTGTTTGATGTGTTATTAGAGTTTTAGGGTGTTTTTAAAGTTTTTATGATTTTTATGAGTTTTTTTGGTTTTTTTTTTGTTTTTAGGGATATTAAGGGGTTTTATGTTTTATTTGGATCTTATGTGTTTTAGGTTTTTATGGTTTTCTTAAGTATTTTATGGTTTTTTTACTTTTTTGGATTCTTAGAGATGTTTTAGGTTTTTTGTGGTTTTTAAGGATTTTGAGGTGTTTCTGAGGTGTTTAATTTTTTTGGGGTCTTTATAATATTTTATATTTTTGTAGGGTTTTAAAGGGGTTTTAGTGTTTTTGTTGGTTTTATGGTTTTTTGAGGATTTACGGTTTTTATGGGTTTTATGGTTTTTAATGTTTTTAGGTTTTTTTATTTTTTAGGTTTTAGGTGTTTTAACTGTTTTCATATTTTTAATTTTTTCTTATGGTTTTCGAAAATTTTAATGGTTTTTATGTTTTTGTGATATTTTGGGATTTTTTAGAATTTTTATAGTTTTTAAGGTTTTTAGGGATATTGAGGTGTTCAAGGATTTTTTATGGTTTAATGTTTTTTTGGTTTTTTTGGTTTTTTATGTTTTTAGGGTATTAAGGTTCTTTAGAGTTTTTAATTATTTTATAGTTTTATATAGTTTTTATATTTCTAGTGGGTTTTACCATTTTTTTTGTTTTTTGGTGTTTTTAATATTTTTAAGGGTTTTTAGGTTTTTAGGGTTTTAGGGTATTTAAGTGTTTTATTTTTTTTTGTTTTTAGGGATTTTAAGTGTTTTTATGTTTTTATGTTTTTGAGGAATTTCAAGGATATCAGAGTTTTTTTGATGGATTTTTATGGATGTTTTATGAATTTTTTGGGATTTTATTGTTTTTAGGGATTTTTGGGGGGTTTATGGGTTTTTAGGGTAGTTAGGGGTTTTATGATTTTTTTGTGGTTTTAGAGGCTGTTTAGTTTTATAGGGTTTTATGGTATTTTAGTGATTTTTATTATTTTCAAGGGTTTAAATTGGTTTTAGAATTTTTAGTGGGTTTAGTTGCTTGGGGGTTTTTTAATAGATTTTAGTGGTATCCTGGTTTCTAGGGCTTTGAGATTTTTACGGTTTGAATGTTTTTTATGTTTTTTAGCATTGTTTAGTTTTTAGGGGTTTTAAGTATTTTAGTTGATCATGGATTTCTAAGGGGTTTTCGTGTTTTTAGTGATTTTTTTGTTTTATGTATTTTAAGTTATTTTTTATGATTTTGGGGTTGTTTTAGGATTTTATAGATTTTATGGTTTTTAGGGATTATGAGGGTTTTAGGGTTATAGTGTTTTTAGGGTTTTTTGTATTTTTTTGTTTTCTTGGTTTTTTCATTATTTTTTGGGCTTTTTAGGGTTTTTGATGTTTTTAACGTGATTTGGGTTTAGAGGATTTTAAGTTATTTTAGTGGGTATGAAGAATTTTTATAGATTTTTAGGCTTTTATAGTTTTTATGTGTTTTATGTTTTTTAGGTTTTTTAGTGTTTTTAGAGTTTATAATGTATATATGGGTTTTAGGTGGTTTTAGTTTTTTAAGATTTCATTAGGTACTTTCAGCAGTTTTAGTGGTTTTTTGTTTTTATGGAATTTTGGGTCTTTTTTTGGATGTTTTTGGTTATTAGGGATTTTAGGTATTTTGAGGTGTTTTATGGGTTTTAGGGTTTTTAGAGGTTTTATGGGTTTTTTTTGCTTTTTTTTGATTTTTTTGGTTTGTTAAGGTTTTTTAGAGTTTTTTAACAATTTTAGGGGTTTAAAAGGATTCTAGAGTTTTTGGAGGGGTTAGAGTTTTTATGATTTTTAAAATTTTCTATGGTTTTTAATGGATATTATTATTTTTTGGGTATTTATTTTTTTAGGGTTTTTAATGTTTTTTATGTTTTTTAGGTGTTTTAATTGTTAAGGGTTTTAAGGATTTATTTTGCTGGTTTCTAGGTTTTTAGAGTTTTTACATTTTGAAGGAAAATAAGGCTCTAGACTAGGTGAACATATTCCCCCAAAAATTATTAAAGAAAAGAAGAAAACAAGAAAACATTACAAAGAGAGATTACAAACTCGAGTGTCTAAATCCCCCTTTACATCAGACTCCACAAATTGTAGATAGCAAGGCGGGGTAGTAAAGGAGAACATTGAGTCCCTCTCCATATTGACATGATTGGAAAGGGTATCCGCTATTGAGTTTTCCTCTCGATAAAAATGTGTGACATGGAGGTTCATCCTTTGAAAAGGGGTGAGGCATTCCATACACTGGGGAAGGATCCTTCAAGGGACTCTCCCAGACCTGTTCGTGAGGGCCTCCACTATAAGCTATTAGTTAGATTCAAGCCAAATAATGCACCATCCAAACTGTCAAGAAAACCTAATCGCCTTTATCTTGAACATAAATTCACCTTCAAGGGCACACCCATTACCAATAATGTTTAAAAAATACCTTTAACAAAACCTCAGTGGGTGGGGAAGATTCTAACACACCATAAAGGGCTTTTATGTTTTGAGTGGTTTTTATGGATTTTTTGTATTTTTTATGTTTTTTATGGTTTAGGGATTTTGAGGGATTTTTAGTGTTTTAGGGGTTTTATGTATATCTTTTGGTTTTCAAGCGGTTTTTTAGATTTTTAGGTGTTTCAGGTTTTTTATATTTTTTAATGTTTTAGGTGTATAAAGAGTTTGTAGAATTTTTAGATGGGTTTTATGTTTCTATGGGTTTTAGGTGTATTTTAAGGTTTTTAGGAGTTTTTTTGAATTTTATATTTTTTAGGGGTTTTAGTGTTTTTAGAATTTTAATGGGTTTTAAGTGTTTTTAATTTTTTTTATGTTAATAGGGTTCCCTGTGATTTTTCCATGATTTTGGGGGTATTTTACATTTTAGTGAATTTTAGGGATTTTTATTTATTTTTATAGTTTTTGATGGTTTTAAGGAATTTTGGTTTTTTTCATGGGTTTTTGGGTATTATGGTTTTTAGGTTTGTTTGTCTGTTTGGTTGTTTTCCAATTTTAAGGTTTTTAACATTTTTAGGGGTTTGAAGGATTTTTTGGTATTTTATTTGATTTTTACAGTTTTAAGGCTGTTAGGGGTTTTTAATGTTTTTAAGTGTTTTATGGTTTTTAATGTTTTAAAGTTTATTTGCAGTTTTAAGGTTTTTATCCTTTTATAGCTTTTTTGGGGGTTTGGTTATTTTTTTGATTTAATGGTCTTGGAAGGGGTTTTCAGGGTTTTTATGGTTTTTTATGTTTTTAGGAATTTCTATGACTTTTAAGATTTTTATGGTTTTTTTGGTTTTTAAGGAATTTGAGTGTAGTAATGGGGTTTTGGTGTTTTTTTGTTTTTTAATTTTTTTTGCGTTTCTTATGTTTTTTGAGTTTTTTAGGGGTTTAGTTTTTTTAAAAGTTTTTTACTTTTTAGGGGTTTAGAGGTTTTTTAGTGTTTTTAGTGGGTTTTAGGGTTTTTATGTTGATTTTGGATTTTTATATTTTTTAACATCTTTAGTGGTTTAATGGGTCATTAGAGTTCTTAGTTGTTTTTCATGTTTTTATGAGTTCTTTGACATTTTAAGATTTATTGGTGTCTTATGGTTTTTATCATTTTTAGGGTTTTTAACAGTTTTAGGTTTCAGGGGCTTTATGTGTTTTTATATTTTTGAGGTTTTCTAATTTTTTAGTCTTTTTAATGTTTTACCATTTTTAGGTAATTTTATGGATTTTTAAGATTTTTAGTTTTAGATGGTATTTTTTAGATTTTTAAATTAATTTGGGTTATTTAGGGTTTTAGGGGTTTTTTTGGGGGTTTTAGGCATTTTTTGAGAATTTTAGGCATTTTAAGGGTTTTATAGTTTTTACCATTTCTAGGGGTTTAATGTGATTTTAGGTTTTCTATGGATTTTTAGGCTCTTTATGGGTTTTTACAGTTTTAAATGGTTTTTATGGTCTTTATGTTCTTTTGGGGGGGTGTCTTATGGATTTTTGGACTTACTAGGGTGTTTAGTGTTTTGTTTAGTTTTTATAGAATTTAAGTGTTTTTAGGTTTTTAGTGCTTCTTAGGGTTTTTTAGGGTTTTATAGTTTCTTATATTTTCAGGGATTTTAGGGATTTTTTATGATATTTATTGGTTTTAGGGGTTTTGTGGATTTTGATGGATTTTTAGGTTTTTTAGTATTTTTAGGATTTATGGTTACTTTGGTTTTTAGAATCTTTTTGTGTCTTTTTATATTATTTTATGGTATTCTATATTTTTAAATGTTTTTAGTGATTTTAAGAGTTTTTAGAGATTTTAGTGGTTTTTATGATTGTTAGGTGTTTTATAGATTTTAATGTTTTATGGGGTTTGGTGGTTTTTAGGGGATTTAGGGTTTTTAGAGATTTTTGGCTTTTTATTTTTTGAAGTGTTTTTAACATTTTTTATGTATTTACGATGTTTTATGAATTTTTTAGGATTTTTTATGATTTTTATGGTTTTAATAGTTTAAGAGAATTTGAGGGTTTTAGATGTATTAATGTTTTATAGTTTTTTATGGTTTTTTGGGTTTTTATAGTTTTTTGAGTTTTTAGGGGTTTCAGGGGTTTTTAGTTTTTTTATCATTTTAGGGGTTTAAGGGATTTTTAGTGTTTTTAGTAGTTTTTAGTGGCTTTTTTTGTTTTCATGTTTATTAATTTTTTTAGAGCTTTGTATGTTTTATTGTCGTTTTAGTGTTTTTAGAGAATTTTTCGGTATTTTAGTGTTTTAGAATTTTTTAGTTTTTTAGGGGTTTTAAGGGTTTTTATTTTTTAATGGTTTTCCTAGTGTTTTTATGGTTTTATAATTTCTAAGGATTTGAGGTCTTATTTTTGATTTGTTTATGATTTTTAGGAATTTTGACAGTTTTAGGGTTTTTATGTTTTTTATGGTTTTAGCATTTTATGGTTTTTATTGGCTTTGAGTGTTTTTATGTTTTTAAGGTTTTATTAGTGGTTTTATATAGTTTTTAGGGTTCTTTAAAATTTTAGGTATTTTTATGAATTTTTCAATATTTTTATGGGTTTTATGGTTTTTAGATATTTCGATTGGTTTTCATTCTTTTTTGGATTTTATCATTTTTTAGGTTTTATTGGGGTTTTATGTGTTTTTATAGTTTTTTTGTTTCAAAGGGTATTCAATGTATTTTCGGGTATTTACTATTTTAGGGACTTTTAGGAAATTTTATGTTTTTTTATGGTTTTTATGGGTTTTTTTAGAATTTCAGGCATTTTAGGGGATTTAGTGTATTTTTTGTTTTTACCATTTTTTAGATTTTAAGTGGTGTTTTTTTGTTTTTAGAGATTTTAATATATTTTATAGAGTTTTTTAAACTTTTTTAGGGGTTTAATGTGTTTTTATTGTAATACTATGTTTTAGGGTTTTTATTGATGTATAAGGTTTTAAAGTTTTTTGTGGTTTTATGATTTTTAGGGTGTTTTGGGGTTTAGGGGATTTCAATGGTTTTTAGGGGCTTTCACTTTTTTTTATGTTTTTATGGATTTTATTTTTATTTAGGTTTTTTAGATCTTCTTATGTTTTTTAATGGTATTCAGGTTCTTTAATGTTTTTAGAGATTTTTAGTTATTTTTTAGGGGTTTAGGGTCTTTTATTGGATTTAGCAATTTTTGGTTTTTTAGGTGTTTGAAGTGTTTTATGTTTTTGAGGTTTTCTTAGGGGGTTTATAGGTTTTTAGAGGTTTTTAGGTTTTTAAGGATTTTTATTGATTTTTGGGATTTTTATATATTTTTGGAATTATAGTGTTATTTTTTATTCTTAGGGTTTTTATTTGAGTTTTTTAACTTTGTTAAATTTTTTAATGTTTTTAGGGCTTTAAATCACTTTTATAGTTTTTATTTGGTTTTTTGGTTTTTATATGTTTTTAGGGGTTTTAAAATTTTAAAGTGTTTTTATGGTTTCTATGGTTTTAGGGTTTTTATCATTTTTATATTCTGCGGGGTTTAAGTGTTTTTAGCATTTTTAAATGTTTTGGGATATTTTTGAATTTTATGGGTTTTTAGGGTATTTAGGTATTTTTAGGGTGTTTAAGGCATTTATTTTTTTTAGTGTTTTTTCTATTTTAGGGGGTTGAGATTTTAGGGGTTTTAAGTTTTTTTTGAGTTTTTTAATGTTTTTATAGGTTTAGATGGTCTTTAAGAACTTTTATTGGTTTTTAGGGTTTTTATGATTTTAGGTGTTTTTATTGTTTTTAGGGATTTTTAGTGTTTTTAGGAGTCTTTTAGGGGGTTTTCTCTTTTCTGCATTTTTTATGTTTTTAGGTGTTTTATGTTTTTTCAGGTTTTAAAATTTTCTTTAGTTATTTCATAGTTTTTAGTGGTTTTTGTGTTGTATTAATATTTTGAGTTTTATTAGGATATTTATGGGTTTCTCGGGTTTTAATGGATTTTGTGAGTTTTTTGGATTTTTTAGGAATCTAATGGTTTTATGGGTTTTTAAGTATTTTTTCTTTTAGGGATTTAATTTTTTTAATTTTTTTAAAATTTTTACAGGTTTAACGGGGTTATAAATTTTTGTGGCATTTAGAGAATTTATGGTTTTTTCGGATTTTATGGTTTTAGGGTTTTTACTATTTTTATGGGTTTTAGTGAATTTTAGGGGGTTTCAAATTTTTTAGTTTTTTAGTTGTTTAAAGTGTTTTCTAGTTTTTATGGATTCCTTGGTTTTTTTATGTTTTTATTGTTTTTTATGTTTTAGGTATTTTTAAGAATATTTTTTTAATTATCATAATTTTTATGCCTATTTTGGATTTTGGGTGGTTTTATGGTTTTTAGTGTTTTTATGGGTTTTTTTGATTATTTGGTTATTTTTGAGTTTTCTAGGATTTTAATTCGTTTTGTAGTTTTTAATTGTTTTTTGGGTTTAAAATATTTTTAGAGTGTTTACTAGTTTTTATGGATTTTAATTGGTTTTTAGGGTATTTTTGGGGATTTATTGTTTTCATGGTTTTCATGGTTTTTATGTTTTATTTGGGTTTTTAGGGGGTTTAGGGTTTTTTTTGGGATTTTAGCGTGTTGTAGTTTTTTTGGAGTTTTAAGAGTTTTTAGGGTTTTAATGTTTTTAAAGGGTATTTATATGTTTTTACTGTTTTCTTACATTTTTAGAGATTTTTAGAGTCTTAGGAGTTCTAGGTTTCTTTAGGGTTTTAGTGATTTTGGGGATTTTTTGGTTTTTTTGGTTTTTAGGTTTTTTATTTTATTTTAGGGTTTTTTTGAGTTTTTAGTGTTTTTATGGTTTTTAGTGATTTTTAACATTTTAGGGGTTTAAAGCCTTTTCATATTTTGAGGGGGGGTTTAGGCTTTATTTGAGTTTTTAGTACTTATAATGTTTTTATGGTTTTTTTTGTTTTAAGGTTTTTTGGGTTTTAGGGTTTTGGAGGATTTTTAGCATTTATTATATTTTTAAGGTATTTGTATTCTTGATAGATTTTTACAAGAATTTTGGGGTTTTTAAGGTTTTTAAGAGATTTATGTTTTTAAGGATTTTTATGGATTTTTATAATTTTTAAAATTTTATTGTTTTTTGGGCAAAGAAGATGAGAGGGTCGGGCAATTCCTGACCCCCCCCCCCCAAAAAAAAAATTATTATAAGTAAAAAAGAGACTCAGCGGACAAGGGAGGAGAGGGGTCAATCGACCCACACCCAAAACCCTTAACGACCCAAGATAAAAGACCCAAAAAAAAGAAAATTCAAGAACGAAAAAAGAAAACACATAGAGGTTTTATGGTTTCTTAGCGTATTATGAGGTTTTTAGGGATTTTATTGGTTTTAGGTTTTGTATGTTTTTAGGGTTTTCGTGGAGTTTTTTAGTATTTTTAATCTTTTTTATGTTTTTATTAATTTTTATTGAATTTTTTATTATTTTTTAGGTTTTATTGATTTTGGGGTGTTTAGGGTTTTTATGTCTTTAGGTTTTTTATGTTTTTAGAGTTTTTAAGGTTTATAAGGGTTTTTAGAGTTTTCTTAATTTTTAAGGGTTTATTATTTTTTATAATTTTTGTGGGTTATTAGGGTTTTTATAGGTGTTATGTTTTTTATGATTTTTAGTTGTTTTATGGTATTTAGGGTTTCTAAGTATTTCAAGGGTTTTTAGGGTTCTTATCAATTTTCAGGTTCTTAGAGGTATTAATTAATTTATTTTTTGTGGTTTTCTTATGTTTCATCATGGTTTTTTAGGGTTTTTACACATTTTGGGGTTTTTAGGGATTTTTAAGATTTTAGGGATTTTGATAAGTTTTAAGGTTTTATATATTTTTTGGGGGTTTAAGGATTTCTTTAGGTTTTTAGGGATTTTATTGGTTTTTTGAGTTTTTAATGGTTTTAGGTAATTAAAATGTATTTTATGGTTTTGAGGGGTTTTTAGTGTTTTTAGGTTTTTAGTTTTTTTAGGTTATTAGGGTTTTAGCTTGTCTTAGGTTTTTTAGTTGTTCTAAGTGGTTGGTGTTTTTATTTTTTTCTTTGGGAATTTCAGGGTTTTTAAGGGTTTTTAATTTTATATGGAATTTTCAAGATTTTTAAGTTTTTTTTGGGTTTTTAGATATTTTTTTTATTTTGAGGGTTTTAGGGATATTATGGTATTTTTGGTTTTTAAGGTATCTTTGAGTTTTTAGGTGTTTTAAATTTTTTATATTTTTTAACAATTTTATGATTTTATAAATTTTTTAAATTTTTTAGTTTTTTAAATATTTTTTTGGAATTTTGGGGATTTACTTTTTTAGCGTTTTTTTCATTTTAAATTTTATTTAAGGTTTTTTGAGTTTTTCAGGGGTTTTACAGATTATTAGGTTTTTAGGATTCTTATGTTTTTATGATTTTATAGTTTTCTTATGGTTTATCATGGTTCTTTGTGTTTTTTTTGTTTTTTGCAGTTTTAACGATTATTTGGTTTCCTATTGTTTTTAGGGTTTTTAGTGATTTTGAGGGGTTTATGGGTTTTTTGGTCTTTTCAGGATTTATGGTTTTAAGGGATTTTGTGGGGGTTATTTTGTTTTTTGTATTTTAAATGATTATATATTTTTTAATGTTTTATGGATTTAAAGGGGAGTTAGAGTTCGTAGTTATTTTAAGGGGTTTTCTGGGTTTTTATGTTTTATTCGGGATTTTAGGGTTTTTGTGTTTTTATGGTTTTTATATTTTTACATAGTTTTTAATTATTTTAGGGGTTTAAATGGTTTTTTGAGTTTTTACTGGGTTTTTACTGTTTTTATTGGTTTCTATGATTTTTTAGGGTTTTTAGGGTTTTTACGTTTTTTGAGTTTTTAGCATTTCTAGTATTTTTAGGGTTTTTGGTTTTTCTAGGTTTTTATGGGTTTCTTATGGTTTTAAGGGTTATTTTGGGATTTGTAGTGATTTTTTAAGATTTTATTTTTATTTATGGATTTTAGGGATTTTGGGTGTTGTTTGCGTTATATAGGGTTTTGGGGGTATTTTTGTTTTTAGTTTATTTTTTCAGTTTTTTGGGGGTTTAAGGTTTTTTAATTTTTTTTCATTTTTATGAATTTAAAGGGTTTTTAGTGTTATTTGTAATTTTTTGGGTTTGGGGGGGGGGGGGGGTTGGGGTTTTTATGTTCTAAGGGGTATTATGGTTTTTAGGGGATTCAAGGGTTTTACTGTTTTTTAGATTTTTTATATATTTTTGTGGTTTTAAGTGTTTTTAGTTTTTTAAGTTATTTATAGGATTATTGATGGTTTTTAGGGTTTCTTTAGGTTTTTTGTAATCTTAGATATTTTAAGGGTCATGATTACTTATATGGGTTTTATGGATATCAGGGTTTTTAGGATTTATTTAGGGTTTTTAGGTTTTTATGCTTTTTTTTGTGTTTTATGGATTTTAGATATTTATAGTTTTTTAACACCTTTAATGTTTTAAATGGGTTTTATTGTTTTCAGTAGGGTTTTGGGGTTTTAGGGAGTTTTAGGCGTTTTACAATTTTTGAGAGTTTTATGGGTTTTTGCATTTTTTGTGTTTTTAGGGTTTTTGGTTTTTTAGAATTTTTAGGTTTCCTAGGGATTTTATGTGTTTATAGTATTTTAATTTTTTTCTTTGGATTTTTTACTTCTTATTATGGTTATTTTAAAATTAGTTATTTTTAGTGATTATGTAGTATTTTTATGGGTTTTAGGGTTTTTTGTGATTTTTATGGTTTTGAGGGTTTTTAGGGGGTTTATTGTTTTTTAAAGTATTTTAAAACATTTATGTTTTTAAAGGGTTTTAGTGTTTTAGTGGGTTTTAAGGTTTTATGTGTTTTGGGTGTTTTTTTATTATTTTTAGGGTTTTTATGAATTTTAAGGGTTTTACGTTTTTAATAGTTTTTATGGTTTTTACCATTTTTAGGTCTTTTAGGGGTTTAAAGTGTATTTAGGTTTTCATGTTTTTCTTAGGGTTTTCAGGGTATTTACTATTTTAATGTTTTTAGGTATTTTTAGAGATTTTTATTATTATTTATATGGTTTTTAGTGGTTTTAGGAATTTTGAGGTATTTTAGATGTTTTTATGTTTTTTAGTGGTTTAAAGGGTCATTAGAGTTTTTTGTGGGTTTTTGGGTTTTTGGGTTTTTATGGGTTTGTGGTTTTTAGTGGTTTTTACTGGTTTTAATGTTTTTAAATTTTTAGTGAATGAAACTGTATTTAGTGTATTTTGTGGATTTTTTGTGTTTCTACGGGTTCTTTTGGGTTTTATGGAATTTAGGGATTTTTATGGTTTTTATGGTTTTTTAGTTTTTAGCATTAATAGATTTTTTGGGGGTTTTAGTGTTTTTAGGTTTTTAAAGTTTTCATATGGTTTATTAGGGTATTTAGGGTTTTTATATTTTTAGTACCTTTTTAGGTTTTTTATGGTTTTTTGGGTTTTTTCTGGATTTTGGCGTTATTTAGGGTTTTTAGAGATTTTAGGGTTTTTATTTTTTTTCTGGGTCTTGTTTTTTTTGCATTTTTAGGGATTTCAAGGTGTTTCGGAGGATTCTAACCTTATTTTTGGTATTGGATTTTATGGCGGTTTTAATATTTTTATGGTGTTTTAGTCTTATTTAATGTTTTTTAGGTTTTGTTGTTTATAGGGATTTATTGTTTTTATGGTTTTTTTTCTTTTTTGGATATTAGGGGTTTTAAGGTATTTTTGGTCATAATGTTTTCTTAGGGATTTAATAGATTCTGAAATTTTCAAGGATTGTTATCCCTTTTTAAGAATTTTTATATATTTTCATGATTTTTATGGATTTTGAGTGTTTTAGGGTTTTACAAATTTTTTACATTTTTATGGGAAAAATGCCTTTTTAGATTTTTTAGTATGGTTTAGGGGTTTTTATGGTTTTAGGGGTTTTCTATTTTTTAGGGGTTTAAGGTTTTTAACATTTTAGCATTATTTTGGTTGGGGGGGGGGGTTAAAGTGAATTTAATTTTTTAAGGTTTTCGTAGGGGTTTTTCATTATTTTTATGTTTTTTGGGATTCAGTTATTTTTTTGTATTTTTTTAGTTTTTTAGTTTCTTTAGTGATTTTGATGGTTTTAGGGTTTATATTGTTTTTTGGTTTTTTTAGGTGTTTTAATTATATTATGGGTTTAAAGGGGATTTAAATATTTTTTATCATTTTTAGGGGTTTAAAGGGTTTATATATTTTTAGTTAATTTTTTTTTGTTTTTAGGGGTTTTAAGGTATTTACTGATTTTTCTAGTTTTTATGGTTTTTAGGGGTTTTTCTAGTTTTTAATGAAATTTAGAATTTTTTATGTTTTATAGGGGTTTAATTTTTTTTCGGTTTTTATGGTTTTATTGGGGGCTTTCAGGTTTTTTAGTTTTTTAGGGCTTTTATGTTTTAGGTATTTTTTTCGATTTTATTTTTATTTTAATGGTTTTTAGATTTTTTAATGATTTTGAGGATTTTATGGGTTTTTGTGTTTTTCGGTCGTATTTCGAGTTTTTTGGGATTTTAAAAGTTTTTTTAATATTTTTAATGTTTTAAGGGTTTAATGTAGTTTTATATTTTTTTTGTATTTTTTGGTTTTTAGGGGAATTTAGGGGTATGAAATTTTTTTTGGGTTATTATGGTTCTTAAGGTTTTGAAGTGTTTTTAGGTTTTTAAGGGTTTCTTAGGGTTTTTTCTTGGTTTTTTGGGTTTTATAAGTTTTTTTGGAGGTTTTATAGATTTTTTTATGATTTTTATTGTTTTTTATATTTTTTTATGGATTTTGATGGGTTTTGGGGTTTTAGGGGATTTAGGGTTTTTATGGTTTTTTCAGGTTTTTTTTAGTTTTTATGGTTTTTAATGTTTTTAGTGTTTTTTGGGGTTTCAAGGATTTTTTTTATTTGGTGGTTTTTAGGGTTTTCTTTTCTTTTTAGTCTTTTTTGGGTTTTTAAGGGATTTTATGTTTTTTGTGTTTTTTATGTTTTTTAGGTTTTTAACAATTTTTAGGTTTTTTCGATTTTATGTGTTTTAAGGGTTTTATGTGTTTTAAGGGTTTTAAGGTTTTCTTATGGTATTAAGGGGGTTTTAGATTTTTTATTCTTTCATAGTAATTTTTTAGGATTTAGATGGACTTTTATTATTTGTTAGTGATATTTTGGATTATTATGGTCTTTTTTGTTTTTATAGTTTTTTTATTTTTTATGGTTTTCATTTTATTAAATTAGTTATCATTTTTAGGGATTTTTTGTGTTTTTAGAGTATTTTATAGGGTTTTTATGGATTTTTCAGGTTTTAGTTTTAGTTTTGTATATTTTTTAAGTCATTTTATGGATTTTAGGGTTTTTAGGGTTCTTTATGGGTTTTAGTATTTTTTTTGGTTTTTAAGGGTTTTAAGTGTTTTTAGGTTTTTGTGGTTTTTATGGATTTTTTTTGCATTTTTCAGGTTTTATTGTTTATAGGGTTTTTAATATTTTTATGGGATTTTATGTATTTTAGGTACTTTTAGGGTTCTTTAGGGGTTTTAGTATTTTTTTGTTTTTAAGGGTTTTAAGTGTTTTTAGGTTTTTATGGTTTTTATGGATTTTTAGGGGTTTTATTAGTTTTTATATTTTTATGAATTTCTTGGGCTTTTTATTCTTTTTATTGTTTTTATTTTTATATATATATTGAGGGGTTTTAGTTTTTTAGTTATTTTAGGGTTATTATGGTTATTTGGGATTTGATGGATTTTTTTTTGAGTTCTTTCGTTTTTAGGTATTTTTAGAGTAATTTTAACTTTTTAAAGGTTTTAAAGGGTTTTTAGAGTTTTAGTTGGGATTTGTGGACTTTATGGGCCTTTATGGTTTTTATGGTTTTAGGTATTTTTATTGATTTTATGTGTTTTGGTATTTTTAAAAAAAAATTAGTTTTTCATGGGTTTTTTAATTTTTTTATATTTTTTTTAATCTTTTTATGTTTTTGATTAGTTATTAGAGTTTTAGGGGGGTTTTATGGTTTTTATGATTTTTATGGATTTTTTTTTTGTTTTTAGGGGGTTTAATGTTTTTAGGGGTATTAAGGGGTTTTCTATTTTATCTGGATCTTAGGTGTTTTAGGTTTTTATGGTTTTCTTAAGGATTTTATGGTTTTTTTAGTTTTTTGGATTCTTAGAGATGTTTTAGGTTTTTTGTGTTTTTTAAGGATTTTTAGGTGTTTCTGAGGTGTTTAATGTTTTTTGGGGTTTTTATAATATTTTATTTTTTATAGGGTTTTAAAGGGGTTTTAGTGTTTTTATTGGTTTTATGGTTTTTTGAGGTTTTACGGTTTTTATGGGTTTTATGGTTTTTAATATTTTTAGGTTTTTATTTTATTCTTTAGGTTTTAGGGGTTTTAACTGTTTTTATATTTTTAAAGATTTCTTATGGTTTTTCAAAAATTTAATGGGTTTTATGTTTTTTGTGATATTTTGGTATTTTTTAGCATTTTTATAGTTTTTAAGGTTTTTAGGGATATTGAGGTGTTCAAGAATTTTTTATGGTTTAATGTTTTTTTGTTTTTTTGGGTTATTTATGTTTTTAGGGTATTATGGTTCTTTAAAGATTTTAATTATTTTAGGGTTTATATTGTTTTTATATGTTTAGTGGGTTTTACCATTTTTTTTGGTTTTTTGGTGTTTTTAATATTTTTAAGGATTTTTAGGTTTTTAGGGTTTTAGGGTATTTAAGTGTTTTAATTTTTTTATGTTCTCAAAGATTTTATGTGTTTTTATTTTTTTATTCTTTTGGGGTTTTCAGGGATATCAGGGGTTTTTTGATGGATTTTTATTGATGTTTTATGAATTTTTTGGGCTTTTATTGTTTTTAGGGATTTTGGGGGGGTTTATGGGTTTTTAGGGTTGTTAGGGGTTTTATGATTTTTTGTGGTTTCAGAGGTTGTTTAGTTTTATAGGGTTTTATGGTATTTTAGTGTTTTTTATTATTTTCAGGGGTTTAAAGTGGTTTTAGAATTTTTAGTGGGTTTATGAGTTTGGGGGTTTTTTAATAGATTTTATGGGTTTCATGGTTTTTAGGGTTTTGAGATTTTTAGGGTTTGAATGTTTTTTTAGGTTTTTTAGCATTGTTTAGTTTTTTGGGGTTTTAATTATTTTAGTTGTTCATAGATTTCTAAGGGGTTTTCTTGTTTTTAGTGATTTTTTTGTTTTATGTATTTTACGGTATTTTTTATGATTTTATGGATTTTTTAGGATTTTATGGTTTTTATGGTTTTTAGGGATTATGAGGGTTTTAGGGTTATAGTGTTTTTAGGGTTTTTTTTATTTTTTTGTGTTTTCTTGGTTTTTTCATTATATTTTGTGGTTTTTAGGGTTTTTTATGTTTTTAACGTGATTTGGGTTTAGAGGATTTTTTGTTTTTTTAGTGGGTTTGAATAATTCTTATAGATTTTTAGGTATTTATAGTTCTTAAGTGTTTTATGTTTTTTAGGTTTTTTAGTTTTTTTAGAGTTTATAATGTATTTATGGGTTTTAGGTGGTTTTAGTTTTTTAAGACTTCATTAGGTATTTTCAGCAGTTTTAGTGGTTTTTTTTAGGGAATTTTGGGTATTTTTTTTGGGATTTTTATGGTTATTAGGGATTTTAGGGATTTTGAGGTGTTTTAGGCATTTTAGGGTTTTCAGAGGTTTTATAGTATCTTTTGGGTTTTTTGGATTTTTTTGGTTTGTTAAGGTTTTTTAGAGTTTTTTAACTATTTTATGGGTTTATAATTATTTTAGAGTTTTTGGAGGGGTTAGAGTTTTTATGATTTTTAGAATTATTTATGGTTTTTAATGGATACTATTATTTTTTAGTTATTTTTTAGGATTTTTAATTTTTTTAATGTTTTTTAGGTGTTTAAATTGTTAAGGTTTTTAATGATTTCTTTGTTGGTTTCTAGGTTTTTCGAGTTTTTACATTTTGAAGGAAAAGAAGGCTCGAGACTAGGTGAACCTAGTCCCCCAAAAATTATTAAAGAAAATAAGAAACCAACAAAACATTAGAAAGAGGGATTACAAACCAAGGTGTCTAACTCACCCTTTACATCAGACTCCACAAATTGTAGATAGCAAGGTGGGGCAACAAAGGACCACATTGAGTCCCTCTCCACAATGAACTCATTGGAAAGGCCATCCGCTATTGAGTTCGCCTCCCGATAAGCATGTGTGACATGGAGGTTCAGCCTTTGAAAATGGGTGAGGCATTCTATCCACGGGGGAGGGATCCTTCAAGGAACTCTCCCAGACCTATTCGTGAGGGCCTCCACTATGAGCAATTAGTTATATTCAAGCAAAAGATGGCATCATCTAAACTGTCAAGAAAAATTAATCGCCTTTATCATGAACATAAATTCAGCTTCAAGGGCACACCCACTACCAATGAAGTTTTTAAAACTGCCTTTAACAAAACTTCAGTGGGTGCGGAAGACCCTAACACACCCTAAGGGGCCTTTATGTTTTTAGGGATTTTTAGGGATTTTTAGTATTTTTTATGATTTTTAGGGATTATGGATTTTGAGGGATTTTTAGTGTTTTAGGGGTTTTATGTATATCTTTTGGGTTTCAAGGGGTTATTTATATTTTTATGTGTTTGGGGGTTTTTTAAATTTCTTAATGATTTAGGTGTATAAAAAGTTTGTGGAATTTTTAGTCTGTTTTTATGTTTCTATGGGTTTTAGGTTTATTTTAAGGTTTTTAATAGTTTTTATACCTTTTATGATTTTTAGGGGTTTTTAGTGTTTTTAGAATTTTAATAGGTTTTATGTGTTTTTATGTGTTTTTATGTTAATAGGGTTCCCTGTGATTTTTCCAGGTTTTTGGGGGTATTTTACGTTTTAGTGATTCTTAGGGATTTTTATGGATTTTTGTAGTTTTTGATGGTTTTGAGAAATTTTGATTGTTTTCATGGGTTTTTGGGTATTACGGTTTTTAGGTACGTTTATTTTATAGTTGTTTTCCAATTTTATGGTTTTTAACATTTTTAGGGGTCTGAAGGATTTTTTGATCATTTATTTGATTTTTAATGTTTTAAGGATTTTAGGGTTTTTTAATGTTTGAGGGGTTTTTATGGTTTTTAATTTTTTAAAGATTATTTGGGGTTTTAAGGTGTTTATCCTTTTATAGGTTTTTAGGGGGTTTGGTTATTTTTTTGATTTAATAGTCTTGGTAGGGGTTTTCAAGGTTTTCATGGTTTTTTATGTTTTTAGGAATATTTATGACTTTTATGAATTTTATGGTTTTTTTGGGGTCTTTAGGGAATTTGGGTGTAGTTATGTTGTTTTGGTGTTTTTTTTTGTGTTTTTTAATTTTTTCTGCATTTCTTATGTTTTTTGAGTTTTTTAGGGTTTATTTTTTTTAGACGTTTTTTAATTTTTAGGGGTTTAGAGTTTTTTTAAAGTTTTTAGTGGGTTTTAGGGTTTTTATGTGGATTTAGGATTTTTATATTTTTTAACAACTTTAGTGGTTAAATGGGTCTTTCGAGTTCTTAGTGATTTTTCATGTTTTTATGAGTTCTTTGACATTTTCAGATTTATTGGTCACTTATGGTTTTTATCATTTTTAGGGTTTTTAATGTTTTCTAGGTTTTAGGGGCTTTATGTGTTTTTATATTATTGAGGTTTTTTAATTTTTTAGTTTTTTTTGTTTTTACATTTTTAGGTATTTTTACGGATTTTTTAGATTTTTAAAGTTATTTGGGTTATTTAGGGTTTTAGGGGTTTTTTTGGGGTTTTAGGCATTTTTTTAGAATTTTATCCATTTTAAGGGTTTTATAGTTTTTACCATTTCTAGGGGTTTAATGTGATTTTAGGTTTTCAGTGGATTTTTAGGGTCTTTATGGGTTTTTGCAGTTTTAAATGGTTTTTATGGTCTTTATGTTTGTGGGGGTCTTATGGATTTTAGGACTTACTAGGGTGTTTAGAGTTTTGATTTGTTTTTTTATAGAATTTAAGTGTTTTTATGTTTTTAAGGATTCTTAGGGATTTTTAGGGTTTTATAGTTTCTTATATTTTGAGGGATTTTATGGATTTTTTATGATATTTATGGGTTTTAGGGGTTTTGTGGATTTTGTGGGATTTTTAGGTTTTTTAGTATTTTGAGGATTTATGGTTACTTTAGTTTTTAGGATCTATTTATGTCCTTTTTTTGTATTTTGGTGGTATTCTATATTTTTAAATTTTTATAGTGATTTTAAGGGTTTTTAGATATTTTATTGGTTTTTCTGGTTTTTAGGTGTTTTAGGGATTTTGATGTTTCAGGGGGTTTTTTGGTTTTTAGGGGATTTAGGGTTTCTAGAGATTTTTCGTTTTTTATTTTTTTTTAAGTGTTTTTAACCTTTTTATGTTTTTATGATTTTTTTTGAAATTTTTATGAATTTTTAGGATTTTTATGGATTTTAATAGTTTAAGGGAATTTGAGGGTTTTTAGGTGTGTTAAAGGTTTATAGGTTTTTATGGTTTTTTGGGTTTTATTGGTTTTTTGAGTTTTTAGGGGTTTAAGGTTTTTTAGTTTTTTTTATCATTTTAGAGGTTTGAGGTATTTTTAGAGTTTTTAGTAGTTTTTAGTGTCTTTTTTTTCTTTTCATGTTTATTAATGTTTTTAGAGGTTTGTATGTTTTATTGTCGTTTTAGTGTTTTTAGGGAATTTTAAGGTATTTTAGAATTTTAGAATTTTTTAATTTTTTAGGGGTTTTAAGGGTTTTTATTTTTTAATGGTTTTCCTTGTGTTTTTAGGGTTTTATAATTTCTATGGATTTTAGGTCTTATTTATGATTTTTTTGTTTTTAGGATTTTTAGGAATTTTGACGGTTTTAGGGTTTTTATTGTTTTTATGGTTTTAGCATTTTTTTTGTTTTTATTGGTTTTGAGTGTTTTTATGTTTTTAAGGTATTATTAGGGGTTTTATATAGTTTTTAGTGTTCTTTTAATTTTTAGGTATTTTTACGAATTTTTCAATATTTTTTTGGGTTTTATGGTTTTTAGATATTTCGATGGGTTTTAATTATTTTTGGGATTTTATCATTTTTTAGGTTTTATTGGGGTTTTATGTGTTTTTATAGTTTTTTTTGTTTCATAGGGTATTCAATGTTTTTTGGGATATTTAATATTTTCGGGAATTTTAATAAGTTTTATGATTTTTATGGTTTTTATGGGTTTTTTAGGATTTGAGGCAATTTACGGGTTTTAGTGTATTTTTTGTTTTTACCATTTTTTGGCTTCTAAGTGGTGTTTTTTAGTTTTTAGTGATTTTAATATATTTCTTAGAGTTTTTTAAATGTTTTTAGGGGTTTAATGGTGTTTTTATTGTAATATTATGTTTTTAGGGTTTTTATTGGTGTATAAGTTTTTAAAGGTTTTTTTTGGTTTTATGATTTTTAGGGTGTTTTTGGGTTTAGGGGCTTTCAATGGATTTTAGGGGATTTCACTTTTTTTATATTTTTATTGATTTTATTACTATTTAGGGTTTTGAGGTCTTCTTAGGTTTTTTCATGGTATTTATGTTTTTTAATGTTTTTAGAGATTTTTAGATATTTTTAGGGTTTTCAGGGTCTTTTAGTGTTTTTAGCAATTTTTGATTTTTTAGGTGTTTAAAGTGTTTTATGTTTTTGAGTTTTTCTTAGGGGGTTTCGAGGTTTTTAGAGGTTTTTATGTTTTTAAGGATTTTTATTGATTTTTGGGATTTTTGTGTTATTTTTTATTTTTAGGGTTTTTATTTGAGTTTTTTAACTTTGTTGAATTTTTAATGTTTTTATGGATTTAAATCACTTTTATAGTTTTTATTGGGTTTTTGGGTTTTTGTATGTTTTTAGGGGTTTTAAAAATTTTAAGTGTTTTTTTGTGGTTTCTATGGTTTTAGGGTTTTTAGCATTTTTTATATTTTGTGGGGTTTATGTTTTTTTAGCATTTTGAAATGTTTTGGGATTTTTTTGAATTTTATGGGTTTTCAGGGTATTTAGGTATTTTGAGGGTGTTTAAGGCATTTATTTTTTTACTGTTTTTTTGTTTTTATGGGGTTGAGATTTTGGGGGTTTTATATTTTTTTGAGTTTTTTAATGTTTTTATACGTTTAGAGGGCCTTTAAGAACATTTATTGGTTTTTAAAGGGTTTTATGATTTCAGGAGTTTTTATTGTTTTTAGGGTTTTTTAGTGTTTTTTGGGGTCTTTTAGAGGTTTTTATATTTTATTCATTTTTTATGTTTTTAGGTGTTTTATTTTTTTCAGATTTTAAAATTTTATGTAGTTATTTCATGGTTTATAGTGGTTTTTTATGTTGTATTTATATTTTGAGTTTTATTAGGATATTTATCGGTTTCTCGGGTTTTAAGGGATTTTGTGAGTTTTTTGGATTTTTTATAAATCTAATGGTTTTATGGGTTTTTAAGTATTTTAACTTTTAGGGATTTAATGGTTTTTTAATGTTTTTAACATTTTTACTTGTTTAAAGGGGTTATAAATTTTTGTGGATTTTAGCGTATTTATGGTTTTTAGGGTTTTTATGGTTTTAGGGTTTTTACAGTTTTTTATGGGTTTTAGTGAATTTTAGGGGGTTTCGTATTTTTTAGTTTTTTTATTGGTTTAAAGGGTTTTCTAGTTTTTATGGTTTCCTTGGTATTTTCATGTTTTAATTGTTTTTTATGTTTTAGGGATTTTTAAGAATATTTGTTAATTTTTATAGTTTTTATGCCTTTTATGGATTTTGGGTGGTTTTATGGTTTTTAGTGTTTTTATGGGTTTTTTTGATTTCTTGGTTATTTTTGAGTTTTCTAAGATTTTAATTCTTTTTGGAGGTTTTAATTGTTTTTGGGTTTAAAATATTTTTAGAGTGTTTACTAGTTTTTATGGTTTTTAATTGGTTTTTAGGGTTTTTTTGGGGATTTATTATTTTCATGGTTTTTAGGTTGTTTATGTTTTATTTGGGGTTTTAGGGGGTTTAGGGGTTTTTTTTGGGATTTTAGCTTGTTTTAGTTTTTTTGGAGTTTTAAGAGTTTTTAGGGTTTTTTGGGTTTTTAATGGTATTTCTAGGTTTTTACTATTTTCTTACATTTTTAGATATTTATAGAGTTTTAGGAGTTCTAGGTTTCTTTAGGGTTTTAGTGATTTTCGGGCTTTTTTGGTTTTTAGGGTTTTATGGTATTTTAGGGTTTTAATTTTTTTTGAGTTTTTAGTGTTTCATGGTTTTTAGTGGTTTTTATCTTTTTAGGGGTTTAAAGCCTTTTCATATTTTTAGGGGGGGTTTAATCTTTATTTGAGTTTTTAGTACTTATAATGTTTTTATGGGTTTTTTTGGTTTTAAGGTTTTTTTGGGTTTTAGGGTTTTTTAGGAGTTTTAGAATTTTTTAGATTTTAAGGTATTTGAATTCTTGATAGATTTTTACAAGAATTTTGGGGTTTTTAAGGTTTATAAGAGTTTTATTATTTTAAAGAGTTTTATGGATTTTTATAATTTTTAGAAATTTTATTGTTTTTTGGGATTTTTAGGGGTTTTTAGGTTTTTGGATTTTTAGGGTTTTTTTAGTTTTTTAGGGATAATTTGGTTTTTAGATTTTCTTAATGTTATTTTTGAAGGGGTTTTAGATTTTTTATTTTTTTCAAGGGTTTTTTAGTTATTTAGTTTTTTGAGGATTTTAGGTCTATGGTTTTTATGGATTTTAGGTTTTTATTGTATTTTGGGGTTTTATCAATTTTAATGTTTTTAGTGTTTTTATTTTTTTTTATGTTTTTTGGGTTTTATTAGTGATTTTCAATGTTTTTAGGGTTCTTTGTGTTTTTTGGGATTTTTAGCACTTTTTTGGATTTTTATGGTTTTTAGGGTTTTTTAGGGTTTTTATGGTTTTAAGGGAGTTTCATGGTTTTACGATTTGTAGGGGTTTTAGGGTTCTATGGGGTTTTTATTATTTTTTGAGTTTTTTAGGGATAATAAGGTATTGAGAGTTTGTTTTCATTTTTAGTGGTTTATAGGGTTTTTAGAGTTTTTAATATGTTTTTTGGTTTTTGATGATTTTTAAGGATTTTTATGTTTTTTGGGTTTTAAGATTGTCTCTGTTTTAATGTTTTTAGTATTTTTTTGGTTTTTAGGTGTTTTAATAGCTTTTATTATTTAAATATTTATTATGTGTTTTTAGGTTTTTAATGGTTTTTAAATTATTATGGATTATTATGGATTTTTTCTTATTTTTATTTTCTTTTTAATTTTTTTATTTTGAGGGTTCTAATGGTTTTTTGAGTTTTTATGATTTTTTTATTTAGGGTTTTTTTAGTTTTTTTTGTTTTATTTATTTTTTATGTGTTTTATTATCTTTTTAGTATTAAATGGTTTTTATATATTTTATTTATTTTATGGATTTTATGGATTTTATTTTTAAGAGGTTTTATGGTTTCTTAGTGTATTTTGAGTTTTTAGGGATTTTAGTGGTTTTATGTTTTTTAGGTTTTTATGGTTTTCTTGGCGTTTTCTAGTATTTTTAAGGTTTTTTATGATTTTATTGGTTTTTATGGAATTTTTATTATTTTTTAGGTTTTATTGATTTTGGGGTGTTTAGGGTTTTTAGATCTTTAGGTTTTTTTATGTTTTTAGAGGTTTTTAAGGTTTGTAAGGTTTTTTAGAGTTTTCATAATTTTTAAAGGTTTATTATTTTTTATATTTTCTGTGGGTTATTGGGGTTTTTGCAGGTTTTATGTTTTTTATGATTTTTAGTTATTTTATGGTATTTAGGGTTTCTAAGTTTTTCAAGGGTTTTTAGGGTTCTTATGAATTTTTATGTTTTTAGAGGTATTAATTAATTTATTTTTTGGGGTTTTCTGATGTTTCTTCATAGTGTTTTAGGGTTTTTACACATTTTGTCATTTTTTAGGGATTTTTAGGATTTTAGGGATTTTGAGAACTTTTACGGTTTTATAGATTTTTTTCAGGTTTAGGGATTTATTTATGTTTTTAGGGATTTTATTGGTTTTTATATTTTTTAGTGGTTTTTGGTAATTAAATAGTATTTTATGGTTTTTAGGGGGTTTTAGTGTTTTTAGGTTTTTAGTTTTTATAAGTTTTTAGTGTTTTAGATGTTCTCGGTTTTTTAGTCCTTCTAAGTGGTTGATGTTTTTTATGTTTTTATTTGGGAATTTCAGGGTTTTTAAGGGTTTTTAATTTTATATGGATTTTTCAAGATTTTTATGTTCTTTTTGGGTTTTTAGATATTTTTTGTATTTTTAGGGTTTCTTAGGGATATTATGGTTTTAGGGGTTTTTAAGGTATCTTTGAGTTTTTAGGTGTTTTTAATTTTTTATGTATTTTTAAAATTTTATGATTTTATATATTTTTTAATGTTTTTTGTTGTTTTAAATAATTTTATAAAATTTTGGGGATTTATTTTTTTATTTTATTTTTCATTTTTAATTTTTTTGCTGTTTTTAGAGTTTTTTTAGGGGTTTTATAGATTATTAGGTTTTTAGGATTCTTATGTTTGTTTTAAGATTTTTAGGGTTTTCTTATGGTTTATCATGGTTTTTTGGGGTCTTTTTTGTTTTTAGCAGTTTTAGCAATTTTTAGGTTTCCTATTGTTTTTAGGGTTTTTATTGATTTTGAGGGGTTTATGGGTTTTTAGGTATTTTCAGGATTTATGGTTTTAAGTGGTTCTGTGGGCGGGGGGGGGGGGGGGTTTGTTTTTTGTATTTTTAATGTTTTTATATTTTTTAATGTTTTATGGATTTAAAGGGGAGTTAGATTTCTTAGTTATTTAAAGGGGTTTTATGGGTTTTTATGTTTTTTTGGGGATTTTAGGGTTTTTGTGTTTTTATGGTTTTTATATATTTATATAGTTTTCAATTATTTTAGGGGTTTAAATGGGTTTTTTGAGTTTTTAATGGTTTTTGATTGTTTTTAATGGTTTCTATTATTTTTTAGGGATTTTAGGGTTTTTACGTTTTTTGTGTTTTTAGCATTTTTTGTATTTTTAGGGTTTTTGGTTTTTCTAGATTTTTATGGTTTTCTTAGGGTTTTAAGGGTTTTTTTGGGTTTGTAGTGATTTTTTAAGATTTTATTTTTATATATGGATTTTAGAGATTTTGAGAGTTTTTGGCGTTATATATGGTTTTGGGGGTTTTTTTGGTTTTTAGATTTTTTTTCAGCATTTAGGGGTTTAAAGGATTTTTTTTTTCATTTTTTATGAATATAAAGGGTTTTCAGTGTTATTTGTAATTTTTTGGGTTGGGGGGGGGGTTGGGATTTTTATGTTCTTTGGGGTATTATGGTTTTTAGGGGTTTCAAGGGTTTTACTGTTTTTTAGATTTTTTATATATTTTTGAGATTTTAAGTGTTTTTAGTTTTTTAAGATTTCTATAGGATTTTTCATGATTTTTAGCGTTTTTTAGGTTTTTATGTAATCTTAGAGATTTTAAGGGTCATGATTACTTATAGGGGTTTTATGGATATTGGGGTTTTTAGGATTTTTTAGGGTTTTGAGGTTCTTATGGTTTTTTTGTGTTTTATGGTTTTTAGATATTTATAGTTTTTTAACACCTATATGGTTTTAAATGGATTTTATTGTTTTCATTAGGGTTTTAGGGGTTTTAGAGAGTTTTAGGGGTTTTTACGATTTTGAAATGTTTTATGGGTTTTTTCATTTTTTGTGTTTTTAAGGTTTTTGGTTTTTTAGCATTTTTAGTGTTTACTTTGGGTTTTAAGTGTTTGTAGGATTTTAATTTTTTTCATTGGGGTTTTCCTTCTTATTATGGTTATTTTAAATTTAGTTATTTTTAGTGATTATGTAGTATTTTTATGGGTTTTAGTGTCTTTTGTGATTTTTATGGTTTTTATGGTTTTTAGGGGTTTTATTGTTTTTTAGAGTTTTTTAGAACAATTATTTTTTTAAAGGGTTTTACTGTTTTTAGTGGGTTTTAAGGGTTTTATATGGTTTGGTTGTTTTTTTATTATTTTTAGGGGTTTTTATTGATTTTAAGGGTTTTAGGTTTTTAAAAGTTCTTATGGTTTTTACCATTTTTAGGTCTTTTAGGGGTTTAAAGTGTATTTAGGTTTTCAAGTTTTTCTTAGGGTTTTCAGGGTATTTACTATTTTAATGTTTTTAGGTATTTTTAGATATATTTTTTATTTATAGGGTTTTTAGTGGTTTTAGGAATTCTGAGGGATTTTAGATGTTTTTAGGGTTTTTAGTGGTTTAAAGTGTTATTAGAGTTTTTAGTGGGTTTTGGGTTTTTATGGGTTTGTGGTTTTTAGTGGTTTTTACTGGTTTTTAGAGTTTTTATATTTTTAGGGATTGAAACAATATTTAGTGTATTTTGTGGATTTTTGGTGTTTCTACGAGTTCTTTTGGGTTTTAAGGACTTTAGGGATTTTTATAGTTTTTACGGTTTTTTGGTTTTTAGCATTTATAGATTTTTTTTCAGGTTTTTAGTGTTTTTAGGTTGTTAAAGTTTTCTTAGGGTTTGTTAGGGATTTTAGGGTTTTTATGTTTTTAGGAATTTTTAGTTTTTTTATAGTTTTTTGGGTTTTTTTCTGGATTTTGGCGTTATTTAGAGATTTCAGAGATTTTAGGGTTTTTATTGTTTTTCTAGATCTTGGTTTTTTTTGCGTTTTTAGGGATTTAAAGGCGTTTTGGAGGTTTCTATCCTTATTAATGGTACTGGATTTTATAGTGGTTTAAATATTTTTATGTTTTTTTAGTATTATATAATGTTTTTTAGGTTTTGTTGTTTTTAGGGATTTATTGTTTTTAGGGTTTTTAATGGATTTTTGGTCATAATGTTTTATTAGGGTTTTAATAAATTTTGAAATTTTCAAGGAGTGTTATCCCTTTTTAGGAATTTATATATTTTTTCATGATTATTAAGGATTTTGACTGTTTTAGGGTTTTAGATATTTTTTACATTTTAATGGGAATAATGCCTTTTTAGATTTTTTAGTATTGTTTAGGGGGTTTTATGGTTTTAGGGGTGTTTCTGTTTTTTAGGGGTTAAATATTTTTAACATTTTAGAATTTTTTGGTTTGGGGGGGGGGGTTAAAGTGTATTTATTTTTTTTAATGTTTTTTAGGAGTTTTTCATTATTTTTTATGTTTTTTGGGCTTTAGTTAATTTTTAGGATTTTTTTTTGTTTTTTAGTTTCTTTAGTGATTTCGAGGGTTTTAGGGTTTATATTGTTTTCTTGGTTTTTTGGGTGTTTTGATTATTTTAGTGGTTTAAAGTGGATTTAGAGATTTTTTTATTATTTTGAGGGGTTTAAAGTGTTTATCTATTTTCAGTTCTTTTTATTGTATTTTTTTTGTGTTTTCAGGGGTTTTAAGGTATTTACTGATTTTTCTAGTTTTTATGGTTTTAGGGGTTTTTCGAGTTTTTAATGAACTTTTGAATTTTTTATGTTTTATAGGGGATTAATTGTATTTTGGTTTTTATGGTTTTATTGGGGGATTTCAGGTTTTTTTTGTTTTTTAGTACTTTTATGTTTTAGGGATTTTTGTCGATTTTATTTTTATTTTTATGGTTTTTAAATTTTTAACAATTTTGAGGATTTTATGGGTTTTTGTGTTTTTAAGAGGTATTTTGAGTTTTTTGGGATTTTTATAGTTTTTTTAATGTTTTTAATGTTTTAAGGTTTTAATGTGGTTTTAGAGTTTTTTTGTATTTTTTGGTTTTTAAGGGAATTTCGGGGTTTTAAGGTTTTTTGGGGTTTTTATGGTTCTTACGGTTTTGATGTTTTTTAGGTTTTTAAGGGTTTGTTAGGGTTTTTTCTTGGTTTTTAGGGTTTTATAAGTTTTTTGGGGGGTTTTATAGAATTATTTATGATTTTTATGGTTTTTTAGGATTTTTATGGATTTTGATGGGTTTTTGGGGTATTTGGGGTTTTAAGGGATTTAGGGTTTTTATTGTTTTTTCAGGTTTTTTTAGTTTTTATGGTTTTTAATGTTTTTAGTTTTTTTTTGTGTTTTTTTGGGGTTTCAAGGATTTTTTGTTTATTTGGTGGTTTTAGGGTTTGTTTTACTTTTTAGGATTTTTTTTGGGTTTTTAGGGGATTTTCTGTAATTCGTGTTATTTAAGTTTTTCAGGTTTTTAACAATTTTTAGGTTTTTTGGTTTTATGTGTTTTACGGGTTTAATGTTTTTTAATGGTTTTAAGGTTTTCTTATGGTATTAAAGGGGTATTAGGTTTTTTAGTCTTTTATAGCACTTTTTTAGGATTTAGATGGAATTTTAATATTTTTAGTGATATTTTGGATTATTATGGTTTTTTGTGTTTTTAAATTTTTTTTTATTTTTTATGGTTTTCATTTTATTAAATTTTTTAACATTTTTAGGGAATTAATGTGTTTTTAGAGTATTTTTAGTGTTTTTATGGATTTTTTGGGTTTGAGTTTTAGTTTTTTTATATTTTTAAGTCATTTTATGGATTTTAGGGTCTTTTATGGTGCTTTAGGGGTTTTAGTATTTTTTTGGTTTGTAAGTGTTTTAAGTGTTTTCAGGTTTTTTTAGTTTTTATGGATTTTTTTTCATTTTTCAGGTTTTATTTTTTATAGGGGTTTTTATATTTTTATAAGATTTTATGTATTTTAGGTATGTTTAGGGTTCTTTAGGGGTTTTAGTATTTTTTTTTATTTTTTAGGGTTTTAATTGTTTTCAGGTTTTTTTGGTTTTTATGGATTTTTAGGGTTTTCAGGGGTTTTTATATTTCTATGAATTTCTTGGTCTTTTTAGGATTTTTATAGTTTTTATTTTTTATAGATATTGAGGGGTTTTAGTTTTTTAGTTATTTTAAGGTTATTATGGTTATTTGGGATTTTATGGATTTTTTTTAGTTCTTTGGTTTTTAGGTATTTTTAGAGTAATTTTAACTTTTTAAGGGTTTTAAAGGGTTTTTAGAGTTTTTAGTTGGAATTTATGGAATTTATGGGCCTTTATGGTTTTTATGGTTTTACGGATTTTTATTGTTTTTAGGGGTTTTCGTATTTTTTTAAAAAATTACTTTATCTTGTGTTTTTTAATTTATATTATATTTTTTATTTTTAATGTTTTTATGTGTTTGATGAGTTATTAGAGTTTTAGGGTATTTTTATTGTTTTTATGATTTTTATGGGTTTTTTGGGTTTTTTTTGGTTTTAAGGGGGCTTAATGTTGTAAGGGGTATTAAGGGTTTTTATGTTTTATTTAGATCTTAAGTGTTTTAGGTTTTTAAGGTTTTCTTAAGGATTTTAAGGTTTTTTTTTACTTTTTTGGATTCATAGAGATGTTTTAGGTTTTTTGTGGTTTTTAAGGATTTTTAGGTGTTTCTGAGGTGTTTAATGTTTTTTGGGGTTTTCATAATATTTTATATTTTTATAGGGTTTTAAAGTGGTTTTAGTGTTTTAATTTGTTTTATGGTTTTTTTAGGTTTAACGGTTTTTATGGTTTTTATGGTTCTTAATATTTTTAGGTTTTTATTTTATTTTTTAAGTTTTAGGGGTTTTAACTCTATTTAGATTTTTAAATTTTTCTTATGGTTTTTCAAAATTTTAATGGTTTTTATGTTTTTTGTGTTATTTTGGGATTTTTTATCATTTTTATAGTTTTTAAGGTTTTTAAAGATATTAAGGGGTTCAAGGATTTTTTATGGTTTAATTTTTTGGTTTTTGGGGTTTTATATGTTTTTAGGGTATTAAGGTTCTTTAGAGTTTTTAATTATTTTAGGGTTTTATATAGTTTTTATATTTTTAGTGGTTTTTACAATTTTTTTTTGGTGTTTTTAATATTTTTATGGGTTTTTAGGTTTTCTGGGTTTTAGGGTATTTAAGTGTTTTATTTTTTTTATGTTTTCAGGGATTTTAAGTGTTTTTATGTTTTTATGTTTTTTGGGGTCTTTCAAGGATATCAGGGGTTTTTTGACGGATTTTTAAGGATGTTTTACGATTTTTTTGGGCTTTTATTGTTTTTAGAGATTTTGGGTGGGTTTATGGTTTTTTAGGGTTGTTTGGGGTTTTATGATTTTTTGTGGTTTTAGAGGCTGTTTTGTTTTATAGGTTTTTATGGTATTTTTGTGTTTTTTATTATTTTCAGGGGTTTAAAGGGTTTTTAGAATTTTTAGTGGGTTTAGGAGTTTGGGGGGTTTTTTAATGGATTTTAGGGGTTTCATGGTTTTTATGATTTTGAGATTTTAGGGTTTGAATGTTTTTTTGGTTTTTTAGCATTGTTTAGTTTTTAAGGGGTTTTAATTATTTTAGTTAATCACTGATTTCTGAGGGGTTTTCGTGTTTTTAGTGATTTTTTTTGTTTTATGTCTTTTTAGGTATTTTTTATGGTTTTAGGGGTGTTTTAGGATTTTATGGATTTTAAGGTTTTTAGGGATTATGAGGGTTTTAGGGTTATAGTGTTTTTAGGGGTTTTTTGTATTTTTTGTGCTTTCTTGGTTTTTTCATTATTTTTTGTGGTTATTAGGGGTTTTGATGTTTTTAACATGATTTGGGTTTAGAGGTTTTTTAGTGTTTTTAGTGGGTTTGAATATTTTTTATATATTTTTAGGCTTTTATAGTTTTTAAGTGTTTTATGTTTTTTAGGGGTTTTAGTGTTTTTAGAGTTTATAATGTATTTATGGGTTTTAGGTGGTTTTTTTTATGAATTCATTAGTTATTTTTAGCAGTTTTAGTGGTTTTTTGTTTTTAGGGAATTTTGTGTCTTTTTTTGGATTTTTATGGATATTAGGGATTTTAGGGATTTTGAAGTGTTTTAGGGGTTTTATGGTTTTGAGATGTTTTATGTTTTTTTTGGGTTTTTTGGATTTTTTTGGTTTGTTAAGGTTTTTTAGAGTTTTTAAACTGTTTTAGGGGTTTAAAATAATTTTAGAGTTTTTGGAGGGGTTAGATTTTTTATGATTTTTAGAATTTTTTATGGTTTTTAATGGATATTATTGTTTTTTGGGTATTTATTTTTTAGGGTTTTTAATGTTTATTAAGTTTTTTTGGTGTTGAAATTGTTAAGGTTTTTAAGGATTTCATTGTTGGTTTCTAGGTTTTTAGAATTTTTACAGTTTGAGGGAAAAGAAGGCTCGAGACTAGGTGAACCTAGTCCCCCAAAAATTATTAAAGAAAAGAAGAAACAAACAAAACATTACAAAGAGGGATTACAAACCCGGGTGTGTAACTCACCCTTTACATCAGACTCCACAAATTGTAGATAGAAAGGTGGGGCAATAAGGGAACACATCGAGTCCCTCTTCACAATGAGCTGATTGGAAAGGGTATCCGCTATTGAGTTCACCTCTCGATAAGCATGTGTGACATGGAGGTTCAGCCTTTGAAAAGGGGTGAGGCATTCCATCCACTGGGGAAGGATCCTTCAAGGGACTCTCCCAGACTTGTTCTTGAGGGCCTCCACTATAAGCAATTAGATATATTCAAGCCAAAGATGGCACCATCCAAACTGTCAAGAAAACCTAATCGCCTTTATCATGAACATAAATTCAGCTTCAAGGGCACACCGATTACCAATAAAGTTTTCAAAACATCCTTTAACAAAACGTCAGTGGGTGCAGAAGACCCTAACACACCATATGGGGCCTTTATGTTTTGAGGGGTTTTTAGGGATTTTTTGCATTTTTTATTTTTTTTAGGGATTATGGATTTTGAGGGATTTTTTGTGTTTTACGAGTTTTATGTATATCTTTTGGGTTTCAAGGGCTTATTTATATTTTTAGGTGTTTAAGGTTTTTTTAGATTTTTTAAAGTTTTAGGTGTATAACGAGTTTGTGGAATTTTTAGTTGGTTTTTATGTTTCTATGGTTTTAGGTGTATTTTAAGGTTTTTAGGAGTTTTTATGCCTTTTATGCTTTTTAAGGGTTTTTAGTGTTTTTATAATTTTAATAGGTTTTAAGTGTTTTTATGTGTTTTTATGTTAATAGGGCCTCCTGTGATTTTTCTAAGTTTTGGGGGGTATTTTACGTTTTAGTGATTTTTAAGGATTTTTATGGATTTTATAGTTTTTGATGGTTTTAAGGAATTTTTATTGTTTTCATGGGTTTTTGGGTATTAAGGTTTTTAGGTTTATTTGTTTTTTTGGTTGTTTTCCAATTTTAAGGTTTTTAACATTATTAGGGGTTTGAAGAATTTTTTGATCTTTTATTTGATTTTTACAGTTTTAAGGATTTTAGGGTTTTTTACTGTTTTTAGGGGTTTTTATGGTTTTTAATGTTTTAAAGTTTATTTGGGGTTTTACGGTTTTTATCCTTTTATAGGTTTATAGGGGGTTTGGTTAATTTTTTGATTTAATGGTCTTGGTAGGGGTTTTTAGGGTTTTTATGGTTTGTTATGTTTTTAGGAATTTTTATGACTTTTATGATTTTTATGGTTTTTCTGGGTTTTTAGGGAATTTGAGTGTAGTTATAAGGTTTTGGTGTTTTTTTGTGTTTTTTAATTTTTTTTTGCGTTTCTTATGTTTTTTGATTTTTTTAGGGTTTTACTTTTTTTAATTTTTTTTTACTTTATAGGGGTTTAAAGGTTTTTTAGAGTTTTTAGTGGGTTTTAGGTTTTTTATGTGGATTTAGGATTTTTATATTTTTTAACATCTTTAGTGGTTTAATGGGTCTTTAGAGTTCTTAGTGGTTTTTCATGGTTTTATGAGTTCTTTGACATTTAATGATTTATTGGTGTCATATGGTTTTTATCGTTTTTAGGGTTTTTAACATTTTCTAGGTTTTAGGGGCTTTATGTTTTTTTTATATTTTTGAGGTTTTCTAATTTCTTAGTCGTTTTAGTGTTTTTACATTTTTAGGTATTTTTGTGGATTTTTAATATTTTTAGTTTTATATGGTATTTTATAGATTTTTAAAGTTATTTGGGTTATTTAGGGTTTTAGGGGTTTTTTTTGGGTTTTAGGCATTTTTTTGGGAATTTTATGCGTTTATTGGTTTTATAGTTTTTACCATTTCTAGGGGTTTAATGGGATTTTAGGTTTTCAGTGGATTTTTAGGGTGTTTATGGGTTTTTACAGTTTTCAATGGTTTCTATGGTCTTTATGTTTTTTTGGGGGGGCTCTTATGGATTTTTGGACTTACTAGGGTGTTTAGTGTTTTGTTTAGTTTTTATATAATTTTAGTGTTTTTTGGTTTTTAATGCTTCTTAGCGTTTTTAGGGTTTTTTAGTTTCTTATATTTTGAGGGATTTTAGGGATTTTTTAAGATATTTATGGGTTTTAGGGGTTTTGTGGATTTTGATGCGTTTTTAGGGTTTTCAATATTTTTAGGATTTATGGTTACTTTGGTTTTTAGGATATTTTTATGTCTTTTTTTGTATTTTATGGTATTCTATATTTTTAAATGTTTTTACTGATTTTAAGGGTTTTTAGAGATTTTATTGGTTTTTCTGGTTTTTGAGTCTTTAGGTGTTTTTACCATTTTTTATGTTTTTAGGATTTTTTTGGAATTTTTTATGAATTTTTAGGATTTTTATGGATTTTAATAGTTTAAGGGAATTTGGGGTTTTTAGGTGTGTTAATGGTTTATAGGTTTTTATGGTTTTTGGGTTTTTATGGTTTTTTGAGTTTTTAATAGTTTCAAGGGTTTTTAGTTTTTTTATCAATTTAGGGGTTTAAGGGATTTTTAGAGTTTATAGTGTCTTTTTTTGTTTTCATGTTTATTAATGTTTTTAGTGCTTTGTATGTTTTATTGTCGTTTTTAGTGTTTTTAGGGAATTTTATGGTATTTTTGGGTTTTAGAATTATTTAGTTTTTAAGGGTTTTAAGGGTTTTTAGTTTTTAATGGTTTTCCTAGTGTTTTTAGGGTTTTATAATTTCTAAGGATTTTAGGTATTATTTAAGATTTTTTTTATGATTTTTAGGAATTTTGACGGTTTTAGGGTTTTTATGGTTTTTATGGATTTAAAATTTTTTGTTTTTTATTAGTTTTGAGTGTTTTTATGGTTTTACTAGGGGGTTTATATAGTTTTTAGTGTTCATTAAATTTTGAGGTATTTTTACGAATTTTTCTATATTTTTATTGGTTTTATTGTTTTTAGATAATTCGATGGGTTTTCATTCTTTTTGGGATTTTATCATTTTTTAGGTTTTATTGGGGTTTTATGTGTTTTTATAGTTTTTTTAGTTTTATAGGGTATTCAATGTTTTTTGGTGTATTTAATATTTTAGGGACTTTTAGGAACTTTTATGATTTTTATGGTTTTTAAGGGTTTTTTAGGATTTGAGGCATTTTAGGGGTTTTAGTGTATTTTTCATTTTTACCATTTTCGGCTTTTAAGTGGTGTTTTTTGAGTTTTTTGAGATTTTAATATATTATTTAGAGTTTTTAAAAAAACAATTAGGGGTTTAATGGGTTTTTATTGTAATACTATGTTTTTAGGGGTTTTATTGGTGTATAAGGTTTTTAAGGATTTTCGTGGTTTTATGATTTTTATGGTGTTTTGGGTTTAGGGGCTTTCAATGGTTTTTAGGGGCATTCGCTTTTTTTAATGTTTCTATGTATTTTATTTGTATTTAGTTTTTGGAGATCGTCTTAGGTATTTTCATAGTATTTAGGTTTTTATGTTTTTTATAGATTTTTAGATATTTTTTATGATTTTTATGGTTTTTATTATTTTTATGGATTTGAGGGTTTCAGGATTTTAATGTTTTTTATTATTTTTAGGGGTTTTTTCACGGTTTTTTAAACTTTTTCTAATTTTTTGGGGTTTTAATTATTTTATGGTATTTATGTTTTTCATTGGTTTTTCTAGGGGTTTTTTGTGTTTTTTCATTTTAGGAAATTTTAGTGATTTTTTAGTATTCTTATGGTCTTATAGGTCTTTTAGAAATTTTTTGTGTTTCATAGGTTTTTTTGGTAGAGTTTTTTTTGGGATTTCAAGGTTCCTTAGATGTTTTTTTGTTCTTGGGGTTGTAAGTGTTTTTATTATTTTTTTAGGGTTTTATGGTTTTATGGGGTTTTGGGGGTTTTATGGTTTTAGGGGCTTTTATGGTTTTTAGCATCTTTTAAGGGGTTTTAGGATGTTTTTCATATATAGGTTTCATAAGGATTATAGGTGTTTTTAGGTTTTTAGGGTTTATAATTTTTTTCATGGTTTTTATGGGAGTTTAAATCTTAAGGGATTTTTATGTATTTTTTTAATATTTTAAATTTTTATGGGTTTAAAGGATTTTGAAGGTTTTAGGGTTATTTTTTGGGTTTTAGGTTTTTTATCATTTTTATGTTATTAGGGGTTTGAAGAGTTTTTTAGTTTTTAATGTTTTCTCATGGGTTTTCATTATTTTCCTGAATTTTATATTTTAAATGATTTTTAATGACTTTTTTAGATTTTATTAATTTTGAGGGTTTATAGAGTGTTATGTTATAATAATTTTTTGGTTTTTTAGGGTTTTTTCAGTTTTTTTGGTTTTTTATGGTTCTATATATTTTATAACTTTTAGGGTTTAAATGGTTGTTTGTGTTTTTAGAGGTTTTTTATGGGGTTTATGGTTTTTAAGGTATTAGAGGTTTTGTGGTTTTTATGGGTTTTAGGGTTTTAGGATATTTTAGGCTTTTTAGATTTTTAGCATTTTTTAGGATTTTAGGGGTTTTATGTGTTTTTATGTTTATTAGGGTTTCTTATGGTTTTTATAGTTTTTTACGATTTTATGGATTTTTAGGATATTTATAGTTTTTATGGGGTTTTCATATTTTGAGGGGTTTTAGGGGTTTTTTATATTTTTAGCAATTTTATGCATTTTATGTGTTTTTCATATTTTAATGTTTTCTTAGGGTTTTCAGAATTTTTGGGTTTCATAGGGTTTTAGGGATTTTATGGGCCATTTTAATATTTTTATGGTTTTTAGGTTTTTTAGGGATTATGAATGTTGAGGTTTTTAAATTGTTTTATGGAATTTTTTATTTTTAAGGTTTTTTCAGTTTTTTAGTATTTTATGGTTTTTGTGTTTTTTTTAAATTTTTTAGAGGTCTAAATGGATGTTAGTGTTTTTCATCATTTTTAGGGGTTTTAAGTGTTTTCTGGGTTTTTAAGGTATTTGTGGGTTTTTATGGGATTTAGTTGTTTTATTGTTTTTAGGGGTTTTAGGATTTTTATATTTTCTTAGGTTTATTATGTGTTTTTAGGTTTTTAAGATTTTATTAGTGGTATTTAGGGCTTTATGTGTTTTTAGGTTTTTATGGATTTTGTATGATTAAATTTTTTTTATATATTTTTAGTTTTTTTATGGTTTTTTAGGGTTTTTAGGGGTTTATGGGTTTTTTTAGTTTTTTGGGTTTTATGTATTTTTAGAGTTCTGTAATTATTATTTGGGTTTAAAGTGTTTTAAAAGATTTTTGTGATTTAAGGGTTTTTATGGGTATTTAGGGATTTTATAGTTTTTATAGGTTTTTATAGTTTTTAGGGGGATTTTAGGGGTTTTAGGGTCATTATAGTATTTTAGGGTTTTTAGCATTTTTTATGATTTTGTGGTGTCCTAAGAGTTTTTAGGTTTTTATGCTTTTGTTTGTGTTTTTAGGTTTTTTTAGCTTTTTAGGAATCTTTTTGGGATTATTTTTGATTCTTAAGGAATTTATATTTTTTATGTATTTTGAGGGGTTTTAGGGTTTTTATGGTTTTTAGGGTTTTTAGAGTTTTTCACACTTTTTAGGTTTTTAGGGTTTTTATGTGTTTTTTCGTTATTAATGTTTCCTTAGGGTTTTTTTAGAATTTTAAAGATTTTATGTTTTTATGAATTTTATGAATTTTTAGTATTTTTATATTTTTAGTCTTCATTTGTATTTTTAGGTTTTATAGTGTGTTTATGGTATTTGGGGTCTTTATAGTTTTTTGGGGTTTTGGGGGCATTATAGTTTTTTTGGTTTTTAAGTTATATAGTATTTTTATTGTTTTTAAGGTGTTTTAGAGTTTCTTTTATGTTTTTAGGGGTGTCAAGGGGTTTTATAATTTTTAGTTGTTTTTATGTTTTTATGGGTTTTATGGTTTTTAAGCTTCTTAGGTGTATTTATTATTTTAGAGGTTTCAGTATTTTAGCATCTCTTTATGGTTATTATGTTCTTTAGTGTTTTTTGGGATTTTATGTGTTTTTTGGTTTTTAGGGTTCTCTTAGGGAGTTTTCTAGTTTTTTTAGTTTTTTTATGTTTTTCAGAATTATTAAGGATTTTTATGATTTTTTTGTGTTTTTAGGGGTTTGATGCCTTTTCTGTTTTTAGAGTTTTTATCATCTATTATATATTTTTAGATATTTTATGAGTTTTGGAATTTTTAAGATTTTATTGGGGGGTTTTAGGATTTTTAGGGATCTGTATTTTTATAGTATTGTAAGGAATATTTTAGGATTTTTGTTTGGGATTTTAATGGGTTTTTTGATTTTTTTTTTGTTTTTATGGTCTGTATAGTTTTTTGGGGTTTTAGGATTTTTTGAGTTTTTGGTGGTTTTATGTTTTGTTTTAATTTTTTTAGTGTTTTAGATGGATTTAGAGTTTTTTATTGATTTTTAGGATTTTATGTGTTTTTAGGGATTTTAGCATTTTAGGGTATTTAATGTTTTTGTATTTTTTTAGTTTTTTTTTCATTTTTATGTTTATGGGATTTTATGTTTTTTAATTTTCGGGGATTTCTTAGGGTTTTACAAGGTTTTTAGTGTTTTTATGTTTTTTTTATTTTTAGGTATTTTTAGGTTTTTATTTTATTTAGGGTTTTTAAGGATTTTTTTGGTTTTTAGTGTTTTTATGAATTTTTGGTTTTTAGGGTGCTTTTTAGTTTTTACGGGTTTTAAGGTTTTTTAGAATTTTTATATGTTTTGGGGGTTTTAATTTTTTTTTAATTTTTTTTGGTTTTTAGGGTATTTTTTGTTTTTTAGGTATATTTGAGTTAGGATTTTTTATGGGTTTTAGGGGGGTTTAGTGTATTTTTATGATTTTTATGGGTTTTATAGATTTTGAGGTTTTTTAGGAGCCTTTTGGATTTTGATTTTTTATGGGTTATCTGTTTTTTTATTTTTATTATTTTCTAAGGGGTTTTCAAGTTTTTATTGGTTTTTAGGTTCTTAGGTACTTTTAGAAAGTGTTAAGATTTGTTTTGGTTTTTATGGTTTTTAGGTATTTCCCTGTTTTTTATTATTTTATGGGTTTACTGGTTTTTGTTTTTTTTTGGATTTTGAGATTTTTAAGGGGATTAATTGATTTTAGGTTTCTATGGTTTTATTAGGGGTTGGCATGGGTTTTAATATTTTTTATATTTTTACAGAGTTTTAGGTTATTTTTGGGATGTTTTTGGTTTTTTCGATTTTAAGGACATTCATAGTTTTTAGGGTTTTTAGGTTTTTAGGGGGGTTTTTGTTTTTTCGGGTCTTTAGGCGTTTTTTTTTTTGTTTTTTTCAGGATTTTATTATTTATAGAATTTTTTTAACATTTTTTGTGATTTAAAGGGTTTTAGATATTTTAGTGGGGTTTTTTGGGTTTTATGGGTAAAGGGTTTTTATGTTTTTATTTGTTTGTATGGTTTTTAGGGGGTTTAATGGCTTTTGGGAATTTTTGGGTTTTTATGGTCTCTTTAGACATTTTAGAGTTTTTAAAGATTTTTAAGGTTTTTAGATGATTTAAGTGTTTTTTTGTATTTAAGCTTCTCTTTAGGTTTTTTATTTTTTAGGTTCTTTTATGTTTTTTTTATTTTTACCGATTTTTATCATTCTTGGAGATTTTTTTGGGTTTTATGGATTTTGAGGGTTTTAGGGTTGTAAGTGTTTTTTCGAGTTTTTTTAGAATTTTAGGGGTTTTATGTTTTTTATGTTTTTTAGGTTTTATTAATTTTTATCAAGGTTTTTTGTGTTTTTTTGTTTTCAAGTATATTTAGTGATTTTTTAGGATTCTTATATTTTTTAGGGATTTTATGGTTTCTAAAGTTTTTTAGGGTTTTTATTATTTTATAGGGTTTCTGTGGTTTTACTGTTTTTTTAGTTTTTTAGGGTTTCTTTGAGTTTTTAAGGTATAATGGGTTATTATAGTTTTCAATTTGTTTAGGCGTTTAATGGTTTTCTTAGTATTTATTTCATTTTATAGTTTTTAGGGTTTTAAATGTTTTGTAGGTATTTATGGGTTTTATGGTTTATATAATTTTTTTGGGTTTTTATAGTCTTTTTAAGGGTTTTATGGTTTTTAATGTTTTTAAAATTTTAGTGGTGTTAAGTGTTTTTAGGTTTTTATGGTTATCTTAAGGTTTTTTGGGTTGTATGTTTCTGGGGAATTTTATGAAATTTTTAAACTTTTATTGGTTTTTTAGAATTTTAGTTATGTCAGGCATTTTATGGATTTTACAATTCATGGTTTTTTGGTCTTTTAGTGGTTTAAAGTGTTTTTTTATTTTTAATATTTTCTTTTTCATTTCAGGGTTTTTAGGATTTTTCAAATTTTTAGGGATTTTAGGTATTTTAAAATTTTTATTAGCTTTTAGAGTTTTTAGGGACTTTTAAGGATTTAGGATTTTTAGGGTTTTTAGGGTTGTATGATTTTTTTTAGTTTTTAAAGGATTTTTTGGTATTTTATGGTTTTCAAAAAATTAATTTCTTTTAGGATTTTCAAGGTGTTTTATAATTTTTAGTGGTTTTGTGGGTTTTATGGGTTTTAACGTTCTTATGGTATTTCATATTTTTATATTTTTATGGATTTTTAGTATTTTTTATTTTTTATTAGGGTTTTTAGTTTTTTAGGGTTTTTAGATTTTTTTGGATTTTTTACGGGGTTTATGAGTTTTTTGGTCTTATAGGTTTTCTTAGGGTTTTTATTGGTATTTAAGGATTTTTAGATTCTTTGGGATTTAAAAGGGATTTTTAGTGTTTGTATGTGTTTTACGGTTTTTATGGATTTTGTGGGTTTTAGGGGTTTTTTATGGTATTAAGTGGTTTGAGGGTTTTTAATAGTTTTATGGTTGTAGGGGTACTACATGTTTTATGGTTTTAAGGTTTTCTTAGGGAATTTTTTTTGGTTTTTAGGGTTCTTTACTTTTTTAGGGATATTTTGGGATTTTCTTGATTTTTTGGATTTTTTAGGGTTTTTGGGATTTTGATGGGATATAAGGTTTTTTAGGGGTTTTTAATTTTTTAGATTTTAGGGTTTTTATTGGGTTTATTGATTTTTATAGGTTTAAGGTTTTTTTACCATTTTTAACATTTTTCGGTTTTTAAATGGTTTTTTGTGTTTTTAGTGAGATTTAGTGTTTTTATGGGTTTTTTGGGTTTTTTGGGTTTTTATGGTTTTTAGGGATTTTATGGTTTTTTAGGGTTTGTTATCATTTTTAGGTTTTTATAGGTTTTAATTTTCTTAATATTTTAAAGGTTCACTTAGTGTTTTTCAATGTTTTTAGGGTTGTTTAATTTTTTGTAATTTTTAAGGATTTTATGGTTTTTTAATATTTTTTAGTGTTTTTAGGAATTTGAGGATTTTTGTGGATTTTTTTGGGTTTTTAGTGTTTTTATTATTTTTAGGGGTAATTAGTTATTTTTTGGTTTTTGAGGTTTTCATAGGGGGTTTTCAGTTTTTTTCTTTTAGAGATATATTGGATTTTAGTATTTTTATGGATTTTTTGTGTTTTTCTTGATTTTGGGGGCTTTTAGGTATTTTAGGGTTTTTATGATTTTTCTAGGTTCTGTGGGTTTTCTAGTTTTTATGATTTTTAATTTTTTTAGAGTTTTCATACTATTTTAGGGGTTTGATAGGATTTTAGGTGATTAAATATTTTTAGAGTTTTTACTGGTTTGCATAATTTTTATGGGTTTTTTTGGGGTATTGAGGTTTTTAGGAGTATTTTTTTTGTTATTAGGGGTTTTAGGGTTTTTAGGTTTATTAGGTTCTTATAGGGTTTTAGGGTTTTTAGAATTTTTAGATTTTATATGGTTTTTAAATGTTTTTATATTTTTAAGGTTGTCTTGGGTTTTTTCACGGATTTTAGGGTTGTAAACATTTTTATGTATTTTTAAATATATTGTATGTTTTTGTGGGTTTTAGGGGTGTTAGGTATTTTGAGAGGATTTATGGTTTCTTTTAGGTTTTTACGGTTTTAGGGTTTTAGTGGTTATTAGGTTTTGTAAGTGTTTTTAGTGTTTTTAGGTTCTTAATGTTTTCGTAGGTTTTTTTAGGTTTTTAGGAATTTTTAAATTTTTATGGATTTCTAGGTATTTTTTTTAAGTTTTTTGTTTTATATTGATTTTGGGGATTTTTGTGCAAGAAAGATGTGAGGGTCGGGCTATCCCCCCCCCCCCCCAAATTTATTAAAAAGAAAAAAGTAAACACAACAAATAAGGGAAGGGAGGGGTCAAATTACCCACACCCAAAAAACCCCTTACAACCCACGCCAAAAGAAGGAAAAGAAAAAAGAAAGAGACTCAAAAACAAACCCAACAGCGGCATCATCACGTCACATCCAGCCAGTACCAACATCCCGCAGTACCACATTCAATCATCACAGCAACACAGCAGCAACATCGCATCCAAACCAACCCGCCCCAGCAACCAACAGCACCAAATCCGACATCACAACCAATCACAACCAGCAGCATCAAACCACATCACAAGCACCGCAACCAAACACAACCTTCTTCACCTCCTATCAAAAAGAAACTAGAAACACATAGGACAGCATCCCGCACATTCAACAGAACAAAAATCCCACACCCATAGCTATTCAAAACCAAACCAGCACCACATCCACCAACCTCAATCTCATTTTTCCTCCAATCCAGCTTCAACAATGACTCACAACCATACCAAAAACAGATCAAAAGACCACATTCCACCATAGCAACCAGGACACATCTCATCTTGACCAGAACATCATCAGCAGCACAGACCAAAGACGAAACTAAGGATCCAGAAGCACAAACCTGTGCCTTCACTTTCCGCAGCCACCAAAACCCGTCAAAAGGCCATGAGAACCAGCAGATCCCTCTCAGACTCATATCTGGAGAACCAGACCCAAGCATGGAAGTGGTATGTCATATCCTGAATATCATGAGTCCCTCCGTACCCATCGTTCATTATCACGGATCCAGAGTGGCCAGGCCGCCGTTCGGAGAAGGCCAAACCGCCAAAGCAAATGGTAGGACCCTACCGCCAAGAAGCTGAAGGCGTCCGCCGAAGACCAAATCTGTTGAGAACACTCCTCAAAGTGGAGAAGAAGTTGAGATCTGCAAATCCACTTACCGTAACGCCCAGATCTGACCTGCACCTCCATGGAACCGAAGCGCCGCACGGTGGAAGTCCCATATCTGAACGGCTCTACCATTGTCCTGAAAAGCTACGGTGAGGAAGGGCCATAGCCGATCCACACCTCCAAGAATCTGCAACGCCGAAAGTCGGGGGATCCAGGTCTGACCATGATTCCACACGAATCCAAGACCGCCGATCCAGTCTCAGAACACAGAAAGCAGGGAACCGCCACCACCTTGACTTCGCACCCATCTCTATCAGATCCCACCATAGAAGACCAGATCTAGCCTCGGAAAACCATAACCTAGAAAAATCCAGCCGCCAAGAAATAGATCTAGTAGCAGCGAACCAGAAAACTCCTCCCTACACTTCAATCCGTCATCCCGAATGAAACCACCACAATCGAGGGTTACCAAGGAGGGCCGAAATCACCCATAACATTCTGCACCACAAAGCCTTCAGAAGAGACATGATCTGCCATCGAAGGATCACGCTGAAAACCCTAGGAAGGGGAAGAACACGAGAGCGCCGAGAGCTCCAGCCGGGAGAGAAATCCGCCATCTTTTGTTTCCTTGGGGATTTTTTGGGGTTTTAGGGTGTTTTAAGGTTTTTTGGGGTTTTATGGGTCTTTTTGGATTTATAGGGTTTTAGGACCTTATATGGTTTTTAAGGATTTTTAGATTTCATTGGGGTTTGATTTGTGCTTACATTTTGAAGGTTTTGTTTTGGGTTTCCATGTATTTTAGAGCATTTTAGTGATCTATTAAGATTTTTGTGGGGTTTTAGGGTCTTTAGGTATTTTCAGATGTTTTAGAGGGTCTAAGGGGTTTTGACGGTCTTTATCATTTTTATGTTTTTAGGGGTTTTATATTATTTTAGGATTTTATGGGTTTTATAGTTTTTAAGAGTTTTTAGAGTTTTTATGTTTTTATCAATTCATATGAATTTTTAAACATTTTAAGGTTTTATTGGGAATTAATTGGTTTTATGGTTTTTAGGTTTTGATTGTTTTTTGGGGTTTTATTGAGTTTTAGGGTCTTTAAGGTGTTTTAGAGTTTTTTTATTTTTAGCGGTTAAATGATTTTTAGAATATTTAGGTGGTCTTAGTTTTCAAATAGTATTCTAGGGTATTTAAGGTGTTTTAGGGTTTTTAATGATTTTTCAGGTTTTATATTTATTTTTTTATAGTTTTAAAGGAATTTTATGGATTTTAGTGTCTTTTAGGGTTCTTTAGGGGTTTTGGTATTTTTTGGTTTTTAAGGGTTTTAAGTGTTTTCAGGTTTTTGTGGTTTTTATGGATTTTTTTGCGTTTTTCAGGATTTATTTTTTATAGTGGATTTTTATATTTTAATGGGATTTTATGTATTTTAGGGACTTTTAAGGTTCTTTAGTGGTTTTAGTTTTTTTTAAGTGTTTTAAGTGTTTTCAGGTTTTTATGGTTTTTTTGTATTTTTAGGGGTTTTATGGTGTTTTTATATTTTTATGAATTTCTTGGGCCTTTTAGGCTTTTTATAGTTTTTATTTTTTATAGATATAGTGGGGTTTTAATTTTTCAATTATTTTATTATTATTATGGTTATTTGGGATTTTATGGGTTTTTTTGAGTTCTTTTGTTTTTAGGTAGTTTTAGAGTAATTTTAACATTTTAAGGGTTTTAAAGTGTTTTTAGAGTTTTTAGTTGGATTTTATGGGTCTTTATAGTTTCTATGGTTTTAGGGATTTTTATTGGTTTTAGGGGTTTTAGTATTTTTAAATATTTTTAGTTTCTCGCGGGTTTTTTTAGTTTTTATTATATTTACCATTTTTAATGTTTTAATGTGTTTAATGAGTTATTAGAGTTTTAGGGTGTTTTATGGTTATTATGATTTTTATGGGTTTTTTGGTTTTTTTTGTTTTTAGGGGGTTTAATGTTTTTAAGGGTATTAAGGGGTTTTATGTTTTATTTTGATCTTAATTGTTTTAGGTTTTTATGGTTTTCTTAAGGATTTTATGGTTTTTTTTCTTTTTGGATTCTTAGAGATGTTTTATGTTTTTTGTGGTTTTTAAGGATTTTTAGGTGTTTAATGTTTTTTGGGGTTTTTATAATTTTTTATATTGTTTTAAAGGGGTTTTAGAGTTTTTGTTGGTTTTATGGTTTTTTTAGGTTTTACGGTTTTTATGGGTTTTATGGTTTTTATATTTTAATTATTTTTTTATTTTTTAGGTTTTAGGGGTTTTAACTGTTTTTTGATTTTTAAGGTTTTCTTATGGTTTTTCAAAATTTTAAGGTTTTTTATGTTTCTGGTGATATTTTGGGATTTTTTAGCATTTTTATAGTTTTTAAGGTTTTTAGAAATATTGAGGGGTTCAAGGATTTTTTATGTTTTAACGTTTTTAGGGTTTTTTTGGGTTTTTTAAGTTATTTATGGTATTAAGGTTCTTTAGAGTTTTTAACTATTTTACAGTTTTATAGAGTTTTTATATTTTTAGTGGTTTTTAACATTTTTTTTAGTTTTTTGGTGTTTTTAATATTTTTATGGGTTTTTAGGTTTTTAGGGTTTTAAGGTCTTTAAGTGTTTTAATTTTTTTTATGTTTTCAAGGGTTTTAAGTGTTTTTATGTTTTTATGTTTTTTTTGGGGTTTTGAAGGATATCAGGGGTTTTTTGAGGGATTTTCAAGGATGTTTTATGAATTTTTTGGGCTTTTATTGTTTTTATGTATTCTGGGGGGTGTTATGGTTTTTAGGGTTGTTAGGGGTTTTAGGATTTTTTGTGGTTTTAGAGGCTGTTTAGTTATATAGGGTTTTATGGTATTTTACTGTTTTTTTTAATTTTCTGAGGTTTAAAGGGGTTTTAGAATTTTTAGTGATTTTAAAGGTTTTGGGGTTTTCAATAGATTTTAGGGGATTTGTGGTTTTTAGGGTTTTGAGATTTTTATGGTTTGAAAGTTCTTTTACGTTTTTTAGCATTGTTTAGTTTTTTAGGGGTTTTAATTATTTTAGTTGTTTATAAATTTCTGAGTTGTTTTCGTGTTTTTAGTGATTTTTTTGTTTTATGTATTTTTAGGTATTTTTTATGATTTTATGGGTTTTTTAGGATTTTATGGATTTTAAGGTTTTTAGGGATTATGAGTGTTTTAGGATTTTAGTGTTTTTAGGGGGTTTTTTTGTATTTTTTGTATTTTCTTGGTTTTTTCATTATTTTTTTGGTTGTTAGGGTTTTTTATGTTTTTAATGTGATTTGGGTTTAGAGGTCTTTTAATGTTTTTAGTAGGATATAATAATTGTTATATATTTTTATTCTTTTATAATTTATAAGTGTTTTACATTTTTTATGTTTTTTAGTGTTTTTAGAGTTCATAATGTATTTATGGGTTTTAGATTGTTTTAGGATTTTAGGGTTCATTAAAAAAATTTAAAGGTTTTAGTGTTTTTTTCTTTTTAGGGAATTTTGGGTCTTTTTTTTGGATTTTTATGGTTATTAGGGATTTTAGGGATTTTGATGGGATTTAGGGGTTTTAGGGTTTTTAGAGGTTTTATGGTGTTTTTGTGTTTTTTGGATTATTTTGGTCTGTTACAGTTTTTTTGAGTTTTTAACTATTTTAGGGGTTTAAAAGGATTTTAGAGTTTTTGGAGGGGTTAGAGTTTTTATAATTTTTAGAATTTTCTATGGTTTTTAAGGGATATTATTATTTTTTGGGCTTTTATTTTTTATAGATTTTAATGTTTTTTATGTTTTTTAGGTGTTTAAATTGTTAAGGTTTTTAAGGATTTCATCATTGGTTTCTAGGTTTTTAGAGTTTTTACATTTTAATGGAAAAGAAGGCTCGAGACTAGGTGAACCTAGTCCCCCAAAAATTATTAAAGAAATGAAGAAACCAACAGAACGTTACAAAGAGGGATTACAAACCCAGGTGTGTAACTCACCCTTTACATCAGACTCCACAAATCGTAGATAGTAAGGTAGGGCAGCGAAGGACCACATCGAGTCCCTCTCCACAATGACATGATTGGAAAGGGCATCCGCTATTGAGTTTGCCTCTCGATAAGCGTGTGTGACAAGGAGGTTCAGCCTTTGAAAAGGGGTGAGACATTCCATCCACTAGGGAAGGATCCTTCAAGGGACTCTCCCAGACCAGTTAGTGAGGGCTGCCACTATAAGCAATTAGTTAGATTCAAGCCAAAGATAGCTCCATCCAAAACTGTCAAGAAAACCTAATCGCCTTTATCATGAACATAAATTCAGCTTCAAGGGCACACCCATTACCAATAATGTTTCGAAAACTGCCTTTAACAAAACCACAGTGGGTGAAGAAGACCCTAACACACCCTAAGGGGCCTTTATGTTTTGAGGGGTTTATAGCGATCTTTTAGTAATTTTTATGTTTTTTAGGGTTTAGGGATTTTGAGGGATTTTTAGTGTTTTAGGGGTTTTATGGTTATCTTTTGGTTTTCAAGGGGTTTTTAAGATTTTTAGGTGTTTAAGGTTTTTGTATATTTCTTAAGATTTTAGGTGTCTAAATAGTTTGGGGAATTTTTAGTTGGTTTTTATGTTTCTATGGGTTTTAGGTGTATTTTAAGGTTTTTAGGAGTTTTTATGCCTTTTATACTTTCTAGGGGTTTTTACTATTTTTAGAATTTTAATAGGTTTTATGTGTGTTTAAGTGTTTTTATATTAATAAGGTTTCCTATGATTTTCCATGTTTTGGGGTTATTTTACGTTTTGGTGATTTTTAGGGATTTTAATGGATTTTTATAGTTTTTGATGGTTTTAAGGAATTTTGATTGTTTTCATGGGTTTTGGGTATTATAGTTTTTAGGTTTTTTTGGTTTTTTGGTTGTTTTCCAATATTTGGGTTTTTAACATTTTTTGGGGTTTGAAGGATTTTTTAATCTTTTATTTGATTTTTACAGTTTTAAGGATTTTAGGGTTTTTAATGTTTTTAGGGGTTTTTATGGTTTTTAATGTTTTAACGTTTTTTTGGGTTTTAAAGTTTTTATCCTTTTATAGGTTTTTAGTGAATTTGGTTGTTTTTTGAATTTAATGGTTTTGGTGGGGGTATTCAGGGTTTTTATGGTTTTTTATGTTTTTAGGAATTTTTAAGTGTTTGTGATTTTTATGGTTATTTTGGGTTTTTAGGGAATTTGAGTGTAGTTATGGGGTTTTGGGTTTTTTTTGTGTTTTTAATTTTTTTTTCATTTCTTATGTTTTTTGAGTTTCTTAGGGTTTTAAATTTTTTAATTTTTTTTACTTTTTAGGGTTTTAGAGGTTTTTTATATTTCTTTGTGGGTTTTATGGTTTTTATGTAGATTTAGGATTTTTATATTTTTTAACATCTTTAGTGGTTTAATGGGTCTTTAGAGCTTTTTGTGGTTTTTTATGTTTTTATGAGTTTTTAGACATTTTATGATTTATTGGTGTCTTATGGTTTTTATCATTTTTATGGTTTTTTACATTTTCTATGTTTTAGTGGATTTATGTGTTTTTATATTTTTGAGGTTTTCTAATTTTTCAGTCTTTTTAGTGTTTTTACATTATTAGGTATTATTGTTGATTTTTTTGATTTTTAGTTTTATAGGGGATTTTTTAGATTTTTAAAGTTATTTGGGTTATTTAATGTTTTAGGGTTTTTTCGGGGTTTTAGGAATTTTTTTGAGAATTTTAGGCATTTTAAGGGTTTTATAGTTTTTACCATTTATAGGGGTTTAAACTGATTTTATGTATTTAGTGGATTTCTAGGGTCTTTATGGGTTTTTATAGTTTTAAATGGGTTTTATGGTCATTATGTTTTGGGGGGGGGGGCTTATGGATTTTAGGACTTACTAGGGTGTTTAGTGTTTTGTTTAGTTTTTATAGATTTTATGTGTTTTTAGGTTTTTAATGCTTCTTAGGGGTTTTTTAGGGTATTATAGTTTCTTATATTTTGAGGGATTCTAGGGATTTTTTAAAATATTTATGGGTTTTGTGGGTTTTGTGGATTTTTATGGATTTTTATGTTTTTTAGTATTTTTAGGATTTACGGTTACTTTGGGTTTTAGGGTCTTTTTGTGTCATTTTTTTGTATTTTATGGTATTCTATATTCTTAAATTTGTGTAGTGATTTTAAGGGTTTTTAGAGATTTTATTGGTTTTTCTGGTTTTTAGGTGTTTTTGGGATTTTAATGATTTAGGGGGTTTTGTGGTTTTTAGTGGATTTAGGGTTTCTATAGATTTTTGGTATTTTATTTGTTTAAGTGTTTTTACATTTTTTATGTTTTTACAATGTTTTTTGTATTTTTTATTTTTTTTTATGATTTTTATAGATTTTAATAATTTAAGAGAATTTGAGGGTTTTTAGGTGTGTTAATGGTTTATAGGTTTTTATGGTTTTTTAGGTTTTTATGGTTTTTTGAGTTTTTAGGGGTTTCAAGGGTTTTTAGTTTTTTTTTCTTTTTAGGGGTTTAAGGGATTTTTAGAGTTTTTGGTGGTTTTTAGGCTCTTTTTTTTGTTTTCATGTTTATTAATGTTTTTATAGTTTTGTATGTTTTATTGTCGTTTTTTGTGTTTTTAGGGAATTTTACGGTATTTTAGTGTTTTATAATATTTTAGTTTCTTAGGGGTTTTAAGGGTTTTTTGTTTTTAATGGTTTTAATAGTGTTTTAGGGTTTTATAATTTCAATGGAATTTAGGTCTTTTTTATGAATTTTTTGTTTTTTAGGAATTTTAAGAATTTTGACAGTTTTAGGGTTTTTATGGTTTTAACTTTTTTTGGTTTTTAGTGTTTTTGAGTGTTTTTATGTTTTTATGATTCTATTAGGGGTTTTTTATAGTTTTTTGGGTTCTTTAAATTTTTAGGAATTTTTACAAATTTTTCAATATTTTTATAGGTTTTTAAGGGTTTTAGATATTTCGATGGGTTTTCATTCTTTTGGGGATTTTATCATTTTTTTATGTTTTATTGGGGTTTTATGTGTTTTTATAGGGTTTTCAATATTTTTTTGGGTATTTACAATTTTAGGGACTTTTAGTATCTTTTATGATATTTATGGTTTTTAAGGGTTTTTTTTGATTTGAGGCATTTTAGGGGTTTTAGTGTATTTTTCATTTTTACCATTTTTTGGATCCTAAGTGGTGTTTTTGATTTTTTTAGTGATTTTAATATATTTTTAGAGTTTTTAAACGTTTTTAGGGGTTTAATGGGTTTTTATTGTAATACTAGGTTTTATGGTTTTTATGGGTGTATAAGGTTTTTAACGTTTTTTGTGGTTTTATGATTTTTAGGGTGGTTTGGGATTTAGGGGATTTCAATGGATTTTAGGGGCTTTCAATTTTTTATATCTTTTTTGGCATTTTGTTTGTTTTTAGTTTTTTGAGATTTTCCTAGGTTATTTCATGGTATTTAGGTTTTTTAATGTTTTTAGAGATTTTTAGGGTTTTTTAGGATTTTTATGGTTTTGATTATTTTTAGGGATTTGAGGTTTTTAAGATTTTAATGTTTCCCATTATTTTTAGAAGTTTTTCAGGGTTTTTAAAACTTTATCTATTTTTTGGTGGTTTAATTATTTTATGGTATTTAAGTTTTTCATAGGATTTTCCTGGGGTTTTAGGTTTTTTTTCTTTTTAGGAACTTTTAGTGATTTTTTAGTATTTTTATGGTCTTATAGGTCTTTTACGGATTTTTTATGTATCATAGGTTTTTTTGGTTGAGTTTTTTGGGATTTAAATGTTCCTTAGATTTTTTTTATTCTTGGAGTTTTAAGTGTTTTTAGTATTTTTATTACAGTTTAATGGTTTTATGGGTTTTTAGGGGTTTTAAGGATTTTTGGGTTTTAATTCTTTTTAGCATCTTTTAAGGGGTTTTAAGATTTTTTTCATTTATAGGTTTCTTAAGGATTTTAGGTGTTTTTAGGTTTTTTATGGTTTATAATTTTTTTTCAGGGTTTTTATGGGAGATTAAATCTTAAAGGGTTTTTTCTGTATTTTTTTATTATTTTAATTGTTTTTATGGGTTCATATTATTTTGAAGGTTTTTAGGATTATTTTTTTGGGTTTTATATTTTTTATCGTTTTTATGTTATTAGGGGTTTGAAGAGTTATTTAGTTTTTAATGCTTTCTCATGCTTTTTCAGTGTTTTTAGGGATTTTATATTTTAAATAATTTTTAAGGACTTTTTGGGATTTTTATGGGTTTTTATTGATTCTGAGGGTTTTTAGAGTTTTATGTTTTAAATTTTTTTGGGCGTTTTAGGGTTTTTTCAGTTTTTTTAGGTTTTTATGTTTTTATATTTTTTAATCCTTTTAGGGTTTAAATGGTTTTTTTCTTTTTAGAGGTTTTTTTATGTTTTTTATGGGGTTTAAGGTTTTTAAGGTATTATTGGTTTTGTGGTTTTTATTGGCTTTAGGGTTTTAATATCTTCTAGGATTTTTAGGATTTTTATCATTTTTTAGGTTTTTAGGGGTTTTAAGTGTTTTTTGTTTATTAGGGTTTCTTAAGGTTTTTAGTTTTTTTTACGATTGTAGGGATTTCTAGGTTGTTTATGTTTTTTTTTGTTTTTTCCATATTTTTAGGGGATATAGGGGTTTTTTATATTTTTAGAAATTTTATGTGTTTTAAGAGTTTTTCATATTTTAATGTTTTCATAGGGTTTTCAGGCTTTTAGGGTTTCTTAGGTTTTTAGGGATTTTATGGGCCATTTTAATATTTTTATGGTTTTTAGGTTTTTTAGGGATTATGAATGTTTAGGTTTTTCAAGTGTTTTATGGTATTTCTTATTTTAAAGGTTTTTTTAGTTTTTTGGAATTTTTATGGTATTTGTGGTTTTTTTAAATTTTTTAGAGGTCTCAATGGATGTTAGGGTTTTTCATCATTTTTAGGGTTTTCAAGTGTTTTTTGGGTTTTTAAGGTATTTTTGGTTTTTTATGGGATTTCGATGTTTTATTGTTTTTATGGGTTTTTGGAATTTTATAGTTTCTTAGGTTTATTAAGTGTTTTTAGTTTTATAAGATTTTATTAGTTGTATTCATGGTTTTATGGGTTTTTATGTTTTTATGGAATTTGTATCATTAAAATTGTTTTTGTATATTTTTAGGGATTTTATTGTTTGTTAGGGTTTTTAAGGTTTATGGGGGTTTTGAGTTATTTGGGTTTTCTGTATTATTAGAGTTCTGTAATTATTATTGGGGGTTAAATCATTTTAAAAGATTTCTGTGGTTTAAGGGTTTTTATGGTTATTTATGGATTTTATAGTTTTTATGGGTTTTTATAGTTTCTAGGGGGTTTTAGGGGTTTTAGGGTCGATATAGTATTTTAGTGTTTTAGCGTTTTTTTAGTTTTTCTGGTGTCCTAAGTGTTTTTAGGTTTTTATTCTTTTGTTTGAGTTTTTAGGTTTTTTTACAATTTTAGGAATCTTTTTTGGGATTATTTTAGGATTTTTATGGATTTTTATAGTTTAATGGAATTTGAGGGATTTTAGGTGTGTTAATGGTTTATAGGTTTTTATGGTTTTATAGGGATTTATTGTTTTTTTGAGTTTTTAGGTGTTTCAAGGGTTTTTAGTTTTTTTATCATTTTATGGGTTTAAGGGATTTTTAGTGTTTTTAGTAGTTTTCAGGGTCTCTTTTTTTTCATTTTTATTAATGTTTTTAGAGCTTTGTATGTTTTATTGTCGTTTTTAGGGTTTTTAAGGAATTTTATAGTATTTTAGGGTTTTAGAATTTTTTAGTTTTTAGGGGTTTTAAGGTTTTTTAGATTTTAATAGTTTTCCTAGTGTTTTTATGCTTTTATAATTTCTATGTATTTTAGGTCTTATTTATGATTTTTTTTTGTTTTTTAGGATTTTTAGGAATTTTGACGTTTTTAGGGTTTTTATGGTTTTTATGGTTTTAACATTTTTTAGGTTTTAGTGGTTTTGAGTGTTTTTATGTTTTTAAGGTTTTATTAGGGGTTTTATATAGTTTTTAGGGTTGTTTAAATTTTTAAGTATTTTTACAAATTTTTCAATGTTTTTATGGGTTTTAAGGTTTTTAGATATTTCGATGGGTTTTCATTCTTTTTGGGATTTTATCATTTTTTAGGTTTTATTGTGGTTTTAGGTGTTTTTATAGTTATTTTGGTTTTTGTAGGGTATTTAATGTTTTTTGGGGTGTTTACAATTTTAGGGAATTTTAGTAACTTGTATGATTTTTATGGATTTTAAGGGTTTTTTAAGATTTGAGGCATTTTAGGGGTTTTAGTGTATTTTTCATTTTTACCATTTTTTGGCTTTTAAGTGCTATTTTTGAGTTTTTAGAGATTTTAATATATTTTTTATAGTTTTCTAAAAGTTTTTAGGGAATTAATCAGTTTTTATTGTAATACTATGTTTTTAGGGTTTTTATTGGTGTATAAGGTTTTTATGGTTTTTCGTGGTTTTATGATTTTTAGTGCATTTTTGGGTTTAGGGGATTTCAATGGTTTTTATGGGATTTCAATTTTTTTATGTTTTTAGGGATTTTATTTGTGTTTAGGTTTTTGAGATCTTCTTAGGTTTTTTCATGGTATTTATGGTTTTTAATGTTTTTAGAGATTTTTAGAGATTTTTTAGGATTTTTATGGTTTTGATTGTTTTTAAGGATTTGAGGGTTTCAGGATTTTAATGTTTTTTATTATTTTTAGATGGTTTTCAAGGTTTTTAAAACTTTTTCTATTTTTTGGTGGTTTTAATTATTTTATGGTATTTAAGTTTTTCATAGGATTTACTAGGAGTTTTAGGTTTTTTGCTTTTTAGGCACTTTTAGTGATTTTTTATTATTTTTATGGTCTTATAAGTCTTATAGGAATTTTTTGTGTTTCATAGGTTTTTTGGTTGAGTTTTTTGGGATTTCAAGGTTCCTTAGATGTATTTTATGTTCATGGTGTTTTATGTGTTTTTATTATTTTTATTAGGGTTTTATGGTTTTATGGGTTTTTCGGGGTTTTATGTTTTTAGGGGTTTTTAGGGTTTTTAGCATCTTTTAAGGGGTTTTATGATTTTTTCATTTATTGGTTTTTTAAGGATTATATGTGTTTTTAGGTTTTTATGATTTATAATTTTTTTGAAGGTTTTTATGGGAGTTTAAATTTAATGTTATTTTTAGGTATTTTTTTGTTATTTTAATTTTTATATGGGTTTCAAGGATTTTGAAGGTTTTTAGGCTTATTTTTTTAGGTTTTAGTTTTTTTATCATTTTTATGTTATTCGATGTTTGAAGAGTTATTTAGTTTTTAATGTATTCTCATGGATTTTCATTGTTTTCATGGATTTTATATTTTAAAGGATTTATAATGACTTTTTTTGATTTTTATGGTTTTTTATTGATTTTGAGGGTTTATAGAGTTTTATTTTTTAAGAATTTTTTGGATTTTTTGGGTTTTTTTAGTTCTTTTTAGTTTTTATATTTTTATATTTTTTAAACCTTTTAGGGTTTAAATGGTTATTTGTGTTTTTAAAGGGTTTTTATGTTTTTATGGGGTTTATAGTTTTTAAGGAATTTGAGGTTTTGTGGTTTTTATGGGTTTTAGGGTTTTAGGATATTTTTGGTTTTTTAAGATTTTTAGAAATTTTTAGGTTTTAGGGGGTTTATGTGTTTTTATGTTTATTAGGGTTTATTAAGGTTTTTTTGTTTTTTTAATATTTTAGGTAATTTTAGGATATTTATATTTTTCATGGGTTTTTCATATTTTGAGGGGTTTTAGGGGTTTTTAGATTTTTATCAATTTTATGTGTTTAAAGTGTTTTTCGTATTTTAATGTTTTCTTAGGGTTTTCAGGATTTTAGGGTTTCTTAAGGTTTTAGGGATTTTATGGGCCATTTTCATATTTGTATGGTTTTTAGGTTTTTTAGGGATTATGAATGTTGAGGTTTTTAAAGTGTTTTATAGAATTTCTGATTTTTAAGGTTTTTTTCAGTTTTTCATTATTTCTACAGTTTTTGTGTTTTTTTAAATTTTTTAGAGGTCTAAATGGATGTTAGTGTTTTTCATCATTTTTAGGGTTTTCAAGTGTTTTCTGGGTTTTTAAGGTATTTGTGGTTTTTTTGTGATTTAGGTGTTTTATTGTTTTTAGGGGTTTTAGGATTTTTTTAGTTTCTTAGGTTTATTTGGTGTTTGTAGGTTTTTAATATTTTATTAGTGGTATTCAGGGTTTTATGGGTCGTTATGTTTTTATGGTTTTTCTATGATTAAAATTTTTTTTATAAATTTTTGGGGTTTTATGGTTTTTAGGGTTTTTAGGGGTTTTGGGTTTTTTGAGTTTTTGGGTTTTATGTATTTTAGTGTTATGTAATTATTATCAGGGTTTATTGTGATTTATAAGATTTTTGTGGTTTATGGGGTTTTAAGGGTATTTAGGGATTTTATAGTTTTTATAGGTTTTTATAGTTTTTAGGGGGTTTTAGGAGGTTTAGGGTCATTATAGTATTTTTGGGTTTTTAGCGTTTTTTATGTTTTTGTGGTGTCCTAAGGGTTTTTAGGTTTTTATTCTTTTGTTTGAGTTTTTAGGTTTTTTACATTTTTAGGAATCTTTTTGGGATTATTTTAGATTTTTATGGAATTGATATTTTTTATGTATTATGAGGGGTTTTAGGGTTTTTATGGTTTTTAGGGTTTTTAGATTTTTTAACACTTTTTAGGTTTTTAGTGGTTTTATGTGTTTCTTGGTTACTAATGCTTCCTTAGAGTTTTTTAGAGTTTTAAAGGTTTTATGTTTTTATGAATTTTAGGATTTTTTATTATTTTTATAATTTTTAGTCGTTTTTTGTATTTTTAGGGTTTATAGTGTTTTTATGGCTTTTTGGGTCTTTATATTTTTGTTTGGGTTTTGGGGGCATTATGGATTTTTTTGTTTTTAAGTTATGTATTATTTTTATTTTTTTAAGGGGGTTTAAGGGTATTTTATGTTTTTAGGGGTGTCAAGGGTTTTTATAATTTTTAGTTGTTTTTATGTTTTTCTGGGTTTTATGGTTTTTAACGTTTTTAGGTGTTTTTATGATTTTAGAGGTTTCAATTTTTTAGCATCGCTTTATGGTTATTATGTCTTTTAGTGTTTTTTGGGATATTATGTGTTTTTTGGTTTTTAGGGTTCTCTTAAGTATTTTTCCTGGTTTTTTTAGTTTTTTATGTTTTTTATGATTATTAAGGTTTTTTATGATTTTTTTTTTGTTTTTAGGGGTTTGAGGCTTTTTATGTTTTTAGGGTTTTTATCATCTTATATATATTTTTAGATATTTTATAAGTTTTCGGGTTTTAAAGATTTTATTAGGGGGGTTTACGGTTTTTAGGGATCTTTATTTTTTTATTATTGTAAGGAATAATTTAGGATTTTTGTTTGGGATTTTGAGGGGTTTTTTTGGTTTTTTTGGTTATTATGGATTTTTTTAGTTTTAGGGGATTTTTAAGTTTTTAGTAGTTTTTAGTTTTGTTTTATTTTTATTAGTTTTTTAGATGGTTTTAGAGTTTTTTTATTGAATTTTAGTATTTTATGGGTTTTTAGGGATTTTAGGATTTTACGGTATTTAATGTTTTTTGTAATTTATTATTATTTTTTTCATTTTTATGTTTATGGGGTTTAAATGTTTTAATTTTTGAGGATTTAATAGGGGTTTTGAATGTTTTTAGTGTTTTTATGTTTTTTTATTTTTAGGTATTTTTTGGGTTTTTAGGGGTTTTTAGGGTTTTTAGAGTTTTTATGATATTTTGGTTTTTAGGTTTCTTTTTAGTTTTTATGGGTTTTAAGGTTTTTTAGAGTTTGTAAATGATTTTATGGGTTTAAATTGATTTTAATGTTTTTTTAAGTTATTTTTTTGTTTTTAGGTTTCTTATGAATTAGGAGTTTTTTTATGGTTTTTTGGGGGGGTTAGTGTATTTTTATCGTTTTTATGGGTTTTATTGATTTTGAGGTTTGTTAGGAGCCTTTTGGATTGTGATTTTTTATAGGCTATATGTTTTTTTATTTTTATTATTTTCTTAGGGGTTTTCATGTTTTTATTGGTTTTTAGGTTTTTAGGTACTTTTAGGAAGTGTTTAGATTTGTTTTGGTTTTTATTATTTTTAGGTATTTTCATGTTTTTTATTTTTTTAGTGTTTTACGGGTTTTTGTGTTTTTAGGGATTTTAAGATTTTTAAGGGGTTTAATCGATTTTAGGTTTATATAATTTTATTAGGATTTGGCATGGGTTTTATGAGTTTTTTTGTTTTTATGGATTTTTAGGATATTTTTGGGATGTTTTTGGTTTTTTTATTTTAAGGACATTCATAGTTTGTAGGGTTTTTAGGTTTTTAGGTGTTTTTTTTTTGTTTTTTGGGTCTTTAGGCATTTTTGTTTTGTTTTTCAGGTTTTTAATATTTATAGGATTTTTTAAACATTTTTTTGTGATTTAAAGTGTTTTAGAGATTTTAGTAGGTTTTTTTGTTTTATGGGTAAAGGGTTTTTATGTTTTTATTTGTTTGGATGGTTTTCAGAGGATTCAAGGGTTTTTTATTATCTTTTGAGGCTCTTTGATTATTTGGGTTTTTAAGGGTTTTTAGGTGTTTTATGTGCTTTAACTTTTTTATGTTTTTCTTAATGCTTTTTTGGTTTTTTTATGTTTTTAGAGATTTTTTTGGTTTTTTATATTTCTTATGGGTTTTTAGGGTTTTAGGGATATTGAGGCTTTTAGGCCTTTTTGTATTTTTTTAATGGATTTTGGCATTTTTAGGTTTTTAGGGTTTTAAGTATTTAAATGTTTTAACAGTTTTCATAGGGGTTTTCACGTTTCTTAGGGTTTTTTATGTTTTTAGTGATTTTTAAAGATTTTAAGGATTTTATTTTTTTAGGATTATTCAGGATTTTGAGGTGATTTTGGGTTTTAGGGGAGTATTTGGGTTTTAAGGTTTTTTTGAGTTTTCAGGGTTTTTACAGTGTTTTGTAATTTTTATCTTTGTTTGGGATTTTAGAGTTTTTATGGTATACTGGGTTTTTTATGGTTTTTGGGGGTTTTTTAGTTTTTAGGTTTTTTATGGTCTTTCTAGGGGTTTTTAGGGTATTCAGTGTTTTTTAGAGGTTTTTGGTGTTTTTGTGTTAATATGGGTTTATTAGTGTTTCCCTAGGTTTTAGGGTTTTTTATGTTTTTTGGATTTTGTGATATTTTCTTGGAAATTTTTTATTTTTAGTTTTTTTAGGGATTTTGACAGTTTTCATGGTTTTTAGGGTTATCGGTTTTTAGTGTTATTGGGGTTTTTGGGTTCTTTTGGGTTTGTAGATGGTATATGGATTTTTGTGTTTTTTCATTTTGAAGGGTTAAAGTGTTTTTTGTTATTATTGATTTTTATAATTTTTATGGGTTTTCAGTTTTTAAGGGTTTTCTTGGTTTTTTGGTTTTTAGGGGTTCTTATAGTCTTATGGACTTTTAAGGTTTTTGGATTTTTATCTTCTTTACATTTCTTTTAAGGCATTATTTTTTTAGGTTGTAAATTTTTTTAGGATTTTTAGTGTATTTAGAAATTTTTTATTTTTATGGAATTTTTGCACTTTTTATTATTTTTATGATTTTTATGGATTTTAGGGATCTGAGTATTTTTATGGTTTTATATGGTTTTTTAGGATTTTAAAAGTTTTATGCGTTTTAGGTTGTTAAGGTTTTCTCAAGGGTTTCGAGGTTTTTTGGGTTTTCATGTTTTAATGACTTTTAGGGATTTTCTATTTTTTGGGGGGTTTTAGGGTTTTTAGTTATTTTAATGAGTTTTATAGGTTTTAAGTAATTTTTGTGTTTTTATGTTTTTTGAGATTTTAGGGTTTTTTAGTTTTTTTTATGTTTATGGATTCTAGATTTTTTTTACATATATAGTTGTTTAAATGGTATTTATCGTTTTTAGTATTTTTTTAGGGGTTTTATGTGTCTTTTAGAGTTTTTATGGTTTTTAGGGGTTTTATGGTTTTTAGGGTTTTATGATTTTAATGGATTTTAGAAATTTTGAGGATTTTCACATTTGTGGGGTTTGAAGGTGTTATTTTTTTATGGTTTAACTATTTTTTAGAGTTTATTAACATTTTAGGGTCATAAAGGGTTTCTATAGTTTTTAGTGTGTTTTTATTGATTTTTAGGGTTTTTAAGTTTTTTAAGGGGGTTTGAGGTTTTTATTGGTTTTAGGGATTTTTTGTGTTTAGGGCTTGTTAGGTTTTTAATTTTTTTATGTTTTTATGTTTTTAAGGATTTCTTAGGGATTTTCATGGTTTTTAGGAATTATTTTTTATTTATGTATTTTTAGAGATTTTTAGGGCATTTCTGGGTTCTTATGGGTTTTTCATTTTTATGGCATTTTATGGAATATTTAACATTTTATAGGTTTTTAGCGATTTTATGGATTTTGAGGGATTTTAAATCTATAGGGTTTTTTTGTTTTTTAACATTTTAGGGATTTTAGGTGGTTTATGTGTTTTTAGGTAGTTATGATATTCTTAGGGGTTTTCATGGGGTTTGGGGTTTTTTTTGTTATTATAGATTCATTGTGATTTTTTAGGATTTTTATGGTTTTTTAGTTTTTTTAGGGATTTTTACTATTTTTAGGGGGTTTTGGGGGTTTTAATGTTTATAGGATCTTTTTGGTGGTTTTAGTGTTTTTGTATTTTTTTCAAGGGTTTTTAAGAGTTTTTAGGTTTTTTTCGTTTTATGGGATTGAATGGTTTTCTGAGTTTATAGTGGGTTTGTTGTGTTTTTATGGGTGTTATTGGCGTTTTAAGGTTTTTAGAAGGTTTTATGGTTTTTGGGAGTTTTTTTGGGTTTTTATGGTCTCTTTAGACATTTTAGGGTTTTTAGAGATTTTTAAGGTTTTTAGAGGATTTAAGTGTTTTTATGTTTTTAATCGTCTCTTTAGGGTTTTCAATTTTTAGGTTCATTTATATTTTTTGGGACTTTTACCGATTTATATCATTATTATGGATTTTTAGGGTTTTATGGATTTTGAGGGTTTTAGGGTTTTAGGTGTTTTTTTGAGATTTTTTAGAATTTTAGGGGTTTTATGTTTTTTAGGTTTTTAAGGTTTTAATAATTTTTATCAAGGTTTTTTGTGTTTTTTTCAATTTTCATGTATAATTAGTGTTTTTAGGATTCTTATGTTTTTTATTTTCATTTATGGATTTTATAGTTTTTTAGGGTTTTATTAATTTTATAGGGTTTTAGGGGTTTTATTGTTTTTTTAGTTTTTAGGGTTTCATTTAGTTTTTACTGTTTCACTGGTTATTAAAGTTTTCAATATGTTTAGGCGTTTAATGGGTTTCTTTGGGTTTTTCTCATTTAATAGTTTTTAGGGTTTTAAATGTTTTTTAGGTAATTATGGGTTTTATGGTTTTTATAATTTTTTGGCGTTTTTATATTCTTTTTAGGGGTTTTATGGTTTTTAGTGTTTTTAAGTTTTTAGTGGTGTTAAGTGTTTTTATGGTTTTATGGTTATTTTAATGTTTTTTGGGTTGTATGATTCGGGGGAAATTTATGAAATTTGTAGAATTTTATGGGTTTTTTGAATTTTAGCGATTTTAGGGGTTTTATAGTTTTTACAATTCAAAGGGTTTTAGTTATTTGAGTGGTTTAAAGTGTTTTTTGGTTTTTAATATTTTCTTTTTCTTTTCAGGGTTTTTATGGTTTTTTAATTTTTTAGGGATTTTAGGTATTTTTTTTAAAAAAATTAGTTTTTAGAGTTTTTAGGGACTTTTAAGGTTTTAGTATTTTTAGGGTTTTTATGGTTGTATGATTTTTTTTCGTTTTTAAGGAATTTTTCTTTATTTTAGGTGGTTTGAGGGTTTTTAATAGATTTAAGGTATTAGGGGTATTACATGTTTTCTGGTTTTAAGGTTTTCTTAGGGTCTTTTTTGGTTTTTAGGGTTTTTAACATTTTTCGGGATATTTTGGGATTTTCTTGATTTTTTTGATTTTTTAGGGTTTTTAGGGATTTTGAGGGGATTTGAGGGTTTTTAGGGGTTTTTAGGTTTTTATATTTTAGGGATTTTATTGGGTTTATTGGTTTTTTATAGGTTTATGGTTTTTTACCATTTTTAACGTTTTTCATTGTTTAAAGGGTTTTTGTGTTTTTAGCGAGATTTAGTGTTTTTATGGGGTTTTATGGTATTTTGGGTTTTTATTGTTTTTAGGGATATTATGGTTTTTTTGGGTTTGTTATAATTTTTAGGTTTTAGAGGTTTTAATTGTCTTAATATTTTTAAGGTTCACGTAGGGTTTTTCAATGTTTTTTGGGTTGTTTACATTTTTAGGGATTTTTAAGGATTTTAAGGTTTTTTTATTATTATTTAGGATTTTTAGGCATTTGAGGATTTTTGTGAATTTTTTTTGGTTTTTAGTGTTTTTTATATTTTTAGGGGTTATTAGTTTCTTTTTGGTTTTTGAGGTTTTCATAGGGGTTTTATGGTTTTTTTGCTTTCAGAAATATATTGGATTTTTGTATTTTTATGGATTTTTAGTGTTTTTACCGATTTTGGGTGATTTATGGTATTATAGGTTTTTATGACTTTTCTAGGTTTTGTAGGTTTTCTAGTTTATATGTTTTTAATGTTTTTAGAGTTTTCATACTATTTTAGGGGTTTGATAGGATTTTAGGTGATTAATTTTTTTTAGAGTTTTTAATGGTTTGCATAGTTTTATGGGTTTTTTGTGGTTTTAAGATTTTTAGGATTTTTTTTGTTTTTAGGGGATTTAGGGTTTTCAGGATTATTAGGGTCTTTTAGGGTTTTAGTGTTTTTATCATTTTTAGATTTTATATGGGTTTTAAGTGTTTTTATATTTTTATGGTTTTCTTGGGATTTTTTAGGGATTTTATGGTTGTAAAAAAATTTATGGATTTTTAAAGATATTGTATATTTTTGTGGGTTTTAGGGGTTTTAGGGATTTTTAGGGGATTTAAGGATTCTTTCGGGTTTTTACGGTTTTAGGGGTTTAGTGGTTTTTAGGTTTTTTAAGTGTTTTTAGAGTCTTTAGGTTCTTAATGTTTTCGTAGGGTTTTTAGGTTTTTTGGACTTTTTACATTTTTATGGATTTCTTGGTATTTTTTATGTTTTTTGTTTTATATTTATTTTGGGGATTTTGAGTGTTTTAGGGTGTTTTTTGGTTTTTAGGTAGTTCAGGGGTTTTTATTGGGTTTCATGAATTTTTTTTAGTTTTTTTAGTTTTTTAAGTGTTTATGGGTTTTTAGAGTTTTAAAAATGTATTTAGGGGTTTAAAGGATCTTTAGAGTTTTATATCATTTTATGGTCTTTATGTGTTTTTAAGGATTTTATGGGTTTTTTTGGATTTATAGGTTTTTTAGGACTTTTTTTTTGATTTTTTGGGATTTTTTGATTTCATTGGGGTTTGATGTGTGCATACATTTTGAAGGTTTTGTTTTGGGTTTCCATGTATTTTACAGATTTTTAGTGATATATTAATATTTTTGTGGGGTTTTAGGGTCTTTAGGTATTTTCAGTTGTTTTTGAGGGTTTTAGGGATTTTAGGGTCTTTAACATTTTTAGGTTTTAGGGATTTTAACTTATTTTAGGATTTTATGGGTTTTATAGTTTTTAAGAGTTTTTAGGTTTTTTATGTTTTTATCAATTCTTATGGATTTTAAAGGATTTTATAGGTTTATTAGTTTTTTTGGAAATTATATGGTTTTATGGTTTTTAGGTTTTGATTGTTTTTTGGGGTTTTATTGAGTTTTTAGTGTCTTTAAGGTGATTTAGAGTATTTTTACATTTTAGGGGTTCAATGATTTTTAGAGTTTTTAGTGGGTCTAAGTTTTCAAATATGATTCTAGGGTTTTTATGGATTTTATGGGTTTTACAATTTTACGGTTTTTAATGTTTTTAAGGTTCTTTGGTTTTTACGGTTTTAGTGTTTTTTATTTTTTAGGGGTTTTATTTGTTTTTTGGTTTTTAATTTTTCCTTAAGGGTTTTTAGTGTTTTCATTTTTTTATGTTTTTAGGAATTTTTAAGGTATCTTAATTACTTTTTTGGTTTTTAGGGATTTTGAAGACTTTTTCGGTTTTTAGGGGATTTAGGGTTTTTTGGGTTTTTATCATTTTTTATGATTTTTACTATTTTGAAATTATTTTTCATTTTTATGGTTTTCTTTTGTTTGTAGGGTTTTCATGGTTTTTTACATTTTTGGGGATTTTGGACATTCTTTAGTATTTTTATAGTTTTTATGATTTGTAGGGATTTTGAGGGTTTTATAGTATTTTTATTGTTTTTATGGTCTTTGGGATTTTTTTGAATTTTTAGGGATTTTAAGGTTTTTTAGAGTTTTTTAACATTTTTATGTGTTCAATGTGTATTTAGTGTTTTTAATTTTTTAGGTTTTTTATGGGTTTATTAGGTTTTTTATGTTTTTTTGGGTTTTTTATTTTTATGGATGTTTAAGATTTTTTGAGTGTTTTAGTATTTTTTGTGTTTTTATAATTTTTATGTTTTTTACCTATATATTGTTTTATTTGGGTTTTTTTGGGTTTTTAGGGTATTTAACGATTATATTAATTTTTAGTGTTTTTTGAATTTTTTTTATTTTTTAAATGTTTTATGTAAATTGGGGGTTCTTAAGGTTTTTTCTGTTTTGAGTTTTATTTAGAATTTTTGTGTTTTTTTAGTTTTTAGGGGTTTAAATTGTTTTTTGGTATTTTATTTTTTCATAGGGGTTTTCATAGTTTTTAGATTTTATTACGTTTTTATGTATTTTTAGGGATATTATGATTTTTTTTGTTTGTATGTTTTTTACTGTGTTTGAGGGTTTCAGGGTTTTTTAGTACTTTTATTGTTTTTAGAGGTTTTAGGTATTTTTTCAGTTTTTAGGGGTTTTGAGGTTTTTTACATTTTTTTACAATTTTATGGGTTTAAATGGTTTTTTTGAGTTTTTAGTGGGTTTTTAGGGTTTAAATGTTTTTAGTGATTTTAATTATTTTTTTCCTTTTTAGGTTCATCAAGGGAATTTATTATATATAGAACATTTTATATTTTTTATAGGATTGGAGATTTTTTATGTTTTTAAGGTATTATTAGGCATTTTCATAGTTATTTTGGGTTTTCTACATTTTTACTGATTTTTATGGTTGTTTAGGATTTTTATGGTTTCTAAGGTTTTTATGGACTTTGATGATTTTTATTGATTTGTATGGTTCTTAGCATTTTCCTGGTCTTTATGGGTTTTAGTGTTTTTATGATTTTAGGGTTTTCTCATTGTCTTTTTGGTTTTCATATGTTTTTTGGAATTTTCATGACTTTCTAATAATTTTATGGTTTTATGGTTTTTTAGGATTTTGAGGGTTTTTTCATTTTTTGGGTTTCAGGGTTTTTATTATTTTTTGGGTTTTTAGCGTTTTTATTGTTTTTTATGGTTTTTAAGGTTTTTTATAGTTTTTAATGTTTTTAAGGGTTTAAAGGGATATTAGTGGTTTTGGTGGATTTATAGTGTTTTTATTGGTTTTTATGGTTCTAATGCTTTTTATGGTTTAATGGTTTTTAGGGGTTTTATGGTTTTTTTATTCGTTTTAGGGTTTTTGGAGTTTTAGTATTTTTTAGGTTTTTTTGGGTTTTAAGTGTTTGTTGGTCATTAAGGTTTTGTTAGGGGTTTTCATAGTTTTATTGGTTTTTTATGTTTTTATATATTATTGGGTATTTCATAGGATTTTTGTGATATTTAGGTTTTTTTGTGATTTTGAGGGTATTATGGGTTCTTTTTTTGTTCATTTTTAGGGGTTTTAAAGGGTTTTAAGGTTTTTTGAATTTTATAGTTTTCTTAATGATTTTTAGGGTATTTAGGGGTTTTTATGTTTTTAGTGATTTAATAGTTTTTTATGATTTTTATTATTTTATATTATTTTTAGGGATTTTGAGGGTTTTTACATTTTTTGTGTTTTTATCATTTTATAATATTTTTAGGGGTTTTAAGTCTTTTTAGGAATTCAAGTATTTCTCTTGGGTTGTTAAGGAATTTTGGGTTTTTTACATTTTTTGGGATTCTTAAGGATTTTATAGGATTTTAATTTCTTTTAATGATTTTTGGGAATTATTATGGTTTTAGGGTTTTTAGGATTTTAGGGTTTTTTTTAGTTTATTTCCAGTTTTTTAGGGGTTCTATGTTTTTTATATTTTAATCATTTTCATTATTTTAAAGGTATTTTTGAGTTTTTTTTGTGTTTCTAAATTGTGTATTGATTTTATGATTTTTTATATTTTTACATGTTATTATGGTTTTAGTTAATTTTTTTGGTGTTTAGGTTCTTTTTAGAGTTGTTAGCGTTTTTTATGTTTATTCGGGGTTTTAATTATTTTTAGGTTTTGATGGTTTTTTGGTTTTTTTGGAATTTTTTAGTTTTTTGTTAATTATTATGATTTTAATATAATTTTAGGGTTTTGAGGGATTTTCATGTGTTTTGGGATTTTTAAGGATTTTTATGTATTTCTTAGGTTTTTATAGTTTTTATGGTTTTTAGGGATTTTGATTATTTTTATAAATTTTAGGGTTTTTAGGGTTTATACGGTTTTTTGGGAGGGTTTAGGGTTTTTAATGGTTTCTTAGTGTTTTTAGGGATTTTGAGTGTGTTTATGATTTTTATGGTTTTTATGGGTTTTATGGAATTTTTTAGTTTTATAGTTTTTTGAGTTCTTCTAGGGGTTTTAGTGTTTTTAAAATTCAAGTGGTTTAAAGTATTTGTAGAATTTTTTTATTTTTGGGGGTATTTATGAGTTTTTAAGGGTTTTAAGTGTTTTAGGGTCTTTCATTATTTTAGGGGTTTCGATGGTTTTTATGGTCTTATAGGGTTCTTTGCATTTTGGGGTTTTTTGTGGTTTTAATTTTTTTACTGTTTTTAAGGGTTTCTTTGTGGTTTTATTGGTTTTTAGGATTGTTTATATTTTTAGTTATTTTTTGAGATTTAAAGGATTGTTATTCCTTTTTAGGTTTTTGGGATATTAAGGGTTTTTAACTGTTTTTAGATTTTATAGGGATTTTACCATTTTTAGGATTTTTAGGGGTTTTAAATGTTTTTAGGGTTTTATGGTTGTATATGGGGTGTTCAAGGTTTTCAAATTTTATTAGGTTTTCATTGATTTTAGGGATTTTTTTTGGATTTATATGGGTTTTACGGTTTTATTGTATTTTTAGGGGTTTTACAATTTTTACGGTGTTTAGGGTCTTAATGATATTTTTTGGTATTTTCTGTTTTTTTCAATCTTTTTGGGTTTTTAATATTATTTAGTGTTATTAAAACTTTTAGGGTTTTAAATGTGTTTTTCAGTTTTTAGTGGGGTTTTAGAGATTTTAGGGGTTTCATGGTGTCTTATGGTTTTTAGTGGTGTAAGTGGTTTTTTATGGTTTTTAGGGTTTTAAGGTTTTGGTGTGTTTTTAGTGTATTTTAGGTTTTTAGGGGTTTTATGTTTTTTGTGTTTTACAGTTTTATTGGATTTTTTTGGGTTTTAGGGTTTTTATGTTTTGATATTTTTGATATTTTTAGGATTTATATGGTTATTAGGGTTTTTAGTGATCTTAACGGTTTCTGTGGTTTTTAGGCTTTTATATTTTTTGGGATTTTAGGGTTTCTTTTAGTTTTTTTTTGTTTTAAGGTATTTTATTGATTTTAATGTTTTTAGGGGTTTAAAAGGTTTTTAGAAATTTTATTGGGGTTTTACTTTTTTTATGTTTTTAGGGATTTTTAGGGTTTTAAGTGTTTTTAGGGGTTTTCTGGGTTTTAATAGGTTTTATGTTTTAAAGGTTTTCTTAGAGTTTTTCATAGTTTATAGGGTTTTTTTATATTTTAATGAATTTTAGTGATTTTTTAGGTTTTAATTGTTTTTTTGTTTTTATATATTTTGAGGTTATGATGGTTTTTTAGTTTTTTTAGGTTTTTATAGTTTTTTTTTGGTTTTTTGATATTTTTATTGGTTTTAAGGTCATTTTGATATTTTAACATTTTTAGGGGTTTAAATGGTTTAAGTGTTTTTGTTGGGTTTTTGGGGTTTAATGGGGTTTAATGTTTTTAAGGGTTTTTAATGGTTTTTATAGTTATTTGGGGTTTAAAGGGTTGTTTAATGTTTTTGAAATTTGATAAGTCTTTTAGGGGTTGTAAGCGTTTTCATATTTTTATGGTAATCTTAGGGTTTTTCAGTGTTTTTAGGGAATTTGTATATTTTTGTGTATTTTTGGGATTTTTGGGGTATTTTATGAGTTTTTGGGTTTTTAGGTATTTGGATCGTTTTATTGGTTTTTAGTGTTTTGAAGGGTTTTATGTTTTTTGGGGATTTTAGGGTTTTTTTGAGTATTTTAGGGTTTCTATGGTTTTTATATTTCTATAACGTTTTATTGAATTAAAGGGTTTCTATAGTTTTTTTTGAATTTTCAGGATTTATCTAGTTTTAGGGTTTTTAATGTTCTTAGGGGTTTATGGAATTTAGGGGTTTTAGGGTTGGTAGTGTTTATTTGGTTTTAGGGGTTTAATTGCTTTTAGGTTTTTGAGGTTTTCCTTTATTTTGTAGTGTTTATATGTTTTTTTGGGGTTTTAGGAAGTTTATAATATTTTTATGGGTTTTTATCTATTTAAATATTTTTAGGAGTTTTTTTGGGTATTTTGTGTGTATTTATGGAATTTTGGGTTTTTTTGGTTTTTAGGGTTTTTACGTTCGTTTTTAGATTTTTAACATGTTTATGTGTTTGGATGGTTTTATAATTTTTTGTTATTGTAGAGGGGTTTTATGTTTTTGTATGGGTTTTATGGTCTTTAGGTGTTATTAGAAATTTTATAGTCTTTTTAGGTTATTTTTAATTTTTAGGCTTTTTAGGGTTTTAAAGTGTTTTTAGGCTTTCAATATTTTCAGGGTTTTTTGGGTTTTTTATGTTTTTAGGGAATGGAAGATTCGAGGCCCGGATAATCCTGGCCCCCCAAGTTTTTTTTAGAAAAAATACAGTATGTACAAGGGTGTGGCAGGGTCAATCTACCCACACTAAAAAACCCTAGACACCCCCAGAAAACACAAGAGTCCCCAAAAAACATAAAATAAAAAAAACCATAAAATTCATAAAAATAAAAACATCTCTATCATCATCTCCTACCCAACTAGCAACCAACATCCCACAACGCATTTTTCATCACCCATCACCTCCTTTCCAATTATATCCATCACCAGTAACACAGAGCCACCATCACTAAAATCATAAACAACATCTTTATCACATCATGGACAAACTGCAACCAGGATCCAACACCTCATTTTCAAACAACCAACACCCCTTTATATCACCAAACATATCCCATCACCCCACTTTAGTTCCATCAACTAGCTGCACCAATTCCAAACATCGCAGCCATTACATTCTTCTAGCACCCACCACCTCTAATACTCAAGGAAAGCGAGAACCAATTACCAGCAACTCAAAATCCAACAACCATCACTTCCAAGACAAATGGCATCCAACAACCATAAAGTCTCCCCCAAAAACACCCATTCAAAGGGAAGTAAAATAGGAACCACATCGCCCACATCTAGGTCCATAACGTATCCAAGAATTGAACAATATACAGTCACCCCATTTGCTTCTTTCAGCACCTCCACCCCAGGAAGATCCACTCTCAGTAGTGCAGAAACCTCATCTCCAAAATCATAAGCATCAGCTTCCACACATCCTAGTCCAGCAGCAAACATCATCCATCCCCAAGGTTTCTGACGGCCAATATCTCGTTTCATGCCTCGAAAGCAAGAAGCAAAAATAACCTATCTCTCTCATTTTCACACCCCAAAATCCAAAGTAGCATCAACAAGTTCGAACAAACCGGAACCATCTTATCCAGAAACTCAAAAGGAATACCCCTAAGGTATTTTGAGGTTTTTATATTTTTAAGGGATTTATGGTTTTATTGTGTTTTTAGTGGGATTTTTGAGTTTTTATGGGTTTTAATGACTTTTATGGTTTTTATTATTTTTTAGGTTTTTAATGTTTTGTTGAGTTTTTAGTGGGGTTTTAGAGTTTTTATTTATTTTTAATCTATTTGGGGATTTTAACTGTTTTTATGTATTTATAATTTATTTTAGGGTTTTTAGAGTTCAAGTTTTTAGGGGATTTAAGTGTTCTTAGTCTTTTGTAGTTTTCTTTATGTTTTTTAGGGTTTAAGGATTTTTTTGGGTTTTAGGGATTTTATTTATTTATATATTTTTTATGGTTTTTAAGGTTTTTAGCGATATTGAGTGTTTTAAAGGGTTTTAGGGTTTTTCAAATTTTTTGGCCATTTTTGGGTTTTTAGTGTTTTTAGTTTTTTTAAGGATTTAATTTTTTCTATAAGGGTTTTTCTAGGTTTTTATTTTTTTAGTGGTTTAGAGATATTTATGTATTTTATGGGATTTTAATGGATTTTTCGGGTTTTTAGTAATTTTGAGGGATTTTACGTTTTTTATGGTTTTTAGGGGTTTTTTTATTTTTTTGTTTTTAGGGTTTTTTAGTTTTTTAGAGTTTTTTTATATTTTTAGTGGTTCAATAGTTTTTAGATTTATTAGTATGTATTTATTGTTTTTATGGGGTTTAGGGGTTTTAATTTTTTGTAGTGGTTTTTTATAGTTTTTAGGGGTTTTTTGGTTATTCAGATTTTTTGTTTTTTGGGGGTTTTATTTGTTTTTAGGTTTCTATGTATTTCATATTTTAACAATTTTTCTGAGTTTTTTATGTTTTTTCGTATTTTTTGTATTTTTTAGATTTTTATTGTTTTTCTTTTATATAATGATTTTTTGGGTTTTTAGGGGTTTTTAATGTTAATTGTATTTTTATAATTTTTTTGGCTTTTTAAAGTTTTTGAATTTTTAACGGTTTTTGGATTTTTGTATTTTTTATACTTTTTAATGTTTAATGTGTTTTTATAGTTTTAGTAAGTTTTATGCTTTTATTATTCTTTAGGATTTTTAAAAATTTTATGGGTTTTTATGAATTTTTGGGGGTTTATGGTTTTCATGGACTTTTTGGATATTTAAAATTTTTAATTGTTATAAGGGTTTTAAGTGTTTTTAGTTTTCTATTTTTTCATTTGGATTTTTAATGTTTTTCATGTTTTTATGGATTTTTATGGTTTTTATAGTTTTAAGGTATTTTATGGATTTTGAGGGTTTTTATAGTTTTTGGGGTTTTTAGTGTTTTGGGGTGGGGGTATGTGTTTTTATATTTTTAAGGTTTTCGTAAATGTTACCATGATTATTATGGATTTTTTTTAATTTTTTAGATATTTTTTTTGGGTTTTTAGGTTTTTTTGGTTTTAGGGTTTTTAGGAATTTTGAGGGTTTTTAAGGGATCCTGATTTGTAGCTATTTTATGTATTATTTAGTTTTTTGCATTTTTGTTAATTTTTTACGTTTTTTATAGTTTTATAGTTTTTTAATGTTTTTAGGGGTATAATGGGGTCTTATTTTTTTGGTAGAGTTTTCGGTTTTTTATCTGGTATTAATGTTTTTAGTGGTTTCTATGGTTTGTAGAGTTTCTAGGTTTTCAGGGTCTTTTATGAAATTTACTATATTTTAGTTTTTTTCACTTTTATGTTTTTTTGGTTTTTAATGTTTTCTTAGGGGTTGTTTGGATTTTTAGGTTTTTTATGTTTTTTGGGATTTGTGGCTAATTTTTAGGATTTCTATGGTTTGTTAGGATTTTTAGGGAGTTTTATGGGATTTAGTGTTTTCAATGTTTTTATGGTTTCTTTAGGTTTTTTGTGTTTTTTGAGTTAATTAGTGATATGAATATTTATTAAAATTTATTAAATTTTATATTGGTTTAAAGGTTTTCTATATTTTTTCTGGTTTTAGGGGTTTTATGGGGCTTACGGTTTCAGTGTTTTTAGTGTTTTTTGGTTTTTGAGGCTTAATTGTTTGTATATTTGTAAGGTTTTCATTATTAATTACATGTGTTTTATGTTTTTTTGGTTTTTAGGGTTTTGTTTAAGATTTTTTAGGATTCGTGTGGGTTTCTATGTTTTAGGTATTTTGAGTGGTTTTGGGGGTTTTAGTGATTTTATGTTTTCTGGGGGTTATAGGTTTTTTTGTGTTTTATTGGTTTTAGGATTTTTTTAGAGTTTTTAACACTTTTTAGGGGTTCAAATATCTTTTACTTTTTTAGTGAGGTTTTACAGTTTTATGCGGTTTTTATGGTTTTAGGGGTTTTTAGGTGTTTTTAGGGTTTATAATGTATTTTAGTTTTTTCGGTGTTTTAATTATTTTTCCGTTTTTAAGTTTTTTCTCAGTTTTTTTCTAATGTTTTATGGTGTTTTACAATTTTTTAGGGTTTTTTGGGATTTTCTAAATTTTTATTGGTTTTTAGGGTTTTAGTGTTTTTAGGGGTTTTAGAGTCTTTTTTAGTTTTTTTGGATTTTGGAGTTTTTGGGGTTTTAATGATTTCTTATATTATTTAATGTTTATTAAGGTTTTTAAGAGTTTAAAAGTTTTTTATATTTTTATAGGGTTTTTAGGGTTTTAGGGGTTATTTGGATTTTAGTGTATTTTTTGGATTTAATGTTTTTTAGTGTTTTTTAGGTTTTTAGGGATTCTAGAAATTTTTAGGTTTTAGGGGTTTTAAGTGTTTTAATGTTTTTATAGTTTATATATTTGATTTATGGTTTTAGGGTATTTTTTAGTGATTTTTAGGGATGTTCATGGTTTTTATGTTTTATAGGTGTTTTATAGAATATTTTGGGTTTTAAAGATTCTTTTTGAGGTATTTGGGTTTTTATGATTTTTTTGGTTTTAGGGTTTTTTGGAATCTTTTTTGGGGTTTTAATGGTTTTTTAGATTTTTTAAAAACTTTTTGGGGTTTAAAGGGTTATTAGATTTTTTATTTATTTTTGAGGTATTTATTGGTTATAAGATTTTTAGAGGGTGTATGGTTTTTAGTGTTTTTAGGGTTTTATGGACTTTTTATGGTTTTTTTAGAGTTGGTAGTGTTTTTTAGAATTTTAGGGGTTTTAAGTGTTTTTAGGTTTTTAATAATGTATTAGAGTTTTTTGGTTTTTTTGGATTCTGACGATTTTAGGGATTTTGTAGGATTTTTATGGTTTTTAGTAATTTTAAATGTTTTTACGATTATTTATGGTTTTTAGGGCTTTCAAAGTATTTTGTGGGTTTTGGTTTTCTCTTTTTGTATTTTAGGGATATAATAATTTTTTAGAGGTATTTAATATTTTTTGGACTATAAATGGGTTTTAGAAATTTTTTAGTTGTATTTTGGGGGTTTTATGGGTTTTATGGGTTTTGGGGGTTCAACATATTTTAGGGATTTTTAGGGTTTTTTTGTCTTTTGGGGATTTTTAAAATATTTTGGTTTTTAGGGGTTTTTTTATGTTTTTAGGATTTTCTTAGGGGTTTTCATGTTTCCTTTACTTTTTATGGAATATTTGAGATTTTTACGATTTATATGGATTTCTAGTGTGTTTATGGATTTTTAGAGGTTTTATGGATTTTTATGATTTTTATCAATCATAGATATTTTAGGGGTTTTAAGCGTTTTTAGGTTTTTAAAGTCTTCTTCGTTGTTTTCAGAGTTTTAGGGTTTTTTATGTTTAATGTGGTTTTTACTGTTTTTCTAGGATTTTTTATATTTTCATTGTTTCAAGGGATTTTAAGGGATTATTATGTTTTTAGGGGTTTTTGTGTTTTTAGGGTTTTTTTGGTTTCTAGAGTTTATTAAAGGGTTTTCAGAGTTTTTAGTGGTTTTTAGTATTTTATATGTTTTTAGAGTTTTAAATGTTTTCAGGGTTTTAAGGTTTTTAGTGTTTTGTGGTTTAAGGGGATTTAGGGGTGCAGCTTTTCTAATTTTTAGGGGATTTAAGTGTTTTTATAATTTAAATGTTTTCATAGGGGTTTTTAGGGAATTTATGGTTTTTTTATTATTTCAATTTTTTTGGATTTTATGGATTTTTATTATTTTTAGGGTTTTAGAGGATTTGAGGGTTCTTCAGGTTTTAGAGTTTAGGGTTTTATTTGTTTTTTGTTTTTATAGTTATTTGTTTCTTTTTAGTGTTTTAAATTTTTTAGTGTTTTTTACAATTTTAGGGCTTTAGTGGTTTTTTGAGTATTTAGTGGTATTTTTTAGTTTTTATCTACTTTATTGGTTTTATGTTTTTTATTTTTTTATGGTATTTATGGATTTTTAGGATTTTTATGTTCTTTTAGTATTTTTTGACTATTTATATTTTCATTGAGTTTTATAAGTATTTATCTTTTTACGGTTTTCCTTAGGGGTTTTAGGGTTTTAGGGTTATTCACGTATTTAGTTTTTTAGTGATTTTTTATGAAATTTATAGTTTTAGAGTTTTTAGGGATTTAATTGGTTTTTATTATTTTTAATGTTGTTAGGGTTTTTATCATTTTTTGGTGTTTTAGGAGTTCATAGCATTTTATGGTTTTTAAGGATTACTAATTGTTTTATAGTTTTAAGGGGTTTTTAAGTTTTTCATGATTTTTACCTCCTTTTAGGATTTTTATGGTTTTTAGGGTTTTCCTGTATTTTGAAGATTTGTTGAGTTATTAGGGATTTCTTCAGTTTTTATGTTTTTTTGATTTTAAGGTGTTTTTCAATTTTTCGCGTTTTAAATTTTTTTTATAATTTTTCATAATAAAGGGCAAAAAGGGTTTTTAGATCTTTTAGTTTTATTTTAGTTGTTTTATTATATTTTAGGGTTTTAATGTATTTAGGTGTTTTATGGTTTTATGGGTTTTAGGGTCATTTATAGGTTTTTACGGTCTTAACATTTTTATTGTTTTTAGGGGTAAAAAGTTTTTTTTTTCGTTTTTATGTTTTTATTAGGGGTTTGTGACTGTTTTTTATTTTTTTTATGTTTTTAGGGATATTTAGTGTTTTTTATGATTTTTATGCTTTTTAGTGCTTTATGGAGTTTGAGGTTTATTAGAGGTTTTAGGGTTTTTTATGGTTTTGACATTTTTTATGTTTCTAGGGGTTTTAAATGTTTTTGGTTTTTAAGGTTTTCTTATTATTTATCTGTGTTTTTAGATATTTTTACATTTTTATTCATTTTTATGGATTTTTATGAGTTTTATGGTTTTTAGGGATTTTTAGGATTTCTAGGATTATTAGGGTTTTTATGGATTTTTTTGGGATTTTAGGGGTTTTGAGTTTATTATATACTTTCAGGGTTTTTGGATTTTTTTAATATTTGCAGCGGTTTAAAGGCTTCTTATGGTTTTAGTGGTCTTTAAGGTTTTAGGGGGTTTTAGGTTTTTTAATTGTTTTTAGGGTTTTATTGTTTTTATGGTTTTAAGCATTTTCTAGGGTTTTTAGTCATTTTAATTATTATGATATTATTATGCTTTAATTAGGGGTTTTCAGGGTTTTTAGGGTTTTTATGTTTTTGGAGACATCCAGGTTTTTTTCTCATTTATATGGATTTTAAGTGTTTTTGGGATTTTTCAATTTTTTAGTATTTTTAGGGTTTTTAGCGTCTTCAGTGTTTTTCAGGTTTTAATGTGGTTTAAGAATTTTTTGGTTTTTATAGTTTCCATATGGATTTTCAGAGATTTTAGGTTTTTTATATTTTTAGGGATTTTTATGGTTTTTTAGTATTTTTTTTGGGTTTTCATGGATTTGGACGGATTTTAGGGGTTTTATGTATTTTTGGTCATAGTAATTTTTTATTTTTTTAGGGTTTTTGAGCTTTTTTTAGAGTTTTCAAAAAAAATTAAGGGTTTAAAGAGTTTTTATAGTTTTTTAGTTGTTTTAGGTTTTTAATGGTTTTTTGGGTTGTTTAGTTTTTAGGGGTTTTATGGTTTTTAGGGATTTTGGGGAATTTAGGGTTTCTTTAGGTTTTTAGAATTTTTAGGTTTTTAGAGGTTTTAATAGTTTTATGTTTTACAGTTTATATTAAGGTTTTTATTGGCTTTTGTGCATTTTTTCTATTTCATTATTTTTTCTGATTTTTTAGGATTTTTAGGTGTTTTTATGGTTTGTAGTGATTTTGTGGGTATTATGGTGTTTTAGTGTTTTTAGTAGTTTTTAGGGGTTTTAGGGGTTTTTAGAATTTTAGGTTTTGTATGGGTATTAGGTGCTTTTATATTTTAATTTTTTCTTATGGTTTTCTAGGGTTTTGAAGGGTTTTTATTTTATTATATTTTTAGTTATTTTTTACGATTTTTATAGTTTTTAGTGTTTTTTTGGATTTTGAGGGGTTTGATGGTTTCTAGGGTTTTATTGTTTTTTGGGTTTTTAGTGTTTTCTTCATTTTTGGGGGTTTTTAGGTTTTTTATGTTTTTAGGTATTGAAATTTTTTTTACAGTTTTTACTGGTTTTCATGTTTTCTATGGGGTTTTATGTTTCTATATATTTTAGGGGATTTTATTATTTTTTAATGTTTTAAGGACTTTTTTATTATACCATTTGTTTATGGTCATTTTAGGTTTGTTAGAATTTTTAGTTTTTTATGTGTTTTTAGGTTTTTCTGGTTTTAATGGTTTTATTTGAGGTCGTCAGGGATTTTAGTGTTTATTAGGTTTTTAGGGGTTTTCAAGGTTTTCATAGTTTTTTATGTTTTTATGAATTTTAGTTTTTTTAGGATTTTTATGGATTTTTAGGGTTCTTTTGGAAAAGAGGCTTGGGACCAGGCTATTCTTGGTCCCCAAAATTTATTAGAATAAAGAAGCAGCAAAAAGGGAGGGGTAGGGTCAATCAACCCACACCCAAAACCCCCCCATACACCCCCAAATTCCCCAAAAGCCCCCAAGAAACCCAAAAGGAACACAAAATCATACAAAGTAGAAATTAAAAATCATCTTCATCAACATCTCCTAGATAACAACAACCACCATCCTACAACACAGTTTCATCATCCATCACCTCCTTTCCAAGAATATCCGCCACCAGAAATACGGAATCACCAGTATCAAAATCATAAATATCACCTTAATCACATCACAACCAAGTAGCAAACATCCCCCATCAACACAGATTCTACCAACCATCACCTCCTGACTAGTCAACTTCTAGAATTTCACACCTAGTAGCACAACAAAAAACACCAAAACACTAGCACCCACACCTAGAACCATTCCACAACACCCATAACACCTTATATAATCCCAAAACCATACATCCCCTCTCTCTATACAGCACCCAACACCTCACAAAAAAACCAATATCAAGATCCACCAATGAATGACAACCAAACCAACCACGACTCAAAAATCCACTGTACAATAGAGAAACCAGAACACAACAAAACATGACCAGACCTTCATCAGAGTCGTAAACTAAACATGAAGATAAGGAAATATAAACAGAAACCTACATCTTCACCCTCTACATCCACTATAACCTTTCATGATGGCAAAAGAACCAGAAAAACTCTCAACCCCGCCGACTAGTCCATAGAATATTTTGGTTCTTGTAGAATTTTTGGGTTTTTTTTTTCATTTTTAGGTATTCTTGTGGTTTTATGTGATTTTATGTTTTTATTTTTTTCATTGGGGTTTTTAGGATTTTAGGTTTATTCTCATATTTAAATTTTTTGAGGGATTTTTATAATTTTTATGGTTTTAGAGAATATAAGGATTTAAATGGGTTTTATTACTTTTAATGTGTTTAGGGTTTTTATCATTTTTTGTTTTTTGAGTGGTTCAAATACTTTTTATGATTTAAAGGATTTATTATTGTTTTTTAGTGATTTAGGGGGTTTTATGTTTTTAGGCATTTTAACGCTTTTAGTATTTTTATGATGTTTAGGGTTTTTAAATATTTTAATCATATTATTGATTTATTAAGGTTTTTTGGGTTATTATATTATTTTTGGATTCTTATGGGTTTTTTTATGTTTTATGATTTTAAAGGTTTTTAGGTATTTTTTATCATTATAATGGGTTAAAAGGGTTTGTAGATTATTTAGTGGGTTTTATGGGTTTCTAATTGTTTTGGGGTTTTAGGGTTTTTAGGGTTATTATGGTTTTTGATGATTTAATGACTTTTAAGAATTTTTTACGATTTTTACCATTTTTGGGATTTTTAGTTATTTTAAGAGTTTTTTGGTTCTCATGGATTTCTTAAGGGTTTGTAATGTTTTTTTAGGTTTTTAGGTTTTTAGGGACTTTTAGGAATTTATTATGATTTTTATGGGTTTTTATTGTTTTTAGGTTGTTAGACGGTAATTTGGGTGTTTAGGGTTTTAAAAGGTTTTACTGTTTTTAGGTTTTTAGGGGTTTTAAAATATTTTTTGTTATTTAAGGTTTTCTAATGGTTTTTTTATGTTTTTATGATTTTTTATATTTTGAGGCATTTTAGGTATTTTTATAATTTTTATGGTTTTTATGGTTTTAGTGATTTTGAGGGTTGTTACGGTTTTAATGGTTTTTTGTGATTTTTGGGGGTTTTTTGAGTTTTTTATATTTTTAAATGTTTTTATGAGTTTTATAATGATTTTATTTGTTTAATATATTTTTTGATTTTCTATTGTTTTTTAGGGATTTATGGGTTTTTATGGTTTTTAATGGTTTTCAGGGTTTTATGGTTATAGGGGTATGGGTTTTTTTTGAATTTTTATGTTTTTAAGTGTTTTAAGTGTTTTTATATTTTTATGGTTTCCTTAGGGGTTTTTATATTTTTGAGTGTCTTTTACATTTTTGGAAATTTTTGGGGATTTTTTGGATTTTTATGATTTTTATGTATTTTAGGAAATTATATGGTTTTTCGGATATTTTATATTTGTAGTGTCTTTATATTTTTTTAGCTTTTTATCGGTTTTATGGTTTTTTGTTTTTTAGGGTTTTCTTAGTTGTTTTCATAGATTTTAGGGTTGTTAAGTTTTAGGGATTTTAGGGGTTTTTAGGTTTTTTAGGTATTTTATGGTTTTTAAGGATTTTAGAGTTTTTGAGGGATTTTAGGGGGTTTTTTCATGAAATTTTTTAGTTTTTAGGGTTATTTTAGGGGTTTTAGTGTTTTTTTAAAAAATAAGGTAATTAATGTAATATTTTGATTTTTTAGTTGTTTTTATAGTTTTTTAGTTGTTAGGAGTTCTATGGTTTTTAGGGATTTTAAGGTCTTTTAGGGTTTCATAGGGATTTTATAATTTTTATGTTTTTTAAATGTTTTAAGTCATTTTATGTTTTAAGGTTTTTGTTAGGTTTTTTAGGGTTCTTGGGGTTTTTGGGTATTTAGGTATTTTTTGTGTTTTTTATTTCTTTTATGTTTTTATGGTTTTTATGGATTTTTTTGGGTTTTAGGGTGTTTATTGTTTTTAGGGGTTTTTAGGGTTTTCAGGAGTTTTTAGAATTTTTATATTTTTAGTTGGATTATGGTTTCTAAGTGTTTTAGGGATTTTTCAAATTTGTATGATTTTTTAGAGTTTTTAGTGTCTTTAGAATTTTGCATGTTTTTAGGGGTTTTATGTTTTTTTCGGTTTTTGTGGTTTTATTAGGGATTTTCAGAGAATTCAGGGTGTTATGTTTTAGCGATTTTTGGTATTTTTTTATGATTTGTATGGTTTTTAGGGATTTTGGAGTTTTGTGAGGATTTTAGGGGGTTTTTGGTTTTTATGATTTTTTTAGTTTTTAGGTATTTGTGGGATTTTAGAGTTTTTGAAAAACTTTAATGGGTTTATATATTTTTTTAAATTTTTTTAGTTTTTTAATGATTTTTAGGATTTTTTAGATTTTAGTGGATTTATGTTTTTTATGGATTTTAAGGATTTTACGGCCTTTTTAGTGTTTCTTAGGTTTTCTAAATTTTATATATTTTTGAACATTTTAAGATTTTTTATGTTTTAAAGGATTTTGTTACGTATTTTTGAGGGGTTTTTGGGTTTTTGGGTATTTAGATATTTTTTTAATTTTTTTGGGATTTTATTTGTGTCTTTATGGTTTTTAGGGATTTTTTTGGGTTTTAGAGTGTTTAGTGTTTTTAGGGGTACTATGTGTTTTTTTCTGTCATGGTATTCTTAAGGTTTTCTTGGGTTTTGAGATTTTTTTACATTTTTAGAGATTTTTATTTCTTTTTAGGATTTCTATGGGTTTTATGGTTTTAGGGATTTTGAGGGGTTTTAAGGATTTTTTTTTTATTTTTGTTTTTTCGTTCTTAGTGTTTTTTATTTTATTAGGTTTTTTAGGATTTTAATTTATTTAGTGGTTCAATGGGTTTTTAGACATTTAACTCATTTATAGGTTTTTTATTGGGTTTTATATATTTTATGGTTTTATGGGTTTTTATTGTGTTTAGTGGGTTCTATGGGATTACGCCCATTTTTAGTATTCCTGGGTTCTAAGATCATTCGAAAGTTTTAATATTTTTTATTTTTTTAGGTTTTTTAATTATTTTTATATTTTTATGTGTTTCATACGGTTTTTAGTTTCTTTAGGGTATTTTATATATTTAGGGTATTGTATGGTTTTTTTGGATTTTTATGGTTCTATAGGGGTTTTTAGTATTTTTACGATTCATAGAGTTTTTAGGGTTTTTTATACATTTATGATTTTTAAGGATTTTTGGAGTTTTTTTAAAAAAACATTATGGGATTAATTTTTTTTATAGTATTTATTGGGTTTTTTTTGTTTTTATGGGTTTTTAGGGATTTAATGGTTTTTAGGGGTTTTTAGGGTTTTATGGTCTTTTTAGGGTTTTTCGGTTTTTATAATTTTCTAGGTTATTATGCGTTTAAATTGTTTTTAGTTTTTTTATTCTTTTTTTCCATGTTTTTAAGGGGTTTTTATGTTTTTAGGGATTTTAAGGTCATTTTAGGATTTTTATGTTTTTTACTATTTTAGGGGATTTTTGATTTTTAGTGTTTTTGGATTTTTGTGTTTTAGTTATTTTTATGTTTTGAAGGGTATCTTATGATTCATATCATTTTTATGCATTTTAGTATTTTTTAGGATTTTTATGCTTTTTGGTTTTTCTTTTGATTTTGAGGCGTTTTAGGGGTTTTAGGGTATTTATCATTTTTAGGATTTTAAGGAGTTTTAATTTTTATTAGGTTTTAAGGTTTTCTTATGGATTCCAGGGTTTTTAATTTTTATATATTTTTAGGAATTTTTTAGGATTTATATTGTTTTCAGGTTTTTTGGGATTTTGATGTTTTTTAGTGTCTTAGGGGTTTCTTTTTATTTTTTTGTTATATGGTATTTTTATTAGTTTTTTAGTATTTTTTTTGAATTTTTAAAGTTTTTTAACATTTTTATGGGGTTAAAGGGTTGTTATAATTTAACTAGATTTAATGGGGTTTTAGTGTTTTTACTATTCTTTGGGGATTTTATGTTTTTATGGGGTTTTAAGATTTTATGGTATTTTATGTGGTTTAGGGCCTTTTTTGCTTTTTTATTTTTAAGGGGTCTAAAGTGTTTTTTGGTTTTAAAGGTTTTATAGGAGGTTTTTAGGGTTTTTTTTGTGTTATTAAGAATTTTAGAGGCTTTTATAATTTTTAAGGTTCTTTAGCATTGTTATGGATTTGGAGGGTTATTAAGGTTTTTAGGGCTTTTACGATTTTTAACGTTTTTTCTATTTTTTAGTGGTTTTATTTATTTTTAGTTTTCTAAGGTTTTCTTAGTGGTTTTTAGGTTTTTTAGGGATTTTATATTTTTTTGGTATTTTTAGGGTTTTGAAGGATTTTTATAGGATTTATAGTTTTTTCAAATTTTGAGGGTATTTCAAATACTGGGTATTTTGGATTTTTTTGGTTTTTTAGGGTTTTAAGGGTTTTTAATTTTTTTTACAATTTTTTATGTTTTTAGTGGTTTAAATTATTTTCATATTTTTTAGTGTCCTATAGGTTTTTAGGGGTATTAAATGTTATTAGTTTTTTAAGGTTCTTTTGGGTTTTATGGGTTTTACTATTTTTATGTTTTTAAGGATTCATAGGAATTTTTAGGAATTTTAAGTTTTTAGGGGTTTAGAAGATTTTTCTTAGTTTTAATGTTTTTAGGGTTTTTAGAGTTTTTTTTTCTGTTTTTTGGTTTTTAGTGGTTCGAGTCATTTTTAGGATAGTAATGTTTTCTTAGGGGGTTTCCGAAATTTTAGGGTTTTTTATTTTTCAGGTGTTTTAGGTATTTATTAGGTTTTTTTGTTTTAATTATTTTTTATTGATTTTGATTGATTTGGGATGTTTTTTTGGTTTTTTGGGTTTTTAAAGGGGTTTTGAGTTTTTTAGAATTTTTAGTTTATTTAGAGTTTTTAGAAATATTTAGAGGTTTATTGTATTTTTTGAGGTTTTTTTGTTTTTAAGTTTTTATGAGTTTTGAGTTTTTTTGTTTTTAGGTGTCTTATTGTTTTTAGGGGGTTTACAGATTTTAGAAAATTTTATGGTTTCTTAGGATATTGGTGTTTTTTGGTTTTTATTGGTTTTTAGGGTTTTTAGGTTTTTAATTTTTTGTTAGGGTTTTTAGGGATGACATGGTTTTTATGTTTTTATGGATTTTTAGTGATTTTATATGATTTTTTAGGAATTTTTAGGATTTTTATAGCTTTTTAGTGTTTTAGGGATTTTGTGGACTTTTACCATTTTTATGGTTTTTAGAATTTTTTATATTTTTAGGTTTTTTATTTGTTTTTATTTTCTGATTTTTTCTGAGTGTTTTCTAGGGTTTTTAGGGATTTTTACATTTTTATGGTTTTTTATTTTTTAGGATATTTATGCCTTTTAGGGAATTTTATTATTTTTAGTGGTTTTTAGGGGTTTTATAGTTTTTTTAGTTATTTTGGGATTTGATGATTTTGTTATGTTTTTTGGGTTTTATGGTTTTTTTAGTTTATTTTACATATTTAGGTGTTTAATAGGTTTTCAGTGATTTTACCAGTTTTCAGGTTTGTAATGGGTATTTAGGGGTTTTAAGGTTTCTAGTGGGGTTTTTAGGTTTTATGGTTCTTAGGGCATTAGTTCCTTTTTTATTATATAGGTGGGTTATGTTCATTCTAGAGGTTTTAGGGTTTTTAAGATTTTCAAAAAAAATTAGGGTTTATAGGTGTTTTTAATGTTTTTAATGTATTTAGGAATTTTCAGGATTTTTAGGTTCATTTTAGGGTTTTTATGTTTTTTATGGTTTTTATCATTTTTTTAGTTTTTTATGGGTTTTATGTTTTTATTGGTTTTTTGGGTTTCGTAGGGTTTTTAGTATTTTTATGGTTATTTACATTTTTATATATTTGAAGGTATTTCTAGGTTTTTTATGACTTTTATAATTTTTAGGGATTTTGATTGTTTTACATTTTTTAGGATTTTTAGGATTTTTTGTGTTTTTTATGATTTTTAGGGGTTTCCAATTTTTAGGTTTTGGATGGTTTTTAGGGTTTTTTTAGTGTTTTTAAGGCTTTTTAAATTTTTATGGATTTTAAGTATTTTTATAGATTTTGTTTTTAGGGTTTTTTGTGAATTTGATGGGTATTAGGGGTTTTAAGGTTTTTTATGGTTTATTTCAATTTGGGTTTTTGAGAGTTTTTTTCTGTTTTTATTTTTTTACATTTTCCTTATGGATATTAGTGTTTTATTTTTTTAGGGATTTGTATAGATTTTTTAAGATTTTTAATTTCTGTTAGATTTTTAAGGATTTTGAGGGTTTATAGAGTTTTTAAGGTGTTTTTGTTTTTTTTTTGGTTTTTTAATAATTTTTTTGTGTTTTTTTAGGGTTATTAATGTTCATAAGAGGTTTTTAACATTTTTAGGGGTTTAAAAGGGTTTGAGTGCTTTTAGAAATTTTTAGGGTTTTATGGGGTTTTAAGGTCTTGATGTGTTTAGATTTTGTAGGTTTTTAATGAATTTTGTGTTTTTAGTGTTTTTTTATGTTTTTAGGGGTTTTAAGTGTTTTTAGGTTTATAAGGGGTTCCTTAGGGTTTTTCATGTTTTTATGGTTTTTTAGGATTTGATGATTTTCATGACATTTTATTATTTTGATGGTTTTTAAAGATATTTTGGTTTATTAGGGTTTTTAGAGGTTTATAATATTTAGTGTTTTTTATGTTTTAGGGGTTTTAATTTATTTTAGGTTTTTAATGTTTTCAAAGGGTTTTTCATGGTTTTAAGGGTTTTTATGTTTTTAAGGAATTTTAGGGTTTTTAGGATTTTTATGGTTTTTAGATATTTTGGTGTTTTTATGGTTTTTAGAGTTCCTTATTTATTTTAGAGTATTTATGTTTTTATGTTTTTTATTTTTTTCATAACGTTTTTTAGTTTTTTGTTGTTTTTTAATATTTTTAGGCATTTATTAGGTTTTTTTATTTTATGGTTTTTTAGAATTTTTTGGGATTTTGAGGGCTTATAAGGTTTTTATAGTTTTATTTTTGTTTTATGGTTTTTTTAGGTTTCTAGGGTTTTCAAATTTTTCACATTTTTTACATATTTAATGGTTTAAAAGGGATCTAGGGTGCCTTGAGGTGTTTAGGGGTTTTTTTGGTTTTTATAGTTTTCATGGGTTTTTTTTATTAGTGGGGTTTAGGTTTTTTCGTTTTAGGATTTTTTATATAATTTTTTTGAATTTTTTAATTTTTAGGGGATTGATATTTTTTATGTTCTTATGGTTTTGTTAGTGCTTTTCATGGTGTTTATTTTTTTATGTTTTAATCTACTTTTAGGGATATTTAATGTTATTTATGTTTTTATGGTTTTTAGGGATTTTGAGTCTTTTTAAGGTTTTTATGATTTTTAGGTTTTTTAACATTTTTAGTTTTTTAGGGTTTTCAAGTGTTTTTACGTTTTTAGTATTTTGCTATGATTTTTCATTGTTTTTAGTTTTTTTGTTTTTTGGGATTTTAAATATTTTAACGATTTTAATGTTTTTAATGTTTGTATGGATTTTTAGGGTCTTTTGGGTTTTTATGGTTTTTTGGGTTTCTATGGTTTTTATGATTTTTTAAGGGATTTTAGGTTTTTGGAGTTTTTTATCCTTTTTAAAGGTATGGAGGGTGTTTTGGGGTTTTGGTGGGTTTTAGAGTTTTATAGGGTTTTAGGGGTTTTATCTTTTATAGGGGTTTAAAATAATTTTAAGGGATTTAGGGTTTTCATTTTTTTAATGATTTATAGTGGTTTTATTTGTTTTTAGTTTTTTAATATTTTCTTAATGTTTTCCAGGTTTTTCAAGGGTTCTTTTCTTTTAATATAATTTTATATATTTTTTAGTTATTTTTAGGCTTTTATGGACATTTAAATTTTTAAGGGTGTTAGGGTTTTTTATGGTTCTTTGGTGTTTTTGGTTATTTTGACTTTTTATGTGTTTTAAATTTCTTTAGAATTTCTTAACATTTTTCAGGGTTAAAGGTTTTTTAGTGTTTTTATTGAGTATTAGTGAATTTATTGGTTTTTAGGGTTTTTTGGGAATTTTAAGGTTTTTATGGGTTTTATGGTCTTTCTGGGTTTTTTAGTGTTTTTAGAATTTTTTTTATTTTTTATGTGTTTGACATGTATTTAGGTTTTAAAGGATTTCAAAGGGGTTTAAAGGGTTTTAAGGTTTTTACTTCTTAGTAATTTTTAGGGATTCTATTTTGGTTTTTTTGGTAATTATTTTTTTATTGATTTTGATGATTTTTAGTGGTTTTGAGGGGTTTTATGGTTTTTATGGTCTTCTAGGTTTCTTGGGGATTTATGATTTTGTCGGTTTTTAATGTTTTCTTAGGTTTTCTCATGGTTTTACGGTTTTTATTTTTTTGGTGATTTTTAGGGCATTGATAGGGTTTTTATGGTTTTTAGGGTCTTTAGGGATTTTTTAGTGTTTTTGTGGATTTTTAGGATTTTTTATGATTTTTTTTAGTATTTAAGTGCTTTTAAGGTTTTTAAAGTTTTATAACATATTTTGGGGTTTAAATGGATTTCAGTGTTTCTAGGGGTTTTATTTGATTTTAGGGATTTTATGGTTTTTATTTGATTTTATTGTTTTTAGTGATTTTAGGGTTTTTAGGGCCATTTAGGGATTTTTTATGGATTTACCCTTCTTAGTATTTTAGGTCATTAAAGTGATTTTTAGTTTTTACAATTATCATAGAAATTTTTAGGGTTTTAAGGATTTAAAATTTTTGTATTTTTTATTATTTTCATAGTTTTTATGTTTTAAAGGGATTTTTAGGGTTTTTTGGGTTTTGAAGGTTTTTAATGATTTATGGATTCTTTTGGTTTTTTAGGATTTTTAAATTTTTTGGGTTTTTATACATTTTGGGGGTTTATTAGTTTTTATAGTGTTTATTGTTTTTACTGGTTTTATGGGGTTTTAGGGTCCTTTAGGGTTTTTGTGTATTTTTGCGTTTTATTGATATTTAGGGGTTTAGGAAATTTTATGGCCTTTTTAACTGTTTTTTGACCTGTTTTTTGACATTTTAGTGTTATTAGGTTTTCTAGGGGTGTTTTGGGGTTTTTATATATTTTTTTAATTATTAAGTCTTTTTTTTTCAATTTATATGGGTTTTTAGGGGTTATAGGGAATTTGAGGGGTTTCGGGGTTTTATGATATTTTTTGTGTTTTTCTGGATTTTTAGCAATTTTTTTTGTTTTTTAGCATTTTTAGGAATCTTATAGTTTTTATGATTTTAGGAAAGAAATGGTTTTTTTATATTTTTTAGTGGTTTTATAGATTTTATTGGTTTTAATGGTATTTTACGGATTTTAGGGGTTTTCATGTTTTTTCTTGGTTTTAGTGTTTTTTAGGTTTTTGGGGGTTTGGAGTTTTTTAGGTTTTTCGGGGTTTATGTTTTTTTAATTTTCTTAATGTTTTCGTAGCAGTTTTCATGATTTTGAGGGTTATTTACAATTTTACAGATTATGGGAATTTTTAGAATTTTTATGAGTTTTCAGGGGGTGTTGGGATCATGAGGGTTTTAGGTGTATCTAGTGTTTTTTGTATTTTTAAGGTTTTTTGGATTTTTGGGTTTTTTTATTTTTTAAGGCTTTTAAGGCCTTTTATATTTTTTTACATTTTTTGGGGGGTTTAAAGGGTTTTCTGCATTTTTATGTGGTGTTTATGTTTTTTATTATTTTTTTAGTGTTTTATGGTTTCATGGGTTGTTTTAGGGCATTTTACATTTTTAGGGGTTTTATGTATTTTAATGTTTTTATGGTTTTCTTTTAGACATTCAAGTTTCATAGGTTTTTTTATGTATTTATGGATTTATAAAGTTTTTAGAATATTTTTTTTGGTATAGATTTTTGGGTTTTTGAGGGTATTAGAGTTTTTAGTGTTTGTAGGGTTTTTAGGTGTTTTAGTGTTTTTTATGTGGTTTCAATGGTTTTTAGTGTCTTATACGTTTTTTGAGAATTTATTAAATTTTTTAGGGTATTTTTTGTTTTTTGGGATTTTGAGGGGTTTTTTTTGTTTTTTATGATATTTAGTGATTTTATAGTTTTTTTGGGATTTTAGGGTTTTTTGAGTTTTTTAGTGTTTTTATTGTTTTAAGTGTTTTTTTAAATTTTTAGGATTTTAAAGGATTTTTAGATATTTTTTAGAAATTTATGGTTTTTATGTGTTTTATGGGTTTTTATTATGTTTACTGGTTTTATTATTTATAGGTGTTTCTATGTTATTAGGGTCTTTTACTATTACTAGGGTTGTTATCATTTTTAGGTTTTGGGGGATTTTATATGTTTTTAGGTTCTAATGATTTCTTAGGCTTTTGTATGGTTTGTAGGGGTTTTTATATTTGTATATATTTTTTGGTCTATCTTAGGAATTTTAGGGTTTTAGGGTTTTTATGGATTTTAGGGATTTATATAGTTTTTTGGGTTTTAAAGAGTTTAAGGTTTTTTGGGTTTTTTTATTGTTTTTTGGTTTCATGTTTTTAAGAGTTTTTTTGAGTTTTTAACATTTTCAGGGGCTTAAACTGTTTTTTCATTTTAGTGGTTTTGATAGTATTTAATTGTTTTGGGGGTTTTTATGGTTTTTAGGGGATTTAGGGGTTTGAGAGACTTTTTTTGGGTTTTTTAGGGTTTTAGCTTATTTTTGTTTTTTCATGGTTTTAAGGGTTAATAGGATTTTATGGTTTTTTTAGGGTTTTTATGGGTCTTCAATTTTTTATATTTTTAGCGTTTTTCGAGATTTTTAGGATTTTTTTTGGTTTTAAAAGGTTTTAGGTATTATTTATGTTTTTAGGGTTTTTAGTGTTCTTAGGGTGTTTTGGGTTTTTAAATTTTTTTTGGGTATTATTGAATTTAAGTTATTTAGGATTTTAAGGTTTTATTCGGTATTTTCATATATTTTGAGTTATTTATATTTTTAGTGATTTTTAGGTATTTTATTGTTTTCATGGTCTCTTAGGTTTTTTCGGGATTTTGATGGTTTTTAGGGTATTTAGGTTTTTAGGGATTTTATGTGTTTTTGGGGTTTTTGGGGTTTTAATTAGTTTTTTATGGTTTTTATTGTTTTTTATTATTTTTTAGATTTTTAATGAGTTCGAAATGTTTTTAGAGTTTCAAATGGGATTTTAGGGTTTTATGGGTTTTTAGGATTTTTATGTTTTTTGGGGATTATTTTTGGTTTTATGGGTTTTTTTGGGCCTTTTCGGGGATTTAGAATTTTTACCATTTTTATGTTTTTAGGGGTATATAGTGTTTTAAAGTTATAATCACTTCCTTATTGGTTTTTAGATATTTTATAGGTTTTTAAGTTTTTAGGATATTTAAGGATTTTTTGGTGTTTTTTTGGATTTTTAGGTTTTTTAAGGGTTTTGGGTTTTTTAGAGTTTTAACATATTTTTTTTATTTTTTAGAGATTTTAATTGTTGTAGGTTTTTAATGTTTTCTTTGGGGTTTTCAGGGTTCTTAGGTGTTTTTATATTTTTTGGTATTTTTAGGTATTTTTATGATTTTTAGGGTTTTAGGGATTCATGAGTTTTTAGGTTTTTCAGTGTTTCTTTGGGTTTTATGGGTTTTTATGTTTTTTGTTTTTTGGATTTTATTATGTTTATAGGGGTTTAATGGGTTTTTAGTGTTTTAATAGGTTTTTAATGTTTTTATTTGCTTATATCTGTTTTATGGTTTTATAGGATTTTATGTTTTCTGGTGTTTTAGGTTTTTAGATTCTTATTTGGATTTTTTTTGGTATTTAGCAATTTTTAGGTTTTTAGGGGTTTTATGTTTTTTAAGGTTTTTATGGTTTTCTATGGGTTTTTCATGTTTTAGGGTTTTTTATGTTTTTAGGTGTTTTAGGGGGTTTTAGGATATTTATGGTTTTATGGTTTTTATGAATTTGTAAGGTTTTAGGGATTTTATAGTTTTTGAGGTTTTAGGGGATTTCATTTTTTATGGTTTTTAGGCGTTTTATGTGTGTTTTTGGTGTTTAAGGATTTCTTATGGTATTTCTAGATCACTAGGGTTTTTTTAAATTTTATATATTTTTAGTGTTTTTATTTTGATTTTATGGTTTTTAGTGTTTTAGTGGTTTAAAAGATTTTTAGATTTTTTTGGGTTCTATAGTTTTTTTGGGTTTTTTATGGTTTTTATAGTTTTTTATGATTTTTAGGGGGTTTATGGTATTAGGTTATTTTATGGGTTTTTACTTTTTCTTTATTTTATATGGTTTTCAAGTGTGTTTTGGTTTCTAAGGTTTTTTTTGGATTTTTTATGGTTTTAGAGTTTTTTCTTTTTGTGGTTTTTGAAGGATTATTTTTTATATTTTTGGGGATTTTTTGGGAAAGTAAGGTGAAGGACCAGGCTATTTTTGGCCCCCCAAATTTATTAGAAAAAAAAGACACAACAGACAAGGGAGAGGTGGGGTCAATCAACCCACACCCAAAAACCCTGGTTAGGGGTTTTTAGGAATTTTTATGTTTTTTAAGGGTTTATAGGATTTTTTTATTATATTATCATTTTTCTTGTTTTTAGTTGTTTTAATTGTCATAGATTTTTTATTGATTTCCAAGGGGTTTTCAGTGTTCTTAACATATTATGTTATTGGATTTTTAGGGATGTTTTGGTTTTTTATTATTTTTAGAGTTTTAAGGGTTTATGATGGTTTTTAGGGATTTTAGTGTTTTTATGGTTTTTTGGGTTTTTAGTGTTTTTATTAATTTTTTAGGGTTTTATGGTTTTTAGTGTTTTTAACCGTTTTTGTGGTCTAATGTATTTTGAGAGTTTTAAGTGGGGTTTTTGGGTTTTTAGGTTTTTTATGGGAAAGGAAGCTACAAGACTGGGCTATCCCTAGCCCCCCAAAATTTATTAGACTCATAGAAAAACCAAAAAATGGAGGGGCAGAGTCAAATGAACCACACCCCAAAACCCTAACACCCCCAAGAAACCAAAAAATAAATCCCCCATGGAACCCAAAATCACAAAAGGGAAGCAAGTCATTCAATATCACCACCAAAGTCATAAAAAGTGACACCACCATATGGGTCACTATCTGCACCATAGCGAGAAGCTGCGTCTGCAAAGTATAAGTGAGAGTTTGCCTCTGTGTCCATCATTTCTCATCGGGACTCAAAATCCTCCTTAAATATAAAGAGTGTCAAATAATTCTCCCTGAGTATTTCATACTCCAAGGTGTGCAAAGGTCACTCCCTCTTGTGAACATTAAATTTTAGTTTAGCCACCTTTGATGAAGTCTTGGTAGCCAACGATGGAAGAAGAGTAGAATAATCCCTCTCCTACTTCTTTTGAGGTGGCATAGGTGAAACCATCAGCAAGGTCTTCCTTCTCATATAAAATGTTGTCACATTCCTCACTCGAGGCCCCCTTATCACCAGCCCTATTCTCACACTTTGTAAGTAGAGGGATGACAACCTGTCCATTGGACCCAAGGTCTTTAACACCTGAAGTGAGACCTGGTATTTTATTTCCTTCCCCCTTTGAAGATGCATCCCCAAGCATGGCCCCTTCCCTCTGAATATGGCCATATTGTCATTTATCCTTCAGTCATCCTTAAAAAAATAACCCCAAAAATTTTATCTTCATTTGTAATGCGTAAACTTGGCCATTTCACTAAGACCACATCATGCTTGACCATACAATGGGACTCAGCAGCAGAAGCCCCTCCATACATCACCATGGACATCTGCATGTCTAGAGCCAAACCTCCTTCACCAGTGGGGATATCATTCCCAGGCAGCAAGTGTCCATCCAAATCCTCAACAAAAAATTCATGGATATCCAAATTGTGAGCCAATGGAAAAACCCACAGGCCAGCCCTGCCCTTGCCACCACACCCAAATATTTCCATAGATGAGTCACTAACACTCCAATCAAGGGGTCCATCATCAATACACAATGCCTGCTTCCCAACCAGATAATGCCCATGCCCAATCCAAGCCACCACCCCCTCCTCATCCAGCTCTTCCTAATCAGACACTCCCCCCAAGTGCAGCATCTACCCTAGCTAACTCAATAGAGTCTAGACCCTTGAAATTATTACTCAGAGAGACACCATCCATAACCAGAAACTCACTGCTACTAGCTTACCCACTAATTTTTCCCAAGGCCACTATTACCCAACTATGGTGCTGCTTTAGGGGGTTCTCCAATATACTCTACTTATGCCCAAACCCATTCATCTCCCCCTACTCATCCACCTCCCCCTACTCACCCCCACCCCCTCTACAATTCACTTCTTCCAGCTTTCCCATTATTTTTTTAAATTCATGCTTTTATCATTGTGCATAACCTATACACTAGTCATTCCCTTTCCATTATAATTACGTGAAATCTCTAGTCCTATGTCACCTAAAGCCACCACTTCCACATACTTATCACAAAAAACATTCAAATCCTTTTTCAGATGCCCAAAAACTGCACCAACATTTTCTTGGGGAGGAAAAAGTCCGTGTTCTTTAAGCGCCGCCACCTCCTACACCTCCACCAAGGCCTAAATTACTTCACCAAACTCCAACTGTTCCATATTCATGCCACTACCTTCCTTCGCACCACTCTTGTAAGCCTGACCACTCTACCTAAGTTTCCAACATGAAGGACAGAAGTCCACCCATGAATCAAAAAACACATGTCACTTCCAACAAATCTCCACACCAACAAAAATCCACACAAAGTTAACTGTTTCCTTGGAAACATAAATTTTAACAAAATCCCTTGAGGAAACTGGGTGAAGGAGGGCCTAAGACATTTTTTCCACACATAATAACCTTCCCACCAAATTCCCCAGCATTGAATTAATGGACATATTTTGAAAAATAAGGGGATGATATAGAAATCTAACCCAAGTCTCAAACATCAGAGAGTTTCAGTTTAGGTGAAGATCAAAACTACATTGGAATAGGAAGAAACTGGCACTATTTCATCTTCGAGGTGTTGTAGACCATGTAAGAATAAGATCCTACTCGGTTAAAAAGAGAATCATGATATGATTTCTACCAACAAGACCCAGCGATGCACTGTCCGGGAGAACCGAAAGTTAAAAAATGAACCAATAAAAAATCCAACGGAGGGTTCCACTTCAAAAATCGAGCAACCAACGTCAATCAATGCAGCGATGAGGCTTTATTGGACTCTTGAATCAAAATCAGAAGCTACGAAAAACCTTCAAAAGGTTTAAACACCTTAGGGAAAAGCTCGACTAATGGAAAAGGATGTATAAAATTAGGAGAAAAGAATGGGAAAAAAGGTTTGATCATCATCAAGAATCAGAGGAGGCCCCTCCCCCACAGAGGGGGGAGGGAGATACTTGCGGGCCACCATCATCATCAAGCTCGAAGTGGAGGGGAATGACTATCATGAGAGAGAAATGAAGGTTCCAGGTTTCTATATTTATTTTTTTATATGGGTTTTAGGGATTTTTAGAGGGTTTAAGGATTTTAATGGGCTTTTAAGGAGTTTAGGGATTTTTTAGGTTTTTAGGGATTTTAGGGATTTTAGTTTTTTTTCAATTTTAGGTTTTAGGGGTTTTAAGTGTTTATAGTTTTTTTTTGTTTTCTATGGGGTTTTTAGGGGTTTTATTTTTTTAATATTATAATGTTTTTTTTGGTTTTTATGGGGTTTTTGGGTTTTTATGGTTTTTTGGGTTTTTATAGTGGTTTTTATGGTTTTAATATTTTTAGAGTTTTTTAAAAAATTTAGATGGATAAAGGGTATTTATATTTTTAGTAGTATTTTGGGCTTTGATGGGAATTTAGTTTTATTAATTTTTTATAGATTTTTATGGTTTTTTAACTTTTAGGTTCTTTTTAGGGTTTCTTTATGGTTATAGCCTTTTTGGGTTTTTATGTTTCTTTTTGGTTTATAATATTGCCTTATTATTTTTTAATATTTTTATAGTTTTCATGTTTTTAATAGTTTTAGGTATTTTTAGGATTATGAAAAATAATTGGGATTTTAGGGATTTTGTGGGTTATAGGGTGTTTAGGTTTTTTAAGGGTTATATCATTCTTTTATAGTTTAATGATTTTTAGATATTTTTAATGTTTTAGGGTATTATTGGGTTCCTAGTGTTTTTAGTTATTTTATGATTTTTATGGTATTTTATGTTTTTAGGGGTTTTATGGTTTTTGGGGTTTTTAGTGTTTTAGGGTCTTTTAGGATTTTTAGGGCTTTTATCATTTTTATGTTTTTTATGGGTTTGAATTGTTTTAGGTTTTTAAGTTTTTCATAGGGTATTTCACAGTTTTTAGTATTTTTTTAATTTTAGGAAATTTTTCAGATTTTAATATTTTTTAGGGTTTTCATTATTTTGATGGTTTCTAAGATTTTTAGGATCTTGATCATTTTTAGGTTTTAGAGCTTTTGTGTATTTTTGTATATATTTTTATTTATTATGGTTTTTTAAGGGTTTTATGTTTTTTTATAAGCTTTTTTTATTATAATTTTCATGTTTTTATGGGTTTCAGAGTTTTTATGGATTTTTAGGGTGTTAGGGTTTTTTATTGTTTTTATAATATATTTAGTTTTTTGATTTTTTTTGAGTTTTTAAGGATTTTATGGTTTTTTATTATTTTTATCATTTTTGGGTTCTAAACTAATTTTAGTGTTTTAGTGTTTTTTAGGGGTTTTATGGTTTTTTAGGGCTTTGTAAGGATTTTGGGGGGGTTTAATTGTTTTTATTGTCTTTTGTGTTTTTTGGTTATTTATCATTTTCCAGGTTTTTAGTGGTTTTCTGTGTTTTTTGGTTTTAATAGTTTTCTTAGAGTTTTTTTGAGTCATTGATGTTTTTCACATTTTTATTTATTTTGAGGGGTTGTTATGATTTTTATGATATTTGGGGTTTATAGGGATTTTGATGGGTTTTAGGGTTTAAGAGTTTATATCTTTTTTATTTTTCTAGGGATTTTAAGTTCATTTAAGTTTTTATGGTTTTATTAGCGGGTTTGAATGTTTTTAGGGTTTTTTTACATTTTTATGGATTTTTATGTCTTTTTTAGATTTTTTTCATGGTTTTTGGGTTTTCATGGATTTTGAGGGTTAATAGGAATTTTCAAGTTTTTAGGTTTTCTAGATGTTTTAATGGTTTTTAGGATTTGAAATTTTTTTAGTATTTTTCAAGGTTTTGATTGATTTTTATGTTTTTAGGGATTTTTATGTTTTTTAGGATTTTATGGTCTTTCATATGTTTTAGGTATTTTGAGAGATTTTAGGGGTTTGATTACAATTTTTATAATTTTTATTGTTTTTTTATTTTAGGTATTTTTTAGATTTTATGGATTTATGATTTATGATACAGTTTAATCTTTTTAATGGATTATGGGGTTTTTAGATTTTTTAGAAATTTTGGGTTGTTATGGGTTTTAGTTGGTTTTAAGGATTTTAGAATTTTTATTAATTTTAGGGTTATTAGTGTTTTTATCTTTTTAGGATTCATTTGGGATTTTATGTTTTTTTAGGTTTTTAAGGACTTTAACGGATTTTTAGGGTTTTTCTGTTTTTAGGGATTTTGATGGAGTTTTTAGGTATTTTATATATTTTTTCAAAATTTAGGGATTTGGGGGTAATTAAGTGTTTTAGGCTTTTTTAGATTGTTTAGGGTTTTTATCGTTTTTTAATAACATAGTTTGAATACTTTTTATGGTTTTATGGTTTTTAAGGGTTTTGAGGGTTTTAATTGTTTTAAAAAATAAATTTGGGATGTATAGGGTTTTTAGGATTTTTATGGCTTTTAGAGTTTTAATGAATTTTGAGGGATTTTCAGGTATTTTAGGGTTTTTTGGTTTTTTGGGTTTTCAGTGTTTTTTTTACTTTTTAGGGGTTTTCATCTTTTCTATAGTTTTTAATGTATATAGGGTTTAAAATGGAGTTTACTTTTTTCGTGGTTTTTTGGTTTCTAGGGTATTTATAGTTTTTAGTGGTTTTAGGGATTTTATGATCTTTGGATGTTTTCTTAGGGTTTTTTAGTGCTTTTGAAGTTCTTAGAGGTTTTATATATTTTTATTTTTTTTATTATATCTTATGGATTTCTTGGTTTTTTGAGGTTTTTATGTTTTTTGTTATTTTTAGTGTCATTTAGTATTTTTATGGGGTTTGGGGTTTTAAAGGAAAGTAGTGTTTTTTTGATTTTTTAGGTGTTTTAGGGGTTCTAGTGTTTATATGTTTTTAGGGATTTTACGTGATTTTATGGTTTCAAGGTTTCTATAAGGTATTTCAAGGGGTTTATGGTTTAAAATTTTTTATGGATTTTAGTGATTTTATAGAATTACTAATGATTTTTAGAATTTTTAGGGATTTTGAGGGGTTTTTTATGGGTTTTTAGGGTTTTAGTGTTTTTAGGGGTTTAGGATTTCTAGGTTTTTTTGGTGATATTATGGTCTTTAGAGTTGTTTCACCATTTTTAGTGGTTTGATGGATTTTTAGTGTTTTTAGTGGTTTTTAGGGGTTGTTTAGGTATGTTGTGTTTTAGGGGTTTTAATAATTTTTACGATTTTTAGGGGTTTTAAAGCCGTTTTATGGTTTTTTGTGTTATGTTTGTTTTGTTTTTTAAGGTTTTATTTTTTTTCAGGTTTATAATCTTTTATTAGGGGTTTTCAGGGTTTTCATGAAGCATTTGAATTGTTTATGGGTTTTAGGGAGTTTTTTTATTTTCATTTTTTTGTTTCTATGTATTTTTTTGGTTTTTTACGATTTTATAGGTTTTCTATAGTTTTTAGTGATTTCTAGTTTTTAAGGGCTTTGAGTGTTCTTAGTTTTTTAGGTTTTAAAAGGGGTAATTAGGGGTTTTTGGGCATTTTATGTTATTATGGATTTTATTTCATTTTTTGGATTTTTATAGTTTTTATGGTTTTTTGTGATTTTAGGTGTTTTTAGGATTTTTATGTTTCTTGGGAAATTGGATTTTTTATGTTTTTATTTTATTATCGGTTTTAAGATTTTTTTTTATTTTTTTGGTGTTTTAATTAGGTTTTAGGGTTTTTTGGGGGTTTATACTGTTTTTTTGGTTTTTTAGTGTTTCTATGTTTTTAGGGGCCTTATGGGTTTTAGTTGTTTCTTAGAGGTTTTAGAGTTTTTTAGGGTTTTTAGGGTTTTTATGTGTTTTTATGTTTTTATGTTTTTCTTATTGTTTCTTAGGGTTTTTCCGTGTTTTTATCTTTTTTGGGGATTTTAGTTATATTTTAAGATTTTTTTTTGGTTTTCTTGGATTTTGAGGGTTTTTATGGTTTTTAGGTTTTTTTATCATTTTTGGGGATTTAGAATTTTTCAAATTTTATGGGTAGAAAGTTTGTCTAGGGTTTTAAGTTCTTCAAAGGGGTTTCCAATGTTTTTATGTTATTTTACTTTTTTTGAGAGTTTTTGAAATTTTCTTGAATTTTATGGTTTTATAGCATTTTTATAAATTTCAATCGGTTTTAGTGTTTTTTATGATTTTTAGGGGTTTTATCCTTTTTTATGTTTTTATGGGTTTTAGGTGTTTCTAGTTATTTAGTGTTTTCTTTGGGTTTATTTGGGTTTTTAGAGGTTTTTACATTTTTTTTATTTTTATGGAATTTTTAGAATTTTTAGGGGGCTTTAGTGTTTTAAGGGATTTTTAGTGTATTTAGAGTTTTTATGGTTTTTTATTGTATTTTGGGTTTTTTAATGTTTTTAATTTTTTTTCTGTTGAAATTTTTTTTTAGAGTTTTAAACATTTTTAGGTTTCTAAATGGTTTTATGTTTTTTTTTGAGGCTTTTCGTATTTTATGGATTTTTAGGGGGTTTTATGGTTTTCATGGGTTTTAGGGTTTTAAGATTTTTAGGGAATTTTAATGGTTTTAGGTTTATCTGTATTTTTTGGTTTTTAGGGGTTTTATTGTTTTTGATATTTTTAGGTTTACCCAGTTTTTTTACGGATTCTATTTTTTTACATTTTTAGTGAATTTTTGGTGTTTTTAGTGTTTTCATGGTTTTTAGGGGTTTTTTGGTTTTTTGGTCTGGGGGATTTTAAGTGTATTTATGTTATTATGGGTTTCTTCGGGGTTTTAATGGTTTTTGGGTTTTTGGGGGTATATTTTGTTTTTTAGGGTTTTTTTTATTTTTTAGGGGTTTGAGGTTTTTTTGGAGTTGTTTGATAATTTTAGGGGGTTAAAGGACTTCATAATTTTTAGTTGTTTTTACGGTTTTTATGAATTTTTTGGGTTTATAAAGATTTATTGGTTTTATAGGTTGTATAATTTTTATAGGTTTTAAGGTTTCATAGGGTTTTTAGAATTTTTAGGTTTTAAATGGCTTTAAGTGTTTTTCTATTTCTTTGTTTTTATATTGATTTTTTAGGGTTTGGGGGGGTTAGGTTTTTAGGGATTTTAGGATTTTTTATGATTTCTATGGTTTTTTAGATTTTTTGGGATATTGTTGGGTTTTTACGGTTTCTATGGGATTTTAGGTTTTTAGCATTTTTTGGTTTTCAAGGGTTTTTATTTTTTTTATGTTTTTCTGTTTTTCTAGGAATTTTTTCTTTCATTTTTTCATGTCATTATAGATTTTTAGGGATTTTATGTCTTTTATAGGTTTTAGGGTATAATTGTATTTGGGATTATTAAGGTTTTTTAGAGTTTTTTGGGGTTTTAAGTGTTTTTATATTTATAACCATTTTAGGGGTATAAATGGATTTAAGATTGTTTTTTTTGGATTTTTGGGTTTTATGAGTTTTTAGTTTTTATTTAGGTTTTTGTGGTTCTTATGGGTTTTTTGGGTCTTCTAGGGTTTTTAGGGATTTCATAATTTTTAGGTTTTTAGGGGTTTTAAGTGTTTTTTGGATTTAAGTGTTTTCTAAGGGATTTTTAGGGTTTTAGGGTTTTAGGTTATTTTATGTTTTTAGGTATTTTTAGGGATTTTAGGATTTTAATAGTTAAATAGGTTTTTTTTTATGTTTTAAACAGTATTAGTGTTGTATTAATATTTTCTGTTTTTAGGGTAAATTTTTTTTGAGGTTTTATGGTGTTCTTAGTGAATTTCTTGTTTTTTTACAGTTTTTAACAATTTTATGTATTTTTAGGGATATTTTTTTGGATTTTTATGGTTTTTAGGTTTTAAAGGATTTTGATGGTTTTTTTGGTTTAATTGTTTTTATGGGTTTTCTAGTTTATTATATTTTTTTGAGTTTTGAGGGGTCTAACGGTTTTATAGATAATTTTAACTTTTTTATGGGTTCAAATTATTTTAAGAGTTTTTAGTGGACTTTTTTGGGTTTTATGGGATTTTAGGGGTGTGAAAAGGTTTAGGGGTTTTATTGTATTATGGGTTCCTAGTGTTTTATGGGTTTTATTACATCATATTTTTTTTATGTTTTAGGGGTTTTAAGTGTTTTATAAGGTTTTCTTATGCGTTTTCAACGTATTTACAATGTTTTTCTTTTAAGATATTTTTACGGATTTTTTAGTATATTTTTGGGTTTTAGGGTTTTATTTTTGTATTTTGAAGTTTTTTGGGTTTTATGGATTTTATTATTTTATTTTATTTTATTTTTTTAGGTTTTATGGTTTCTATGTTTTTTTATGTTTTTATAGTTTTATTAGGGTGTTTTCAAGTCTTTATTGTTTTTAAAATTTTTAGGGATTCTTTGGGATTTTTTATGAATTTTATGGCTTTCATAAATTTTGTTTTTTTTTCATTTTTAGGTATTTTTATGGTTTTTATGGGTTTTATTATTTTTGTTATTTTATTTTTTAATGCTTTGAACAGTTTGTAGTGTTTTTAATGTTTTAGAGGTTTAAAGTGTTTTAAAATTTTTATGTCTTTTATGTTTTTATAAGGTTATAGGGGATTTATGGTTTTTTGGCATTTTTAAAGTTTTTAGGGTTCCTTTGCGAGTTCTGGGTCTTTTTAGGATTTTTATGGTTTTAGTATTATTAGGTTTATTAGGGGTTTAATGTTTTTAGGATTTTTTAGGTTTTCTTAGGGTTTTTAGGGTTTGGATGGGTTTTTATGATTTTAGGGGTTTTATGGATTTTAGGATTTTAGTGGTTGTTTCAAGGTTTTTTATAATTTTGTGGGGTTTTTTGGTTTTTCGGTTTTTTAGGGTTTTGTAGGTTTTTTAGTATTTTTTAGGTTTTTAGTGGTGTTAAGGGTTTTTTAGTTTTAACATTATCTTAGGGGTTTTTAGGGTTTTTAAGGTTTTTTATGTTTTAAGGGAATTTTAGGGTTTTTTCAGACATTAATTTTTTATGGATTTTAAGGATTTGGGGTTTGACGTTTTTTAGTGTTGTTAGGGTTTTTTTGGGGTTTTTAACATTTTTAGGTTTTTTAAGGTATTATTTTTTTTTAGTTTTTTCAGGTTTTCATGGTGTTTTTTAGGTTTTGTAGGAATTTTAAGGGTTATAAGGATTTTGGGGGCCTTTTTTTGATTTTTATTGTTTTTTAGTCATTTTAGATTGTGAGGGATATTATGGGTATTTATTATCTTTAGGGTTTTTGGGGTTTTGTGAATTTTTTTGGGTTTTCTAGGATTTTAAATCTTTTTTAGAGTTTTTTAACCTCCTTATGGGTTTAAATGGTTTTTTTATTTTTAGTGGGTTTATTTTTTTTATGGGGATTTAGTTTCCTTATGGGTTATACCATTTTTTTGGGGTTTTAAGGGTTTTATGGTCTTTTGGAGTTTTTTGGGTTTTTAGTGATTTTAGGTTTTTCATGGGTTTTAAGTGTTTTTAGGATTTTATGGGGTTTTAGGATTTTTCATGGTATTTAGGGGTTTTATAGATTTTGTTTTATTTTAGTATTTTTATTTATTTTGATAGTTTTTAGGTGTTTTAATAATTTTTTTTCTGTTTTTTTGGGGTTTCATGGAATTTATAAATTTATATTGTTTTTAATTTTTTTAAAATATTGTTAACTTTTTTAGGGGTTTAAAGAGTTTTTGAGGTTTTTTATTTTTAGTGGTTTTAGGGGGGTTTTAGGAGTTTCAAGATTTTTAGAGTTTTTAAATTTTTCATGTTTATAATTTTTTTTAGTGTTTAGTGGGAGTTTTATGGTGTTTTTTATGGTTTTTAGCATTTTTAGGGTTTTTAGGATTTTTATAGGTGTTTACGGGTTTTATGTTTTTATGGTTTATAGGGTTCTAGGGTTTTTTAGGGGTTTTCTGTTTTATAAATTTTTAGGTATTTTAAGGGAGTTTAAGTTTTTAAGGTTTTCCTAGATGTTTTTATTGTTTTTTATGGTTGTTATGTTTTTATGTATTTTTATGGGTTTTAAGAGTTTTCTGGTTTTTAGGGTTTTTATGGTTTTTGAGGGGGTTTAGTGTTTCTGTGGTTCTTTTTGGTTTTGTGGGTTTTTTTGAGTTTTTTGAGTTTTTAATGTTTCTTATATTTTTTTTTAAAAAAAATTAGGGGTTTAAAGAGGTTTTAGAGATTTTAATGTGGATTTAGGGTATTTATGGGTTTTTAGGTTTTTAATGGTTCTTTATAATTTTTATGGTTTTTAGGTTTTTTAGAACTTTTTAGTGTTTTTAGGGTTTTTAGTGTTTTTTACGTTTTTAGGAGTTTTATTTTTATTTGGTTTTTAGGTTTTTCATATGGTTTTTCAGGGATTTTACATTTTTAGGGTTTTTAAGGATTATTTTAATTTTTATTGTTTTTTCAATATTTTAAAGGGCTTATAGATTTTTTTGGGGTTTTACAGTTTTTATTTTTGTATGTTTTCTAGATATTTTAGTGTTTTATGCTTTTAGGAATTTCGTAGAATTTTCAGGGTTTTGAGGTTTTTTTGTTTATAGGATATTTTGTGGAATTTTTACGATTTTTAAGATTTTTGTGGATACTAATTGTAGTTTTTTGGTTTTTAGGGATTTTAGGAGTTTTATGGTTTTTTTGTCTTTAGCGTTATTTTAGATTTTTTAAGGGTTTTATAGTTTTTTTAGAATTTTAAAGGTTTAAAGAGTTTTTATATATTTTCTTGGGTTTTAGGGTTTTTATGGGTTTTATGGTTTGTATACTTTTTAAAGTTTTCATGGTTTTTATTTTAATTTTCATTTTTAGGTGTTTTTAGGGTTTTCTGAGTTTTTTTTGTTTTAGAGGTTTTAGGTTCTTTAGGATTCTATGTTTTTAGTGTTTTTTTTTTCATTATTGGAAATTTTAGTAATTTTTCTATAATTTTATTATATTTAGCGTGTTTAGGGATTTTGAGGGGTTTAGGGGTTTTAGGATTTTCATGGGTTTTTATAGTTTTCTAATGTTTTTAGGTCTTTATGTTGTTTTTATATTTTTGTTGGTTTTTTGATTTTTATGGGTTTCTAGTGTTTTGAAAATTTTTCTTGGGGTTCTTATGGTCATAAGGTTGTTAGGGTTTAAATTTTATTTTTAAGGGGTTTTAGGGTTTTTATAATTTTTTGTTTTCTATTGTTTTATGTGTTTTATGGTTTTGAAGGTTTTCATCGATTTTTTGGTGATTTTAATGTCTTTTTATATTTTTTGGGCTTTTAAATATTTTTATGGGTTTTAAGGTCTTTGGGGATTTTGTTTATTTTTTGGGGTTGTTTGGATCTTTATTTTTTTAGGGATTTTTCATTTTTTAGGATTTTAGGGGTTTTAGTTAATTTTAGGATTTATTGATTTCTTAGGTTTTTAAGGGTTTAAGGATTTTTACATTTTTAGAGATTTTTAGGGATATTTTAGTATTTTTAGGTTTTTTAGGGATTTTGAGGGTTTTAGGGATTTTAAAGGGATTAGGGTTTTTTTTTTGGTTTCTAGTGTTTTTTGGGTTTTTTAGAGTTTTTTATTAACCTTATAGTTTTTTAAAAAATTTAGATCTCTGAAGGGATTTTAGTGTTTTCAGTTTTTTTAAGGTTTTTATGGGGTTTTTATGTTTTTTGGGGGGTTTTAGTGTTTTTAGTGCGTTTTTATTTCTTTCTATGGTTTTCTCCATTGTTTTGTTTGGAAAAAAAGAAATATATATCAATCGAATTGGAATTTTTTAGATTATGTGGTGTTCAATGTGTTTTATGTTTTTAAGGATTTCATAAGGTTTTTCCAGGATATTAGTTTTTTACATATTTAGGGATTTTTAAGGATTTTTATGGATTGTTGGAGGTTTTATTCAATTTTTAGTCTTTTATGGTTTTTATGGGTTTTTACAGTTTTTAAAAATTCATTGGGGTTAACATATCATTATAGTTTTAAGTGTATTTTTAGGATTTTTTTGGGTTTAGTGATTTTTATGATTTTTAGTGTGTTTTATTGTTTTTAGGGGTTTTGGGGGTTTTCCGTGTTTTATGGTTTTTTAGTGTTTTGAGCATTTTTTTGTTTTTTGGGTTTTTATTTTTTTTAAGGTCTTCCTTGGTTTTTTCATTGTTTTAAGTTGTTTTACATTTTTAGGGTATTTTATCCCTATTTAAGAATTTTGTGTTTTTTTAAATTTTATAGGGATGTTGATGTTTTTAGGGGTTTTTAGGGTGCCTAGTATAGTTTGGGTTTTCATGGAGTTTAAGTGTTTTTAGTTTCTTATAGTTTTCTTAGGTATTTTAAGGGATTTTAGGTTTTTATATAATTATAGGGGTTTTATGATTTTTATGGTTTTTAGGTTTTTAGGTTTTTTAGGATTATTTAGGTTTAAGTTTTTTTTTGAGTTTTTAGGGTTTTTATGTTTTTTAGAGTATTTTTTAAAAATTTAATGGTTTAAAGGGTTTTGTAGTTTTTTTAGTATTTTTATGGGTTTTCAGTTTTTTATGTTTTTTAATGTTTTTTATGGTTTCTATTTATTTTATGGGATTTAGTGTTTTAGGGGATTTAGTGTTTAGGGTATTTTATAGTTTTTCGAGTTTTTAGCAATTTTAGGGTTTCTATTATTTTAAGCGGTTTTTGAAATTTAAGTTCTATTAGGGTATTTTAGGGTTTTTAGGGGGGGGGGTTAGGAATTTTTAAGGATTTTATTATTTTAGTGTATTTTTTTGTTTTTAGGGATTTCAAATTTTTTATGGTTTTAGGGGTTTTAGAGGGTTTTATCTTTTTATATTTTTTGGTTTTTAGGGGTTTTATATGTTTTTCGGTTTTTAATGTTTTGTTTGTGTTTTTTCTGGGTTTTGGTTTTTTATATTTTTAACTTTCTTTTGTGTTTTTATGTTTTTATGGTTTTTAGGTTTTTTATGCATTTTGATGGTTTTTATGCTTTTAGGATTTTTAGGGTTTTTATCGATTTTAGGAGTTTTTAGGGTTTTATTGTTTTTTGTGTTTTTAACATTTATGGGTTTTAGAAAAATTTTAGTATCTTAGAGGTTTTATGGGTTTTTATAAGTTTTAATGGTTTAGGGGTTTTTATTTTTTTTTAGGGTTTTAGGGTGTTTTATGGTATTAAGCATTTTAAGATATATAAGGTTTTAAATTTTTTTAGGTTTTTATGGGTTTGTTATAGTTATTATGGTTTTTATTGGTTTTTATGTTTTTTTTGTATTTGTATGTTTTTTAAGGTTATTTATGTTTTTAACCTTTTCTAGGGATTTTGATTATTTTTAGAGTTTTTATGGTTTTTATGAATTTTTCGGTTTTTATGGTTTGTTATACATTTTTGTGTTTTAAGGGGTTTTAGAATTTTTTTAAATTTTTGTGGGTTTAAATGGTTTTTAGAGTTTTATGTGGTTTTTAGGGTTTTAGGGTTTTTAGGGTTTTTAGGGAGTTGATGGTTTTTAGTGGTTTAAGGGTTTTAGGGGTTTTATGTGATTTTTTGTGATTTTTTGTGTTTTTAGTATTTTTTTTATTTTTAACATGTTTTTGTTTTTAGGGAATTTAAGTGTTTTTATTTTTTGAAATATTTTGTTAGGGGTTTTTATGGTTTTGTGGATTTTAATTTTTTATGGATTATTAGGTATTTTAATGATTTTTATAGTTTTTTTGTTTTTAGGGATTTTGATTGTTTTTTGGCTTTTTAGGGTTTTTATTATTTTTACTGTTTTCGGTGTTTTTATGCTTTTATGGATTTTATGTGTTTTAGGTTTTTAAGGATTTCATAGGTGTTTTTTGGTTTTTTATGTTTTTTTATTTTTAGTGACCTTTATGGATTTTTCAAAATCTTAATGGTTTTAGGGGTTTTTTTGTGTTTTAAGGGTTTTATGGTTTTTATGATTTTGGTATTTTTTGGAGGTTTTTGATTTTTTATGTGTTTTTAGAGTTTTTACAGTTTTTTATATATTTAGGGGTTTAAAGGGTTTTTTATTAATAGAATTTATGGTGTTTATGGGTTTCTTAGAGTTATAAGCCTTTTAGAGGATTTTATTATTTTTGGGGTATTATGGGTATTTTCTGTATTTTTTTGGTTTTTACCATCTTAGGTTTTGGAGGGTTTTAAGTGTTTTAGGGCTTTAAGGTTTGCTAAGGGATTCTCTTTTTTTACATTTTTAGGGATTTTTAGAATTATTTTTGGTTTCTATGAGTTTTTAAGGTCTTTAGGATTTTTAAGGATTTTGAGGGTTTTTTGTGGTTTTGAGGGATTCTAAGTTTTTTAGAGTTTATATCATTTTTTGGGTCTTTATGTGTTTAATGTGATTCTATGTTTTTATGTTATTCTTAAGGGTTTTTATAGTATTTAGGGTTTTTTTAATTTATGGATTTTGAGCTCTTTTGAGTATTTTTTTTGTTTTTAAGGTTTTTAGGGTTTTTAGGGTTGTAGTGGTTTTCTAGGTATTTAATGGGTTTTTTGGGTTTTTATGTTTTTTCAATTTTTAGTGGTTTTATTGGTTTTTAGAGTTTTAAAAAAATTACCAGTTTAAAGGGTTTTTAGTGTTTTTAGTGGGTTTATGGTTTTTATTAAGTTGTAGGGTCTATGGTTTTTATGGGTTTTATGTTTTTTATGGTTTTTATGGATTTTAGTATTTTTAGCATTTTTTGGAAATTTAGTGGTTTTTATTGTTTTTATTTTTTTATGTTGTTAGCTTTTTCATTGTGTTTTTTAGGGTTTTCATTTTTTATACATTTTTAGTGAGTAATGGATTTTTGTAGGAATTTTATGGCCACAGGGGTTTTAGGGATTTTGATGGTATTAGGGGTATTTACAGTTTTTATTATTATTTTAGGATTTGTAGTGTTATTTTCAAGTTCATTAGGGATTATAATGTTTTTAGTTTTTTAACGTTTTTAGGAGTTTAATGAGATATTAAAGTTTTTTATGGTTTAGGGGTTTTATGGGGTTTAAGATTTTTTAACTATTTCAGGGGTTTTATGGTTTAATGGGGTTTTTAAGGCCTTTATTATTATTTTTAGGGTTTTAGGGTTTTTTTGTTTTTCTAGGGTTTTTATTTATTTTTAGTTTTTTAATTATTTCATATGGGTTTTCGGGGGTTTTAGGGTTTTTTATGATTTTAGGAATTTTAAGGGTTTTTTTTAATTTTTAGGTGTTTTTAAGGATTTAAGGATTTTTATGTGTCTTATAATTTTTATAGTTTTTAGGTTTTTTATTCTTTTTAGTTTTTAGGGGTTTTAAATGTTTATATGGATTTATATTTTTCTTCTAGATTTTCTAGATTTTAGGTTTTTTTTCATTTTTAGATATTTTTTGTGATTTTTAGAATTTTTATTGTTTTTAGGGTTTTTAGGGGTTTTGAGGTTTCATTTGGGTTTTTGGGGTTTTTGGGGGTTTTGTGTTTTTTTGGGTCTTAGTTTTTTTTTAGTTTATTGGGTTTTCAAACGTTTTTTATTTTTTAACATTTCTATGTGTTTAAAGTGTTTTTAGATTTTTAGAGGATTTTATGGGTTTTATAGGTTCTTATGGTCTTTATAGTTTTTACATGATTTTATATATTTCTATGGATTTAAGAGTTTTTATGGAATTCTGGGGTTTTATATTTTTTTGTGTTTTTAGGATTTTTATGGGGTGTGAGTGTTTTTATGTTTTTAATTTTTTATTAGGGGTTTTAAGATTATTTTAGGATTTTTATATTTTTAGAGAATTTTATTGAATTTTATTATTTTTATGCGTTTTTAGCTTTTAGATATTTCGAGGGGTTTTAGGTTTTCTAATGTTTTTAGAGATTTTTAGGGTTTTTAGAAATTTATATTTTTTGGGGTATTAATATTTTTTTATGGTTTAAAGGTTTTCTTAAGATATTTCTTAGTATTTTATGTTTTTCTGGATTTTAAGGGTGCCTTTAGGATTTTTAATATTTTTGGGGGTTTTAATATTTCTTTTGAGTTTTAAGGGTTTTCAAGGTTTTTATAGGTTTTTAAAAATTTTATAGTTTTAAAGGGTTTTTAATGTCTTTCTTAGTTTTTAGGATTTTTTTTGGGTTTTTGGGTTTTTAAGGTATTTATGGGGTTTATGGTTTATACGATTTTTGGGGGTTGTTTGGGTTTTATGGGTTTTCTTTATTTTCTTCATTTTGAGATTTTTAAGGTTTTCTTTTGGGTTTTTGGGTGGTCATTTGGGATTTTTCATTTTCAATGATTTTTGTGGATTTTTAAGCATTTTTTTTGTTTTAGGTGTTTTTTGTGTTCTTATTGTTTTAGGGATTCTATGGGTTTTTAGGTATTTATTGAATTTTTTTTGTTTTTAGGGGTTTTAATATTTTTATTGATTTTAATTTTTTAGTGGTTTAAAGGTTTTTTAGTGTTTTTAGTGGGGTTATAGGGTTTTTATCGGTATTTTAGAGGGTTTTATGCGTTTTTAAGGAATTTATGGGTTTTTATGGTTTTTAGGTTTTTTTACGTTTTTTAGTGTTTTTTACTTTTGTTTGGTATAAAGTGTGTTTCAGTTTTTATGTGTTTTTATTGTTTTTTATATCTTTAGGGATTATTAGGGTTTTCTTTTCATTCAGATGGATTATAGGGTTTTAGGTATTTTTTTTGGGTTTTTAGGGGTTTTTATACTTTTTTTTGTTTTTATATATTTTGATGTTTTAGGGGTTTTAAATGTTTTTAGGTTTTTAAAAATTTCTTAGGCTTTTCAGTTTTTTTATGTTTTTTCTATTTTAAAAGATTTTTTATCTTTTTTATTATTTTTTGGTTTTTAGGGTTTTTTGAGATTTTTAAGTATTTTCTGGATGATTAGATTTTTTTATGATTTTAAATGTTTAAACCAATTTTAATTATTAATTGGGGATTTTTTGGCTTACCATGGGGTTTAGGGGTTTTTAATTTTTTATATGTTTTTTTTATGGGTTTTATGGTTTTAGCATCTTTCATGGTTTTAGGGTTTATATTATTTTAATGTTATTTAACTGTATTATATTTTTTTAGGATTATTTGTTTTCTATAGAATTTTTAGTGTTTTTATGGTTTTCTAAGTTTTAGGTTTTTTTGTATTTTTTTAAATATTCATGTTTTTGGGGTTTCATAGATTTTTTGGGTTATTGGGTTCTTAGGGTATTTAGGGTTTTTATGTTTTTTTTATAAATTTTAGAGTTTTTTGAATTTTTAAGTGTTTTTTGGTTTAATTTTTTTAGTGTTTTAAGGTTTTTAACATATTTAGTGATTTATATGGATTTTTTAGGTTTTTTTATATATTATAGGTTTTTTATTGATTTTGAGGTTTAAGGGGTTCTTATTTTTTTAGGTTTTAAATGTTTTTTTTATTTTAAGGGTTATTTGTGTTTTTTAGGTTTTTTATCATTTTTAATGTTTTTAGGGGTTTAAATAGTTTTCATATTTTTTAGTTAAATTTTACTTTTTTATCGGTTTTTACAGTTTTTTATGGGTTTTAAGGTTTTTAATAATGATAGGGTTTTTAACTATTTTTTGGGGTTTTAGTGTTTTTTAAGTCCTTTTATAGATTTTTTCATGGGTTTATAACATTTTTCAGTTTTTTAATCATGTTGACTGTTTTAAATATTTTAATGTTTTCATTGGTTTTTTAGGGTTTTTTCATTTTTAGTGATTTTTAAGGATTTTTTATGGTTTTTATAGTTTTTTTAAAAGATTTTCTGATTTGAGTGTTCTTAGGGTTTTTTAAATTTTTTGGGTTTTTAATATTTTTTTAGATTATTTCAATGTTTTTATGGATTTACTTGGTTTTCATTTTTTCTAGTGGGTTTTAGGGTTTTTATGGGATTATATATTTTTTTAATGTTTTTTGGGTTTTTTGGTTTTTAAGGGTTATTTTGTTTTTTGGTTTTTTGGGTTTTCATCTTTTAAAGGATTTTTATGGGATTTATGTGTTTTAATATTTTTTAGGTTTTTTTATTGATTTCCAAAGGTTTTAGGTTTTCGTACATTTGTAGTGATTTTTTCAGCTGTTTAAGATTTTTATGGTTTTTTGGGATTTTGAATGTGTTTAAGGTTTTATGGTTATTTTGGTGTTTTTTAAGTTTTTATGGTTGTTAATTTTTTTAGAGTTTTCTATCATTTTTTGGGGTTTAAAGGGTTTTTAGTTTTTTTAGGGTTTTATGGGTTTTAAAAAAATTTATGGTTTTTATGGTTTTTTATTGTTTATAGGGGTTTATATAATTTTTAGGGCTCTTTTAGGGTTTTCTAAGGTTTTTGGGATTTTTTTTTGTTTTTATAGGTTTCATGTGTTTTTATTATTTTGTATTTTTCTTAGGGTTTTCTTGGTTTTTATGGGTTTTATGTTTTTGGGATTTTATGGTTTTTTAATATTTCTGGGATTTAGGGATTTTAACCGTTTTGAGTGTTTTTGGGTTTTTAGGGGATTTAGGTATTTTAAGGATTTTTATCATTTTTAGATATTTTTGGGGATTAAATTTTTTTAGGTTTTTATGTTTTTATAATGTTTTTCTGGGTTTTTATATATTTTTTATTTTTTATGGATTTTATGGTTTTTTAGGATTTTTTTGGGGTTTTTCTGGTTTCAGGGATTTTGAGGGTTTTTATTGGTTTTAGGGTTTTAAGGTATTTTTATTTTTAGGGAGTTTTCATGGTTTTTATGGGTTTTAAATATTTTTTTTTAATTGTTTTATGATTATAGTGTTTTATAGTATTTTTAGTGTATTTAGTGGGGTTTTATGGGTATTTAAGGAATTTTATGGTTCATAGGGTTTTTTTGGTTTTTAGGGGTTATAGGACATTTTTGGTTTGTTTGCTTTTTTAGAGTTTTTTGGGGTTTATGTGTTTTCATGTTTTTTTGGTTTTCTTCATGTTTTCAGGGTTTTTATAATTTTTTAAGATTTGCAAATATTTTTACGGATTTTTAGTGTTTTTAAAATTTTTTGGGATTTCTAGGGGCTTTTGTGTTTTTATGGTATAAATGACTTTTTTGAGTTTTTTTTACTATTATTAGGTGTTTAAAGGGTTTTTAGCGTTTCTAGTTGATTTTAGGGTTTTAATGATTTTAAGGGGGTTTTATATTTTTTAGTGGTTTTATATATTTTATGGGTTTTGGGGTCTTATTTAGGTTTTTTTGTTATTTTCCATTTTTTAGAATTTTAGGGTTTTTTATGTATTTAGGTGTTTTAGAGAATTTTATGTTTTTTATAGTTTCTATGGTTTCTATGGATCAAAAAGGGTTTCGTGGTTTTTTGGGTTTTTATTGGGTTTTTTATGGTCTTTTTTTATTTTTTTTCGAGGTTTTCTTATGGTTTCTAGTGGTTTTAGGGTTTTCTATGTTTTTAAGTATTGTTAGGTATTTTATGTTTTTTTTAATTTTTATCTTTATTACGGATTTTGTGGGTTATTAGGGTTTTTAGGGATTTTATTTTTTTTGTGGGATTTATGGGCTTTTTATGTTTTTAGGTGTTTTAAGGTATTTTAGAGAGTTGTAATGTATTTCGGGGTAGATAGGTTTTTTAGATTTTTTTAGCATTTTATGGGGTTATTATTATTATTTTTGGATTGTAAGGTATTTTTATGGTATTTATCATTTTTAAGGTTTTCAGGGGTTTGAATCAATTGTATAATATTTAGTAGTTTTATGTTTTTTAGTGTTTTTAAAGGTTTTTAGGAATTTAGAGTTTTTAGGTTTTTTAGGTGTTTTTAATTTTTTTAGTTTTTTGTCATTTTAATTAACATTAGGGTTTTGATGGGTTTTTAGGGTTTTAATTTTGTAGGAATTTTTATTGTTTTTTGGATTTTTATGGCCTTTTATCGTATTTATGGGTTTTGAGATGGTTTAGGTATTTTGGTGTTCCTTTTGGTTTTGTTGGGTTTTTTTGAGTTTTTTTAGTTTTTAATGTTTTTTGAGTTTTTAAAAAAAATTAGGGGTTTGAAGGGGTTTTAGATCTTTTTGTGGGGTTTTATTGTTTTTATGGTTTATTAATGTTTGTAAGGTTTTTAGGGGTTTAAAATTTTTATAGGGTTTTTAGTGTTTTTTGGTTTTTAGGTGTCTTATGTGTTTTTTGGTTTTTAAGGCTTTTTTGGATTATTATCATTTTCCAGGGATTTTGAAGGGTTTATAGTTTTTTGGGGGGTTTAGGGTTTTTACATTTTTTAGGTTTTCTAGGGTTTTATGTGTTTTTATTTTTTGAGGATTTTTGTATGGTATTTAGGTGTCTTTTGTCTTTATGGATTTTTATGGCATTTTCAGGATTTTTAGGGATTTTTAGGGATATTGAGGTTTTAGTGTTCATGTGGATTTTAGGGTTCTAATGGTTTTGGGGGGTTTATGGTTTTTGAGCATTTAGGGGGTTTAGAGTTTTTATACATTTTAAGGTATTTGAAGTGTTTTTGGTAATTTTTATTGGTTTTTAAGGGTTTTATGGATTTTAATGGTTTTTATGGGTTTTTTTGCAGTCTTCATGATTTGCATAGTTTTTTTTTCTTTTTAGTGTTTTTAGAGTTTTTATAGATTTTTATGTTCTGGAGGTTTTATTTTTTTAGGTTTTTAAGGGTTTTCAAGGTTTTCTTTCATTTTATGAAATTTTATGTATTTTCTTTAATTTTATAATTTTCAGTGTTTTAGGGAGTTTGAGGGGTTTTTGTTTGTTTTTTGGGTTTTAGGTTTTTCATGGTTATTTTGAGTTTTATAGGGTTTATTTAAGTTTTTAGGATTTTTATGGTTATTTATAGTTTTTCGTGGGGTTTTTTATTTTTTTAGCGGTTTCTTGGGGGTTTACAGGTTTTTATGGGTTCTTATGGATTTAGGGTTTTCAGGGTTTACAATCTATTTTTAAGTGGGTTAGGGTTTTTATCATTTTTTTTTGGATTTTTTCGTTTTATGTGTTTTATGTTTTTTAGGGTATTCATCATGTTTTTGGATATTTTTATGTTTTTAGAGATATTTATAGTTATTTTATGAATTTTATAGGCTTTTACATTCTTTATAGATTTTATAGGTTTTTAGGGTTGTTTTGATTTTATGTTTTTTTAAGGTTTTAGAATATTTTATTCTTTTTAGGGGTTTTAAGGATTTTTAGGTTTTATTGTTTTCTTATGTTTTTAAAGGTTTAAGTGTTTTTTTCATTTTTATGGATTTTTAGGATTTATTGGGTTTTTATGGAATTTTATGGTTTTAGTGTTATTTAGGGTTTTGTTGTTTTTTCGGTTTTTAGTAAGTTTTAGGGTCTAAGGTTTTTATGGGTTTTATGTTATTTAGGGTTTTTATGGATTTTAGTATTTTTAGCATTTTTTGGAAATTTAGTGGTTTTTATTTTTTTTTTTATTTTTTTATGTTGTTAGGTTTTTCATTGTGTTTTTTAGGGTTTTCATTTTTTATACATTTTTAGTGAGTAATGGATTTTTTTAGGAATTTTATGGCCATAGGGGTTTTATGGATTTTGATGGTATTAGGGGTATTTACAGTTTTTATTATTATTTTAGGATTTGTAGTGTTCTTTTCGAGTTCATTAGGGATTATAATGTTTTTAGTTTTTTAACATTTTTAGGAGTTTAATGAGATATTAATGTTTTTTATGGTTTTGGGGTTTTATGGGGTTTAAGATTTTTTAACTATTTCAGGGGTTTTATGGTTTAATGGGGTTTTTAAGGCCTTTATTATTATTTTTAGGGTTCTTAGGGTTTTTTTGTTTTTCTAGGGTTTTTATTTATTTTTAGTTTTTTAATTATTTCTTATGGGTTTTCGGGGTTTTAGGGTTTTTTATGATTTTAGTAATTTTAAGGGTTTTTTTTTTAATTTTTAGGTGTTTTTAAAGATTTAAGGATTTTTATGTGTCTTATAATTTTTATAGTTTTTATGGTTTTTATTCTTTTTAGTTTTTAGGGGTTTTAAATGTTTTTATGCATTTATATTTTTCTTCTAGATTTTCTAGATTTTAGGGGTTTTTTTTTCATTTTTAGATATTTTTAGTGATTTTTAGAATTTTTACTGTTTTTAGGGTTTTTAGGGGTTTTGAGGTTTCATTTGGGTTTTTGGGGTTTTTGGGGGTTTTGTGTTTTTTTGGGTCTTAGTTTTTTTAGTTTTTAGGGTTTTCAAATGTTTTTTATTTTTTAATGTTTCTATGGGTTAAAGTGTTTTTAGATTTTTAGAGGATTTTATGGGTTTTATAGGTTCTTATGGTCTTTATAGTTTTTACATGATTTTATATATTTCTATGGATTTAAGAGTTTTTATGGACTTCTGGGGTTTTAGATTTTTTTTGTGTTTTTAGGATTTGTATGGGGTGTGAGTGTTTTTATGTTTTTAATTTTTTATTAGGGGTTTTAAGATTATTTTAGGATTTTTATATTTTTAGATAATTTTATTGATTTTTATTATTTTTATGCGTTTTTAGCTTTTAGATATTTCGAGGGGTTTTAGGTTTTCTAATGTTTTTAGAGATTTTTAGGGTTTTTAGAAATTTATATTTTTTGGGGTATTAATATTTTTTTATGGTTTAAAGGTTTTCTTAAGAGATTTCTTAGTATTTTATGTTTTTCTGGATTTCAAGGGTGTATTTAGGATTTTTAATATATTTTTGGGGTTTTAACATTTCTTTTGATTTTTAAGGGTTTTCAAGGTTTTTATAGGTTTTTAAAAAAATTATAGTTTTAAAGGGTTTTTAATTTCTTTCTTAGTATTTAGGAATTTTTTTGGGTTTTTGGGTTTTTATGGTATTTATGGGGTTTATGGTTTATAGGATTTTTGGGGGTTGTTTGGGTTTTATGGGTTTTCTTTATTTTCATCATTTTTAGATTTTTAAGGTTTTCTTTTGGGTTTTTGGGTGGTCATTTGGGATTTTTCATTTTCAATGATTTTTATGGATTTTTAAGCATTTTTTTGTTTTAGGTGTTTTTTGTGTTCTTATTGTTTTAGGGATTCTATGGGTTTTTAGGTATTTATTGAATTTTTTGTGTTTTTAGGGGTTTTAATATTTTTATTGATTTTAATGTTTTAGTGGTTTAAAGGTTTTTTAGAGTTTTTAGTGGGGTTATAGGGTTTTTATCGGTATTTTGGAGGGTTTTATGCGTTTTTAAGGATTTTATGGGTTTTTATGGTTTTTAGGTTTTTTTACGTTTTTTAGTGTTTTTTACTTTTGTTTGGTATAAAGTGTGTTTCAGTTTTTATGTGTTTTTATTGTTTTTTATATCTTTAGGGATTATTAGGGTTTTCTTTTCATTCAGGTGGATTATAGGGTTTTAGGTTTTTTTTTGGGTTTTTAGGGGTTTTTATACTTTTTTGTGTTTTTATATATTTTGATGTTTTAGGGGTTTTAAATGTTTTTAGGTTTTTAAAAATTTCTTAGGGTTTTCAGTTTTTTTATGTTTTTTCTATTTTGAAGGATTTTTTATCTTTTTTATTATTTTTTGGTTTTTAGGGTTTTTTTAGTTTTTTATGGATTTTCTGGATGATTAGATTTTTTTATGATTTTAAAAGTTTAAACCAATAATAATTATTTATTGGGGTATTTTTGGCTTACCATGGGGTTTAGGGGTTTTTAATTTTTTATATGTTTTTTTGTTTTTATGGGTTTTATGGTTTTAGCGTCTTTCATGGTTTTAGGGTTTATATTATTTTAATGTTATTTAACTGTATTATATTTTTTTAGGATTATTTGTTTTCTATAGAATATTTAGTGTTTTTATGGTTTTCTAAGTTTTAGGTATTTTTGGATTTTTTTAAATATTCATGTTTTTGGGATTTCATAGATTTTTTGGGTTATTGGGTTCTTAGGGTATTTAGGGTTTTTATGTTTTTTTATAAATTTTAGATTTTTTTGAATTTTTAAGTGTTTTTTGGTTTAATTTTTTTAGTGTTTTAAGGTTCTTAACATATTTAGTGATTTATATGGATTTTTTAGGTTTTTTTATATATTATAGGTTTTTTTATTGATTTTGAGGGTTTAAGGGGTTCTTATTTTTTTAGGTTTTAATTGTTTTTTGTATTTTAAGGGTTTTTTGTGTTTTTTAGGTTTTTTATAATTTTTAATGTTTTTAGGGGTTTAAATGGTTTTCAGATTTTTTAGTTAAATATTACTTTTTTATGTGTTTTTACAGTTTTTTATGGGTTTTAAGGTTTTTAATAATGTTAGGGTTTTTAACTATTTTTTGGGGTTTTAGTGTTTTTTAGGTCCTTTTATAGATTTTTTCATGGGTTTATAACATTTTTTAGTTTTTTAATCATGGTTACTGTTTTAAATATATTAATGTTTTCATTGGTTTTTTAGGGTTTTTTCATTTTTAGTGATTCTTAAGGATTTTTTATGGTTTTTATAGTTTTTTTAAAAGATTTTCTGATTTGAGTGTTCTTAGGGTTTTTAGAATTTTTAGGGTTTTTCATTTTTTTTAGATTATTTAAATGTTTTTATGGATTTAATTGGTTTTCATGTTTTCTAGTGGGTTTTAGGGTTTTTATGGGATTATATATTTTTTTTAATGTTTTTTGTGTTTTTTGGTTTTTAAGGGTTTTTTGGTTTTTTGGGTTTTCATCTTTTAAAGGATTTTTATGGGATTTATGTGTTTTAATATTTTTAAGGTTTTTTATAGATTTCCAAAGGTTTTAGGTTTTCTTACATTTTTAGTGATTTTTTCGGCTTTTTAGGATTTTTATGGTTTTTTGGGATTTTGAATGTGTTTAGGGTTTTAGGGTTATTTTGGTGTTTTTTAAGTTTTTATGGTTGTTAATTTTTTTAGAGTTTTCTATCATTTTTTGGAGTTTAAAGGGTTTTTAGTGTTTTTAGGGTTTTATGGGTTTTAAAAAATTTATGTTTTTTATGGTTTTTTATTGATTATAGGGGTTTATATAATTTTTAGGGCTCTTTTAGGGTTTTCTAAGGTTTTTGGGATTTTTTTTTGTTTTTATAGGTTTCATGTGTTTTTATTATTTTGTATTATTCTTAGGGTTTTCTTGGTTTTTATGGGTTTTATGTTTTTGGGATTTTATGGTTTTTTAATATTTCTGGGATTTAGGGATTTTAACCGTTTTGAGTGTTTTGGGGTTTTTACGGGATTTAGGTATTTTAAGGGTTTTTATCATTTTTAGATATTTTTGGGGTTTTAAATGTTTTAGGTTTTTATGTTTTTATAATGGTTTTCTGGGTTTTTATATATTTTTTATTTTTTATGGATTTTATGGTTTTTTAGGATTTTTTTGGGGTTTGACTGGTTTCAGAGATTTTGAGGGTTTTTATTGGTTTTAGGGTTTTAAGGTATTTTTATTTTTAGGGGGTTTTCATGGTTTTTATGGGTTTTAATATTTTTTTTTAAATTTTTTTTAAGATTATAGTGTTTTATAGTATTTTTAGTCTATTTAGTAGGGTTTTATGGGTATTTATGGAATTTTATGGTTCATAGGGTTTTTTTGGGTTTTAGGGGTTATAGGAAATTTTTGGTTTGTTTGCTTTTTTAGAGTTTTTTGGGGTTTATGTGTTTTCATGTTTTTTTGGTTTTCTTCATGTTTTCAGGGTTTTTATAATTTTTTAGGATTTGCAAATATTTTTACGGATTTTTAGTGTTTTTAAAATTTTTTGGGATTTCTAGGGGCTTTTTGTGTTTTTATGGTATAAATGACTTTTTTGAGTTTTTTTACTATTATTAGGTGTTTAAAGGGGTTTTAGTGTTTCTAGTTGATTTTAGGGTTTTAATGATTTTAAGGGGGTTTTATATTTTTTAGTGGTTTTATATATTTTATGGGTTTTGGGGTCTTATTTAGGTTTTTTTGTTATTTTCCATTTTTTAGAATGTTAGGATTTTTTTATGTATTTAGGTGTTTTAGAGAATTTTATGTTTTTTATAGTTTCTATGGTTTCTATGGATCAAAAAGGGTTTTGTGGTTTTTTGGGTTTTTATGGGGGTTTTTATGGTCTTTTTTATATTTTTGTTTGAGGTTTTCTTATGGTTTCTAGTGGTTTTAGGGTTTTCTATGTTTTTAAGTATTGTTAGGTATTTTATGTTTTTTTTATTTTTATCTTTATTACGGATTTTGTGGGTTATTAGGGTTTTTAGGGATTTTATGTTTTTTGTGGGATTTATGGGGTTTTTATGTTTTTAGGTGTTTTAGGGTATTTTAGAGAGTTGTAATGTATTTAGGGGTAGATAGGTTTTTTAGATTTTTGTAGCATTTTATGGGGATATTATTATTATTTTTGGATTGTGAGGGATTTGTATGGTATTTATCATTTTTAAGGTTTTCAGGGGTTTGAATCAATTGTATAATATTTAGTAGTTTTAGGTTTTTTAGTGTTTTTAATGGTTTTTAGGAATTTAGGGTTTTTAGGTTTATTAGGTGTTTTTAATTTTTTTTAGTTTTTTGTCATTTTAATTAACATTAGGGTTTTGATGGGTTTTTAGGGTTTTAATTTTGTAGGAATTTTTATTGTTTTTTGGATTTTTATGGCCTTTTATCGTATTTATGGGTTTTGAGATGGTTTAGGTATTTTGGTGTTCCTTTTGGTTTTGTTGGGTTTTTTTTTGAGTTTTTTTAGTTTTTAATGTTTTTTGAGTTTTTAAAAAAAAATTAGGGGTTTGAAGGCGTTTTAGATCTTTTTGTGGGGTTTTATTGTTTTTATGGGTTATTAATGTTTGTAAGGATTTTAGGGGTTTAAAATTTTTATAGGGTTTTTAGTGTTTTTTGGTTTTTAGGTGTCTTAGGTGTTTTTTGGTTTTTAAGGCTTTTTTGGATTATTATCATTTTCCAGGGATTTTGAAGGGTTTATAGTTTTTTGGGGGGTTTAGGGTTTTTACATTTTTTAGGTTTTCTAGGGTTTTATGTGTTTTTATTTTTTGAGGATTTTTGTATGGTATTTAGGTGTTTTTTGTCTTTATAGATTTTTATGGCATTTTCAGGATTTTTAGGGGTTTTTAGGGATATTGAGGTTTTAGTGTTCATGTGGATTTTAGGTTTCTAATGGTTTTGGGGGGTTTATGGTTTTTGAGCATTTAGGGGGTTTAGAGTTTGTATACATTTTATGGTATTTGAAGTGTTTTTGGTAATTTTTATTGGGTTTTAAGGGTTTTATGGATTTTAATGGTTTTTATGGTTTTTTTTCAGTTTTCATGATTTGCATAGTTTTTTTTTCTTTTTAGTGTTTTTAGAGTTTTTATAGATTTTTATGTTCTGGAGGTTTTATTTTTTGAGGGTTTTAAGGGTTTTCAAGGTTTTCTTTCATTTTATGATATTTTATGTATTTTCTTTAATTTTATAATTTTTAGTGTTTTTAGGGAGTTTGAGGGGTTTTTTTGTTTTTTGGGTTTTAGGTTTTCATGGTTATTTTGAGTTTTATAGGTTTTATTTAAGTTTTTAGGATTTTTATGGTTATTTATAGTTTTTGGTGGGGTTTTTTATTTTTTTAGCGGTTTCTTGGGGTTTTACAGGTTTTTATGGGTTCTTATGGATTTATGGTTTTCAGGGTTTACAATCTATTTTTAAGTGGGTTAGGGTTTTTATAATTTTTTTTTGGATTTTTTGGTTTTATGTGTTTTATGTTTTTTAGGGTTTTCATCATGTTTTTGGATATTTTTATGTTTTTAGAGATATTTATAGTTATTTTATGAATTTTATAGGCTATTACATTCTTTATAGATTTTATAGGTTTTTAGGGTTGTTTTGATTTTATGTTTTTGTAAGGTTTTAGAATATTTTATTCTTTTTAGGGGTTTTAAGGATTTTTAGGTTTTATTGTTTTCTTAAGTTTTTAAAGGTTTAAGTGTTTTTTTCATTTTTAGGGATTTTTAGGATTTATTGGGTTTTTATGGAATTTGATTGTTTTAGTGTTATTTAGGGGTTTTGTTGTTTTTTCGGTTTTTAGTTCTTTTCTTGTGTTTTTTTGGCATTTTTTAATATTTCTTTGATTTTTTTACCATTTTTAGGGTCTAAAAGTTTTTTATATTTTTTTAGTAGTTTTTAGAGCTTCTAATGGTTTTTAGGGTTTTGGGTTTTTTATGTTTTTTAGGGATTTTTAATTCTATTAGGGTTTTTCCGGTCTCTCTATGATTTTTAGCATTTTTAGGTTTTTTTGTAAGGGAAAAAAGAAATATATATCAAAACACTTGGAAGTTTTATGTTTTTTGGGGTTTAAAGTGTTATATGTTTTTAAGTTTTTAAGATTTTTCTGTGATTTTTGTGTTTTTTACACATTTAGGGATTTTTATAGATTTTTATTTATTTTTAGGGTTTTATGGATTTTTACGATTTTAAGGGGTTTAAAGGTTTTAATGGTTATTAGGGTTCTATGGCTTTTATGGTTTGAGATGTTATTATAATTTTAGGGGGTTTAAGGGTTTAACTATTTTTATGTTTTTAAGGTATTCTTATGGTTTTTCATGGTTTTTAAGTATTTTCATTTTTAGGGATTTTTATCACTGTTTATTATTTAATAGTTTTTTATTATTTTTTGGGTTTTTATGGTTTTTATGGGGTTTTAGGGTTTTTATGGTGTTTAGTGTTGTTTACTTTTTTGGGTTTTAATATTTTTTAGGTTATTATGGTTTTCTTATGGGTTTTTAGGGGATTTGAGGTTTTTACGGTTTCTTAGAGTTGTTTAATGTTTTTATTTGTTTAATGGGGTTTGTGTTTTTATGTTTTTTATTATTTTTTATGGGGTTTTAGGGGGATTTTATTTATTTTAGGGGTTTTTATTATGGTTTTTAGTGTTTTAGGTGTTTTATATTTTTAGGGATTTTTTATGTTTTTATACATTTTTTATGGTATTTTAGTTTTTTTATGTATTTTGAGGAGTTTAGGGTTTTAGGATTTTATATATTTATTATAATTTTTTGGACTTATTACAGATTTTAGGTATTTTAGATTTTTATGGTTTTCTTAGGGTTTTCAGGGTTTCGTGATTTTATATTTTTATGTATTTTCTGTGATTTTTAGGGTTTTTATTACCTTTTAGAGGTTTTATGGATTTTTTGGGTTTTTAGGGTATTATGATTCTTATAGATTTTATATATTTTGTGGTTTTTATGTTTTTTTAGCTTTTAAGGGTTTTAAGGTTATTTTGTGTTCTTAACATTTTAATGGTTTTAAATATGATTTAGATATTTGAAGTGGTTTTAGAAGTTTTATGGGTTTTTAAGAGTTTTATGGGTTTTATGGGGTTTTTATTTTTTAGGTTTTTAGGGTGTATTATGGTTTTTACAGTTTAATTATTTTTAGGATTTTAATGTTTTTATAGTTCTTTTAGGTTTTGTTTTTGGTGTTTTGGTTTTTAGGATTTTTTTACATTTTTAGTGATTTTTAGGTTTTTTTAGAATCTTAGTGTTTTTAATGTTTTTAGGTATTTTTGGGTTTTATGAGTTTATAAGGTTTAATGATTTTCTGGATTTTTTTTGTTATTATATGTTTTAGAGGTTTTATAGTTTTTTAGAGTTTTTAAATTTTTTTTGCGGTTTAAATTGTTTTTCGAATTTTAGGTAGTTTTTAGAGTTTTAAGGTTTTTAGGGAGTTTATGGTTTTTAGGGGTATTAGGTTTCTAGAGTTTTTAGGGGATTTTTAGTGATTGTTTAGGTTTTTAGTTTCACTATGTTTTTAGCATTTTTTAGTTTTTTATGGGAAAGGAAGGTCTGTGGTCAGGCTATCCCCCCCCCCATGTTTTTTAGAAAAAAAAAGACACTACAGACATGGGTGGGGCAGGGTCAATCAACCCACACCCAAAAACCCTGGACACCCCACAAAACCCAAAAGTCCCCAAAGAACCCAAAAGACACACAAAAGCAGACAAAGTAGAAAAACAGAATCACCCCCATCAGCATATCCCGGCCAACTAGCAACCAGCATCCTGCTGTATATTTCCCACCATCCATCACCTCCTTGCCAAGCATATCTGCCGCCAGCAACACATAACCACCAACACTAAAGTCAGAAACAACAATGTTATCACATCCTATCCATATAAAAACTAGGATCCAAAACCCCATTTTCTAACTTCCATCACCTCCTTCAATCACCAATCAAATCACAGTACCCCACTTTAGTTCCATCAACCAGCATCACAAATTCCAATCATCACATCCAAAACAATCCTTCAGCTCCCACTACCTCCAGTCCTCAAGGAAAGCGGAAGCCAGTAAATAGTATCTCAACACACACCAACCATAACATACAAGCCAAATAGCATCCAACAACCAGTATCATGCACCTAACATCACCCATTCAATGGAGAACAAAACAGAAACAATAGTGCCCACATCCAGCATACCACACCTAGAAGTACAACCAACCGCACAGGGCCACCAACTCCCATGCCCAGAACCAACAAATTCATTAAATCCTAGCCATGCATAAGAAGTATCTAGCACCATAGTTTCCAACAACCAACAAATCCTTTCACACCTCATAACTGATCATCAACACACAACAAATCTCTCGAATCGGCACATGCCAAATGCTGCAACAACAACAAAAAATTCGAACAAACCAGAGCCATCGTAATAAGAAATTCAAACCGAAATCCTCCAAACAAATGGAAAAACCAAAAAATAGATCAAACCACCAATGAACCAATCCAAAATTGTAGATGAAGCAAATACCCACTGCTCAGAACAAAGTTGAATCCACGAGCCACCATTGCACGAGATATAAAAAAAAATTGCAGGATCAAAAATTCTGAAGAGGCAACATAACAGATCATCGTTGGAGAAGGAATCAAAATATGAGGCAGAAAACCGAAAGGTATGGAAAACCATCGAAGAGACCAGATCATGGGCCTCCAATGCATCCCTAAGAACTGTTAAATCCCTCGATGCTGCTAAACTATTTGTGGAAGCCCCAGATCAGTAAGCTCAACCCCGATCCATGGATGAGGTCCAGAAGGGTTTCCAGTCACCAAGGATCTGTCTACAACGTAACATAAAACAAACTGATCAAAGATCCTAGTAGACTATACATCCTCCATTGTTTTCAATGCCTGAGCATGCAGAATTCAATCCCCATTTGGATCTGAGCCCAAAATCATGAGCAATGACACCACCCAGGGAAGTCGAATCCACTGACGATAGGAAGCCACCGCCACCTTGAGACTGAGAAGAGCCTCCAGAGCACACCTTCACTGAGAACATGGAAGAAGTGAGGATCCCTATCTAAATCCCCAAGAAGATTCTAGGGGGGGCCTAGGTGAAGCATTGAATGAGAGGGAGATCTGAGAGAGTGTGATGGCATCTTCTTTCTTTATTTTTTAGGGGTTTAATGTATTTTAGGTTTTTAATACCTTCTTATGGATTTTCAGTGTTTTTTTTGTTTATTTATTTTTTAACAACTTTAGGTCTTTTTTATGATTTTTACAGTTTTGTTGGGGTTTTATTGACTTTGATGGGTTTTAGGGGATTTTAGGTTTTGTTTTGTTTTTTATTGTTTTTTATCATTTTTAGGTTTTAAAGGCTTTCTAATGTTTTAGGTTTTTCAGGATTTCATAGGGGTTTTCTGGTTTTTGAGAGTTTTTTATGAATTTAGATAGTTTTATTGATTTTTCAAGATTTTATTCGTTTTTAGGGTTTAGGTTTTTTTAGTTTTTTGGTGAGTTTTAGGGGTTTTAATGTTTTTTTTTATTTTTAAGGGTTTTATCATTTTTTGGAGTTTTAAGAGTTTATGAAATTTTTTTAATATATTTAGGAGTTTAATGTATTTTTTAGTTTTTAATATTTTATAGTTTTTGATGGGATTCATGAAGATATAATATTTTTAGGAGTTTTTGTGGTTTTTGGGGTTATTATGGGTATTTTGTGTATTTTAATGGTTTTCAGCATTTTAGGATTTTTAGATATTATGTTTTTTTAATTTTTTTATGTTTTCTTATGTGTTTAATTTGTTCTTATGGTTGTTTATGTATTTTTTAATTGTTAGTATTTTTCTTGGGTATCTGTGGCTTTTTAGTGTTTTTAGGGATTTTGCGGTATTTTGAGTGTTTTGAGGGATTTTAATGGTTTTAAAGGGTTTTCGTGTATTTTAGAATTCAGGTGTTTTAAGTGTTTTTATTTTTTTATTTTTTTGTTAGTTTTTTTATAGTTTTTAAGGATTTTTTGAATTTAGGGATTTCATGACTTTTTAGGTTTTTTTGTTTTTTATGGTTTTAGGGTTTTTTTTATTTTTTAGGTTTTTAATGGGTTTTAGGGTTTTTTTATCATTTTTAGTGGTTTAAAGGGGTTTGGTGATTTTTAGTGGGTTTATTGTTTTTATTTGGTTTTAGGGTTTAAGGTTTTTATGGGTTTTTTTAGGGTGTTTGGTGATTTTTAGTATTTTTATTTTTGTTTGGGTTTTTTGGGTATTTAAGGGTTTCTTAGTCTTTTCAGGGGTTTTAGGTTATTTACCTTTTTAGGTAATTAGTGATTTTTTAGGGAGTTTAATTTTTTAGGGTGATTAGGTATTTTGAGTGTTTAATGATGTTTATTGTTTTATAGTTATTTTTGGATTTTAGGGTTTTTTTATTTTTTAGGGGTTTATAGGATTTTTTTAACATTTTTACTCGTTTAATGGGGTGTAGAGTTTTAAGTGGTTTTTAGGTGTTTAATTGGGTTTTAGGGGTTTTAGGGTTTTACGTTTGTTTATGGATTTTAGGTATTTCAATAGTCCTTTTAGCCAATTTTTGGGGTTTTAGGGTTTTTTATATTTTTTTTGGCGTTTTAGTTATATTTAAGTTGTTAAGATTTTCTTTTGGGTTTTTGGGGGTTTTAGTGTTTTTGACGATTTATGGAATTTTATGGTTTGTTTTCATTTTTAATTTTTAGTTATTTTATTGTTTTTTAGAGGCCTTAGGCTTTTTAGTGCTTTAGGGTTTTTATTATGTTTTGTTTTTTTGCTGGTTTTAAGTGTTTTTATAAATTTAAAGATTTCTTAGGGATTTTTTGGGTTTTAGGGTTTTTTCATTTTTAGAGATTTTTATGGATTTTTAGGATTTTTTTGGGCATAACTATTTTTAGAGGTTTTGAAGTCTTTATATGTTTTTGGGTTTTAGGGTTTTATTCTAGTTTTTTGGGTCTTAGTAATTTTTTTTAGTTTTTAGGGGTTTTAATTGTTTTTTTAAATGTTTTAGGGGTTAAAAAGGTTTTTTAGAGTTTTTATATGTTTTTATGATTTTTACATGTTTTATGGTCTTTATAATTTCAGAGGATTTTATTTGTTTTATTGGATTTTAAAGTTTTTTTTAGTATTTTTGGGTTTTTAGTGTTTTATTTTTTTATGATTTTTATGAGTTTTATGTGTTTTTATGTTTTATGGTTTTCATTGGGGTTTTCAATATTATCTTGGGATTTTTACATTTTTAGGAATTTTTATGGATTTTTTAGGATTTTATAGTTTTTTAGTTTTTTGATATTTTAAGGGGGTTTAGGTTTTTAAGGTTTTTTAGTGTTTTTAGGGCTTTTAGCAATTTTTATATTTTTTTGGGGTTTTATGATTATTTTTGTTTTTATGTTTTTTTTAAGATATTTTTTGGTTATTTTCATTTTTAGGAATTTTTATGGATTATTTAGGATTTTTATGTTTTTTAATATTTTTTTGGGGAATTTAATGGTTTTTTGGGTAGTTACGGTCATTATGATTTTTACGGTTTTTTTGTGTTTTTTAAATTTTTTGAGTTTTCAAGGTTTTGAATGTTTTTAGAATTTTTTAACATTTTAGGTTTTAAAGGGATTTTCTGGTTTTTAGTTATTTTTAGAGTTTTATAGGGGTTTATGGTATTCTATTTTTTAGGGGGCTTATGTTTTTTGGGTTTTTTTAATTTTTTGTGGTTTTAATTGTTTTTAGATTTTTTTTGTATTTCTTTGGATTTTTCATGTTTTTTTTATTTTTAGGGATATTTATTTAACTTTGATAATTTTAACTATTCTTTGTATTTATATGTATTTTGGGAGTTTTTTTGGGTTATTAGTGTTTTTTAGGGTTTCTATCATTTTTTGGGTATTTAGGGGGTTTCCTGAGTTTTTAGGGGTTTTAATGCTTTTATAGTTTTTAACATTTTTAGAGGTTCAAAGGGTGTATAAATATTTTAATGGGGTTTTAGGATTTCTATGATTTTAAATGATTTTTGGGTTTTTATGGATTTTAAGAGTTTTTAGGGTTTTTAGGGTTTTTAGTGTTTTTTAATTATTTTTGTTTTAATGGATTTTTTTGTTTTTTAAGGGTATTTAGTGTTTTTTTTATGTTTTTTGGGATTTTTTGGGTTTTGTTATGATTATTGTGTTTTTTAGGGTTTAAGAGATTTTATAGAGTTTTAGGAGTTTTTTGATTTTTTAGTTTTTTTAGATTTTTTTAGGTTTTTAGGGGTTTTAAATGATTTTAGGTTTCTAATTATTTCTTAGGGTTTTTGTGGTTTTTTTTGTTTTGACGTATTTTTTATCTTTTTTTAGGATTTTTTGGTTTTTTAGGGATTTTGAGGGATTTTAGGGTTTTATTGGTTTTTTGTTTTTTAGGGTTTTTTAGTTCTTTATGGATTGAATGGAATATTATAATTTTTTATGGTTTTAGGGGTATAAATAATTTGTAGTGTTTCTCATGGATTATTTTGGGTTTCTATGGGGGTTTATGGGGTTTTAATGTTTTTCTAGGTTTTCTAGTATTTTAGGGTTTTTTTTTGTTTTATGGCCTTTTATGGTTTTTATGGTTTATATAATTTTATATTATTTAATAATATTAAGTATTTTTAGGATTTTTTTCTTATGGTTTTTAGGGTATTTATTTTTTTCAATGTTTTACAAATTTTTAGGAATTTTTTTAGATTTTTATGTTTTTTTGGGTTTTTAGGGATTTTTATGGTTTTAGTCTTTATTATAGAATTTAGAATTTTTTAGGGTTATTGGTATTTGTATTAATTTTTTTGGTTTTTATGGTTTTCTTAGGGTTTTAAGCGTTTTCACATTTTTTTGGATTATTTTTTAATTTTATGGTTTTTAAAATTTTCTTAAGGTTTTATTGACTATGACAGTTTTTAGGGGTTCTTTGGGGTTTTAAGGTTTTTTGTTTTTCAAGATTTTTGGTTTTTTTAGTTATTAGGGTTTTCAATTTTTGTTAGAGTTGTTTAATTTTTTTGGGGATAAAATAGTTTTTGTAGTTTTTTAACTTTTTTTTAGGGTTTTTATGGGTTTTTTGGTTTTTAATGGTTTTTATTATTTTTATTTTTTTAGGGTTTCTAGGGCCCTTTTAGGGATTTTTATTACTTCTATCCTTTATTTAGGTTTTTAAGTGTTTTGATCATTCTTAAGTTTTTAAGGTTTTCATAGGGGTTTTAGGGTTTCCTATATTTTTAGGGATTTTAGGTATTTTTTAGTATTTTTACGTGTTTTTATAGATTTATAGATTTTGAGTGTTTTTAGGGATTTTAGGGTTTTTTGGTTTGTTTGGTGGTTTTACTGGGTTTTTTGGGGTTTAAGATTATTTTAGCATATTATGGATTTACAAGAATTTCAAAATTTCTAATGGTTTTTAGGGTTTTTATGGGTTTTTAGATTATTTTAGCATATTATGGATTTACAAGGGTTTTAAATTTTCTAATGGGTTTTAGGGTTTTTATGGGTTTTTAGTATTTTTTATGTTTTTAGGGGTTTTATGTTTTCTAGTGTTTTTTAGGTTTTTTGTGTTTTTATAATTTTTTAAGGTTTTAGACGATATATTTTTTTAGGTCTGTAATGTTTTCATATAGATTTTCTAGGAATTTGTGTTTTTTTACATTATAGGGATTTTTGGTATTTTTAGGGTTTTTATGGATTTTGATAATTTTTAGTGTTTTAAGGGAATTTATTGTTTTTTGGGGATTTAGGGTTTTTTCAGTTTTTTTGGGATCCTAATCTTTTTATTGTTTTTTTCATTTGTAGGGGTATAAGGGTTTTTAGAGTGTTTAATGTTTTTAGGGTTTATGGGTTTGTATGTGTTTTATAGTTTTTTAGGTGTTTAGGGGGTTTTATGGTTTAAATGGGTTTGTATGGTTTTTGGGGTCTTTTTAGGGTTTTCTAGGGTTTTTAGGAATTTTTAAGGGTTTTATGTGATTTTAGGATTCTGTAGTTTTCTTATAAGTTCTATGGGGTGTTTAGGGTTTTCTTATGTTTTAGTTATTTTAGGGTTTTATTTTTATTTTTATGGGTTTTAGGGGTTTCAGGAATTTTGAGTGTTTTGGTTTTTTTAAAGGTTTTTAGGGGTTGTAAGAGTTTTTATCAATTTTAGGTATTTTAGGGGTTTTTAATGTTTTATGATTTTAAGGTTTTCTAAGGGTTTTTAGGGGTTTTAGGGTTTTTTTTATTTTTTTAGGTATTTTTTCAATTATTTTTAGTATTTTAATGTTTTTTAGGGAAATGATGGTGCGAGGCCAGACTATTCCTGACCTCCCAAATTTATAAAGAAGAGAAAATTACAACAGATAAGGGATGGGTGGGGTCAAACAACCCATACCCAAAACCCTGGCAACCCCAAAAAACAAAAGTCCAAAAAGCCCAACATTCAAAAGGAGAGACAACTACAGAACAAAATCACCATCCCTATAGAGATCCCCATCAGCGCCATAGCTTGAGGAAGCATCCAAGTCCACCGAATCCCATTCAGAGGATTCATATTGCTTGAGAAAGGCTGCATAATACTTCCTGAGTTCCACATACAGTTTCACATTGCTAGCCCGATCTTCCATGCCATGTGCATCTCATTTACCTTTGTTGGAGTTGGAGGAAGCCCTAGTAGCCATTGGCCTAGGTAGGGAGGAGTAGTCCCTCCTAGCCCTCCATTTTACTGGAGGGCCACTCTTCATCTTGCCCTTCCTGTGGGCATTAGAATCAGGCGCAACCATGTCTCCCTGCTTGCTACATTCAGGGTTAGACCGCATCATTCTTTACTACTTACCACCAGATAAATCAGAGAGACCCATATTCTTCAGTGCCCTCTTGATCCTAATCAAGCTGGCATATATAAGATAATCACGGTCCGCAAGGATTCTTCAAAGCCTTATGTGTTCATCATTCTCATCCCCAAGAAATATCACCGGGTACAGATCCCTCTTGTGAATGATATCATAAATATGCTACTCAAGCGGGATTTTCAAACAGTCCAGCAAAATTGGGGCAGAAAATTAAACATAGGGAGGAAACTTCTCGAACAAAACAATAATTGAGTTCTTGTTGGGCTTCTTGATGCTCCACTTATCATCACAAGGGCAACCAAGTGGTTGCATGGGCTGAGGGGAATCACTCCGACCAAGTCCAGGCATAGTAAATTCCAGCAACACTTTCTCCGGAGTGGGAACAGAGGGAAGGGGTTGTTCCACACCCATGTCTTATGAGCCATTCATAGGGGAAGGTGGGTCCACATTCGGGATAACTTCAGCAGCCACCACCTCTTGTAATTATAGTCCTCCCTAAACCCTTACCTCAGTTCCCATAGAGTTCATAGGATCCAGACCATTGAACTGATTCGAGAATAAATCTAAATCGTGATCACATCCACCATCCACTGAATTTCTTGAAAAAGATGCCCTCTCCATTCTATGACAGGCTAGCTTTCATTCCAAGCACATGCCCCTTCTAGGATCAGATTGTAATACAACAACCCCAACACCACCAAGAATGTCATCTCCCACTTTGAAAGAGGCATCTCCCCATAGGCCCATATCAACCTTCAATCGTGTAACGATATTCTTGACCAAGATATGCTCCTCAGCATAAATTCAGGGGATGATCCCCCATCCTCAATCTTGTCACCTCTCCAATCATCCAGCAGATAATCCCTAAGGGCTTCATTCTTTACCACCATGAACCCTGTTGAGCTATCCATTAGGGAGATGGGCTCCTTGACAAACCTATCCACCACACCATACCTATGTCTGCAATCTCTTTTCAAATGACCAGAAGAAAATCATGAGGTGCAGTAATTCACCCATGATTCGAAAACCACCGACTACTTTCATCGAATATCTTCACCAATTTCAATCTAGACGAAGTCAAATGGTTCTTTTGAGACATAAATTTCAACCCAAACCCTCGGGGAAACTAGGTGAAAAAGGGCCCTAGCCCAACTATCCACACATAGAAACAATCCAACCAAATTTCCCATCATAGAAATAATGGACATGTTTTGAAAGGGAAGATGGTGTTCAGGGAACCTTGCCCATATTTCCATCAGAGGGGAGTCACGATTCAAATGTAATTCAAAGGTCCACCAAAAAAGGGAGAAGCATACAGAATCACACCTATGAGGAACTGAAGACCAGGCTAGGATAAGGTCCTACTCCGATGAGAACTGAATCAAAATTTGGTTGGAATCAACCAAACCCACAGTGGTGTGGTCCTTGAGATCCCAATGCTCAAACAAAAATATGTCAAAAACATCAATCAGGGTATGCCAGTTCAAAAACGTGGCCACTAGGGTTATACAATGGAGGGTAGAGGCCATGTTGAACTCCCCAATTAACAGTGGAAGCTTCAGAACCCATTCTTGCAAGCCCGACACTTTATGGAATAGATCAATCCCTGGGAAAGTAGGAAGAAAAAGTGAATCAGGATTCGAGAAAGGGGAGAGTTGGTCCTTAAAAAAAGGCATAATTGGACCCTCCCCCGTAGAGGGGGGGGGGGGGCAGGGCGTAACCATTTCATCGTTTTCAATCCATCGATGAAGTGACATAAGTGCCATCATGGGAGCGGAGCGGAGTAGCCATCGTGTAGGGTTTAGCTGGTTTTTATGGATTTTGAGGGTTTTTTGGTTTTTAGGATTTTAATGTTTTCTTAGATTTTAGGGGTTTTTTAGTTTTTAGGGGTTTTAATTTTTTATTATTTTTAAAATTATTTAGTGCTTTATAGTATTTTTAGAGTTTTAAGTGGGTTTTATGTGTTATAATGGAATTTTCTGGTTCTTAGTTGCTTTAGGGTTTCTATGGTTTTTTTGGGTTTTTAGGGCATTTTAGTGTTTTTTGATTTTTTTATGTTTTTTGGGATTTTAAGTGTTTGTAGGTTCTTATGATTTTTCTAGGGGTTTCTGGGGTTTTACATTTATTTATGTTTTAAATTATTTTTCAATCCTTTTAAGTTTTTATGGTCTTTTGGGGTTTTAAGGAATTTTTAGGTTTTTAATGGATTTTTAGTATTTTATGTTTTTTCGATTGCGATGGTTTTTTGAGTTTTTGGGGTTTAATAGGGTTTCAGATTTTTTTAATGTTATTATATTTTTAATGGTTTTTTAGATTTTTTGTTGTTTTTATTGGTTTTTAGGGTTTTAATGATCTTAAGGGATTTTTTTAGTTTTTAGGGGTCTTAGCTATTTTAGGGTTTTTAGGATATTTTTATGTTTTTATGGTATTATTAATTTTGAATGTTTTTTATGAGGTTTTATGTGTCTTTTGTAATTTTAGGTTTTCTCTAGGTTTTTCAAGGGTTTTTTTTACATTTTTAGGGGTTTTTATAAATTTTTTAGAATTTTGTATAATTTTTCTGGGGTTTTAGAATTTTTATGGTTTTTAGTATATTTTAGGTTTTTTATCATTTTTTTTGTTTTTATGGGTGTTATGTTTTCCAAGGTTTTATGTTTCTCTTCGGGGTTTTTAGTGATTATAGGGTTATAAGAATATTTATGGTTATTTTGAGTTTTTAGTATATTTATGGTTTTTAGGGATTTTAAGGATTTTGAGGTTTTTTAAAGGTTTTAGGGTTCTTGTTATTTTTTAGTGTCTTTATAGTTTTTAGGGTTTTTTAGTGTTTGTAGATTTTTGTGAATTTTTTAAGGGTTTAAAGGGGTTTTATAGTATTTAGTGGTTTTTTAGGATTATATATGTTTTAGGTTTTTAATGTTTTCTTAAGGTTTTACTGGGTTTTTTGGGTTTTTTACATTTTGATGGATTTTTATGGTTTTTTCATAATTTTATTGGTTTTTAGGATTTTTCATGATTTTTAGGGTTTTAGAAGTTCTTTTAAAATTTTAGGGGTTTTAGTATTTTTAGAGATTCTTAACATTTTTTAGGTTTATTAGGGGTTTATATTTTTTAGTCATTTTTAGGGTTTCTATGGGGATTAGGAATTTCTTATGGTTTTAGGGTGTTTTATGGATTTTATAGGTTCTTAGATTTTTTGGGGGTTTTAGTGTTTTTAGATGTTTTATGTTTATATTGTTTTTTGTTACATTAGGGTATTTATAGTTGTTCTGGGTGTTTTCATGTTTTTTAGTTTTTCTATGACTTTTAAGTGTTCTTGGGTTTTAATGGTTTTCTTAGGGGTTTTCAGATATTTTAGTGTTTTCACCTTTTTTGAGATTTTTTGGGATTTTTATTATTTTTATGTGTTTTTAGGGCCTTTAGGGATTTCAAGGTTTTATGGTTTATCTAATTTTTTATATTTTTAGGGTGTTTAAGTTTTTTTGGGTTTTTAAGGATTACTTAGTTGTTTTCAAGGTTTTTTTATATTTTTTGGGATTTTTTGGACATTTGTTTTGTTTTTTTGTTTATTTTTTGTTTTAGGTATTTTGAGGGTTTTGGGGTTTTTCAGGGTCTCAAGGGTTTTTAGTGGTTTTTAGTGTGTTTAGGGTTTTTTGTGGTTTATGGGTGTTTTTTGATTTTATTAGGGTTTTATGAATCTATTGTGTTTTTTTAACTTTTTTAAAGGATTTAAATGTTTTTTAGAGTTTTTATTACCTTTAGGTTTTTTATGGGTTTTACGGTTTTTAATTTATTTGGGGCTCCTATGGTTTTTATGGTTGTAGTGTTTTTATATATTTTTGGGGGTTCTTAGGGGTTTTAAGTGTTTCTAGTTTGCTAAGGTTTTCTTTAGGTTTTATTGTTTTTTGGTTTTATTAAATTTTAAGGGGGTTTTATAGTATTTTTTTGGGATTTTAGGGGTTTTAGGGATTGTGAGGTTTGTTTAGAGTTTTTATTTGTTTTTGGTTTTTTTTTTGAGATTTTAGAGATTTTAAGGTATTTTAGAGTATATAAAATTTTTAGGGGTTTAAAGGGGGTATATAATTTTTTTAACTTTAGGGTATTTATGGGTTATAGGGGTGTTGTAGTTTTTAGAGGTATTTAGGATTTTCAGGAGTTTTCCAAGATTTTAGTTTATTTTGTTTTTAGGGGTTTTAAGTGTTTTTAGGTCTTTAATGGTTTATTAGGGATTTTCAGGATTTTTAGGTTTTTTTTATGTTTTTAGGAATTTATTTTCCCTTTTTTGGATTTTTATTATGGTTACATTATTAGTGATTCTGAAAGGTTTTATTAGTTTTAGAGATCTTATGCTTTTAGGGTTTTTTTTATTTTAAGTTTATATGGGTTTTATTTTATTGTTTACAATTTTCTTTGGGTTTTTAGTTTTTTTAGTTTTTTTATTTTTTGAGAACTTTTAGGTTTTTGTATGATTTTTATGATTTTTATCTTTTTTAGGGATTTTTAGGGTTTTAGGGAGTTTAGGGTTTCAAGGTTTTTTATGGGGTTTATGGTTTTTTGAGTATTATATGATTTTATGGGTTTATAGTGTTTTTATGGGGTTAATGGGTTTTAGTGTTTGTAGTTGTGTTTTATGGGTTTTTTAGGCTTTTTGGTTTTAGGGGTTGTTATGTTTTCAGTGGTTTTTGGTGTTTTAAGGTCCTTTTATGGTTTTTATTATCTTTTGGTTTTTTTTCGTATTAATTATCTATATAATATTATGTTTTTTAAGTGTTTTCAGTGTTTTTAGGGTTTTTTATGTTTATAGTGTTTTTTAGGATTTTTATGGATTTTAGGTTTTTAGGGTTTTGAGGTTTTTTGTGGTTTTTTGGTTTTTGTGGTTTCTAGGGATTTTTATGTTTTAAGGGATTTAAGTTATTTTAATTTTTATGGTTTTCTTAGTTTTATTTATATTTTGATGATATTTATGTTTTTAGGGAATCTTAGATATTTCTAGGATTTTTCTGGGTATTTTCATTTTTTTGAATTTTGATGGTTTTTTGGGTTTTGTGGGTTTTGTGTTTTTATGATTTTTTGGATTATTGTGTTTTTTTTTGAGTTTTTGTGGTCATACTGATTATTATATATTTTAATGTTTTTAGAGGTTTAAAGGGTTTTAAGAGTTTTTAGTGAATTTTTAGTTTTTAAGGGTTTTCTCAATTTTTTACTGTTTCTAGTGGTGTTTATGTTTATAGGGGTTTTAAAGGGATTAGGTTATTTTTATGGATTATTATGGTATTTATTTATTAGTTTTAAGGGGTCAGAAATGTCTATTTGATTTTATGGTGTTGTATTAATTTTTCAGTGTTTTTTAGTTTTTTATGTTTTTATATATTTTTAGGAATTTTTTTAGGATTTTTATGTTTCTAATAGTTTTTAGGGATTTGATATTTTTAGTGTTTTTTATGGTTTTAATTTTTTTTTGAATTTTTGTGGTTTTATGGGGATTTTCTAATTTATTAGGTTTTTAATGTTTTTTAGACTTTTGAAACGTTATTATAGGTTTAAATAGTTTTTTATATTTTGTAGTGTTTTTTCGATTTTATATGGGGATTTAGGGGTTTTATGGTTTTTTGGGGGGTTTTATGTTATTTAGGGGGTTTATGGTTTTTAGGGGGTTTTTTTACTGTGTTTCAGGTTTTTTAAAATTTTTTGGTTTGTTAGGGGAAGTATGTGTTTTTAGGTTTTTAGGTTTTTTGGGAGGTTTAGGGTGTTTTACAATTTTTTACTTTTAGGGATATTTTTAATTTTTAATAATTTTTTGGTTTTTATGGAATTCGAGAGTGTTTAGAGTTTTTTAGTTTTCTTTTGGTTTTGAGGGAGTTTTTGTTTTTGTTTTTAGGGGTTTAAATGTTTTTACACTTTTTTTAACATTTTTAGGGGTTTCAAGAGTTTTTAGAGTTTTTATTGCTTAATATTTTTTATTGGGTTTTAGGGTTTTATAACATTTTTAGAAGTTTTATGGAGTTTGTTGATTTTTAAGGTTTTAGGGCCATTATGGTTTTCTAGGGTTTTTAACACTTTTAGTTTTTATAGGGTTTAAATTGTTTTTAGGGTTTTGGTTTTATCTTCTTATTTTTATGGGTTTTTTTGTATTTAACGTTTTATGTATTTTTTGGGCTTTTTAGGATATTTATGGTTTTTATGGTTTGGAGTGTGTTTGAGGGGTTTTTTTATTTTTTACAGTATTTAAGGGTTTTAGGTTTTTTAGGTTTTAGGTGTTTTTAGGGTTTTTAGGTTTTCTTATGGTTTTCTAGGTTTTTAGGGGTTTCCAATTTTTTTTGGAAATTTTCAGTATTTTATGTTTTTATGGATTTTATGGATTTTGAGGGGTTTTATGGTTTGTTAGGGTTTTTAGGGTTTTATTATTTTTATGGGGTTTTATGTTTTTTCAGGGGTTTTAAATTGTTTCTTAGTTTTTAATGTTTTTATGGATTTAAAGGTTTTTTAGAGTGTTTTTTCCTTTTTAGATTTTTTATGGGTTTTTAGGTGTTTTAGTATTTCGTAGAGTTTTTTTATTTTTTAGGTTTTTATTGGTTTCATGTGTTTTTAGGTTTTTAATTTTTGTTCTATGGTTTTTCATTGTTTTTATTGTTTTTGACAGTTTTTAAGGATTTTTATGGATTTTTTATATTTTTTATGGGTTTTTATACTTTTAGTGATTTCAGTGTGTTTATAGTTTTTAGTGTTTATAGGGTATTTATTATTTTTTGGGTTTTTAGGGTATTCACGTTTTTTAATAATTTATGAGGTTTTAAGGAATTATCTTTTTAGGGGTTTAAAGGTTTTTTATAATTTTTTATGGTTTTTAGGTTTTTTTTTGATTTTAAGGTGTTTTAGGGTCTTTTTTAGGGTCTAAAAATGGTTTTAGAATATTTTAGGTTTTTATAGGGTATTGGTGTTTTTTTGTTTTTGAGGTTTTTATAGTGTTTTTCAGGGTATTTTGGTATTTTCTTACATTTTTAGTTAATTTTAGCACTTTTAGGGATTTTGAAGGGTATTTAGGTATTTTGGGAGTGTTTATGATTTTTATGTGTTTTTAGAGTTTTTAGAGTTTTTTAGGTTTTTAGGGAATTGAAATGTATTTAGGGTTTTGGGGTTTTCTTTAGGTTTTTTAGAGTTTTGACATTTTTATATATTTTTTGAGTTTCTTGGATTTTTCTTGCATTTTAGTGGTTTTTAATGAATTTGTGGGGGGATAGGTGTTTTAGGGTTTTTATGATTTCTTTGGTTGTTAGGGGTTTTTTGTTTTTAGTGTTTTTATTTTTCATTGTTTTTACGGTTTTTGGAAGTTTTTTTAACCCTGTTACTAATTTAAATTGTTTTTATATTTTTAATGGTTTTAAGTGTTTTTATGTTTTTATGGTTTTCTGTGGGGTTTTTAGGGGTTTTGGTTGTTTAATGTTTTTATGGTTTTTTGCATAATTTTTGGATTTTTATGGGTTTATAGGGTTTTTTATGGATTCTGAGAGGTATAGGGTTAATTTTTTTACAGGTTTGTAGTGTTTTTTTGAGTTCTTATGATATTAAAGTTTATTATATTTTTTGACCTGTATGGGGGTTTAAAAGATGATCATATTTTTAGTGGTTTTTTATGTTTTTTATGCGATTCTAGGGGTTTTTAATGTTTTTAGGGGTTCTAATGGTTTATAGTGTCTTTAGTCGGTTTTAGACTATTTAGTACTTCTTATTTTTTTAGGGGATTCCTAGGTTATTATTATTTTTTATGTTTTTCGTAATTTTATAAATTTTTTATTATTTTTATTTATTTCTTAGGGTTTTTAAGTATTTTTAATTTTTTTGGGTATTGAATGTTTTTAAGGGTTTTTTTCTTTTTTATGTTTTTAGGAGTTTTATGTGTTTTTAGGTTATTGAGGATTATTTTGAATCCTTGGGTTTTATAGGATTTTTAATTTTCCATTTATTTTTCTTATTTTTTAGTATTTTTATGGGTATTAAGGTTTTAACTTATATTTGGAGTTTTTAGGTTTTTAGGGTTTTATAGTTTTTAGAGGTTTAGGGGTTTTTTGAGTTTTTTACAGTTTTTAAGGTTTTCAACAATTTTTAACATTTCTATTGTTTTAAAGGATGTTTAGAGTTTTTGTTGTTTTAGTGATTTTTTTGGGATTTATGGTTTTTTATGTCATTATGGTTTTTATAGTTTTTAGGGATTGTTAGGTAATTTCTGTGTAATTCGGATTTTTGAGTTTGTTATGTTTTTAAGGGGTTTAAGTGGTTTTTGGTTTTTTTTGTTTTCATATGGTTATTCATGGTTTTTATAGATTTTATTGACATTTTTAGAATTTTTAATATATTATTTTATAGATTTTGAGGGATTTAATGTTTTTTATGATTTTATGGGTTTTTTGGTTTTTTAGAGATTTCTGATTTTTTAGATTTTCAAGTTTATCATAAGGTTTCCATGGATTTTAGGGGTTTTTACATTTTTTTGGATTTTTTTGGATTTTTTTAGGATTTTTAGGGTTTATACATTTTTATGGATTTTGAGGGTTTTTATGATTTTGGGTTTTTATGGTTTTTTTGGTTCATAGGGTTCATTTGGGTTTTTTAGGTTTTTATAATTTGTTAAATTTTTTTGACTTTTTTTAGGTTAAATGGTTTTTAAATTAATTAGTTTATTTTTAGTATTTTTTTGGGTTTTTATTGTGGTTTTATTGTTTTTATGGGTTTTATAGTTTTTCAATTTTTTCATGGCTTGTAGGGTCTTTTAGAATTTTTAATGGTTTTTTCCTTTTGAATAGTATTATTTATTTTTTTTGTTTTTATGGATCTCACATGATTTTTCAGGTTTTGTAGGGTTTTTTATTTTTTCATGGATTTTTATGGCTTTTGGGAATTTATGGTATTTTGGTTTTTAGTGATTTTGAGGGTTTTATGGTTTTTAGTAGTATTAAGTGTTTTAGCATTTATAATATTTTTATGTGCTTTAATGAATTTTATATTACTCTATTTTTCATATATTTCATCATAGATTTTAGTTTTTTTTGTTTTTTATGTATTTTTAGAGATTTTTTGGAATTTTTATGGTTAAAGTGTTTTTTTGGATTTTGAGGGGTTTTAAAATTTTTGTGGTCTTTTGGGGTTTGATGATTTTTAATGTTTTAGTGGATTTAAATAGATTTATAGTTTTTTATTTTTTTTATAGGTTTAAACAGTATTTAAATTTTTAAATTTATTTTTGAGTTTTTTGTGTTTTTAGGGTTTTGGGGCTTTTAGGGTTTTTTTATAGGTTTTATCTTTTTTAGGGTTTTTTTAGTTTTAAATTTTTTTACGTTTTTATGGTTTTTAGGGGATATCAATATTTTTCGGTATTTTTATGTTTTAATAGATTTTTAATTAATTTTATAATTTTTACATTTTTTAGTGTTTTAGTAATATTTAGGGGTTTTATGGTTTTTTAGGTTTTCTGTTTATTATGTTTTTTTGTATTTTTATTTTTTTTAGTTTTTATATGTTTTTAAGGATTTTTATTTTATTTTAATGTTTCTATGGGTTTAAAATGATTTAGTCTTTTAGTGGTTTTTTGGGTTTTTATGAGTTATTTTTTGTTTTTTTGGCTTTTAGGGGATTTAATGTTTTTAGAGTTTTTTAATGTTTTTATTGTGTTTTTAGTGGGTTTTAGGATTTTTAGTGATTTTAGGGTTGTTATTGTCTTTAGGTTTTTATGTTTTTCCAAGGTTAATTCAGGATTTTTTTAGATTTTAAGGGGTTATTATTATTTTTATGTGTTTTTTTTGGATTTTAGATATTTTGAGGGGTTATATAGTTTTTTTGGGTTTTAGGGGTTTTAGTGCTCTTTTGGTTTTTAGGTGTTTTAAGTAATTTTAGGTTTTTTTGGTTTTCTTAGAGTTTTTCATGGTTTTTAGGCTTTTCAATGTTTTTATGTATATTTTGGGGATTTTAGGATTCTATGGAGGTTTAATGTTTTTAGGTATTTTGAGGGGTTTTAGGGTTATTTGGGGTTTTCATGGGGTTTTATGGGTTTTTTGTTTTAGGTTTTTCTTTTTATTTTATTAGGGTTTTTTATGTTTTTAGTGTTTATAAAATATTTTAGGGGATTAAATGGTTTTTATATTTTTTGTATCCATTCATATTTTTATGGGTTTTTATATCTTCTTTCTGTTTATTAAGGGTTTTTATGGGTTTTAGGGTCATTAAAGTTTTTTTGGTTTTTAGGGTTTTCAGCAATTTTATTTTTTTTGGGGTTTATGTGTTTTAAATTTTTCATAGGGGATTTAGTGGTTTTAGTATTATTTACATTTTCAGGGTTTTTTGGATTTTTTGGATTTTAATGGATTTTATGTGCTTTAGGAATTTGGGGGGAATTATGGGTTCTTAAGGGGTGTTAATGATTATTTCTTTTTAAGGATTTTTTGATTTTTGGGGTTTTTAGTGTTTTTTGGGTATTATGGTCTTTTTAATGTTTTTAGGAGTTTTTATGTTTTAGGGATTTTTAGGATTTTCATTTTTTATGAATTTTTGGGATTTTGAGGGTTTTTGGGGTTTTATAGTTTTATTTTTATTTTTAGGGTTTAGGAATTTAAGCTTTTTTAATCTATTTATCATTTATAGGGATTTAATGTATTTTTATAGTTTTAATGGAGTTTTAGTGGTTTTAGGAGTTTTATGGTTTTTCTAGTTTTTTATGGTTTTATATGGTTGTAAGAGGTTTTAGGGTCTTTTCGGCGTTTTTACGGTTTTTAGCATTTTTTGTTTTTTAGTTTTAAGTGTTTTTATGGTTTTATGGTTTTCTTAGAGGTTTTCAAGATTTTTACATTTTTTTTGGATTTTTAGTGCTTTTTTAGGAATTTTATTTTTATATGTGTTTTTAGAGATTTTGAGAGTTTTTAGGGTTTTTATAGTTTGTTAGAGGTTTTAGGATATTTAGGGTTCTAATTTTTTTATAGATTTTCATGGTTTTAATGTGTTTTAATATTTCAAAGTTTTTCTTTGTGTTTTTTGGATTTTTAGAGTGTTTTATGTTTTTAGGTCTTTTGAGGTGTTTTTTATAAATAATATTATGTTTTTTTCGGTTTTAAGCTATTTTACTGTTTTTAGGTTTTTAGGGGTTTTAGGGTTATTATGTTTTCATTGGGGTTTTATGTTTTTTTGTGTTATTATGGTTATAATTTTTTTTATAGTTTCATATGGTTTGTAGGTGTTTATAGGGTTTTTAGATATTTTGTGACTATTAAGGGTTTTAATGGTTTTCTGGGTTCTTATTTTTATTTAGGCCTTTTAGGGTTTTTATGATCCTATTCGATTTTTAGATGTCTATCATTTTTAGGTTTTTAAGGGATTTATGTTTCTTTTTGTTTTTAAGTTTTTCATTGGTGTTTTTCTATGCTATTATATTTTTTACATTTATAGTGATTTTAGAGACTTTTTAGTATTTTATTACTTTTTATGGGTTTTAGGGTTATTGCGGGTATTTAGAGTTTTTTTTTATTTTTATTTCTTATTTTGTGTTTTTATCATTTTTTAGTTTTATAGGGGTTTAAATGGTTTTTTATTTCACAGTATTTCATATGGTTTTTAAGTTTTTTATGTTTTTATTAATTTTTAGTGTATTTTAGATTATTTTGGGTTTTTACGGATTTTAGGGTTTTTACTAGTTTTTATGGTAATTAGGGTTTTCACCATTTTTTAGATATTTAGGGGGTATAAGTGTTTTATGTTTTTATGGTTTTCATAGTTTTTTTACATTTTCTCAATTATAGTTAATTTGAGGGGTTTGGGGGTTTTTTTATTTTTATGGATTTTTGGGTTTTTAGGGTGTTTGGGTTTCTAGGGGATTTATGATTTTTTTTGTTTTGGGGTCTTTTTTGAGTTTGAAGGGTCTTTAAGATTTTATGAGTTTTTAAATTTTTTTAGGTTTTTAAATTAATTTATATTTTAGTGCGGTTTTAGGTTTTCTATGGGGTTTTAGGGTTTCTTGATGTTTTTATGAGTTTTTTATATTTTTTAGGATATGTCAGGGGTTTTTTTGGGTTTTTAATGTTTTTAGAATTTTTTAGGATTTTAGGGATTTTATGGTTTTTAAGGTTTTTATGGTTTTCATTGAGTTTTTAAATTTTTATTTTTAGGTATATTTAATTTTTTTTATTATTTATAATATATTTTCAAATTTTTAGGTATTTTGAGGGATTATGGGTTTTTTTCTTTTTTTTCTTTTTTTAATTTATAGTGTTTTAATGGTTTTTTAGAGGTTTTTATATTTTTAAGGGTTTAAATGGTTTTAGGATTTTATTGGGTTTTGGGATTTTATTGGTTTTAGGGGGTTTGGAGTCTTTTAGAGGTTTTAGAGATTTTATCATTTTTAGTTTTTTAGAGGATTCAAGTGTTTTTATACTATTAAGGTATTCTTAGGATTTTTTTTAGGTTTTTTATGTTTTTAGTGATTTTTTAGAACTATTATGGACTTTAGGGTTTCTATGGATTTTGAGAGTTTTAGGGTTTTGGGGTTTTTAAGGTTTTTATGTGTTTAGATTTTTTATGTTTTTAGGAGTTTTAATTGTTTTAAGGTTTCTATGGTTTTCTTAGGGGTTTTCATGGTTTTTAGGGTTTTATGGTTTTTTTTATGTTTATTGAGTATTTTATTGGTTTTAATAAATTTTTATATTTTTTATTATTTTTATTGGTTGATATTTTTTTTATAGTTGATATTTTCTTTACGAATTTTTATTATTATTTGGGTTTTTATGGTTTCATGGGGTGTTTCTGTTTTTTATAATTTTTGTTATTTTTACGTGTGTTAAATTTTTTTTAGTTTAATGGTTTTTAATATTTTTATCCTTTTCAGGTTTTCATATGGGCTCTCGGGGTTTTTAGAAATGTTTTCATCTTTCATGATTTTGTTTGATTTTAATGGTTTTTTTGGGTTTTTAGAGATTCGGGGGTTTTTATGGATATTTTGTATTTTATGATATTTTTAGCATTTTTTGAGTTTTTTAAGGATCTAAATGATTTTATATTATTTATTATTTTTAGGGTTTTGAAGTTTTTAAATTTTTTTAAAGGTTTGTTAGGGTATTTTGGGTTTTTGGGGGTTCTAATGGTTTTTAGTGGTCATTATGGTTTTTATAGGTTTTTTGGTCTTTTTAGTATTTTTATGGTTTTACCATTTTTATGTCTTTAGGGGTTTTATTTGTTTTATATTTTTAATATTTTCTTAAATTTTTTTGGGTATTTAGGTTTTTTATGATCTTTTGTATTTTTTGGGCTTTTTTAGGATTTTTATTGAATTTAGGATTTTTTATGGATTTTATGGGTTCCTATCTTTTTTAGACTTTTTATGGATTTTAGTGGTTTTAAAGGTTGTAGGTTTTTAGGGGTATTAAATATTTGTTTATTTTTAATTTTTTATTAATAATTTTTATGGTTTTTTGGGGTTATTTATGATCAAGTTATTTTTAAGGATTTTTTTGGTATTTTATTATTTTAGAGATTTCTAGGGTTTTTATGTTTTTATAGTGTTATTGGAGTTTTTCAGTTTTTTGGGTTTTTTGGTTCTTTTATATTGTTATGGTTTTTATGCATTTTGTTTTTTTAAACATTTTTAGTAGATTATAAAGGTTTTATATTTTATTAGTATTTTAGTGTTTAAGTTGGATTTTAGGGTTTTTATGGATTTAGGTGTTTTATGTATTTTTAGGGTTTTTATAGTTTATTTTTATTTTTATAATTTTACAGTTTTTAAGGTTTTATTTGTTTTTTAGTTTTTATGTTGTTCTTAGGGGTTTTTAGATATTTTATGTCATTTTTTGTTTTTTGGATTTTTTGTGGATTTTTATGGATTTTTATGGGTTTTTAGAGATTTTCAGAGTTTTTAGTTGTTTTATGGTTTTTTAAGGTTGTTAATGTTTTTTAGGTTCTTTAGGGGTTTTAACTATTTTTATTTTTTTAAGGTTTTCTTTCGGGTTTTCATTGGTTTTAGGGGTTTTTATGTTTTAGGGATGGGATTTGGGTTTTTTAGGTTTTTGATGGGTTTTATGTTTTTATGAATTTTGTGGATTTAAGGGTTTTTAGGATTTTTATTGTTTTTTGGGTTTTATGGGGTTTTTTGATTTTTTAGGTTTTTAGAGTTTTACAAAAAATTAGGGCCTCAAAGGGTTTTTACAGTTTTAATTTATTTTTAGGGATTTTAGTGGTTTTATAGTTTTTGGGGAATTTGGGGGTTTTTGGGTCTTTTGGGGTATTTAGGGGTTTTAGAAATTTTAGGAGTTTTGGGTTTTAAATATTTTATTCTTTTATGTTTTTCTAAGGTGTTTTTTAGTTTTTTAAGTTTTTTACATTTTGTTGTAATTTTGATGGATTTTTTATACTTTTATAGTCTTTAGGGTTTTTACAGATTTTAAGGATGTTGAGGGGTATTATGTTATTTAGATTCATTTTGGTTTTTAGAGTATTAATGTTTTTTTAGGTTTTAATATTTTCTTATAGTTTTTCGGAGTTTTAAGATTTTTTATACTTTTTAGGGATTTTTATATCCTTTTATGATTGTTATTGTTTTCTGATATTTTAGGGATTTTGTGGGGTTTTTTGGCTTTTTTTGGTTTTTTTTTGGATTTTTGGGTTTATTGGGTTTTTAAGTATTTTTTGATTTTTTAGAGGTTTTACAATTTTTTTATGTTTTTATCTTTTAAGGGGATTAATGGGTTTTTATAGTTTTAGTGGGTTTTAGGGGGTTTATGGGTGTTAAGATTTTATAAGGTTTTTATGTTTTTTATGGTTTTTAGGGTATTATTGTTTTTATGGTTTTATATGTTTTTATGGATTTTTATTATTTTTAAGGTTTTCTAGGGTTTTTAAATTTTGAGGCTTTTAGGGTTTTTTAGGTTTTTACGGGGTTTTAGGGGTTTTTTCATTTTTTTGGATTTCTAAGGTTTTAGGTGTTTTTAGTTTTTTATGTTTTTCTTCTATGTATTAATGTTTTTTATGTTTTTAGGAATTTTAGTGCAGTTTTTGGTTTTTTCATGTTCTTTTATGTTTTTAAAGATTTTGAAAGTTTTAATGGTTTAACTGTTTTTGGGTTATTAGATATTTTTTTAGAGTTTTTTAGGGTTTCTATGTCTTTTTAGTTTTTTAATGTTTTTAGGGGTTGAAAGGGTTTTTATATTTTTTAGAGTTTTAGGGATTTTTTGGGTTTTTAATGTTTTATATGTTTAATGGTTTTAGAGATTTGGGGTTTTTATCATTTTTTGGATTTTTAGGGGTTCAATTTTTTTTTTATGTTTTTAAGGGTTTCTTAAGGTGTTTTATGGTTTTTAGGTTTTTAGGGATTTTTATGAATTTTATAGATGTTTTTGGGTTTTAAAGGTTTTTAGGGATTTTGAGGGTCTTTAAGGTTTTTTGTAGTTTTTTTGTTTTAAGGGTTTTTTTAGTTTTTAGGGGTTCTATGGTTATTAGTTTTTTTAAATTTTTGAGGGGTTAAAAGTATTTTAAATTTTTTAATGGGGTTTTTTGGTTTTTATGTGTTTTGGGTATTTTTAGGATTTTATGGGTTTTTATTTTTTTTATGGGGTATTAGAAATTTTATTGTATTTTAAGGGTTATTAGATTTCTTGGGGTTTGAAGTATTTTTTGGTTTTTAATGTTATCTTTTGGTTCTTTTTGAATTTTATTATTTTTACGTTTATAAGGGTTTTTTAGGATGTATATGGGTTTTCAGGTTTTAGGGATTTTAATGGATTTTAGGGTTTTAGGGATCTATGATCATTTTGTGTTTTTTAGAATTTATTAAGATTTTATATGGGTTTTATGTTAGTTTAGCGTTATCATTTTATCTTGGGGATTTTTGGGGAGGTTTTTTGTTTTTATGTTTTTATAATTTTTACGGGTTTTTAGTATTTTTATAGTTTTTATGGGTTTTAGGAAATTTAAGGGTTTTTGGGGTTTTGGGTTTTAATGTTTTTTTTGGTTTTAGTGATTATTTGAATTTTTAGTATTTTTTCGAGTTTTATAGTTTCTTAGGTATATTTATGTTTTTCGGTTTTTTATAGTTTTTAGGGACTTCAAGATTATTTAGGGTTTTTGAGGTGTCATAATTTTTTTAGGATTTTAGGGGTTTCAACTATATATTATTTTTGAAGAACTGCTATGGTATTTATGGTTCTTATGAATTTTTATGTTATTAATTATTTTTATGGTATTTTTATGATTTTATGGGTTTTGTGGGTTTTAGGAATTTTAAGGTTTTATATGGTTTTTTGGTTTTTATAATTTTTTATTCCTTAGCTGTTTTGTGGTTTTTAATGTTTTTTTAATAATTTTTTGGTTTAAAAGTTTTTTTAGGTTTTTATTGATTTTCAGGGGTTTTATTTTTAGGAATTTTTAATGTTCTTATGTGTTTTCAATGTTTTTTGAGTTTCTATAGTTTTTTTGTTTTTTATTTTTGTTAAGTGTTTTTTTGTTAAGATTTTCTTTTGGTATTTTAGGGGTTTTATGTTTTCTTTCTTTTTATGGTATTTTTAGGGTTATTTAGTATTTTTATGGTCTTTTGTTGTTTTTAGGGATTTGGAGGGGTTTCATGGTTTTTTAGGATTTCAATAGTTTTCATAGGTTATTGGTTTTTTTTTTGAAATTTTAGTGTTTTAAAGTTATTTTTATTTTTTTAACATTTTTAGTGGTTTAAAGCGTATTTATAGTTTTTAGTGTATTTTTAGGGGTTTTATGGGTTTTTAGGTGTTTTATTGTTTTTTTGGGGGGGTTTAGGGTTTTTTGTATGTTTTTTAGGTTTTTAGGGTTTTAATGTTTTTATGTTTTTTATGGTTATTAAGAGTTTTTAGGGTTTTAAAATTTTCTTTGTATTTTAATGTTTTTTAGGTAATTTTAAGAATTTTTTGGATTTTTAATGTTTTTAGGGTTTTTAGGGATTTTGAAGGGGTTTATGGTTTTAAATTTTTTTTTTTTTGGTTTTTTGGGATTTAGGTGTTTTATGGTTTATAATTTATTTCTTACGGGTTTTCATGTGTTTTATAGTTATCTTTTTTTTATGGATTTTTGGGTTTTTTATGAATTTTGTGGTTTGAAGGTTTTTAGGTATTTTGAGGGTTTTAATGGTTTTATGGTTTTTTAGGTTTTAGTATTCTTTTGAGTTTGGAGTGGTATTAATGTTTTTTAATGCTGTTTATCTTTTTTAAGGGGTTAAAGGGTTTTTATATTTTATAGTGGTATTTATATTTTATATGGATTTTAGGGTTTTCTGTGGGTTTTCTAGGTTTTTATGGTTTTTTCTGTAATTTAGGGATTTTAGTGTTTTTAGGTTTTTAGGGTTTTTAAGTATTTTTATTTTTTTAATGGTTTCATAGGGTCTTTTGGGTTTTTATGTTTTTTAATGTTTTAAAATATTTTTAGGAAATTTAATTGTTTTTTAGGGTTTTTAGGGATTTTGGGATGTTTTATAGTTTTTATGGTCCTCATGGTTTTTGGGGTTTTAAGGGGTTTTTGAGTTTATTTTGGGATTTTAAGGGTTTCTATAGTTTTTTAATGATTTTATAGATTTAAAGAGTTTTTAGATATATTAGTGGTTTTAGAGTTTTTATGGGTTTTAAATGTTTTATGTATTTTATGGGTTTTAGGGTTTTATGGGTTTTTTTGGGTTTTTAGAGTTTTTTATGTTTTTATGGGTTTTAACTATTTTTTTTGTTTTTATGGTCTTCTTAGGGATTTTCAGTGTATTTATGGTTTTTATTTTTTTTAAGTATTTTTAGGTGTTTTGTATAATTTTAACGGGTTTAGGGTTTTAGGGTTTCTAAGGTTTCATGATGTTTTTAGGGTTTTAAAGGATTTTGAAAGCTTTTAAAGATTTTAGTGTTTTGAAGTGGTTTTAGAGTTTTGGTGGTTTGATGGTTTTTATGGTATTTTATAGTCGTTAATGTTTTTAGGGGGTTTTGTGTGTTTTTGGAGTTTTAGGGTTTTGGGGTATTTTATGTTTTTTTGAGTTTTTTGCATTCTTAGATATTATAAGTGATTTAATTTTTATATATTTTTAATGTTTTTAGGGTTTTTAGGAGTTTTTAGTGGTTTTTAACTTTTTAGGGATTTTGGGATTTTTTAGAATTTTATGGGTTGTAGGGTTTTTATTGATTTTGAGTATTTTTAGGGATTTGGGTATTTTGGATTTTTAGTGTTTTTTCGGTTTTTAGGTTTTTAGGGGTTTTAATAGTTTTTTGGTTTTTAATGTTTTGTTATGGGGTATTCACTATTTTTTGGATCTTTTTAAATTTTTAGGGTATTTTGGGGATTTTTATAATTTTTATCATTTTCGAGGTTTTTAGTGATTTTCTGGGGTTTTTTTGGGGTTCATGGGTTTTTAGGATTTTATGTGTTTTTCAGTTTTTAGGGGTTTTAATTATTTTTAGGTTTTAAGGGATTCTTAATATTATTTAATATTATTAGGGTTTTTCACTTTTATCAAAATTTTGTATTTGTTTTATTTTTTATTATTATTATGGTGTTTACGAATTTTGAGGGTTGTTATTGTTTTTTCAGTGTTTAGGGGTTTTTTGAGTTTTTTTATGTTTCAATATTTTTTTTATCATTTGTTAAACTTTTAGGAAATTAACATATTTTGAGTGTTTTTAAGGGATTTACATAGTTTTTTATGTTTCATGGATGTTTTATGGTTTTAGGGGGTTTTATGGTGTTTAGGGTTTTTATCATTTTTTGTTTTTAGGGGTTTTATGTTTTTTTTAGGTTTTTAGGGCTTTCTTGGGGGGTTTTACAGTTTTAAAGTTTTTGCACTCATAGTAATTTATAAGTATTTCGTTAGTATTTTTATGGTTTTTAGGGTTTTGGGGATTATTAGGGTTTTAGGGATTTTAGGGTTTTTTGGTTTTAAGTGTTTTTTTCTAGGTTTTTAAATTGGTTTAAATGGTTTTAGTGGTTTTTAGGGGTTTTATGTGTTTTTAGGGTTTAAATGGTCTTTAGAAATTTTTACGGTTTTAGGGTTTGAAGGGTTTCTAGGGTTTTTTCGATATTCTCATTTTTTTGTGTTCTTAAATGGTTTACGTATTATTAGGTATTTATGGTTTTAATAGAGTTTTAGGGTTTTTATATTTTCTTATGATTTTAGGGAGTTTTATGATTTTTTTGTTTTTAGTGTTTTAGGGTTTTACAAGATTTTGAGGTATTTTATGGGTTTTTACTGTTTTTAGGGGTTTCTAGTTTTTTGTGTTTTTATGGGTATTTGAGTTTTTAGTGATTTAAGGGGTTTTTATATATTTTTAATAGTTCTACGGGTTTAAATGGGTTTGAGAGTTCTCAGTTTTTTGGTGGTTTTCTTTGAGTTTTTGGTTCTTTCATTTTTTTATATTTTTTATGGTTTTTATGGTTTTTAGTTTTTTACGTTTTTTAGTGTTTTTTACTTTTTTGGGTGTAAAGTGTATTTTGGTTTTTATGTGTTTTTAAGGGGTTTTAGAGTTTATTATATATTTAGGGATTTTATGGTTTCTTATTATTCTTATGGATTTTAGAGTTTTAGGTTAATTGGGTTTTTAGGGGTTTTATGATTTCTTGGTGCTTTTATATTTTATTAGATTTTTAGGTGTTTTAAATGTTTTTAGGTTTTTAAGAGTTTCTTTTGGGTTTTATTTTCTTTTTATGGTTTTTCTGTTTTTAGGGATTTTTCATATTTTTTTAGGATTTTCTTGTGGGGTTTATTTTTTTAGTGGTTTTGAGGGTTTTTTGGATTTTTAATATTTTTAGGTTTCTTAGTATTTTTTAGTTTTTAGGGTTTTTTGAGTTTCTTATGGATTTTATGGAATATTTTATGTTCTTTATGGTTTTAGGGGTTTAAACCAATTTTTATTAATTCTATTGGGTTTTTTGGCTTACCATGGGGTTTATGGGTTTTTATTTTTTATGTGTTTTTTTTTGTTTTTATGGTTTTTATTGTTTTAGGGTCTTTCATGGTTCTAGAGTTTATATCAATTTTAGGTTATTTAATGGTATTAATTTTTTTCTGATTTTTTGTTTTCTTAAATTTTTTAGTGTTTTTTTGGTTTTCTATATTTTAGTTATTTTTTCTGGCTTTTTTGGGATTTTCATGTTTTTGGAGTTTTACAGGTTTTAGGGTTTTAGTGTTCTTAGGGGTTTTTAGGGTTTTTTAAGGTCTTTAAAATTTTATAGCGTTTTTAGAATTTTTAAGTCATTTTTGTTTTTTATTTTCCTTAGTGTTTTCAGGGTTTTAATATTTTTAGGTAATTTTAAGGAATTTTTATGTTTTTTATATTTTTTATGGTTTTTATTGATTTTTAGGGTTTTAGGAGTTCTTAATTGTTTAGGTTTTGAATGATTTTTTAGAATTTAAGGGGTTTTTTGAGTTTTTTTTGTTTTTAGAGTTTTTAATTGTTTTTAGGTGTTTATATAGTTTTTAGAGTTTGTAGCTATTTGTAGGTTTTTATGGGTTTTTTAAGGGTTTTAGGGTTTTTAATAATTTTACGGTTTTAACTTATTTTTATGTGTTTTAGTGTTTTTCGGTCCTTTTATAGATTTTAAGGGTTTCTAACAATTTTTAGGTTTTTAATCCTTTTGAAAATTTTTAGGATTTTAATGTTTTCTTTGGGTTTTTGGGGTTTTTTCATTTTTAGTGATGTTTAGTGATTTTTTATGATTTTTTATGATTTTTATAGTTTTCTTTGGGTTTTTTAGGGTTTTTACTTGTTTTTTGGGTTTTTTGATTATTTTAATGTTTTTATGGATTTACGTGTTCTACATTTTTTCAAGTGGGTTTTAGGGTTTTTATGGGATTTTATATTTTTTAATGTTTTTAGGGTTTTTTTGGTTTTTAGGTTTTTTTTGGTTTTTTGGGTTTTCACCATTTTTAGGCTTTTTATGGGATTTATGTGTTTTAATAATCTTAGTTTTTCTTACAGATTTTCAATAGATTTAGGTTTTCTTACATTTGTAGGGATTTTTTTGGGCTTTTTAGGATTTTTATGGTCTTTAGGTATTTTGAGGTTGTTTAGGGTTTTAAGGGTATTTTTGAATCTTCTCAGTTTTTATGGTTTTTAAATTTTTTAGAGTTTTTCTATCATTTGTAGAGGTTTAAATTGTTTTTATAGTTTAATTTTGTTTTATGGTTTTATAATAGTTTTATGGTTTTTTTGTGTTTTTTAAGGGTTATAGGGTTTTATATAATTTTTAGGGCCCTTTTAGGGTTTTCTATGGTTTTTAGGATTTTTAGGTTTTTTATAGGTTTTAAGTGTCTTTATGATTTTTTAGTTTTCTTAGGGTTTTCTGGGATTTATTGTTTTTTATGTTTTATGGTTTTTATGGTTTTTTTATTTTTATGGGTTTTAGTGATTTTAGCGATTTTGAGTGTTTTGATGGTTTTATGGTTTTTAGGGATCTTTAGGGTTTTTTCTCATTTTTAGGTATTTTAGGGGTTTAAATGTAATAGGTTTTTATGTTTTTGTAAGGGTTTTCTGGGATTGAATAGTTTTTTTAAATTTTTATGGATTTTAAGGGTTTTTTATGTTTTTAGAGGTTTTTATGGTTTTAGGGATTTTGAGGGTTTTAGGGTTTTTAGGGTTTTAAGGTTTTTTTATTTTTAGGTGGTTTTCATGTTTTTAGGGTATTTAATGTTTTTTTTTTGATTTTTTAAATTTTATAGTGTTTTATAGTATTTTTAGGGTTTTTATATGGTTTTTATGGGTCTTCATGGAATTTTATAGTTCTTGTGGGGCTTTAGGGTTTTTAGGGTTTTTAGGGAATTTTTGGTTTGTTTGAATTTTTTGGAGTTTTAAGGTGTTTAAGTGTTTTTAGGTTTTTATGGATTTCTTAGGGTTTTTAGTGTTTTTATAATTTTATAATATTTGAAATGATTTTATGGGATTTTTAGTGTTTTCATGGTTTTTTGGGGTTTCTAGCGTTTTTTATGTTTTTAGGTTATAATTGACTTATTTGAGTTTTTTATGTTATTAGGTGTTTAAAGGGTTTTATAGTTTTTAGTTGGTTTTAGGGTTTTAATTATTTTTAGGGTGTTTTATAGTTTTTAGTGGTTTTAGCTATGTTATGGCTTTTAGGGTCTTTTTTAGGTTTTTTGGGTGTTTTTAATTTTTACGATTTTTGGAGTTTTTATGTTCGTAGATGTCTTAGGGGATTTTATGTTTTTAATAGTTTTTATGGTTTTTATGGATCATAAGGGTTTTTTTTTGGGTTTTTATGGAGTTTTAGGTTTTTTATCATTTTTTAGGTTTTTTTGGGTTTTATACATTTTTTTTAGTTTTTCTTATGGTTTTTAGTGGTTTTAAGGTATTCTAGGTATTTAAGTATTATTATGAATTTTTAAATTTTTCAGTATTTAAGGTTTTTAGGTATTTTGAGGGTTATTAAGTTTTTTAGGGATTTTATAGTTTTTTTGGGTTTTAAGGGTTATTTTTAGTTTTCAGGTGTTTTATGGTTTTATATAGTTTTTAATGTATTTCGGGGTATAGAAATTTTATAGATAATTGTAGCGTTTATGGGATTTTTAATGTTGTAGGGTTTTTAAGTAATTTTTATGGTCTTATTCATTTTTATAGGTTTTTAGGGGTTTGAAGCATTTGTATAATTTTGAGTTGTTTTAGATTTTTTCGTGTTTTTAAATTTTTTTATGGGTTTTTATGTTTTTTGGTTTTTTAGGGTTTTTAGTGGGTTTTATTTTTTTAGTTTTTACTCATTTAAAATGATTTTAGGTTATTTTGGTATTCTTAGGGATTTTTATGGTTTTAAAGGTTTTAATATTATAGGAATTTTTATGGATTTTAGGATTTTTATGGCAATTTACCGTTTTATTGGTTTTCAGAAGGTTTAGGGTTTTTGGTGTTCTTTTTGGTTTTTTTGGGGTTTTTTTTGAGTATTTAGAGTATTTATTGTTTTTAGAGTTTTTTAAAAAAAATAGTGGTTTGAAGGGGTTTTAGATATTTTACTGCGTTTTTAGGGGTTTTATGGTTTCTTAGTGTTTTTATGGTATTTAGGTGTTTTATTATTTTTAGGGGTTTAAGAATTTTTTAGTGTTTTTAGTGTTTTTTGGTATTTATGTGTTTTAAGTGTTTTTTGGTCTTTAAGGATTTTTTTGGATTTTTATCTTTTTCCAGGGATTTTAAGGGTTAAATGTTTTTTTTTGGGGTTTTTAGGGTTTTTTCATTTTTTAGGTTTTCTATGGTTTTAATTGTTTCATGGTTTTGGTGATTTTCTTAGGGTGTTCAGGGTTTTTATGCATTTTTATTGATTTTTAAGGAATTTTTTTGGATTTTTTTGGGTTTTAGGTTTTTTAAGTTTTTAGGGGGTTTATATTTTTTTAAAGGTTTAATGAATTTGAAGTGTTTTTAGTGATTTTTATGGGTTTTTAAGAGATTTATGGTTTTTAAGGATTTTTATGGTTTTTTGGAGTTTTTGTGGTTTGTATATTTTTTTTTCTTTTTAGCGTTTTTAGGTTTTTTATAGTTTTTTATGTTTTTGAGGTTTTATTTTTTAGTATTTTAAGGGTTTTCAAGATTTTTATATTTTTTTCATTTTAGGAAATTTTATGTATTTTTTGTAATTTTATTATTTTTAGTGTTTTTAGGGAGTTTGTTTTTCTGTTGGGTTTTTGGGTTTTAGGATTTTTACGATTATTTTTAGTTTTAGAGGTTTTTTTATTTTATACAGGGTTTAAGGTTATTTATAGTTTTTAGTGGGGTTTTTGAGTTTTTAGTGGATTCATGGGGGTTTTAAAGGTTTTTATGGGTTCTTATAGATTTAGGGTTTGTAGGGTTTAAACTGTATTTTTAAGGGGGTTAGGGTATTTATCAATTTTTGTATTTTTTTTGGTTTTATGTTATTTGAGGTTTTGTTGGTTTTCATCATGTTTTATGAGATTTTTATGTTTTTAGAGATTTTTAGGGCTATTTAAAAATTTTTACAGGGGTTTTGGGTCTTTATGGATTTTATGGGGTTTCAGGGTTGATTTGATTGTATGTTTTTTTTGGTTTTTAGAATATTTTTTTCTTTTTAGTGGTTTTAATTATTTTTAGGATTTATAGTTCTCCTAGTTTCTTAAGAGTTTAAGGATTTTTTTAATTTTTAGGGATTTTTTGTATTTTTAGTGTTTTTATGGAATTTGTGGGTTTTAGGGTTATTTATGGGTTTTAGTGTTTTTTGGGGATTTTAGTTTTTTTGTGTTTCTTATAAATTTTTGATTTTATTTTGATTTTTTTAACATTTTAATGTTATAAAAAGGTTTATAGATTTGTTAGTGGTATTTAAGGTTTTCAGGAGATTTTAGGGTTTTTATTGATTTTGGTTTTTTATCATTTTTAGGGATTTTTAGTGATTTAGGGTCTTTTTAGTTCTTTCTAGTATTTTTAGCATTTTAACATTTTTTAAGGGAAAAAAGAAATTTATATGAGAGGAATTTTTATTTTAATTTTTTTTGGTGTTTAAAGTGTTATATGTTTTTTTGTTTTTGTAATACTTTTTTAGGGATTTTAGTGTTTTTTAAATTTTAAGGGATTTTTATGGATTTTTATTTATTTTTAGGTTTTTTATTGATTTTTATTATTTTAAGGTTTATAAAGGTTTTTTTAGGTTTTTTGGATTCTATGGTTTTTTAGGGTTCAAGGTGTTTTTAGACTTTTAGGGGTTTAAAGGTTTTTTAGAGTTTTTTAACACTCATAGGGGTTTAAAGGGATTTTATAGTTTTCTTGTGGGTTTTTGGAGTTTTTAGGGATTTTATTGATTTTTATGGTTTTTAGTGGTTTTATGGTTTTAGGGGATTCTAGGATTTTTTTTTCTTTTTTGGGTTTTTAGTGATTTTAACAAATTTTTGGGTTTTTTGGGTTTAAAGTGTTTTTATGTTTTTATGGTATTCTTATGTATTTTCACAGTTTATAGGTTTTTTACATTTTAAGGGATTTTTATCGCTATTTATCATTTTATGGTTTTTAACAATTTTTTAGGATGTTGAGGTTTTTATAGGGTTTTAAGGTTATGAGGGTGTTTAGTGTTGTTTAGTTTTTTTGGGGTTTAAGAGTTTTTAGGTTCTTCTGGTTTTCATAGTGTTTTTTTAGGTTTTTATTTGATTTTATGTTTTTAGATATTCTTAGGGTTTTTTATGATTTTACATCTTTTAGGGTTTCTATGGTTTTTGGGTTTTAGGATTTTTTGAGTTTTTATGGGTTTTACGGTTTTTTGGGCTATTTAATGTTTTCTTGGGATTAATGGGTTTTAAAGTATTTAGTGTTTTATGATTATTATGGGGTTTTAGGGGGGTTTTGTTTATTTTAAGGTTTTTTATTGTGTGTTTTTAGGGATTTTAGTGATTTTTCAATTTTTAGGGATTTTTGTGGTCTTTTAAAATTTTTATTGAATTTTTGGTTTTTTGAGAATTTTGAGGTGTTTAGGTTTTTGTTGATATTTAGAATTTTATTGATTTGTTAAGGGTTTTATTTATTATTTGGTTTTTATGGGTTTCTTTAAGTTTTCAGGGTTTTGGGTTTTTATGTTTTTAAGTATTTTTTTGGATTTTTAGGTTTTTTATTACCTTTTAGGGTTTTATGGATTTTGTGGGTTTTAGGGTATTATGATTATTATGGATTTTATGAATTTTGTGGTTTTAGGTTTTTTTAGTTTATTAGGGTTATAAGGTTATTTTTTGTTCTAAAAATGTTAATGGTTTTAAATTGGTTCAAGAGGTTTTAAGTGGTTTTAGGTTTTTTTGGGTTTTTATGAGTGTTAATTGTTTTTGGGGGTTTTAGTTTTTTAGGGTTTTAGGTTGTTTTATGGTTTTTACCGTGTTATTATTTTCAGGGTTCTAATGTTTTTTTTTGTTTTTTTTTTGTTTTTTTATGGGTATTTTGGTTTTTAGGGTTTTTTATGTTTTTGGTGATTTTTAGGGTTTTTTAAAATCATAATGTTTTATGGTTTTTTAGATATTTTTATGGTATTTGAGTTTTTATTATTTTATGATTTCTGGATTTTGAGTGTTTTTTAATTTTTTTAGCGGTTTTATGATTTTTTAGTGTATTTAAAATTTTTATGGGTTTAAATGGTTTTTAGAGTTTTATGTGGTTTTTTAGGGTTTTAAGGATTTTAAGGGGTTTATCATTTTTAGGGTTTTAGGGTTTTGGGGTTTTTAGGGGATTTTTAGTGTTTATTTGGGTTTTTAGTTTTTTTTTTGTTTTTAGAATTTTTTAGTTTTTAGGGGTTTTAAGTGTTTTTTGGTTTTTAATACATTGTTAGGGGTTTTTAGTTTTTTTCATGTTTTTATTTTCTTAAACAATATTAAGTCTTTTTTATAATTTTTATGGTTTTTGGGGTTTTTATGGATTTTGATTGTTTTTATGGGTTTTCAAGGTTTTTAGTGTTTCGTGTTTTTTAGCATTTTTAGGTTTTTAAGGCTTTCCAATTATTTAGGTTTTTCTGGATATCATAGGGGTTTTCTGGGTTTTTAGGGTTTTTATGATTTTAGATATTTTCAGGGATTTTTCTATATTTTAATGGTTTTTATGGTTTTAGGGTTTTTTTGTTTTTTTGGTGGGTTTTAGGGGTTTTATGTTTTTATGAATTTTTAATGGTTTTTTCATTTTTAGGGGTTTTAAGAGTTTTTAGAGTTTTTTAATATATTTCGGGGTTTAATGTGTTTTTTAGGTTTTTAATAGATTTTAGGTTTTTTGTGGGTTTCATGAAGTTATAAGGTTTTTAGGGTTTTTTATCGTTTTTTGGGTTATTATGGGTATTCTGTGTATTTTTATGGTTTTAGTATTTTAGGTTTTTGGAGGTTTTAGGTTTTTTTTAGTTTTTTAGGTTTTCTTAGTTGTTTTCTTTGTTCTTATGTTTGTTTTTGTATTTATTAACTATTAGGGTTTTTTTAGATTTCTATAGGTTTTTAAGGTTTTAAGGGTTTTTAGGTATTTTGAGGGGTTTTGAGGGTTTTGAGGTATTTTAATGGTTTTTAGGGTTTTTTTGTTTTTTTACGTTTCATGTATTTTATGTTTTTTGATGTTTTTATTTTTTTCTTAGGGTTTTTTGAGTTTTTATAGTTTTATTTGAATTTAGGGAATTTAATTACTTTTTATGTTTTTTATGTTTTATGAGTTTTAGGGTTTTTGGAATTTTTCATGGTTTTTATGGTTTTTGGGGTTTTCTGTGTTTTTTGATTTATTTTTATTTTTTACGATTTTTATGGTTTTTAAAAGTTTTTAACATTTTAGGTGGTTTAAAGGGTTTTTTTAATGGGATTACTTTTATTATTTGGTTTTAGGGTATAATGTTTTTATGGGTATTTGGTTTTTAGGGTTTTTGGAGATTTTTAGTATTTTTATCATTTTTAGTTATGTTTGGGGTTTTTATTTTTACATTGTTTTTATGGTTTTATTAGGATTTTCATGTTTTTGTGATTTTTTTATATTTTTAGGTAATTGTGGATTTTTTTAAGACTATTAATTTTTAGGGGTTTTATGGATTTTTGAGGGTTTTTGCGTGTTTAAGGTTTTATGGTTACTTTATTATTTTAGGTTTCTTTAGTTTTTTAAGGGTTTACAAGATTTTTTAGTGTTATTAATATTTTTACTAGTTTAATTGGTTTGAGATTTATCAGTGGTATTTAGGGGTTTTGTGGGTTTTGTGGGTTTTAAGGTTCTTACGGTTGTTTATGGATTTTAGGGATTTTTATGGTCCTTTTAGAGTCTTTTTAGGGGACTTAGGGTTTTTTTATATTTTTCTTTTTTCTTTGTGGTTTTAAATGTTTTTAGGTTTTAAGGTTATCTTATGGGTTTTCTGGGGGTTTAGAGTTTTTGAAGATTTAAAGAATTTTACAGTTTTTTTATATTTATTTTTAGGGATTTTTGGAATTTATAAAGGCCCTAAGGTGTCTAGTGTTTTAGGGTTTTTAGAATTTTTAGTTCTTTTAGTTGTTTTAAGTGGTTTTAGGCATTTAACGATTTCTTTGGGATTTTCTGGGTTTTAGGGATTTTTCATTTTTAGAGATTTTTAGGGATTTTTAGGATTTTTCTAGGCATAACTATTTTTAGTGGGTTTGAGGTTTTTATGGATTTTTTTGGGTAAGAGGGGATTGTTCAGGTTTTTTAGGTCTTAGTATTTTTTTTTATTTTTTATGGGTTTTAATGGTTTTTTATATTTTTTTAATGTTTTAGTGGTTTAAAACTTTTTTAAGGGTTTTTAATGTATTTTTGTGATTTTTACAGGTTTTATGGTCTTTATAATTTCAGGGGATTTTATTTGTTTTATAGGATTTTAGTGTTTTTAGGTTATTTTTCGGTTTTTATGGTTTTTATTTTTTTTATGATTTTTATTTGTTCTAAGTGTTTTTATGTTTTCAAGGTTTTCATTGTTTTATTGGGGTTTTTATATTTTTAGGAAATTTTAGGGATTTAATAAGATTTTATGGTTTTTTATATTTTAGGGATTTTGAGGGGTTTTATGTTTATTAGGGTTTTTTGTGTTTTTAGAGTTTTTAGAAATTTTTATATTTCTTGGGGTTTTATGATTATTTTGGTTTTTTATGGTTTTATTAGGATATTTTTTTCTTCTTTACATTTTTAGAAATTTTTTAGGATTATTTATAATTTTTATGGTATTAAATATTTTTTTGGTATTTTAATGGTTTTTTGTGTAGTTAGGGTCATTAGGGTTTTTATGGTTTTTTGGGTTTTTTGAATTTCCTGAGTTTTTCACGATTTTCAACGTTTTAATAGTTTTTAAACATTTTAGGGTTTAAAGGTATTCATTGTTTTTTAGTGGTTTTTAGTGTTTTATAGGGTTTAGGGTATTTAATATTTCTATGGGGCTTATGGTTTTTTGGGTTTTTTGGGTATTTGGGGTTTTTTAGTTTTTTTGGTTTTATTTGTTTTCATATTTTTGAGGATTTCTTTGGGTTTTTCAAGTTCTTTTTATTTTCAGGGATATTTATTGAATTTTGATCATTTTAACTATTTTTTGGGATTTTTATGGATTTTGAGAGTTTTTTGGGTTCGTATGGTTTTGAGGGTTTCTATTGATTTTGGGTATTTAGGAGGTTTCTTGAGTTTTAGTGGTTTTAATGCTTTTAGTTTTTCTTATCTTTTTTAGGGGTTTAAAGGGTTTATTGATATTTTAATGGGGTATTAGGATTTTTATGTTTTTTTGGTTTTTATTGGTTTTTTAGGTTTTAAGGAGTTTTTATGGTTTTTCCGGTTTTTTAGTTTTTCTTTGTTTTAATTTTTTTGGTTTTTAAGGGTTTTTAGGGTTTTTCAGTATTTTTTTATTTTTTAGGTATTTTTAGGCTTTTCTTATGATTATTATGGTTTTTAGGGTTTGAGGGATTTTATAGTGTTTTAGGGGTTTTGGGAATTTTTTAGTGTTTTTAGATTTTTAGGTTTTTAGGGGTTTTAAATGTTTTTAGGTTTTTAATTATTTCTTAATGTTTTTCTAGGTTTTAGGGGTTTTTATGTTCTTAGGTATTTTTCATCTTTGTAAGGTTTTTAGTGATATTTTTTTAGGGATTTTGAAGGAATCTATGGTTTTTTTGTTTTTTTTTTGTATTTAGAATTTTCATACATCTTTATGGATTTTATGGATTATTATAAATTTTATGGTTTTAGGTGTATAAACTATTTTTTGTTTTTTGGATAGATTTTTTTGGGTATCCATGGAATTTTAGGGGGTTTTAATGTTTTTTTGGGTTTTGTAGTTTTTTTGGGTTTTATGGTTTTACAGTATTTTATGGTTTTTAGGGTTTATATCATTTTTGGTTATTTATTATTATTAAGTGTTTTTAGGATTTTTGGTTCTCTTAGGGGGTTTTAGGGTATTTATGTTTTTCAATGTTTTAGGGGTTTTTAGGAATTTTTAAGGATTTTTATGTTTTTTGGGGGTTTTATGGTTTTTTTGTATGGTTTTAACGTTTTAAGGGATTTTTTTATAATTTTAAGGATTCTTATATTTTTTAGGGTTTTTATTTATTATGAGATTTTTAGGGGTTCTTTGTATTTTTAGGTTTTTTTGTTTTTTTTGGATTTTTCGATATTTTTAGTTTTTAGAATTTATAATTATGTTTTTATATGCTTAAATTTTTAGTTGATAAAATAGTTTTAGGATTTTGTTTTTACTTGTTTTCGGTTTTTTACTTTTTTTCGGGTTTTTATAAGTTTTTGGGTTTTTAAAGGTTTTAATTATTTTCAAGGGTTTAACTTTTTTATGGTACTTTTAGGGATTTTTAGGGTTTCTATCATTTTTTAGGTTTTTAAACCTTGGAATCATTTTTAGGTTTTTAAGGTTTTCTTAGGGGTTTTAGGGTTTTTTACATTTGTAGTGTTTTTTTGGTATTTTTTAGTATTTTTATGGTTTTTTATTGATTTAGAGATTTTGAGTGGTTGTATGGATTTATGTGTTTCTAGGGTCTTTGAGTTTTTACTATTTTTTTTTGTTTTTAGATTATTTTAACATTTTATGGATTTTTAAGGTTTTTAAGGTTTCTAGTGGTGTTTTGGGTTTTTTTGGGATTTTAGTGTTTTTTATGTTTTTAGGTGCTTTATGATAGGTAGGGGTTTTTTGGTTTTCTAGGTTTTTATAATTTTTCGCTTTTTAGGTGATTTATTAGTTTTTAGGTTTATTTGGTTTTCAAATGGATTTTTGGGGTTTTAGGTTTTTTTAAATTTTAGGGATTTTGTGGGCTTTGTAGGATTTTTATGGTTTTTATAGATTTTGATGACGTATAGGGCTTTATGGGTATTTATTTTTTAGGGGGAGGGGTTTCGGTTTTTTCAGTTTTTTTTGGATCTTAATATTTTTATTGTTTTTATCATTTTTAGTGGTATACATGGTTTTAGAGTTTTTAGTGTTTTTGGGTTTTATGAGTTTTAATGGGTTTTTATGTGTTTTTATGGGTTTTTAGGTTTTGAGGATTTCTATTGAATAAATTGGTTTATATAGTTTTAGGGTCTATTATAGTTTTCTAGGGTTTTTAGGATTATATTCTTTCAAGTGATTTTATGATTTTGTGTTTTTCTTAGTTTTCTAGGTTTTAGGGTTTTCTTATGTTTTAGTTATTTTAGAGTTTAATTTTTATTTTTATGGGTTTCAAGGGTTTTAGGGATTTTCTATATTTTTGGGGTTTTAAAGGTTTTAGGGGTTTTAATATTTGTTATCATTTTTAGGTATTTTAGGGGTTTAAATGTTTTATGATTTTAAGGTTTTCTAAGGGCTTTCAGTGTTTTCAATGTTTTTAAGGTTTTTTATTTTTTAGGTATTTTTAGTGTATTTTTAGGATTTTAATGGTTTTTAGGGATTTTGAGGGTTTTATGGTTTTTACTTTTTTAAGTTTTTTTGTGTTTAAGGGGTTTTTTTAGTTTTTTATGGTTTTAATGTTTTATGATTTTTAAAGTATTTAGTGTTATATAGTATTTTTACTATTTTAGTTGGTTTTATGGGTTATAATGGAGTTTTCTAGTTCTTATTTGTTTTAGGGTTTTTAAGTTTTTTTTTGTTTTTAGGGTATTTTAGGGTTTAAACATTTTTTATGTTTTTTTAAATTTTAAGTGTCTGTAGGTTTTTATGTTTTTCTTAGGGGTTCTAGGGTTTTTACAATTATCTATGTTTTAAATTATTTTCGAATCTTTTTAAATATTTTTATTGTTTTTTGGGTTTTTTCGGGATATTAAGTGTTTTAAGGGATTTTTAGTATTTTATGTTTTTTGAGTTTCTATGGTTTTTTGTGTATTTTAGGGTTTTATAGGTTTTCAGAGTTTTTTTATGTTATTTCAATTTTGAATGTTTTTAAGAATTTTTCATCGTTTTTAGTGTTTTTTGGGTTATAATGATTTTAAGTTGTTTTTTTAGTTTCTTCGAGTTTTATGTATTTTAGGGTTTTTATGATCTTTTTATGTTTTTATGGTATTATTCATTTTTTAGGTTTTATAGGTGTTTAAATGTATTTTAGTATTTTACGTTTTCTCTTGGTTTTTGAGGGCTTTTTTACATTTTTATGGGTTATTAGGAATTTTTTTAGGATTTTGTAGAATCTTTGGGGGGTTTTTGAATTTTTGGGATTTTGGGGGATTTTAGGGTGTTTTTCATTTTTTGGCTTTTTGGGGTGTTATGTTTTTTAGGGTTTTACGATTCTCTTAGTGGTTTTCATGGATTTTAGGGTTATTTAAATATTTATGGATATTTTAGGTTTTTAGTATATTATTGGTTTTTAGGGATTTTATTGATTTTGAGGTTTTTAAGGGTTTTAGGGTTTTTATTAGTTTTTTGTGTTTTCATTGTTTTTAGGGGTTTTAATGGTTTGTAGATTTTGGTTAATGTTTTTAGGGGATTAAAGGGTTTTAGAGTTTTCAGTGGTTTTTTAGGAGTTTAAGTATTTTAGGTATTTAATTTTTCATAGGGATTTACTGGGTTTTTTGGGTTTTTAAAATATTTTGGGATTTTTATGGATTTTTATTTATTTTATTTGTTTTTAGGATTTTTCATGATTTTGAGGGTTTTAGGAGTTATTTTAAATTTTTAGGGGTTTAGTGTTTTTACATATTCTTAACATTTTTTGAAGTTTATTGGGAGTTTATATTTTTTAGTCATTTTAGGGGTTTTATGGGGTTTAGGGTTTTCTTATGGTTTTAGGGGGTTTTATGGTTTTTATGGGTTCTTAGAGTTTTTTGGGGTTATTATTGTTTTTAGAGGTTTTAAGTGTTTTTATTTTTTTTTAATTTTTTTATTAGGTGTTTTTACTGTTTATAGGATTTTTTTAATTTTTACGGGTTCATATGATTATTTAGGATTTTATGGGTTTTTAGGGTTTTAATGTATTTTGAGGGTTTTATGGTTTTTAAGGGCTTTTAGGTGTTTTAGTTTTTTAGATATATTTTTTGTTTAAATGTTATTAGGATTTTTAAGACTTTCATAGGGATTTTTAGGGGTGTTAATGTTTTTTATATTTTTATGGATTTTGTCAACTTTATAAGATTTTTATTTTTTTAGGTTTTTAGGGATTTTGAGGTTTTTTTAGGGTTTTTTGGTTTTTTGGGGTTCTATGGTTTTTTTAGTTTTTAGGATTTTATGGGTTCTTAGAGTTTTTTAACATTTTAAAGATCTTAAAGCGTTTTTATAGTTTTTATTGGGTTTTAGGCTTTTATTGGTAATATGGTTTTGTAATGTCTTTTTTGGATTTTATGGATTTTATGGAATTTTGAGTTCATTTTGGGTTTTACAGGTTTTCATGTTTTATCTTTTTAGGGGTATTATGTGCTTTTAGGTTTTTAAGGTTTTCTTAGGGGTTTTTCAATACATTGGAATTTTTAATGTTTTATGGATTGTTAGGCCTTTTTAGGATTTTTATGGTTTTTAGGGATTTTACGGATCTTATGGGATTAGGGTTTTTATGGGTTTTTAGAATTTTTTTAGTTTTCTAGATGTTTTAATTAAATTTAGGTTTTTAAGGTTTTCATAAGGTTTTTTAGGGTTTTAAATATTTTTAGTGTTTTAAGGATTTTTAAGCTTTTTGGTGTTGGATATTTTGAGGGTTTTAATGTTTTTAGGGGTTTTTTGGTTTTTTAGGGATTCTGAGATTTTTTTGAGCTTTTTTGGGTCTTTAGGGTGTTTAGTGTTTTTAATGTTTTTAGGGGTTTAAAGAGTTTTTTGTGTTTTTAGTGGATTTTTAGGGGTTTTAGGTACTTTTTTATATTTTTAATGTTTTTAAATTTTTTTAAATTTTTGGGGTTTATAGTTATTTTAATGTTTTTATGGTTATTAGCATTTTTTAGGTATTTAGGTTTTCAGGTTTTTACGGTTTTATTATGGGGTTTTAGGGTTTTAAATTTTTTTCATTTTTAAGGGATTTTATGAATTTTTTGGTATTTTTAAGGTTTGCAAGAATTTTTATAGATTTTGATGGTTTTTATGATTTTTAGGGGTTTTGGTGTTTTTGGGTTTCTAGGATTTTTAACGGATTTTTGGTTTTTTGAGTGTTTTTTTTGATTTTTTTGAGATTTTATCATTTTTAAGGTTTTAAATGATTTGTAGTGTTTTTAGTGGTTTTTGGGGTTTAATGGGGTTTTAGGGTTTTTATGATTCTATGGGGGTTTATGGTTTTTTCGTTTTCTGTGGTATTTTAGGGTGTTTTATAGTTTTCATTATTTTTTAGGAATTTTAGAGGATTTAAGTGTTTTATGGGTTTTATGTATATCTTTTGTTTTTTAAAGGTTTTAAAGGTTTTTTTATTTTTATGGAATTTTAGTGTTCCTTATATTTTTTCTGGATTATTTGGGTTTTAAGGTATTTTACCGGTTTTTAGGCAGTTTACAATTTTTATGGGTTTTATGTTTATTTTGGGGTTTTAGGATTTGTTATGTTTTTATGTTTTTTAAGGTTTTTATAATTTTATAAACATTTTTAGGGATATAAAGGGTTTTTATAGTTTTTATTGGTTTTTAGGGGCTTTTTGGGTTCTTATAATTTTTAATGCTTTTATGGGTATTTATGGGTTTAGTGCTTCTTAGGGTCTTTTCAGACTTTTATAGTGCTTTTACTGTTATTTAGTTTTTTTAGGGGATTTTATTTTTTTCCAATATTAAATGATTTATTAGGTTTTTTAGGGTTTTTAGGGATTAGTATATATTTAGGTATTTTTAGGGGTTTTAGAATTTTTAGAGAGTTTTAGGTATTTTAACAATTTTCAGATTTTTAATGGGTTTTAATTGTATTTAGGTTTGTGTGTTTTTATTATGGGTTTTTAAGGTTATTAGTGTTTTTTATGTTTTTAGGGATTTTAATTATTTTTATCAGTTTTTGTGTTTCTTGGGATTTCGAGTTTTTTTATGGGTATTATGGTTTGGGAGTTTTTTTGTTTTTTAGAATTTTATGTTTTTTATATTTTTTTAAAAATATTTTGGAATGTAAAGGTTTTTTTATAGTTTTTAGTGGTTTATTAGGATTTTAATTTGTTTCTAGGATTTTAAAATGATTTTAGGGTATTAAATGGTTTTCTGAGTATTTAGAGTGTTTTATGGGTTTTAGTGGTTTTTAGAGGTTTATTAGTTTTAAGTGTTTTAATGTTTCTAAGGATTTCATAGGATTTTCTATGAATTTCTGTGGTTTTTATATTTTATTTAATTTTAGGTAAATTTTTTATTTTAATGGTTTGTAGGTTTTTATGGATTTTAAGGTATTTTTGGTATTTTTATTTTTTAGTGGTTTAACAGATTTTTTGGGTTTTAGGGTTTCTTTTTTGGGTTTTTAGGGGTTTTATACCTTTTAAAAATTAATTATTATTTAATGTGGTTTTATAGTTATTAGTGGTTTACTAGGGTTTCATGGTTTTTAAGGGTGTGGGGGTTTTATTATTTTTAGAGGTTTTTGGTTTTTTTGGGTCTTTTTAGGGGTTTTAAGGTCTTTATCATTTTTAAGTTTTTAGGGGCTTCAATATTTTTTAGGTATTCATGATTTTATTTGGAGTTTTCAGTGTTTTTAGTTTTTTTTACATTTTTAGGGATTTTTAGATATTTAATAGGGTTTTTATGTTCTTTTGGGTTTTTTTCGGGATATTAAAATTCTTTAGGGTTTTTTAGGGTTTTCGGATTTTAATATTTTTATAGTGGTTTTATTTTTCTTATGGTTTTTAGGTTTTTTTGGGTATTTTAGGGTTTTTATACTTTTTAAAAAAATTAAATATCTTATATGTTTTTTTAAGGTTTTCTTAGGGTTATTCATGGTTTTAGGGTTTTTTCATGTTGTGGGATTTTTCAAAAATTTATTGGTTTTTAGGGTTTTTTTGATATTTATAGGGTTTGAGGGTTTTGGGAAATTTTATGGTTTTCATTTGTTTTTTCATTTTTATGTTTTTTATAGAATTTAATTTTTTTTAGGTTTGTATGGTTTTCTTTATATCTATCACGAGTTTTAGTGTTCATATATTTTTAGTTCTTTTTAATGATTTTTTTAGTTTTTTATGTATTTTTAGGGTATTAGGGATTTGGGGGGGGGGTTAGGGTTTTTAATAGTTTTTATGGTTTTTTGGGTTTATGGTTTTCTGAGTTTTTTATGGTTTTTAAGGATTATAAATTTTCTAAATTTTTTTAATGGTTTGTGGAGTTTTTAGTGTGTTTTGTTTATTTTATTCGGATTTAGGGTTTTTAAAGGTTTTTAGTGGTTTTATAGCTTTTTGGGGTTTTAGGGTTTTATGTATTTTTAGGTTTTTAAGTCTTTCATAGATTTTATAGGGGGTTTTAGCGGTATTTTCATTTTTAGTGATTTTATAGTGTTTTTAGGGATTTTTAGGTGTTTGGGGGGGGGGGTTTAGGGTTTGTATGTTTATTTTGGTTTATTATGGGTTTTTTTTGATTTTTTTACATTTTTTTATGGTTTTTCAGTGTTTTGAAATGAATTTACTGGTTTAATGGTGTTTTTGAGTTTTTGGTGGTTTTTTAGGGGTTTCTATGTTTTTAGGGATTTTTTATGGTATTTAGGGGTTTTATGGTTTGTATAGGTTTTTAGGTTTTATGTGTTTTTACGGTTTCATTCATTTTTATCATTTTTTAGGTTTTTCATGTGTTTTATGTGTTTTTAGGTTTCTCATGTTTTCATAGGGTTTATTAGGTTTTTTAAGGGGTTTTAGGTTTTTACGAATTCTTAATGCTTTTATGATTTTTATATATTTAATGGTTTATAGGGATTTTGAGGGGTTTTAGTGATCTTCGAATTTTAATGGTTTTTAGGGGGTTTTCGTGTTTTAATGTTTTTAGGAGTTTTATATGTATTTTGGATTTTAATATTTTCTTAGGGGCCTTTTAGGATTTTAAGGTTCTTTTCATTTTTAGAGATTTTTAGGGAATTTTGAGATTTTTTAAGGATTTTAGGGGCCTTATCGGGTTTTTGGGTTTTCTGGGGTGTTTATGTATTTTTTTTGTTTTTAGGGTTTATTTTGAATTTTTTTATTTTTTTATGGTTATTTAGAGTATTTAACGATTTTTGTTGGTTAAAGGGCGGCAAGGGTTTTTAGTGTTATAATATGGTTTTAGGTTTTTTAAGTTTTTATGGGTTTTAGAGTTTTTACGGTATTTATAGTTGTTTTGGGGGGTTTTCCTATTTTTTAGGTATACTAAGACTTTTATGTGTTTTGGGTTTTAAAGATTTTCTTAGGGGTTTTCATATTTTTTAGGGTTTTGACATTTTTTGTAATTTTTAGGAATTTTTATGATTTTTATGTGTTTTTAGGGTTTTTTGGGATTTCAAGGATTTTTGAGGTTTTCAAGGTTTTATGGTTTATCTCGTTTTTTATATTTTTAGGGGGGTTTAGTGTTTTTGGGTTTGTAATGATTTCATAGATGTTTTCAGGGTTTTTTTATTTTTTGGGAATTTTTGGACTTTTTTATTTAATTTTTTTTTGGTTTTATGGATTTTGATGGTTTTTGGGTTTTTAGGGTCTCTAGGGTTTTATGGTTTTTATTAATTTTAGGGGTTTTTTGATTTTTTTGGGGTTTTTTTGAGTTTATTAGGTTTTTAAAGATAATTAGTGTTTTTTTACATTTTTGGACATTTAAAAGTTTTTTAGAATTATTTATTACCTTTATGTTTTTATGGGTTTTAAGGTTCTTAATTTTTTTGGGGTCTTATGGTTTTTATGGTTTTAGTGTTTTTATAGGTTTTTTGGGGTTCTTAATGGTTTTAAGTGTTTCTAGGTTTCTATGGTTTTCTTAAGGTTATATGGTTTTTTGGATTTCTAAAATTTTAAGGGTTTTTTTGGATTTTTAAAGGTTTTTATGGGTTTTAGGGATTATGATAGTTGTTTAGAGTTTTTAGGGTTATTTGGGTTCTTGTATTTTTTAGGGTTTTAAAGTATTTTAGAGTATTAATATTTTTAGTGGTTTAAAGGGTGTTTATAATTTTTTTGCTTTAGGGTATTTTTAGGTTATAGGGGTTTATAGTTTTTAGAGGTATTTAGGGTTTTAGGGGTTTTCCAAGATTTTAGTTTTTTTTCTTTTTAGGGGTATTGAGTGTTTTTAGGTATTTAATGGTTTATTAGGGATTTTCAAGACTTTTAGGTTTTTATGTTTTTAGGCATTTTTTGGTCTTTTTTATGATTTTTACTATGGTTACATTATTAGAGATTTTTAGGGGTTTTAGTAGTTTTAATGATTTTATGACTTTAGGGTTTTTGGCATTTTATGGTTATAGGGTATTTATTTATTTATTTTTACTATTTTTCCTGGGTTTTTTGTTTTTGAGTTTTTTTTTATTTTTAGAGATTTTTATGTTTTTTAAAATTTTAATGATATTTAACTTTTTTAGGGATTTTTATGGTTTTAAGGGGGTTTAGGTTTTTTAGGTTTTTTATGGTTTTTTAAAAGATAAGGATTTTTTAGTTTTGTAGGATTTTATGGATTTTTATTATTTTTTATGGGTTTAGTGGGTTTTTAGTGTTGTTAGTTGTGTTTTATGGGTTTTAGTGTTTTTAGTTGTGTTTTATGGGTTTTTAGGTTTTTTATTATTTTTTGGTTGTTATGTTTTCAGTGGGTTTTTGGGTTTTACGGTCCTTTTAGAGTTTTTATTGTTTTTTTGATTTTTGGGGGTATTTAGTCTTTTTATAATTTGAGGATTTTTAAGGTGTTCAGTGTTCTTAGGGGTTTTTATGGTTTTAGTGATTTTTTAGGATTTTTTTTGGTTATTAGGTTTTTAGGGATTTGGTGTTTTTTGGGTTTTTTGTGTTTTTGTGGTTTTTAGTGATTTTTTATGGTTTAGGTGATTTCAGTTATCTTACTTTATTAATTGTTTCTTACTTTTATTCAAGTTTTGATGGTATTTATGTTTTGAGGGATTCTTAGGTATTTCTAGGATTTTTCTGGGATTTTAAATTTTTATGGATTTTGATGGTTTTTAGGGTTTTTGGGGTTTTTGGGTTTTTCTATTTTTTTGGATTATTTTATTATTCTAATTTTTAGGGTATTAATTATTTTTAGTGATTTTAATTTTTTTAGAGGTTTAAAGGGTTTTTATATTTTTTAGTGAATTTTTAGGTTTTAAGGGTTTTTAGAGTTTTTTTACGATTACCGGTGGTGTTTATGTTTAGAGGGGTTTTTAAGGGTTTATGGTCTTTTATGGATTATTGTGGGATTTATTTTTTTTGGTTTATAGTGGTCATAAATTTTTTGGGTTTTTACAATGTTCTTTCAATTTTTCAGGGTTTTTTGGTTTTTTATGTTTTTAGGTATTTTTAAGGATTTTTTAGGATTTTTATATGTTTTTATAGTTTTTAGGGATTTGATGGTTTTTATGGTTTTTTAGGGTTTTAATTTCTTATGGATTTTTGCAGTTTTGCAGGGATTTATTAATTTATTAAGGTTTCAAAGGTTTTTAAACTTTTGGTTTGTTGTTACGGATTTAAATAATTTTTATATTTTTTAGTGTTTTTCGATTTTATATAGGGATTTATGGTTTTTATGGTTTTTTGGGAGGTTTTATGTTTTTTAGGTGTGTTTATGGTTTTTATGGGGTTTTGGGTTTTTAGGGTGTTTTAGGATTTTTAATATTTTTGGTTTGTTAGTGGATGTAAGAGTTTTTAGTTTTTTTAGGTTTTCTTAGGGGTTTTAGGGTGTTTTAAATTTTTTTTTGGTATTTTTAGGTATTTATTCATTTTTTATTATATTTTGGGTTTTTAAAAATTTTTAGTGTGTTTATGGTTTTATTGTTCTTTTTTTTGGGTTTGAAGAGAGTTTTTCTGATTTTTTTTGGGTTTAAAAGTTTTTATAATTTTGTAAACATTTTTAGGGGTTTTAGGAATTTTTAGAGTTTTTAGTCATTTTTTTATTGGTTTTTAGGGTTTTATAATGTTTTTAGCAGTTTTATGTGGTTTTTAGATTTTTAAGGTTTTAGGAACTTTATGGTCTTCTAGAGTTTTTAACACTTTTAGGTTTTTTAGACTTTAAATTGTTTCTAGGTTTTTGAGTTTATCTTCAGATTTTTATGGGTTTTTAGGGTATTTAAATTTTTATGGATTTTTTGGGCTTTTAATATTTTTATGGTTTTTAGGGTTTTGAGTGGGTTTGAGAGTTTTTTGGATTTTTTATGATATTTAATGGTTTTTATGGTTTTATATTTTTTATGTTTTATTGGTTTTTAGTGTTTTTACGTTTTCATAGGGTTTTCTAGGTTTTTAGGGGTTTTGAATTATTTTGGGAATTTTAGGTATTTTTATGTTTTTATGGTTTTTAGGGATTTTGAGGGTTTGTATGGTTTGTTAGGGCTTTTACGGTTTTATTATTTTATGGGGTTTTATGTTTTATTATTTTTTAAGGGTTGTAATTTTTTTTATTTTTAATATATTTGTGCGTTTAAAGTGTTTTAGAATGTTTACTAGTTTTTATAGTTTTTATGGGTTTTTATAGATTTTTATGACTTTGTAGAGTTTTTATATTATTTTAGGTTTTTATGGTTTGCGTGTGTTTTTAGGTTTTCAAAGTTTTTCTTTGGGTTTTCATGGTTTTTAATGTTTCTGACATTTTTAATGATTTTTACGGAATTTTTTTATTTTTATGGATTTTTTTGCTTTTAGGGATTTCAGTGGTGTTTACGGTTCTTAGTATTTATAGGGTATTTATTTTTTTTGAGTTTTTTGGGTTTTAAATATTTTTAGAGCATTATGGGGTTTTAGATAATTATCTTCTTAGGGGTTTAAGGGTATTTCATAATTTTTTGTTGATTTATATTTTCTAGGTTTTTTTTGATTTTAAGGGGTTGTAGGGTCTTTTTAGGGTTTAATAGGGGATTTAAAATATTTTAGGTTTTTATGTGGTATTGGTGTTTTTATGTTTTTGAGGATTTCATAGTTTTATTCTGGTTTTTAGGTATTTTTTAAGTTTTTTTTAATTATTTAACTTTTATTGCTTTTGGGGGTTTTGGGTATTTTGGAGGTGTTTAGGATTTTTATGGGTTTTTAGAGTTTTTATCATTTTTTCTGTTTTTAGGGGACTTAAATGTATTTAGTGTTTTAGATTTTTCATAAGGGTTTTTAGGGTTTTTAAGGTTTTTTGTATATTTTGTCAATTTTTTGACTTTTTTGGATTTTTCTGGGTTTTTAAAAGTTTTTATTGATTTTGAGGTGGTTTAGGGGTTTTAGGGTTTTTATGATTTCTTTTGTGGTAGGTATTTTTTAGTGTTTTTTATTTTTCAATGTTTTTATGGGTTTTTATGGGTTATGGAAGTTTTTATTAACAGTGTCAGTGATTTTAATTGTTTTTATATTTTTTAGTGGTTTTAAATGTTTAAAAGTTTTTATGGGTTTCTTAGGTGTTTTCAGGGGTTTGGGTTGTTTTACATTTTTAGTGTTTTTTGCATATTTTTTCTGATTTTTATTGGTCTATAGGGTTTTTTATGGATTTTGAGGGGTATGGGGTTTTATGGTTTTTTATGAATTTGCAGTGTTATTTTGAGTTTTTATGGGAATAATAGTTATTAGATTTTTTTTTAAAATTTTTGGGGGTTTAAAAGGTGATCATATTTTTTTAGTGGGTTTTTAGTTTTTTTATTGTTTTCTAGGGTTTTTTAATGTTTTTTGGGAATTTATGGTTTATAGGTTTAGTTTTTTAGTCAGTTTTAGACTATTTTTTACTTTTTAATTTTTAGGTGTTTTAAGTGTTTTAAGTTTTTAATTTTTTCTAAGCTGTTTCCTAGGTTAATATGGTTTTTTATGTTTTTAGGGATTTTATAAATTTTGTAATCTTTTTATTTATTTCTTAGGGGTTTTAAGTATTTTTAAGTATTTTTAATTTTTTAAGCGTTTTTTTCATTTTTATTTTTTTAGGGGTTCTATTTGTTTTTTGGTTTTTAGGATTATTTTAAATCCTTGGGTTTTATAGGTTTTTTAAATTTTTATTTTTTTTTTCATTTTTTAAAATTTTTATGGGTTTTATGGTTTTTAATTATTTGTGGCATTTTTGGGTTTCTAGGGTTTTGTGGTTTTTAGAGGTTTTAGGGTTTTTTATGAGTTTTTTAGGGTTTTTAAGGTTTTAAACAATTTTTAAAATTTCTAGTGGTTTAAAGGATGTTTAGAGTTTTGTTTTGTTTTTTGGGATTTAATTGGGATTTAAGGATTTTTATTTTTTTGTGGTTTTTATGGTTTTTAGGGATTGTTAGGTATTGTTAGTGTATTTGGGATATTTAGGGTTTCTTATGGTTTTTTTTGTATTTAGGGGGTTTAAGGGTTTTTTAGTTTTTTTTTGTTTTCTTAGGGTTCTTCATGGTTTTTATGGATTTTATTGATATTTTTAGTATTTTTACTTTTATTTTTTGATTATTTATAGATTTTGAGGGTTTTAAGGCTTTTTTGGATTTTAGGGGTTTCAAGGTTTTTTAGGTGTTTTATGTTTTTTTAGATTTTCAAGGTTATCTTAAGGTTTTAATTTACTTTAGTGTTTTTTACATTTTTTTTTTGATTTTTGGGATTTTTTAGAATATTTAGGGTTTATATGTTTTTTTTGGGATTTTGAGGTTTTTTATGATTTTTGAAATTTTTTTTGTTCTTAGGGTTATTTTGGTGTTTTTAGGGTTTTTATTATTTATTAAAAATATTAATCTTTTAGGTTTTAAATGATTTTTAAATTATTTTTTAGGTTTTTACTGTTTTTTGGGTTTTGTGGGGTTTATTTTATATGTTTTACCGTTTTTAGGTTTTTTCATGTTTTGTAGGGTCTTTTAGTTTTTTTAATGTTTTATCCATTTTAAGAGTATTAATTGTTTTTTATGGATATCTCAAGATTTTTCATGGTTTTTAGGGGTTTTTAGGTTTTCATTGATTTATATGGATTTTGGGATTTTAACGTTTTTAGGGTTTTTAATGATTTTGAAGGTTATAGGTTTTTATCATTTTTAATGTTTGTATGGGTTTTAATATATTTTATTTTATTATTTTTTTTTATATTTCATCATAGATTTTAGTGTTTTTTAGTTTTTTATGTATTTTTGGTGATTTTTTGGATTTTTTAGGTTAAAGTGTTTTTTATTTTGATGGGTTTTAAAATTTTTATGGTATTTTGGGGATTGCTGATTTTTTGTGTTTTTAGGGTTTTTGAGTAGTTTTAGAGTTTTTTAATTTTTTATGGTTTTAAAGAGTTTTCATATTTTTTATTGTATTTTTGGGTTTTTTCTATTTTTATGGTTTTTGGTCTTTTAGGTTTTTTTATGGGTTTTAGCTTTTTAAATTTTTTTTTGGGTTTTAATTTTTTTAGGTTTTTAAGGTTTTTATGGGGTTTTATGGTTTTCAGTGATTTTTATGTTTAAATTGATTTATATAGAATTTTAAAAAACTTATGTTTTATAGTGTTTTAAGGGTTTTTAGGGGTTTTGTGGTTTTTTAGGATTTATTGTTTATTATGGTTTGTTGGATTTTTATGTTTTTAAGTTTTTATAGGTTGTTAAGTATTTTTAGTGTTTTTAATATTTCTATGGGTTTAAAAGGATTTATAGTTTTAGTGGTTTTTTGGGTTTTTATGAGTTTTAGGTTTTTTATGGTTTTTAGGGGATTTAATAGTTTTAGTGTTTTTTTTGTTCATAGTGTCTTTTTAGTGTCTTTTAGGGTTTTTAGTGTTTCTAGGTTTATTAGTGTCTTTAGGTTTTTATAGTTTTCCTAGGGTAATTCAGGGTTTTTTAGATTTTAAGGGTTTTTATGATTTTTATGGGTTTTTAGGATTTTAGAGATTTTGAGGGGTTATAGGGTTTTTTTGGGGTTATATGGTTTTTTGTGGTTTTAGGGTTTTTAGTCTTTTTTTTGTTTTACGGTGTTTTAAGTGATTTTAGGTTTTTAAGTTTTTCTTAGAGTTTTTTAGTGTTTTTAAACTTTTCAATGTTTTTATGAAATTATTGGGTGTTTTAGGATTTTCTGGAGGTTTAATGTTTTTGGGTATTTTGAGGGGTTTTAGGGTTATTTTGGGTTTTTATGAGGTTTTATGGGTTTTCTGTTTTAGGTTTTTTTATTTTATTTTGGGTTTTAATGTTTTTAGTGATTTTAAATTTTCTAAGGGGAATAAATGGTTTTTATAGTTTTAGTGGGACTTCATATTTTTATGGGTTTTTATAGTTTTTTATGTTTATTTGGGGTTTTTATGGGTTTTAGTGTCATTAGGGTTTTTTTGGTTTTTATGGTTTTTAGAATATTTATGTTTTTTGGGGTTTTATGTGTTTCTAGGTTTTCTTAGGGTTTTAAGTGCTTTTAGAATTTTTTTTTGTTTTCTGGTTTTTTAGGGTTTTTTGGATTTTAATAGATTTTACGGGTTTTAGGAATTTTGAGGGTTTTTTGGGCTCTTAAAGGGTTTTAATGATTTTTTATTTTTAAGAATTTTTTGATTTTAGGGGTTTTGAGTGTTTTTGGGTATTATGGTATTTTTATGGTTTTTAGTATTCTTTACTTCTTTATGGATTTTTTGGATTTTCATGGTTTTTTATTTATTTTGAGGATTTTGAGGGTTTTGGGGTTTTATAGTTTTCTTTTTATTTTGAGGGTTTTTTGAGGAATTTAAAAAAATTAGCTTATTTAACATTTATAGGGATTTAAATATTTTTTATAGTTTTTAGTGGGGTTTAGGGTTTTTAGGGCTTTTATTGTTTTTCTAGGATTTTATGGGTTTTTAGGGTTGTATGGGGTTTTAGGGTCTTTTACGGGTTTTAGGGTTTTAACAAAAAAAATTAGTTTTAAGTGTTTTTAGGTTTTTATAGTTTTATTAATGGTTTTCAAGGTTTTTTAATTTTGTTAGATATTTATTTATTTTTTAGTATTTTTATAGTTTTAGGTGTTTCTAGAGATTTTGATAGTTTTTAGGGTTTTTATAGTTTATTAGTGTTTTTAGGATCTTTTAGGGTCTTAATTTTTTAGGTATTCCGGGGATTAAAGTGTTTTATGTTTTTATGGTTTTCTTTGTGGTTTTCATGGTTTTTTGAGTGTTTTATGATTTTAGGCCTTTTGATGGATTTTTTTATAAATAATTTTATGGTTTTTTGGTTTTGAGGGAATTTTAGTGTTTTTTAGGTTTTTGTGGGTTTTAGGGTTATTATGTTTTCATTGGGGGTTAATGTTTTTTGTATTTTTACTGGTTTAAGTGTTTTATATATTTTTTTAATATTTTTAAGTGTTTATAGGGTTTTTAGATATTTTGTAACTATTTAGGGTTTTTATGGGTTTTTTGTTTCTAATGGTTTTTTGGGGTTTTTAGGGTTTTTAAGATCCTTTTAGTGTTTTAGAGGTCTATCATTTTTAGGTTTTTAGGGGATTTATGTTCTTTTTACGTTTTTCATTGGGGTTTTTCTCTGTTTTTAATTTTTTTTACATTTATAGGGATTTTTAGGGACTTTCTAGTATTTTTATTTCTTTTTATAGGTTTTAGAGCTTTTGTGCGTATTTAATGTTTTTAGTATTTTTATTTATTTTTTGGTGTTTTTATCATTTTTTAGTTTTATAGGGATTTAAAGGGTTTTTTATTTTAAAGGATTTCATAGGGTTGTTATGTTTTTCTTGTTTTTAGTGTATTTTAGATTTTTTTTGGTTTTTTACGGATTTTAGTTTTATTACTAGTATATAGGGTTTTATGTTTTTTAGGGTTTTCATCCTTTTTTAGATATTAAGGGGTTGTAAGTGTTTTATGTTTTTATGGTTTTCATAGGTTTTTTACTTTTTTCTTGTTTATGGAATTTGAGGGGTTTTAGGGTTTTATTTATTTTTTGGGATTTCGTGTGTTTTAGGGTATTTAGGGTTTTTTCGTGAATTTATGGTTTTTTTGGGTTTTGGGGTTTCTTTGACATTGCAGGGTCTTTATGTTTTTTTGAATTTTTTAATTTTTTAGGATTTTAAATTATTTTAGATTTTTATTGCAGTTTTATGGTTTTTATGGGGTTTTAGGGTTTCTTGATGTTTTTATGAGTTTTTATGGTTTTTAGGATATGTGTGGGGGTTTTTGGTTTTTTAAGGGTTTTATCATTTTTAGGATTTTAAGGATTTTAAGGTTTTTAGGTTTTTATTGTTTTCTTTGGGTTTTTAGGTTTTTTATTTTTAGGTATATTTATTGTTTTTATTATTTATAAGATATTTTCAAATTTTTATATATTTTGAAGGATTTATGGGTTTTTTGGGTTTTTTTGTTTTTTCCTTGATTTTTTATGGGTTTAACGGTTTCTTGAGGTTTTAATATTTTTTTGTTTAAATGGTTTTAGATTTTTAGTGGGTTTTAGGATATTATGGGTTTTGGGGGTTTAGGGTTTTTAGTGTCTTTTAGAGGTTTTAACTGTTTTTATCATGTTTTCAATTGGTATTACTAATTTTTATTATTATTTTGATTTTTATGGTTTCGTGGGGTGTTTCTATTTTTTATGAATATTAGGTATCTTTAAATGTTTTAATTAATTTTTTTGGTTTTTATGGGTTTTAAATTTTTTTAGGTTTTTAAGGTTTTCATATGGGCTTTCAGGGTTTTTAGCAATGTTTACATTTTTAAGGATTTTTTAGGATTTTAATGGTTTTTTGGGTTTTTAGGGATTTTGAGGGTTTTTTGGATATATTTGGTTTTTATGATTTTTAGGGATTTTTGGGTTTTTTTGAGTTTTTCTATGATTTAAATGTTTTTATAATATTTAATGTTTTTTTGGGTTTTAATGGGTTTTTAGAGTTTTTAAAGGTTTCTTAGGGTTTTATGATTTTCTGGGGGTTTTAATGGTTTTTAGAGGTCATTATGGTTTTTATGGGTTTTTTTTTCTTTTTAGGATTTTTTATGATTTTACAATTTTTATGTTTTTAGGGGTTTTATGTGTTTTATGTTTTCAATGTTTTCTTACATTTTTTGGGTTATTAGCGTTTTTTATGATTTCTGGAATTTTTAGGGATTTTTTTAGGATTTTTATTGAATTTAGAGTATTTAGGGATTTTGAGGGTTTTTTTATCTCTTTTAGACTTTTTATGGATTTTAGTGGTTTTAATGGTTTTAGGTTTTGAGGGGTCTTAAATATTTTTTTTTGGGTTTTAAATTTATTTTTAAGGAATTTTAGGGTTGTTTGGGGTTATTTATATTTTGAGTGTTTTTAAGGATTTTTATGTTTTTTTATTATTTAAGAGATTTTGAGGGTTTTTAGGTATTTATTGTGTTTTTAGGGATTTACGGTTTTTTTGGGTTTTATGGTTATTTAGGTTTTTATGGTTATTATTTTTTTGTGTTTTTAAACATTTTAGTGGAATATATAGGTCTTCTATTTTATTAGTATTTTAGTGTTTAAATTAGATTTTTGGGTTTTTATGGTTTAAGGGGTTTTTTTACATTTTTAGGGTTTTAGGGGTTTTTTGTATTTTTAGAATTTTAAGGTTTTTAGGGTTTTTAATTGTTTTTTAGCATTTATGGTGTTCTTAGGGGTTTTTTGAGATTTTATGTTTTTTATTTATTTAAGATTTATTTAGGATTTATATGATTTTTATGGATTTTATTCGTTATTAGCTATTTTTAGAGTTTTTAGAGGTTTTGTGGTTTTTTAGGGTTGTTAGCGTTTTTTTGGTTCTTTAGGGGTTTTAACTGTTTTTAGTTTTTTACGGTTTTCTTATGGGTTTTCATAGATTTTAGGGGTTTTTATGATTTAGAGGGGTTTTATGTTTCTTTAGGTTTTTATGGTTTTTATGATTTTATTAATTTTTATGGACTTAAGGGTTTTTATGTTTTCTATTTTTTGGGGTTTTATGGGTTTTTTTGTTTTTAGGGTTTTCATAGTTTTTTAAAAATTTATGTGTTTAAAGGGTGTTTAAAGTTTTAATTGGGTTTTAGGGTTTTTAGTGCTTTTTATAGTTTTGCTGGATTTGTTTTGTGGTTTTAGGGTCTTTTATGGTATTTAGGGTTTTTAGAAATTTTTAGACTTTTAGGGTTTTAAATATTTTATTCTTTTATGTATTCCGAAGAGGTTTTCCAGTTTTTTAAGGTTTTTATATTTTTTGTGATTTTGAGGGATTTTTTAGATTTTTATGGTCTTTAAAATTTATATGGATGTCAATGATGTTGAGGGTTTTTAGGATATTTAGAATATTTTGGTTTTCTAGAGTTTTTAAGTGTTTTTAGGTTTTAATATTTTCTTACAGTTTTTCGGAATATTAAGGGTTTTTTTACTTTTTTAGGGATTTTTATGTACTTTTATATTTTTTATTATTTTTAGCTGTTTTAGGGATTTTTAGTGTTTTTAGGGTATTATGGTTTTTGGGTAATATTGGGTTTCTTGGATTTTTAAAGGTTTTTTGATTTTTAGAGATTATAAGGTTCTTTAATGTTTTTAATGTTTTTAGGGGATTAATGGGTTTTTAGAGTCTTAGTGGGTTTTAGGGGGTTTATGGGTGTTATGGTTTTTTATGGTTTTTATGTTTTTAAAGTTTTTAGGGGTTAGTGTTTTTATGGTTTAATATGTTTTTAAGAATTTTTAGTTTTTTTATGGTTTTTTAGGGTTTTTTTGAGGCTTTTTAGGGTTTATTAGGTTTTTAGGGGTTTTTTGGGTAATTATAATTTTTAGGATTTCTGAGGTTTTAAGTGTTTTTAGTTTTTTATGTTTTTCTTTGGGGTTTTAAGGTTTTTTATGTTTTTTTGGAAATTTAGTGCAGTTTTAGATTTTTCATGTTCTTTTAGGTTTTTAGGGATTTTGACAGTTTTTAAGGGTTTTATGGTTTTTTATGTTAGTAGGTGTTTTTTTAGTTTTGTAGGGTTTCTACGGTTTTTTTATTTTTTTAATATTGTTATGGGATTAAAGTGGTTTTATAGTTTTTAGTTTTTTAGGTGTTTTTTTGGGTTTTTAAGGTTTTATAGGTTTTAGGGTTTTAGGGTTTTAGGGTTTTTTAGTATTTTTTTTGTATTTTGAAGGGTTCAAAATGTTTTTATGTTTTTAAGGGATTCTTAAGGAGTTTTATGGTTTTTAGGTTGTTTAGGGTTTTTAGTAAATTTTATAGGAGTTTTTGGGTTTTCAATGTTTTTAGGGATTTTGCAAGTCGTTAAATTTTTTGTAGTTTTTTTGGTTTTAAGGAGTTTTTTTTGAGTTTTTAGGGGTTATGTGGTTATTAGTGTTTTAAAAAAATTATATGGTTAAAGGTATTTTAAATATTTTTAATGGGGTTTTTGGGTTTTTATCTGTTTTTTGGGATTTTTAGAATTTTATAGATTTTTATTTTTTTACGGGTATTAGGGATTTTATGGTATTTTTAAGGGTTTTAGGGTTATTATATTTTTATGGGTTTTTAGTGTTTTTTAGTTTTTAAGGTTTCCTTTTGGTTATTTTTTATTTTTATTGTGTTTACATTTTTAATGATTTTTTAGGATGTTTATGGGTTTTTAGGTTTTAGGGATTTTGATGGATTATACAGTTTTTAGGGTTTTATTATTCTTTTGTTTTCTTAGAATATATTTTGATTTTCTAGGGGTTTTATATTAGTTTAGCTTTTTCAAGTTATCTTGGGTTTTTTGGGTAGGTTTATAGTATTTATGTTTTTTTTGAATTTTTAGGGTTTTTTAGTTTTTTTAATTTTTTAGGGGTTTTAGGGATTTTCAGGGGTTTTAGGGTTTTAGTGTTTTTATGTTTTTTTGGGTTTTATGGGTTCTTTGAGTTTTTAGTGGTTTTTAGGGTTTTATATTTTCTTAGGTATTTTTAGGTTTTTATGTTTTTTAAAATTTTTAGGGATTTGAATACTTTTTCAGGTTTTTTAGGTGTTTTAGATTTTTTGGATTTAAGGGGTTTAAACCATATATAGGTTTCAAATGAGTTCTTTGGTATTTAAGGTTCTTTTGATTTTTTACATTTTTAGTAATTTTTATGGTATTTTTAGGATTTTATAGTTTTTGAGGGTTTTAGGTATTTTGAGGTTTTATATGGTTTTTTGGGTTTTTTTAGGGGTTTTTTATTCTCTATGGGGTTTTAAGGTTTTATAAGGTTTTTGTAACATTTTTGGGGTTTAACGATTTTTTTTTTGAGTTTGTGTTAATTTTTTGGGTTTTTATCAATTTTTATGAATTTTTAATGTTCATTTGGTTTTTCAATGTTTTTTGTTTTTTTTTTTGTTTTGTGATTTTTGATTTTTTTTAAGTGTTTTTTGCTATTAATGTTTTCTTTGGGTAATTCAGGGGTTTAAAGTTTTCATTCATTTATGTTATTTTTAGGGTTATTTAGGATTTTTATGGTTTTTTTGGGGATTTTGAGGGGTTTTATGGTTTTTTAGAATTTATATTATTTTCTTGCTTTATAGGGTTTTTTTTTAGTTTTTAGTGTTTTAAGGTTATTTAGAGTTTTTAGCATTTCTAGGAGTTTAAAGCGTCTTTATTGTTTTAGTTAATTTTAGGGGTTTATGGCGTTTTAGGGGTTTTGGGGTTTTATTGTCAACTCCAACTATAATTTTTTATTAAGCCACTTTAAAGAAAAGTGAGAAACCAAAGTACACACATAAGGACAACTACATGATAAAAGAGATTCTGGAATTTTTCAACACATGAATAAGGTTTTTAGAATCATATGCTCTATATAATTCTGAGTGCAGACTACTAACCTGGGTGTCTGGATCCTCCCTGATAAGTTCTTCAAGGGGAGAAACCATTTTGTCCATTATCTGGATGAATTCCTCTAAGGTGACTCTACCTTGGTTGAAGCCTCAATCTATGATTCGGTCTTTCTTGTCTATCAACGCTTCTTGCTCCTCTGTGGCCTTAGTCTGTAAATGTCTTTCATAGATCCTTAAAATCTCTTCATGTGAGGAATTTTGCTGAAGGACTTTTTCAAGAATCACTTCCTTAGAGTGGAAGACGAGCCTCAGACACTCCGCACCCTCTTCTTCTATTACTCTTGGTTATCTTCTTGGGTCCCCACTTTCCCCGTCTTTAAGGGCTTTGCATTCCTTACTTCAACTTTTCTTGGCCAACCTGGTTTCAATTGGTTTCAGTAGGTGAGAGTAATCTCTTCTTAAGGGTTTTAATGTTTCTAGGTTTTTTAGGTTTATTAAGAGTTTTTAGGTTTTGAATATTTTATTTGGATTTTAATGGTTTTTAGGTATTTTTAGGACTATTTAATATTTTTAAGGTTTTTAGGGGTTTTAAGGATTTTTAGGGGTTTTTTGGTTTTGAATATTTTTTTGGTTTTTTGGGATTTATGTGTTTTTTGGTTTCTAATGCTTTCATAGGGGTATTCATGTGATTTATAGTTTTCTTCTTTTTATGGATTTTAGAGTTCTTTATGAATTTTTTTGTTTTAGGGTTTTTAGTGATTTTTAGGGTTTTTATGGTTTTATGGATTTCTAGTTTTTATTGTTTTTTTGTAGTATTTAGTTGTTTTAATGTTTTTTAGAGTTGTCTAACATTATTTAGGGATTAAAAGGTTTTTATATTTTATATTGGTATTTGGAGTTTCTATGGGTTTTTGTGTTTTCTATGGGTTTTCTAGGTTTATAGGGTTTTCAGTGTTATTTTGAGCTTTTAGTGTTTTTAGGTATTTTAGGGTTTTTAAGTATTTTTATGTTTTTAAGGTTTTCATAGGTTGTTTTAGGGTTTTAGGGTTTTTTATATTTTTACAAATTTTGATGGATTTTAATGGTTTTGAAGGTTTTATTGGTTTCTAGAGGATTTTATTGTTTTTAGGATTCTCATGGTTTTTGGGGTTATAAGGGGTTTTTTAGTTTAATTTGGGGTTTTTAGGATTTCTATAGTTTTATAATGTTTTTATGGGTTTAAAGAGATTTTAGATATTTTAGTGGTTTTATAGTTGTATAGGATTTAAATGTTTTATGTATTTTAATTTTTTTTGGGTTTTAAGGATTTTTTGGATTTTTAGAGTTTTTTATGTTTTATGGGTTTTAACTATTTTATGTTTTTTATGTTTTTCTTAAGTATTTTTAGTGTATTTATGGTTTTTTATTTTTTTTAGGTATTTTTAGGCGTTTTTATAATTTTTATGGGTTTAGGGTTTTAGGTTTTTAATAGTTTCTCGAGTTATTTGGTGTTTTAATGGTTTTTGTATGTTTTTAAATCATTTGGTGTTTTGAGGGTTTTTGGATTTTTTTTGTTTAGTGTTTTTTATGGTATTTTAGAATTTTAAAGATTATTAGAGGGTTTAATTGGTTTTTTGAGTTTTATGTTTGGGGGTATTTTATTATTTTTTGGTTTTTTTCCTTGTTATATATTATAAGTGATTTAATTATTTTTAGATTTTTAATGTTTTTAGAGTTTTTTGGAGTATTTAGTGGTTTTTAAATTTTTAGGGATTTGGGGATTTTTTAGAATTTTATGGGTTTTTATAAATTTTGAGTATTTTTCGGGGTTTTGTGTTATTTGGATTTTTAGGGTTTTGGGAAATTTTGAGGTTTTTAGGGGTTTTAAGTGTTTTTTGGTTTTTAACGTTTTTTATGAGGTTTTCATGGTTTTTTGGATTTTTTTAAAAAATTTAGGGGTGTTTGGGGTTTTTAGGATTTTTATCATTTTCTAAAAGTTTTAGTGATTTTGTGGGTTTTAATGGGTTTTTAGGGTTTTTATGATTTTAAGTGTTTTTTGGTTTTTAGGGGATTTAAGTGGTTTTAGGTTTTAAGGGCTTCTTACTATTATTTATGATTTATAGAGTTTTCAATATTTTTATCAATTTTTATGTATATCTATTATTTTATATTATTTATAGGTTTTTTATTTATTTTGACGTTCTTAAGGGTTTTTAGGTATTTTAGGGTTGTTATTTTTTTTTTGGTGTTTATGGGTTTTTTCAGTTTATTTTTGCGGTTTCAATACTTTTTTATAGTTTGTTAACCTTTTAAGACTTTTAAGTGTTTTGAGAGTTTTTAATGGATTTATAGGGTTTTTTTATGTTTCTAGGGGTTTTATGTTTTTATGGTTTTAAGGGACTTTATGGTGTTTATTGTTTTTATCATTTTTATTTTTTTTCAAGGGTTTAATGTTTTTGAAGTTTTTAGGGATTTCATGGGGGGTTTCAGGGTCTTAGGATTTTTACGCTTATAGGAATTTTTATGTATTTTTTAGTATTTTTAGGGTTTTTAGGGTTTTTAGGGTTTTTAGTGTTTTTATGGTTTTAAGAGTTTTTTATGTTTCTATTAGTTTATTGTGATTTTTATGTATTTTGTTTTTTTTAGGGGTTTAAAGTGTTTTTATGGAAATTTATAGGATTTTTGGGGTCTCTTTATTGTTTTTAGTGTTTTTTGGGTTTTTTTGAGGCTTTAAGTGATTTTATCTTTTTTAATTTTTTCCTATAGTTTTTAGGGTTTTAGGGTTTTTACATTTTTAGGTATTTGTATGAATTTTATGTATTTTTATTTTTTTTTTTGTTTTTAGGGTTTTTAAATGTTTCTAGGGTTTTTAGGGTTTTTTCATTTTATTTTTTGTGTTGTTTAATGGTTTAAGTACTTTTAGGTATTTATGGTTTTCATATAATTTTTATGGGATCTTATCTTTTCCAAGGATTTTATGGATTTTTATTATTTTTATGTAATTATGGTTTTAAGTTATATTGAGGGATTTTATGCGTTTTTAGTATTTTTAGGGGTTTTGAGTTTTTTTTTGGGTTTTTACGGGTTTCTTGAGTTTTTAGTGACATTAATGGTTTTTAAATATTTTTAAAAATTTTATGGGTTTAAATGGGTTTGAGAGTTTTTATTTTATTTAGTGATTTCTTCAGGTTTTAGTGGTTGTAAGGTTTTTTAGGGTATTTATAGATTTTTAGTGTTTTTTGGGTTTTTAGAATTTTAGGGTTTTTTATGTATATTTTTTTTAGGTTATAGTGGTTATATTTTAGTTATCAAAGTTTATAGGGATTTGTTACTTTTTTATTTATACATAGGGATTTTTATTATTTTTAGGTTTTTTCAGTTTTATAGGGACTTTGTGGTGTTTTACAGTATTTTGGGGTTTATGGTTTTTTGGGTTCATAGGGTGTTCTGAGTTATTAATTATTTTTTTGGTTTTTTTGAGTTTATAACGATTTTCTGGGTCTAAAGGGATTCTATAGTATTTAGTGGTTTTTCGGGTTTTATAGGTGTAATGGTTTTTTATGGTTTGGAAGTGTTTTTAGGGGTTTAGGGGTTTTATGGTTTTAAAATATTTTTGGGTTTTTTGGGTTTTTCAGGTTTCTATAATTTTATGTGTTTTAAGTTTTTTTAGGTTTTTACAGTTTTCTTGTGGTATTTCAGAGTTTTTACGTTTTTAGTGATTTTAAGGGGTTTTTATGATTTTTATGTGTTTTTAGGGTTTCATGTATTTTGAGGGGTCTTAGGATTTTATGGGGTTTAATTGTTTTTATCAATTTTTAGGGTTTTTGGGGTTTTAATAGATTTTTATGTTTTTATGGTTTTCTTAGGAATTTTTGGAGTTTTTTGGGACTTTTACATTTTTAGGGATTTTTAATGCTTTATATGATATTTATGGGTTTTAGGGTTTGTATGGATAATAATGGTTTTGAGGGTTTTTGTTGTTTTATTTAGGGTTTTAGGGTTTTTTGAATTTTTAGGGGTTTATGGGTATTTAAAGTATATAAAATTTTAGGGGTTTAACAAGTTTTAGATTCTTTAGTGGGTTTTAACCATTTTATGGATTTTAGGGGTTTTTTATATTTTTAGGGGTTTTATGGTTTTTAGAATTTTTATATTTTTAAGGGATTTATTGGAGTTTTAGAATTGTGTAGGTTTTATTGGTTTTAAGTGATTTTATGTTTTTAAGGGTTTTGCAGGGTTTTTCTGGGTTTTAGGGTTTTTTATGTTTTAATGGTTTTGGGGATTTTTTAGTATTTTGAAGTGTTTTTAGGGATTTTAGGGATTTTTGAGTTTTGGGGGTTTTATTTTTCTTTTTGTGTTTTGAATTTTTTTCGATGGTTTTTTAACATTTTTATGGGTTTAAAGGGGTTTTAGATTTTTTTTTTGGATTTTATTTTTTTATCATGTTTTAATTTTTTTGGGTTTTTAGGAATTTATATAGTGTTTTGGGGTGTTTTGGAATTATTTTGTCTTTTATGGTTCTTTAGAGTTTTATTAGTTTTTATGTTTTTATGGTTTTTAAGATTTTTTCGGTTTTTAGTATTTTCATTGGGGTTTTTAGGGGTTTTGGGATTTTAAAAAAAAATTAAGTTATTTATGTTATTTATGGTTTTTTTAATATTTTTTGGGACTTTTGGGTTATTATGGTTTTTAGAATATATATTTTGGGTTTTTATGTGGTTTTTGGTTATTAATGTTTTCCCATGGTATTTCATGTTTATTGGGGTTTTAGGTTTTTAGGCGTTTTACAGTATTAAAGGATTTTTATGGTTTGTTTCGATTTTTAGGGGTGTTAGGTGTTTTGGGGTTATGTTTTTTTGGGGGGTTTTTTTGTATTTTTAAGGATTTTAGAGTATTTAAAATATTTTGCGGTTTTAAAGGTTTTTAGAGATATTAGTGGTATTTAGGGATTTTATGGGTTTTTTGTTTTTAATTTTTTTAGGGGTTTTTAGGGTTTTTAGGGTGTTTGGTTCCTTTTAGGGTTTCTTTATGGATTTTAGAGTTTTTAAGGTTTTTTAGGTGTGTAATGTGATTTAGGGTTTTAATGGTTTCCTTTGGATTTTTCAGGGTTATTATGGTTGTTTATATTTTTAGGGATTTTTAATGAGTTTTTAGGATTGTTTACGATTTCTATGGTTTTAGGGTTTTAAGGAATTTTGGGGTTTTTAGGGTTTGTAAGGGTTCAAGGTTTTTATTGGGTTTTTATTCGGTTTTTTCGGGTTTTTTTGTGCTTTTTAGGGTGGATTTTAATTGGTTTTATATTTTTATAACATTTTATAGGGGTTTAATGGTTTTTAGAGTTCTTAGTTATTTTTTGGTTTTAGTGGTTTTAAGGGTTTTTTAACGGCATTAGGTTTTTTTATAGTTTTAGGGGTTTAATGTTTTTACACTATTTTTTTGGTTTGTAATGTTTTCTTCTTTTTATAGGTTTTAAGTGTTTAATGGTTTTAAGGTTTTCATTAGTTTTTTGTGGTTTTATAAGGGTGTTTTTTTGGCATTTTTTGGATTTTTATGGGTTGTTATGGATTTTTAGGATTTGGAGGGTTTTTAGTATTTGTAGGGGTTTTAGAGTTTTGCAACATTGTTTACTGCTTTTAGGGGTTTTATGAATTTATAGGTTTTTATTTTTTTGGGGGGTTTTCAGGGTTTTTTTCTGGTTTTTTACGATTTTAGAAATTTTTAAGGATTTTTTGTGATATTTATGATTTTAGGGGTTTTTATGATTTTGAGCATTTTTAAGGTTATTTTGGGTTTTAGGGTTTTTATGGGTTTTTTATTAAATTTTTTGATTTTTTGAATTTTTATGTGTTTAATGTTTTTTAAGGGGTTTTAATGTTTTTAGTCATTTAAAGGGATTTAGAGTTTTTAGATTTTTGGGAATTTGATGGGGTTTAAGTTATTTAAAAAATTTAGGATTTTTTTAGTTTTTAGGGTCTTTAGGGTCTTTTATGGTTTTTATGATTTTTAGTGTTTTTTAGGGTTTTCGTGGTTTTAAGTGTGTTCAGGATTTTATTATTTTCTTTTGGTGTTTATATATAGTTAGATTTATTAGGTTTTAGGGATTTTTAAGGCCTATTATAATTTTTATAGGTTTAAAGTTTTTCTAGGGATTTTTAGGGGATTATGGTTTTTGGGGGGTTTAGGGTTTTATTGGTGTTTTATGTTTTTTTGTGTCTTTATGATTAAAAAGGGGGTTTTAGAGTTTTTAACATTTTTAGGGGTTTTGGGGTTTTATACCTTTAGTGGTTTTTATGTTTTTATGGGTTTTTAGGATTTTTTATGGTTTTTAAGGGTTTATGGTTTTAGAGATTTTAGGAATTTTAAGGGGTTTGTGGGACTTTATCATATTTTAGGTTTTTAGGGATTTTAATGGTTCTTAGGTTTTCAATATTTTCTTATGGGATTTCATTTTTTATGGGTTTATACGTTTTTAGGTGTTTTTAAGGATTTTATAGAATTGTTATTATTTTTATGATTTTTAGGGATTTTGAGAATTTTTATGGTTTTAGGGTTTCTGGGGTGTTAGGGTGTTTATCATTTTTAGTTTTTTATGTGGTTTATGTTTTTTTAGGTAATTATTGTTTTTAGAGATTTTCAGGGTTTATAGGGTTTTTTTACAATTTTGGTAATTTTTGCAATTTTTTTGGATTTTTATGGTTTTTAAGGATTTTGAGGGATTTTATGGATTTTAATGCTTTTATGGATTTATTGGGTCTTTAGGGTTTTTTCAATTTTTTAGGAATTTAATTTTTTTTTTGTTTTAGAATTTTTATGAGATTAATGGGTTTTTATAGGTTTTAGGTGTTTTTTAGGGTTTCTTGACTTTAAAAGCACAAGGTATTTTAGGGTATTTTACAGATTTTAGAGATTTTAGCCTTCATTAGGTTTTTAGGTGTTTTTATTGTTTTTATGATTTTGTGGGTTTCATCAGGGTTTCAAGGTTTTTTTTATTTTTAAGGTTTTTAATGATTTTTTAGGCTTTTAGGGTTTTTATGTGTTTTTATGGTTTTCTGGTATTTTGGGGGCTTTTAGAGTATTTAGGTGTTTTAAGAGTTTCTATGGGTTTTTGGTTTTTAGGGTTTTTTTGATCTTTTTTTGGATATTAAAGGTCTTTAGAGATTTATATCATTTTTAAGGGTTTAAAGGGTTTTTATAATTTTTAGTTTTTTTTATGGTCTCTTTTCGGATTTTAGGGTTTTCAATGTTCTTAGTGGTTTTTTGGGTTTTTTGGGTTTTTTGGTTTTTTTATTTTTTCTAAGATTTTATAATTTTTTTGTCTCTAGGGTTCTAAAATGTTTTATATTTTTAAGGATTTAATAAGGATTTTGTTATTTTTTTATTATTTAATAAATTTTAGGTATTCATTTATGATTTTTAGTGATTCTATGCTTTTAGAAATTTTGGCTGTTTTAGGGGTTTTTTGGTTATTGGGGTCACTGATGTTTATTTTTGTTTTTTTTAAGAATTTTTATGGTTCTTAGAATTTTTAATGTTTTTAGGGGTTTTATGGGTTTTCAGTGTTTTTAGGGTTTTTAACCTTAAATGTATTTTTAGTATTCTTGTGGTTGTATGGTTTTTAGGGATTTTGAAGGCTTATAGGGATTTTAGATTTTTTAGGGGTTTTTCAGTTCTTTAGGTTTTAAGTGTTTTTTGGTATTTAACGTTTTCTTAGGGTTTTCATGGTTTTTAGGGATTTTAATTTTTTTATGTTTTTAGGGATTTCTAGATTTTTATGGGATTTAGAGTTTTTAGGGGTTTTTAGGGGTTTTTATTGACTTTAATTTTTTTTCCTTTTTAGGGTTTTTCAAATTTTTAGGGTTTTAAAGGGTTTTTAGATTTTTATAATGTTTTTAGGTGTTTATAGGTTTTATAGAGTTTTAGTGTTTTAGGGGTTTTATGGGATATTGGGGTTTTTAATGAAGTTAGGGGGTTTAGTGTTTTCTATGTTTTTAAGTGTTTTTTGGATCTTTTTATGGTTTTTACTGTTTTTAGGTCTTTATGGGTTTTACATGTTTTTAGGTTTATAAAGGTTTCTTAGGTTTTTTTATTTTTAGGGTCTTTTAGGTGTTTTGTTATTTTTAGGGGTTTTTTAGGTTTTTTATATATAGTTAGGGTTTTAGGGATTTTGAGGGGTTTAAATGTTTTTATGGTTTTTAGGGTGTTTTAGGGGTTTTGGTATTTTTTAGGATTTTTAGCAGTTTTATGCATTTTTTATGTTTCTAAGGTTTCTTCAGGGTTTTTTGGGTTCATTACATTTTTACGTATTTTTAGGGATTTTTTATGATTTCAATGTTTTTTAGGGGTTTTATTGATTTTGAGGGGTTTTAGGGTTTTAATGGTTTTTCATTTATAATTTTAAGAGTTTTATGAGTTTTTATGGGGTTTAAGGTTTTTTATAGTTTTCTAGGTTTAAGGGGTCTAAATGAGTTTTATTTATTATCTTGGGTTTTAGGGTTTTTATGGGTTTTGGGATTTTTTCTGTTTTTAAGGGTTTTTTGGATTTTTAGGGTTTAAAGTGTTTTTAATTTTTAATGGATTTATTAGGATTTTCATGATTTTTAGGGGTCTTTAGGTTTTTTATAATTTTTTCTGATTTTTAGGATTTTTTAGGGTTTATACGTTTTTAGGGATATTAAGGGGTTTCAGGTTTTGTACGAATTTTGTGTTTCTTATACTTTTTTTTGAGTTTTTTGGAATTTAAGATGTTTATTGGGTTTTTCTAAATTTATTACGGTTATATACGTTTAATGGTTTTATAGAGTTTTTCTTTGTTTTGATGGGTTTTCTAGAATTTTATGGTTTTTATATTTTTTAGTGGTTTATATGTTTTTAAGAGGTTTTGGGGGTTTTTAGGATTTTAGGGTTTTTAGTATTTATAGGTTTTTAGGTGTTTGAAGTGATTATATGTTATGATGGTTTTATTTGGTGGGTTTAGTGGTTTTTATGTTTTTAAGGATTTTTAGGGCCTTAAGGAATTTTATGGTTTTTGGGGTTTTCGAGGATTTTAAGGGGTTTTAGTGTTTTGTATGGTTTTTTGTGGTTTTGGTGTATTTTTTGAGTTTTTAGGGTTTTTAATTTTTTATATTTTTCAATGTTTTTAGGTATTTAAAGGGTTTTTAGATTTTGTAGATATTTTTATGGTTTTATATGTTTTTATGTGTTTTAGAGTTTTTTGGTGAGTTATGGTTTTTAGGTTTTTTAACACTTTTTTGAGGTGGAGGGGGTATGGTTTTTAGCATTATATAGGTTTTTAGGGGGTTTAAGTGTTCCAGTTTTTTAAGGTTTTTATAGGGGTTTTATTGTTTCTTTAATGGATTTAGAGATATATTTCGGATTTTTATAGGTTATAATGTTTTGATGAATTTTGAGGTTTTTATGGGTTTTAGTGTTTTTTTAGATTTTATGGTTTTTTGAGATTTTTTTGGATTATACAGTTTTTTAGATATTTTTAAAAAAAATATGGGTTTAAAGGGGTTTTAGAGTTTTTAGTTGATTTTATGGTTCTAGCGGTTTTAAGGATTTTATGGGTTCTTTAGGTTTTTAGGGGTTTTATGTGTTTTTAGGTTTTTATATTTTTCTAATTTTTTTCATGTTTTTAGGTATTTTTAAATTTCTGTGGATTTTTTGTGATTTTTGGGATTGTTATGGGCCGTTTTGGGTTTTCATAGATTTGGAGGGTTTTAGGGTTTTAAAGATTACTGTATTTTTTATATTTTTACTGGTTTTTTTATTTTTTAGGGGTTTTAAGGTTTCTAATATTTTTTAATTTTTTATGGGTTTAAATTGTTTTTAGAGTTTTAGTGGTTTTTAGGAGTTTTATGGGATTTTAGGTTTTTTAAGGTTTTATGGTTTTTATGGTTTTTAGGGGGGGTTTGGGTATTTTTTGTGTTTTAATTAGTTTTAGGTTTTTAGGGGTATTATATTTTTTATAGGTTTTTTTTTGTTAGGGGTTTTTATGGTTTTTAGGTTTTCTTATTTTTTTTAATGATTTTTAAGTATTTTTCGGAATTTTTTTCGATTTTTTGGATTTTTAGGGATTTTGAGTTTTTTAGTGTTTTTAGGGTTTCTATAGTTTTTATAGATTTTATAAAAAATTTAGGTATTTTTATTGTTTTTAGGTATTTTTATGGTTTCTAGGGTCTTTCATTTTTTATGGGTTTTATGTTTGTTTAGATTTTAAGGTTTTTTCGGTTTTTGGAGTTTTTAACACTGTTAGGGGTATAAAGGGTTTTTATAGTTTTGTGTGGGTTGTTATGTTTTTTTGGTTTTTTAAAGTATTTTATGGATTTTTTTGGGATTTTTGGTACTTTCATGGACTTTTTTTTGGGTTTTAGGGTTTTTAGCAACATTTAACTTTTTTAGGGATTTTATGTGTCTTTATTATTTTAAGGTTTTTGTTGTGTTTTTAGGATTTTATATTTGTTTAAATTTATAGGGATTTTTAGGGATGTATTTATATTTTTATTGTTTTTAGGGATTTTAGAGATTTTGAGTGTTTTTAGAGGTTTTTTGGGTTCTTCTGTTTTTTTGGGTTTTTTTTGAGTTTTAGGGGATTTTTTTGAGTTTTTTAGGTATTTAAGTATTTTTTGAGTATTTCAATAATTTAGGCGTTTAAATGTTTTTAGATATTTTAATAGTTTTATGGGTTTTATATGTTTTAGTGTTTTAATTTTTTTAGTGGTTTTATGGATTTTAAGGTTTTTATAGTCTTTTAGGATTTTTATAATTTTTAGTTTTTCAAGGGTTTTAAGTTTTTTTAGGTTTTTAAGGTTTTCATTTGGGTTTTTAGGGTTTTTTTGTGTCTTTTAAATTTTTACAGATTTTAGGATTTTTTAGGTTTTTTATGGTTTGAATGTTTTTTTGAGATTTTGAGGTTTTTTATAGGTTTTTATGATTTTATGGGGGTTTATGGTTTTTATATATTTTTAGATTTTTAGGTGTTTTATGTGTTTTTATATTTTTTTTGTTTTTTATGTTTTAGGGATTTTTTGAGATTTTTTAGTATTTTTATGGTTTTTTAGATTTTATTATCAATTTTGATGGTTTTGATGGGTTTGACGGGTTTTTTGGGGTTTTATGGGTTTTTAGTGTTTTAGGGTATTTTTTGAGTTTTTAAGGTTTTAAGGTTTTTTTTAGTTTTTTTGGAATTTTTATGGGTTTAATGGGTTTTACAATTTTTTAGTGGTTTTAGGGTTTTTATGGGTAATATTCATTTAAATCCTTTTAGGGTTTTTATATTTTTAGGGTTTTTATATTTTTAGGGGTTTTTGAGTTTTTAGTGTTTTTGGGTTTCCTATGTATTTTTATTGTTGTTAAGTTTTTACTGTTTTCTTAAGGGTTTTTAGGTTTTTAGGGTATTTTACCTTTTTAGAGATTTTTTTTATTTTTTTGGTTTTTAAGAATATCGAAGGTTCATAGTGTTTTAGGGTATTTAGGGTTTTGATGGTTTTTTGGGGGTTTTGATATTTTATGAGTTTTTACGGGTTCTAATGATTTTTGAAATTTTTTTATTAATTTAGTGGTTTAAAGAGGGTTTAGAGTTTTAGTGGGTATTATTTTTTATATATATTTTTATTCTTGTTAAGGTTTTCAGGGGGTTTATGGTCTTCTTTTGGGTTTTAAGGGTTTCTATAGGTTATTATGTTTCGTGGGATTTTTTCGGTGCTTTTACGGTTTTATTTTTTTTGTAGTTTTTTTACTGTTGTTGATGGGTTTTAGAGGGGTTTTAATAGCTTTTAGGGTTCTATGGTTTTTTGAGTTTTAGGGTTTTTATGTGTTTTTAGGGTTTAAAAAACATTTTTTGAGTTTTTTAAACATTTTTAGGGGTCTAAAGTGTGTTTATTTATTTATTTGTTTTTAGGTTTTTATTGGTTATAAGAGTTTTGTTAATGTTTTTTGTTATTTTTATGGATTTTAAGGGTTTTTAGGTTTTTTTGGACTCTAGGGTTGTTAACAATTTTTATATTTTCTAGGAGTCTAAAGTGTTTTTAACTTTTAATTTTTTTCATAGGGATTTTAAGGGGTTTTAGGATTTTCTATATTGTTATGGATTTTTATGGATTTTGTTTGGATTTTTATGGGATTTTTGTATTTTAGGTAATTTATTGGGTTTTTAAATTTTTTTTTAGTTTTAAATGTTTCTTAAATTTTTTGAGTGATTTAAAGTTTTTAGAGGTTTAAATGAGTTTTAGTGTTTTCACTATTGAAAAAAACATTTTTTTCATTGGTTATTTTTCATTTTTTACATCTATATTTTGGCCAATGTTATTTCAGGGGATGATATAAATATTGTCTTTTATGTAGGTTATTTTAAAACTGACATAAAAAATAGAAATCTGAAGCCATTTTCACATCGGTTCCTAAAAAACCGATGTGGAAAACAGTTCGTAGTTGTTATTTATTACATCGGTTTTTAAATAACTGTCAAAATATTTTGTTTATTTTATTGGTTATTAAATAATTGATATAAGAAACAACCCCTCCGAAGCATTTTTCACGTCACTTATTAGAAAACCGGCATAAAAAACAAGGTTTTCATGTCAGTTATGAAAATAACTGATTTGATAGACCAGTCCGCGAATCGGATTTTCATGTCGTTTAAAAATTAACCTACGTGAAAACATATATAAAACATCATTTATTAAATAAGCGATGATAAAACCATCCCCATGCATTTATTTCGTTGATTATAAAATAACTGACTTAAAACCCAATTTTTTTAATAATACTATTTAACCATTACAATGTGATTCCAAAGCGGACCTGAAACAAGTAGAAAACATAACAAAACCACTGGACTGCCCCCCCCCCACCCCCCTAGACACCCCCACCCCCAGCATAACCCCTCCCACCTAGACACCCCACCCCCTAAAAACCCCCCACCCCTAGACACTCCAACCCATTGGACAACCCCCACCCCTTGGAAACACCCTATCACCTTGGAAAGCCCCCACCCCCTAGACACCCCCTCCCAACCCCCCTTGAACACCCCCACCCACCGGACACCACCCCACCCCACTAGGTACCCCCTACTCCCTAGAAACCCTACCACACCCCAGACATCCCCCACCCACTAGACACCCCCCCCCCGCCCCACTAGACAACCTCCCACCCACTGGACAGCCCCCCCACCCCCTAGACACCTCTACCCCCTTGGACGCCCCCACCCACCCAACCCCTGGACACCCTCCCACCCACTAGACACCACCCCACCCCACTGGATACCCCCTAGACACCCTGACCCCCTTGGCCACCCCCCCCCCCCCACCATTAACACACCAACCCCCTAAACAAACCCTCCCACCCCTGGACACCCCCACCCCTGGAAACCCCCCACCCCCTGAACACCCCCCACCCACTGGACACCCTCCCACCCACTGGACACAACACCACCCCACTGGACATCCCCCCACCCCCCTGGACATCCCCCCCACCCCTAGAAACCCTGAACCCCTTGGATAGCCCCCTAGACACCACCACCCCCTGGACATCCCCTCACACCCCCTGGACACCCCCGCAACCCCCCCCCCCCCCCCCGCCCTAGACCCTCCCACCCTCCTGGACAGCCCCTACCCCCTTGGACACCCCCTCCCCCACCCCCTGGACATCTCCTACCCCTTGGACACCCACCTAGACACCCGCATCCCCCCTGAAACCATTAATATTCTCTTCCAAAGTATAAAACAAGCAAAAACTAGACCAAAAGCGTACCAAAACCAGACCAGAATATCATCATAACTAGATCAAAACAAGATGAACCAAATAAGAATTAAACAATCACATATATAACATTAAAAATATACAATGTCAACTAAAAAACATAAATCCAACCAAAATAATTACCAAATACTCAATTATAATTACAATATTCAAAATTACATTTTACACTGCAAACAAACTAAAATTCAATCAAACTTGTAAAATAAATTGACCATTCCACTTATAAGTGTTTGGCCTCTTGATAACTATAGGGTTGAGGGTCATCAAATAGCTAAAAATTATAACGATGGTAGTTAACATGTATAATTAATAAATCAAATGAAATAATATGGCAATGATTATAATTAAATCTTATTAGGTCAAACTTCACAAGTGTTCTAGTTATAATTATTTTGTACATAAATCTTAACATATAATATCCACATTCGATGATACCTTGAATTTCATGACAATTCTATTTAAATGAGTGTCAATTAAAAATATCATTTTTATGTAATACATCTAAAAGTACAAATTATAAATGGATATATACCTTTACTTTTACTTATTTGATCATGGCACTCTTTTTCTTTGTTTCTTTTTTGAAAGTAGACCCATCCCTTGTTAGAAAATAATAGGAATGATATAAATTTAAAATTCATTATAATATAAAAAACTATTAAGAAATTTAAACGTACATTTCCAACATATTCTAAAAACTTTTCGCACATCGTCGTGGATAGAGCATATCCAATAATGTGTTTTCTTCCTTGGAAAAAATAGCTAACATTAAATGATCACTGATATAAATGAAAATTTAAGGTTAGTGGTTTCTTATGTTAAAATATAATGAACACTTTTCTAGATATATGTTTCATACCCAACATAAAAAGGAATCATCCAACACTACATGATTATATTATGTTTAAATCTTTCACCAATGTAAAATGTTATTTGTTCCTCATCCAATGCATGTCCTTCAGAGGAAATCAATGGCGGGTCCATTAATCCATTTACATCTACCTGCTCATTCTTCTCACACATGTTATAAAAATACCTAATACAAAATAGACATAAGTATACATTTTTATTAAATATAATACAGGGAAAGGTGTTAAGAATTACATAGAAAAAATATACACCACGTTTATTCCCAACTTATCTCCAGTAACAAGATCCATGATATCATTTTTCACAATCCTCACATTGATTTCACGTCCAAAAACATGAGATTCGATTGGAAAATCATAATGATCTGCTAAAATATTTGAATATCTTGAAAATCTATCAATACTACTAGAATTTTTATCTTATGTCATAGCCATTTGTCTTTGTTATTGTCTATACTGTAGTCCTTTACTTTTGATGTATTCCTGTAAAAATAAATAGAAAAATATATTAGTTTTTAAATGTTAATATTTTGATAAAAAATAAAATAAAATATATAACAAACAAACATCTATGGTAATGAGTCGCATAATTTTTGATGGCCAAACTAAAAAGTGGCGGATACTATTTCTAACTATAGTCACCTCATCTGTATTTAATGGTAGTCGAGATGATCTATCTATAATATCATGTACAGTGACTCTATGATTCTCTACCTCTAACTGTTGATGATAAACTTTATCTCCTATACAATATACCAGCTCATATGAAACTATATGATGTTGAGGATCATCAACATACAACTCACAATAAGTAGGAAGGTGTGCTGGAGGAGTAAGATAAAAAATGGGGTCCACAGGCTGATTTGGGGGAGTGGGAGCTTCTGGCGGAGGTGGGGGATAAATAATGGGGTTTGCAGATGGAGGTGGAGGAGTGGGAGACACAATCTGAAATTGTCTTTGCATGTCTAAAAACATAGACTATACCAATTCTCTAATATTTTCCTCCATCATCTCAAAAATATTATGAACTTCATCCTCCAAGGATTCAATTTGTTTTATAAACACCCTCAATTGAAGAAGTTTAAGAACATTCCAACACTTTTCTTACTGATACACCCTTCAAGTATCCTCATTCATGACCGGGGTGTTTAGGCATTCTCAATGATGCAAATAAAATATATTGCCTCACAGCAGCTGTAAATACCCTATGTGAGCTCTGATCCTCAAGAGAATCATGTAATAATTAATTTAACACTTCTATAATGATTCAAATTGTATAAAGAATATAATTAACTTAAAAAAATAAAATAAATATCTTACAATCCTCTCAACAAATATTCTTGATTCTTCTGAAAGATATTGTCCCTTTTTCTCATCAGAGCTCTATTCCATTTTTCATGTCTAGATGGATGGGAAGGAGGGGAAACGTCTCCAAAGATTGAATACTCATCTCTATTTTTTTATTTTTTCTACTATCATTTGTTTTTTCTAATAGTGTATACCCTCCTCGAGATAAACTATGAGGGTATACTTTTTTAGATTAGATCTCCTGATGAGTTGTCATTTTCTTCTATAAATTAAGAATAAGAAATCATTAACAAAACATTAACAAGATCATTTATATAAGAAAGCTTATAAAAGTTTACATTTCCCTTACAAAAAATTAATCTTTTCTTCTACTTTCAACAAATTTTCTCCATGTGACTTCATCTCTGATAGGATATATATGACATGGATTGTCATGATTCCTATGAATGAAAATGAAATTAGATGTGAGGGTTGATTTGAAATCCCTCCATCTTCTAGCAGCCATAGATAAACATTTCTTCCTAACTCCACCAGTGTAAGGAATATAAAATTTCATCTGATAAAGAAGAGGTAAAACATATTATTCTAGAAAATTTTAAATATTATTCAAACAATAGAAAAGGATATTACCAAAATCATCTCCCACAACTGAGATATTATTTCTTTTCCTACACTTGTCCAATAATTACACAAAATTCTCACATTGGTTTTACCCTGAGTTGATACAAATATCCTAAAATATTTTTCATTTGGACCTCTAGGAATATCATTATTATCAAACTCAACCAGTATCCTATGGTCCTGGCTATAGGCAAGTGATAATTTTGGTAAACATGTGAAGCCACGTTTAACAACTCTTGAACTCTTCTTTGTCGTTATGGGAGCACTTGAGGAAGATTGGGGAACATCAAGAGAATCATGTGAATGTTCCTCCCCAGAGGTATGATCGTGATGCCCATCTCCAGAATCATGTGGTTGATCGACTAATTGATCTGTCATTATCTTTCAAATCAAAAAATAAAACATTAGTTAAAAAATATACAAATTAATATATTACAATACTAATGTAGACAAAAATTAAAAACTGAATTAAGTTGTGTAATAGTAAACATGGTAAATTTGGTAAGCATGTTAGAAAATTGTAAAGATGTTAAATATGGTAAGCATTGTAGTTTAATTTTCATTCAACAAAATCAATAAATATATAAGTTATGTAATGGTAAAATATGGTAAACATGGTAAACATTGTAAACTAGGTAAAATAATTTTCATTCAACAAAATCAATAGATATATAATTTACATAATAGTAAACATAACAAACTAAACTAAAAAAATTTAAAATAAACAAAAATTTCTATTATTTTTTTTAATACACAGTTTAATAATGAAAAAAATTACAATATCTAACATTTTATGAAAATAATATGTCTAATTAAGAAATAAACATATTTTTCTTGTAAAATTAAGAATGTACCAATGGATTTTTTTCCCAAATTCCTTCATCATGATCGTTCCTTATGGCACTAACCATGCCTTAAACATGCTCATCATTATTTTTTTCTAATCTTATCATGGAAGTTGGGATCTCACATAAATTAGCATCTTCAGCAAGTTGATCCTCACCAATATTTTTTTTACCATGTAAAACAATAGACCACTGCATATCTGATTGATCAACTACATAGAAATTATGTTTTTCATGTGCTACCATTATAAAAAAAATCTGATGTGTGTTCCAATATATTCAGATTAATAAATTTCATTCCAAATTCATCATGTATGACACTATTGTTACCAATAAACCATTTTCAGTTAAAAATAGAAAAATTAATTTTAATGTAATAAACCTCCCATATTTCTTTAGTGACTATATAATATGCCCTTGTTGCAGAAATTGGGTTTTTGTCTATAGAACTTGAAAAATGCATTTCTTCTGAAAACACTAATACACCACTATTCTGAACTTCATTTCTGTTCTCCAGAGATTTCGTAGAAAATGTATATACATTAATGTCATACTCAGACCATGCTATCACATTTAAACATGGGCCACCCACTAACCATCTTAATGTCTCTGATACATCTGATCTACCTAGAAAGGTCTTTTTAACCCATGTAAAAAATGATTTGTTGTGATCATTCAAAATCCACATTTCTTTTTTCTTTGGATGACATTGTTTCAACTCATTAATATGCTATGTTATATATAGTTGATCATTAACTATGTTATTGAAGATGTATAATTCTAACTTCTTTTTCTATTCAGCTGACAAATATTAGACTTTCAATCCACGAATCCCCCTACCCTCATTATTAACTCAATCATGGCGAGATTGAGGCAAACATATGTGTTCCGTTGTAGCCAAGTAGCTCGTACAAAACTCCACAAATTCCTTATAAATATACTTTTCAATAATGGATGCTTCAAGTTGATATGGATTCTTAACATACCCCTTCAATATTTTTGTATACCTTTCTAAAGGATACATCCAACAATGATAAAATTGTTCAAAAATATTTATTTCTCGAACCAGATGAACCATTAAATGCACCATTATATCAAAAAAATGTGGGAAAATATATTTCTAATTTAAAAAGTATAGAAATTGAATCCTTTTCCAAAATTATCACATAATTCACATCAATCACCTTATTACAAATTGAATTGAAAAAATAACACATCTTCATTATAGTCTTTCTAACATGGATGGGCAGTATTCTACAAAATTCAATGTGTATAAGCTGTTTCATTATGATGTGACAATCATGAGATTTCATACCTATCAACATCAAATCCTTCAAAGAGACAAAATTTTTTACATTTGAAGAATAACCTCGAGGAACTTTGGTATCATCAAGACACTGACAAAAGCTAATTTTCTTCCTCTTGGATAATGTATGACATGCTAGGGGAAGACATGTATTTCTTCCATTAATAGTGGGAGCTAACTCCAAATTTATTCCAAATTATAGTAAATATAACCTTGATTTCAACCCATATTTAGTCTTTCCATTATTATATAAAAATGTTCCAATCAAACCATCACATATATTCTTCTCCACATGTATGGCATCAATATTATGTTTCACTTCATGATATCTCCAATATGGTAGCACACAAAATGTTGACCTTTTCCTACAAATATCTCTATCATTACCAGATTTATGTGTCCTTCCATATGACTGTTGACACTTCTTGAGAAAATAACCAAAAATATTATGAAGAAGAACTCTGGATATTTCAGATCCCAAAGAATGTTTCAAATTGTACAATGAAAAATCAACAATACTCACAGAGAGCTTAGAGATGGACAGCTTCATAGTCCTATGCAACGGATCTGCACGGCCGACCTACGTGGTTGACCTACGTGGCAGATCTATGCTCCCGAAGATGTTTTGTACACTATGAAGAGCACCTGCGTGGTGGAGCTATGTGAAGTACCTGCTCGAGCAACATTTTTCCGGCCAAGCCTCATCTATGCCTATAAATAGAGCCCTCAGGCTCCCCATTTGAGGATTGAAAAAAATTGAATGACTATCTGAAGCTCCCATTGTGTAGCTCCTTGGCCTAGATCCCTCAAATTGTCTCATCTAGCACTCTAGACCATGATAGAAGAGATAATTAAATGGGATAAGCATGTTTTGAAGGTCTTCACATTCTTCAATCATTATCTATACCTGTGTGGTATACCTATGCACCATACTTTCACTTTATACCTACACAGTACAGAAATGCAAGGTACCTACAAGGAATACTTGCATGAGGTACCTACATGACCAAATCAAGTACCCTTTTTAAAATCCATTCATTGCAGTGTATCTCCTTCCTTGGTTACCTTATCTGAAAGAGACTAAGTTGAAACCTCCACCAAAACCTCATGACTTATCAAACCTTTGTAAAGGGAACATCAGTGTGTCTACTATTTGGGTTTGTATTTCTAGATTTAGAGGTTTCCCAGATTTGATTCAAAATGGGGTTAGGATTCATGAAATGTCTATGGGATTGTATATCCATAGTCACATGGACATTTCTCCTAGAAATAACATTGGTAAGTACTCAGTTTGGAGGAGGGTTGGGTCCTGGCATCTCCTTTCTCAAAGAGGTGACCTGGAACCTCAGGTATCTTGTAGGGAAGGTACAATTCACACTTACATCTCTGCACAAGAAAATGAGATGTCTCCCTTTCCTACCAGAATAAATTTCTAGGAAACCATCCTAGTGTAAGCCTCTCACCTTCATCCCTTCCTCCATATATTGGACCCTAGTCCAATGTAAATAGAATAGAGGGAAAGCTCTTCGCCTCGCCCTCTTCCATGGTCGATGTGCCCTCTAACATCAGTAGAGGTGGAAAAGTGTGAAGTTTCATTTTTGAATCTTTCACATCCTCTTGTGTCTCAAATAGAGCATGACTCGCATAGTCTTATAGATATGTGATGTTTACAACATGAGCACAAAAACTCTCCAAATTAACTACGAAAACGCTGATTTCTATTCAAACTAGGATACGTAGGAAGTAATCTCAAGGCCCGAACTCACTGGTCACCCTTCTTAGTAAATAATCCCCAAATTCAATCTTCAAATGATCAAGGCATCCTTTTTAGAAATTAATCTCAAACTCATCTTTCTCAGACGACCATACTCTTCTATGAGATTTATCGAACTATGTGGGATTTGATTACCATTAATATGGGATACATAGGAAGACTCCTTGGGGTTCAAACCCAACACTTCAAATCAACCCTATTCTCCTTGGTCCATATTTCCAATAGGATCTGATCCTACATGGAAACTCATATCCTTTCCATGTTCTTCAGGCTGCTTCAGCGTAAGTCCCACACTAAGTTTTTACTAAGCACCTTTCACTTAGAGGTCCTTATCACATGACCTTAAAAGGTATGATGTGTCCTAGTAAGCGACACCGAACTACGAGGGTTATGATTCATTTCACAAGGATACGTAGGTATCACATTTTATGGGAATGATCCCAAAATCAAAAAAAAACCTTTGTCTCCCTAGATGACAATAAATTCCAGAGTTCCCCACTGAGTGGCTTAAAAACTAGTATCATCATAATGATGATTAAAAAAATCTCTAATCGGTATATTAGAGGATACCATTTATGGAAATCCTCAAATAAATATAGATGTTTCCATTGATGAAGAACCTTGAATGCATACTGATGCTTATAAATTTTACACATTTTAATAAATGATTGTATATTCCCAGGGATACTTATGATATACTTAGTGAATTAACAAGGATTCATGAAAATATCTTAAATTTACAAATAGAGTTCTGTAGTAGACAATAATTTCCCCCAAAAAGTGTATAATGAGTCTCACCTCCCATCCTATCAACCAATGAACATTATTAAGTATCGTAAAGTTCAAATTTAAAGAATTTTTACCTTTGTAAAGTAGGTCCCCTTTAGATAAATAACTATTGGAAGTTTCCAGTTCCATGAATAAATCCAATGGAAACCACCTAGAAATAGTTATTCTTAAAACGAGAACACATATTTCAAGGAACTGCGAAACAAAAATGGTGAACCCAACGTGAATCCTTAACCAATTTAATAATGTTACCCACATGTTAGGCCCCTATCAATTGATAAAGGATGTCCAAAAAAATGAATTAATCATGCATGTATCCATTTAGAATGATGTTTCTTTAATAGAGTTTGATGTTGTTCTAAGTTTTCCACAGAACTCCCTTCAATATAAAGAATGGCCTTATCCAAGAAAACATATTTGAACTTCCCGACTGCTACTCAAACTAGATCTCCATACACAGGAAGGATAACCATCCCAACATATTCAATGTTGGGTCTCTAATGTGCTGGTAAATCAATATCGCTAGCATGGTATAATCCTCACTTCGGAGGATGCTCGACAGACCCTCCAGGTCAACAACAATCCTCGATCATATGGCCAACGACAACCAATGATTAAGAAACAAATGGTGTCAACCACTGTATCCAACCATTTCGGGTCCTTATCCCTGGAATGCAACAACTATTCCCCCCCCCCCTGTACTACAGGTAGGTGGATCAGGAGGTCAGTCAGGGCCTTGATTCAATAATACAAGAGTCTTTCCTAAGGACTTCCATCAGTAATCGCCACCAGCAGAATCATGCGTTAATGAAAACTCAACATGATGGGGGTGTTGCCTCTGGACATTTGGCCTAGGTATCTCCGACTCGGGAATATAAGAAGAACTCATAGGGACAACATCCGGTCAATAAGGAGCTGGTTCTTACCTCTACCCCTTCTATAGAAGTCCATAAACCTAACTTGATGGAAAACAATGAGTGGGTACATACCCCCGTCCGTCCTAATTTTGTTGCTCAACAGGCTCGTCTGACAACAACTCACGAATCCCAGCAGACAAACCCAGTGGATTACCATGAATAGGCACATAAACCTATTTACAAGTTATCATCTAGTTAGCAGGCTCATCTGACTACATTTAAAGAGGACCACTAATCTAATATGGTGGTAACTCATAAACTGGAACATGCACCAGTTTACAATCAGAAATTGTATCAACAGTCTTGTCTTCCAGTATTGAAGGATGTACATCAACCATACATAAAGGGAAAAAGCCAGCAGGCACATACACCTACCAATGTTCATCAAGCCTGCCAACAGTCTCGTTTGGTAGCACCCGGAGAAGTTAGTCAGAAAGCTCCGACGAAAATTTTGTGGCAAATCCTACTCTCTTCCCCCATGCATGAGTACTTTCAATATCCATTAAGAGGAAAAGGAGTACAAGACTAAAAACATACACCTAATCTAGATATGGAATGAACATATATTCCCTTTCTATCCACTGAATTCACCAAACACATTTTATCAATGGAAAAGGGCAGACGCTTATCCCTACCCATATTCTGGAAGCATGCCAAGATATTTTAACAACTAATTCATTAGTATAAGGGGAACATACATATAAATCTGTCCCCACAAATGGTATGTCACATCGACATGCCATCCCAGAGTAGATACACACCTCTGTTCTAGTCTAGGCGAGTCATGGGGCATATTCCCCTATATCATACGGACAATAGTATCAAGAACGTACACCCTTTCCAGTTGGAGTTAATCAGTTTGTTCCGATAACTACTCCAAGGTAGGCACATACACATACCCATTATAAACACTTCTCCCAGTAGGTGGCCTCAACTAAGAATAAGAGAACATCCAAAAAGAAGTCTTGCCAGATACCATTTGAAAATCAAGAATCAAGCTGTGATTTAGCTCCTCTTAATGCAGGATTTCTTGAAGCCCTCAGACATTTATTTGTTGTAGCTCAAGATCCTACCCTCTCAATACTAAATTTTTTGATTGGTATTTGTAATTATGAATATTCTCATTGGAATATTCATCATGAAGGATTGCATCATGAAAATTCGGTCAATCCAGAGTCTCTATCTCTGGATGAGATCCACAACAACCCTCTGTGAGGCCAGAAGACCATGGAGCAAGAAGATTTATCCCTTGTTGTAATCGTTCATGGTGATATTTCCCATGATGTAATTCATTGAAAAAATCCTCTCCACTATACTATTTCATATTGATAAGACAATTCCATAATTGACAAGGTAGCGATGAGAAATCCCTCCTATCTTGAGGAACATGAAAACACAAAGCCAATCATGTCTAATGCCTTTTCATTTACGGGTGAAACACTTTATCAACCAGAATATGGATTAAGGGAATAGTCATTATCATATCTTACTTTAGGTAATTTAACTTTTAATATAGATCATCCACTCTTGTCAGATCAAGTGGAGAAACCTTTTGTGAATGATGAGGAAGATGTGTTAAACATGAGGAAACAATTTGATAAAGGAGAAATCTCATTCATGTTTTGGAATTTGGAAAATTCTTAGTATAACATTCCATAATTGATAATATAAGATTACATTCATGAAATTTGTCTCAACGAAAGAAAAAATATTCATCATTTGAAAACCAAAGTCTTACCTTATGATGAATATAAAAATCATGTAAAGGTAATAGAAGGGCTACAATGACAAATTGACTTGGCATCTCTCTCAGTTTCCCAACATCCAAAGGTTGAAAATAGCATAGAACCCTTAATCATGTCTGTCTCAATTCTCTAAAGAGACTATGATAGTTAATTTCTGATTCCCCATCTAGTGTTCACATGAGAGGATGGGGTGCATATGGAGCATTGCATTTCAATACACTCCAAAATCAGCAAAGTCTTCCAAAAGTGGCTTCAAGAAATATGATTTCCCATAGCCGGCCCCAAACAATAGGTTTTGTATGTAATCAAATGTATGCTCAAGAACAGGCCTCAACCATTTCTCATTAGAATCAGGTCAAAAGAAAAGAAGTTGTTGAGATATTTTAACATCAAGGATCTGAGAATCATGAACAGGCATCCTATTTAGAGGATGTCAGGTGTCAGAGGTTGAAAATATTTGAAAGGGAACAATGATCTTCTGAAATGGGTGATTTAAGTGATAATTGGATGATGCACCCAGCTAATTTTTGAACCAAAATCTGCAAAATCAGAAGAGAAATTACATGAATTTCATCCATAGCAGTTCACGAATCACTACAGCTTTCCAGGATGGCGGCTCATTTAATTCAACCTTCAAATTCATTAAACAATGTTCAAGGATTTAAAGAAGAACAACATGAATAGTTTCAGCCTACATGTTTGGGGGATTTTTCACATTTGTAATCCACTCCTCAATAGAAGTCAGTTTTCTCCCGATTAGGGAAGAATCCACAAGGAAAGTGTACAACTGAACTATCCAATGATTCTCTTCATGTTCCTATCTGCCAAAAAGTTCCAGGGAATTATTCATAGAAAAGAACAGATTCTCGTGAAAGACACAAAGGTAGACAATCTAGCAAAAACACTGAAAGAATTACATCGATGCATTATGCATCAGTAAATTTCATTAGCACCATTGTAAAAGATCCTCCAAAAAATAAGTCATGTTCATGGGAATCATAAGATGAAGTTCTTGTCCATAATATGGTGCACACCGAGGCAAATGAATAAGCTGTGAGTACCTGAAATCAGAGGCTTACCTAGAATCTAGGTATGCCTTAAAATATCCAAATCCCCCCTCTCTAAAAGTAATCTTACAAGGGGAAAGGAAAAAGTCATATTTCATCTCACTTTTCCACTAGAGAGGGTCAATATCATTAACTTGAAGAGATATTTTCACAGAAATAAGAGGAAATGAATTAGTTTAAAAGACTCAATATGGAGTTACTTCGAAACAATATTTCTACTAGACATACTCCCCAGGAAAGTACTCAACTTGAAAATCCTGTAGGAGCTCCTCAGAAAAGGGGATTTGTAGTAACTACAGATAAGGATAATAAATTCCTTACATTGGTTACACAATCAAGGTAGGACCATATACATCTTGATAGAAATTTTCCTATGGGTTATCCAAGACATATATCAGCACCACCATTAGTGGTCTTACCGGTTGTTGCACCAGTTCAAAATCTAGTTGTTATACCTGCACAAAATCCAGCTCATCAGGATATTCCCCAAATGCTTAGGAATACAATTGAGACATTAACAACCCAATTGGAAGCTATAGAGGAACGATGTGAACCGGTTCATCCAAAAAAGAGAGCTTACCCTGAATGGGTGGATGCAATTCCTCCCCCACCAAATTTTTTGAATACCACATTCCTAATCTTTAATGATTTAGGAGATCCATAACAACACATAACACATTTTTTTCTCATTGTGATCCTATGATGGGAACTTCTCAACAACAAGGAGGTGTTAATCTTGGGTGTTCTATGCAGTCCTAATAAGGACTAGCTTTTTTCTGGTATACAAGTTTGCAATCTCAATCAATTACTAGATGGGAAGATCTCCCTCAGAAATTCCTTCTTCATTTTAGCTCAACACTACCAAAGATTACTGTTTTTGATCTTACCAATTGTAAAAAAAGGGGTAATGAAAGAGTTTCAGATTTCATTGCTCGATGGAAGGGATTAACATATTCTTTAAGTATAGAACTCCCCCAAGAAGAGTTTATACCAATCTCTGTGGCAAATATGCATGATGAATTATGTACACCATTGATCCCTGTGAAATACACAGGAGGGTTTTGAGACCTTACTTCAATTGCTCAGCAGATAGAAGACTATGTTATAGAGACTAATGGAAAAACACATGTAATTCCATTAGCTCGAGGAAGGAGGATAGGAAAAGCAAAAGTTGATATAGTCACATTCAAATAGGCACCTGTACCTGCTTCTACTTCAAGACCATTATCATATCGAAGTGCTCTGCTTCCTAATCATCAGTAGCAACGACTATATCATCAAGATTCTCAATGATATCAAAGGTGGAAACATGTTTACGAATTAATGAATAATGTTTATTCTTTAGGGAATGAAAAAGTTCCTGATTACTTCATCTCAGCCTTGGAAAACAAGTTGGTTCAGTTTATAAGGCTAAAGAAGCCAAATAAAGATGAAGATGAAGATCATCCAAATTATTGTCCCTTTCATCAGATGTTGGGACACCCCATTCAGGAGTTCTTTGCTTTCAAAGACCTTCTAAAAAAGATGGTAGACTCTGGAAAAGTGAAATTGAAAAGTTCATCAAATCAAAGAGAATGTGTTATTGCTACCAATCTAGAGGAATACGTAGAATGGAAAGACGTTAAAAATAAATGTGTGAAAAAATGTGATGATTGGATGATCAGGAAAATGATCAAATGGACTCATGATATTTTATGAAAATAGTTGAAACAACCAATTGTGTCTTCTACCACCCCTACCATAGCAAAACCATCATCATCAAAATGTCATTCCTTAAATACACAAAGTGGTCATAAAGATAAAGAGAAGTCAGAAGAATATGAGCTTGTGTCAAGGCCAAAGTTGTCCTTAACCCTGGTAGATTTTCTGCAATCTATTTCAAAATCATGGGCACCGACCTTCCAAACAGTACAACTAGAACTAACCTGTCAAGAAGAATCTTCTTCAGATGAAGAATTAATCTTTAGTTCTATTAAAGTTATCCATTTATCGAATCCTTATGCCAATGGTGATTCTGATTGTAGTGATCAAGAATTCTGTGTGCTTAATTGGGGAACAAGAGGAAGGGGCCAAGGTTGAGGATACAGGGGAAGACATAGGAATTCCAGAAAGAACCTTTTTATTTCCACACCTGCTCGAACCATATATACAGCAGAAACTTGTGGAAGATCCCTTCAATGGGAACAAAAGGAACAAGGAGTTTCTTCTATAAAATACAGGCTCGATTCTGAAACAATTATTTTGGGAGACCAATTAGAAGCCACACCACCTTATTCTCAACAAATGAATAGACTTCATTAGTCTAATTTACCAAATTTAGTATTATTTCTAGCTTATGCTCCAACATAATGTACATCTACAACAAAAGCATCAACTTCCAAAGAACCTAAAAACCCGCATCTCTATGATGGTAAACGCGGACCTTTGGACCAAAATTATGATTTCATGAAAAAATTGGCCCAAGTACCGGCCAAGTTTTCAATTCTGAATGCTTTGAGTCTATCAAAATATCTTCGAGAGGCGCTCATTTAGGCATTATCAATTTCTCAAGAGTTTGAAACCGGAGTTGCTGCTGCTGGGGTTTACCGTAAAGAGAATGATCCTATAGAATGTCATGTAGTCATATCTTTTATGGATGAAGATGAATACCATGTGGTACATGGGAATATCAAACCTTTGTATCTATCTGGAAAGGTCAATGAAATAGATATTCAACAATCCTTCATTGATAATGGCTCTGGGGTCAACCTCATTCCCATTCGTGCACTTCGATGACTGTGCTTGACTGAATCTGACTTATCTATTTGGACTTTAATGTTGCAAGGATATGACAAGAATGAACAAGAAACTATGGGAGAAATTACACTCATAACTCAGTTTGGAGATCTTGTGTCTAATTTGGATTTCATGGTCGTTCATCAAGACACAGCCTTCAATATTCTGATTGGAAGGCCTTGGTTTCATCAACATGAAGTCATACCTTCGTCATACCATCAATGTACGAAATAATATTTCAATGGTCAAATTGGGAAATTTTATGGGGACAAGGCTCTGTTTAAAACATGTGAATCTCAATACATTGAGGCAGAGTTTTATCACACAAAAGGAACAAAGTCCGTGATGGATATATAACAAGAGTTAATGCTCCAAACGGTCTGGAAAATATTCCAGCAAATCCATTCATGATTTTGAGTATAGATTATGTTCTACCCATAAATAAAATTGAAAGGTTAAATCCAAATCCATGCATTTATCTAGTAATTTTCGTAATGTCAATTGTAGTAATTGATCCTGATAACATGATATAAATAATTGATACACCAAGCAATGATGGATTCCTGAATGGAGATGTTTTCATTTCATCTACTGAACTACAACATGCCTCTACTTCATCAATCAGATTAGAACAAATTGTAGCAATGATAAGGGAAGAAAAATATGTTGATTCTCAATCCATTAATCCCTCTTTATTACCATAGTAATACCTTTTATCATCAATAAGGTCAGATATGGTGGCCTTTTCTTCAGGATGTTCAAATACTTATTTCTCACCTAACACTTGATGTTTTTCTTCATCATCTACAATGAAAGTGGAAAATAAAGAGGTAATACATAATGAATAAGAATAGGAAGATCTTGGGGATGCTCCTCCATCATTTGAAGAAGGTTTCTCTACCACTGTGGATGAACTCAGGGAAAAAATATGGGTACAGAAGAAGATCCACGCCCCACTCTAATTAGTGCGGCCATGACCTTTGAAGAGAAAGAGGTGTATACTTTATTTCTAAAGCAACATCAAGATATATTTTCTTCGAATTATATAGAAATTCTAGGTCTTAATCCTGATGTAGCCACCCATCATTTGGGTTTTCCAGAAGAACATCATGGATTCAAGCAAGCAGCAAGAAGGACACACCCATATCATGCCTCTAAAATTGAAGCTGAAGTTGATAAGATTATAAAGGACAACTTTTTCAGGGAAGTTCAGTATCCCAAATTGATTTCCAATGTTGTCCCAGTGAAAAAGAAGAATGGGAAAATTAGAGTCTACATTGATTTCAGAGATCTTAACCGGCATTGTCCGAAAAATGATTTTTTGGTCCCAATTACCGAACTTCAAATTGATGAAATGAATAGATGTGATCCACTTTCCTTTATGTATGGTTACTATGGGTATAATAAAATATGAATGGACACAAAGTATGAAGAATATTCAGCCTTTAGATCCACTCAAGGTGTGTTTTTCTATCGGGTCATTCCCTTTGGCTTGAAGAATGCAGGTGCAACATACCAACGTTCCATGCACCATATCTTCAAACCCTTTTTAGGGAAATTTGTTGAATGTTATGTGGATGATTTGGTAGTCTAATTCAAACAACATTCCAATCATTTGGATGATTGGGAAAGCATATTCAATAAACTTTGGTGATATAGTTTGAAGATAAACCCCTTGAAATGTTCTTTCCGAGTAACCTTGGGAAAATTCATTGGCTTTGTTGTACGCCATCATAGTATTGCAGTTGATCCTAAGAAAAAGAAATCAATCCTTGTTATGTCACCTCCTCAAAATTTAAAATAATTAAGAGGACTCCAAGGAAACTTGGCCTATATTCAGTGCTTTATCGACAATTTGATAGGCAAGTTTTTACCCTTCACCAGATTAATAAAGAAGGGAGTCACATACCAATGGACTGAAGATTTCCAAAAAATAATTTATTACCCTCAAGAAATATCTATTGATTCCCCTAGTATTGATGCTTCTTGTTGAAGGAAGACCACATATTTTCTATGTGACAGCTTTAGAGAGATCACTAGGTGTTTTCCTCGCCCAAAAAAATGATGTTGGGAATGAAAACAGCCTTTATTATCTTAGTCGAACAATGCTTGATGTGGAAACTCGGTATTCAAGTATTGGGAAGTGCTTCCTGGAAATAATATTTGTAGTTCAGAAATTTATGAACTACTTGCAACATCATGAGGTCTAATTGGTATCTCATAATAACCCGCTAAAATTTATCCTCATTCGTCCTATGGTTATATGACATCTGGAATGGTGGGCAGTTATTTTTCAAAAATTTGATATCCATTTTGTACCTCAAAAGGGAATAAAAGTCCAAGCCCTTTATTTCTTCCTTGCTAAACATCCATCTGTGGAAGATACATTATTTAATACTGAGCTTCCTGATGAATAGGTCTTCTCTATTCAAGATAATTCCCAATCAGGGGAAATGTATTTTGATGTTTATTCCAGAATTCCAACAGGAAAGAGACTGGAAAACCCTAAACACAACAAGGTTGGATTAAGAATTGTCCTTATTTCCCCAAAAAAGGAAGTATTGTTGTATTCTTTCATATTATCGATATGTGTTACCATCAATGAAGTAGAATATCAAGCTCTCATCGCAGGTTTGGAATTGGACCTTTAGGTGTAAATAGATCATTTGAAGGTAAAAGGTGGTTCAGAATTTGTAATCAAACAAAAAATGGGGAATATTCTATCAAAAAAGAAGATTTAATCCTTTTGTGTGATTATTTCAAAGGTTTAATGGCTAAATTTCCATCAGAGCCAACATTATCTTATATCCCGCGATCATAAAAAGCTCAAGCAGATGTACTGGCTAATATAGCTACAGCCTTGGCAAATCCAAATGAGGGTGAGACAGTTATTAGCATAACCCATCGACATGTGGTCTCTCCTTTTTTCAAACAAGAAGGGATAAAATTAATTAAATTTTCCCTATTTCTGAACTATATGGTCATACCATGGGATAGAGAACATCCATCATGTTATATCATCAAAATGGGATACTTCCAGCAGACAAGGATGAGAAAGAATAGATCTGGAGACAAGCGGCCAATTTTACTCTTTATGATAGTCCAGAACACCAAAAGATTTTTTACAAATGAGGATTTTATGGAATTATCTTAATATGTATTGATGGAGAAGAGAACACAACTATCATGAAAGAAGTACATTCAGAAGCTTGTGGTGCCCATCAATTTGGGAATAGGCTCTTCGATCAGATCTAAAGGCTTGGATAATTTTGGCCATCAATGACACAAGATTGTACAAATTTCACTAAAAATTTCATCCCTATCAAGTGCATTCCAACTTCATTCATCAACCCCCATAGATTATACATACAACTAAATTCTCCTGACCATTTTTACAACTAATGTTTTCTATATAAGACGTTAATGGTTTCTATAAGCAAACATCATTGACGCTATCACTACTCCTTAGTAGTACATGAGTTTCTCTCTTTACTATGTCGGAGTAATATCTACAAAGAGACCATGTTTCAAGAACTACGTATATATTTATTCTCATTTTCAATGAGATGCGTAGATATTCCTAAATCTCCAATTTTGGGCCCAGCCACAATCACAAAATCTTCTTGTTTTCTTTTCTCCTCCTGTATATGAATCAGATCTATATAGAGTGTTTCCTTAAGATATATTATTTGTTCCTCATACCATTTTATGTCTTAAAGATTTAATGTTCTCTCAGAACGTGTTAAAATCCCCCATTCTTCATGTCAAACTTAGCATGAGGAATGATTGTTTAAAGAACTAAATATGACTTTATTCTCATTTATTTTGAGATACATAACGACACCTAGATCTCAAATCATGGGCCCAACCATGATTAAAAAACCCCTTTATTTTTTGTATAAGATTCAAACCTGCATAAGAAATGTTTTAAGAATTATGTATGACTTGATCCTTTCCCCAGAAATACATATAGTGACACTTTAGTGTTATCCCTTAACCTAGTTACAATAGGTCTTTTCCTTTCACATCGATTCATCTTCATCCTTACCAGATGATGTTAAACTGCATGGAAATATAACACCCCATTCTTCATCTATGTCACCTTTGTATTGTAAAAGAGACCCTTAATACTCCTTGTTTCTCACAACAAGAATGTCTCAAGTGAGCTTAGGAATTGGGTAAAATGTTTATTTATATAAGTATGGTGTTTCAATTCTTTATGGTGGTGTAAATGTCCACACTGCATGACTTAAAACTGTATAGTATAAAGTCCACACTGCATGACTTAAAACTGCAAAATATAATGTCCTCATTGCATGACTTTAAACTACATATCATAATATTCATTTAGAGGAAACAAAGAAAGTATCCATTTTACATATGAGTCAAATCTATGTAAAGAACATCAAAATCATGTTCAAATATTGGTTCAAATATTTCTCATATGCATTGGGCATAACCCCCTTCCATATTTCACAATATTAATCTTGAATATTTCCAGATCCTCATAATCTTTCTTACGATTTTTGGGTGACATAGTTTCTAATACCTGAGAGCTATTTTGTCTGACTATACAGCACGTGCCCTTAGGAGGCCTTACATAAGTTTCCTACATAACAGACTTTTCAGTCAAAAGATGCCACTATTTGGCTATACAACATATGTTGTAGTTGGCCCTGCATAATACATCCCCTATAAATGGTTTGTAAAGTATTGGTAACATCATTCTTGGTTATAGTATCTTTTTCCCCTTTAATATTTGATGAAAATATACCAGAATCTGTATTTTAAAATAGTCATTTAAGTATACTTGTCCCATTATCTTTCTCAAAATCTGAAAGTCTTCAAGACCATGGTTTATGTATTTCACTCACTGTGTATTTGATGCACTATGAAATAACCTAGAAATCACTAGGACACATGCGATATATTGTTTCCATTTCTGGACCTAATAGTATGACCTAAAACTACAGACACCATACCTCTTATGTTTGGGTCCGAATTTAGTAAAAGTATTATTCATCCAATTCTTTGGACACTCTTGGTTGGAAATACACATTTCATATCCAGATACCTTTCTCCATTTATCAAACTCTGTGCTTAGGAAAATCTGAATCTCCATAATATTTCTTCAGCTTTTAGCAATAGAACATTAAACTTCTAAGAGATCTTTTGTTTGACTATATAGCATGTTCCCTTAGGTGGCCTTGCATATGTTTCCTACATAACAGGTCTATCAGTCAAAAGATTATACTATTTGGCTATGTAGAATAAGCCTCAGTTGGCCCAGCATAATAAAACCCACGTAATAGGTTTGTCAAATAATGGTAACTTCGTTCTGGGAAAAGACTTCCTCTAATTTTTTAGCCTTTTTTCCTATATCATTCCTTGGTTTCAGAAATTCCCAAATCATTGTTTACAATTTTCCCTTTCATACATGAATATGATAGTATATTTCCAAAACAATTATCAAGAAATTGGGAGAGTTTAGTACTTTTGTTCATAGCTAAAGACCTTAAATTAAATCCACCCAATGTCCTCACTACATGACATAAAATTACAAAGTACAATGTCCACACTGCATGACTTAAACCTGCACAGTACAACGTCCTCACTGCATGACTTAAAACTACACAGTACAAAGTCCTCACTACATGACTTAAAACAGAACAGTATGATATCATAAAATCCCTTTTTTGATAAATTTTAACCATTACTCATACACCAAATTTTTATATAAATGGTTTTCCTATTCATGACTTATATTGGTCTAAAATAGCCCTTTTTCATTCTTAAAATTTCTTTCCTTGGAAAAACCACCCACTGTGGTCTTGAGTTACTCAAATATTATTTTACCCTATCTATCAATAGTAATGTGTTAAACTTTAAAGAGATCTTTTGTCCGACTATGCAGCACATGCCCTTAGGAGGCCTTTCATAAGTTGCTTACATAACAGGTCTGTTAGTCCAAAGATACCACTCTTTGGCTATGCAGCATATGCCCCAGTTTTTCCTATATAACACAACCCCCATAATGAGTTTTTCAAATAATGGAAACTTCGTTCTTGAAATAGAGTACCCTTGTGTTGATACAGGTTGTAAATTTGGTGGCCATAAAAATCATGGCTCAAGATTTCCCTTGGAAATTTTTAAATAATATTAAATCAATTCATAGTCACAATGTCTTTTTTAGGAACTAATTTCAAAATTTATGGACAAAGATATTCGCCTCTAAATATTTCCCCTTTATAGTCCAACATGCATGACTCTAAACATCCAAATAATAAAATACTTGGTACTCATTAGATTGGGAACCCATGAAGGGAACTCTGAACAAAATTCAAGTCCTCGCTCACTAAACATAGAGTTTTTGTGCAATTTAGGAAATATTGTGCAATAAAAAAAGAGGTCAAAAGATAAAAAATTTGTGGGGTTATCCATATGACCCTATAAATAATCAAATTACGCTCATTAGGTCCCTCGACTTAATAAGAAAATTTTGAGCACTTCATTCTTGTTATTATAATAATGATTGTTTAACAAAAAGGAATCATTATCATCATTTAATTTTCATATTGTAATCATGAAAAAAATAATAAAGATTTATAACATTAAAAACAAAATTTATGTAATTAATATGAAAATAGAGGGCCATACACAAAATGGATCCTCTCTATCATGTTTTAGAAAAAACTCTCAACATGAATTTTCATTTGTTGGAATGCTTCATAAGCCCTATAAGATGCTAGTTGAAGTTGAGACTATTGAGAAAATCCACCATCCTCTGCCTGATGAAGTGCTTCCTTAGAAGTTGAAATGGAAGATATCCCCTCTAATTGGGTTTCTCCTAATGTCTGATTCAACAAATCAAGATTGTTATGAACAATATCTAGTTGTTGTTGAAGATATAACAAGTCCTTCATGGTTTCTTTGATTTGATGGATAATTTCAATTGATTTCTTGTTATGATTTTCCACAGCCTCAACTACTGTATCTCGAAAGCCCAAAATATTGATAATTCATTTATCCTCTTCAAAATCTTGTCGCAACATATGCTCCTGCTCCCATCGTTGAACAACCTCTTTCATGGCATCATTGACTGGCCGATAATTAAATCCACCAAATCCCAATACACAGAATAATGTTGGGAGTTTTGAAAAATAGGGAAAAAATTATTCTAATGTATTTTCTGAAATTATACTCTATATATTCCACCATGTATTCTTAAATTCCATTCCAAGAGCATATTGCATCTCTAAATCTGAATCTGAGTCACTACCATGAGGTAAAATGTACTTTGGAAACTAGTCACTAAAAGAGTTATCGTGTTCTACTTCTCTTGGGACAGTATAAGCTTCACCTTCTGATCTAAAAGATGATAACCCTAAAAGATAAATCATGGTCTTTATTAGTTTCAAATGGAGGAAATAGATATGATTCAGGTAGCTTATTATATTTACATAATAATAAGTCAGATACTTGATTGGATTTATTCTCCGTATTCTCAAGTTCAGTGTTTTGAGAAGATGTTTCTTGAGAAGGGGAATTTCTATGAATTTTATTAGTTATGGAATTTGAAGGCTATATAACATCTCTTGATGAGGGATCCTCTATAGGTATTTATCCATCCCTAGAAGAAGGATAAATTAGAACACCCTATTCCTTAAGATCCTTTACGACATTTTCTACAGATAAAGCTACATAAGGTGAACTTTGATGTAAATAATCAAGTTGAAGAACAAATTATGTATGGAAAATGAAATAAAAGGAACTTACACCCTATAAATTCCTCATGAAAATACCCAAAATACTTAATAGAACCTGTAATATTAATATTTGGATTAAGGATTTCAATAATTTTAGTGTATATAGCCAAAACTGTTACAACATCGTCAACATTTAAGGTATCCAAAAAACATTTGTTGATGTCCAAATTGGCTTTGCTGAAATTTTGTTCTGTTGGATTTTCAATTGGTATAACAACATCAGGTCTTTCTATGTTTGGGTTAACATCAACATTTATCTTATATTGCTCTGGATCTTCATTCCTTTCTTCTAAAGCAATAGGAATATCAATGCTTATTATTTCAAGATCCTTTGAAAAAAGAAAATAAGGAATGTATTTAATCTTACCATGTCTTTCCTCTATCTTAGTAGATCCATGAGTAGGTATAGTTGAATATTTTGATGTTTTATCTACTAAAATTGTAGATTCATCCACATGAACTTGGGTTTCCCTGGGGTTTCTTTTTCCAGTATTGAAGAATCAGATCTTAATCCATTGAGAGAGGATAGAGACATAGATCCTACAAGAGGATAAAAAATGGTAATCTGAGTATATTGAGCATGTTATATTCCCTAATTATAGTATAAATACTTACTCCTTTGGTGAACACTTTGGATCAATCTCATTGATCTCTTTCATTTTTGTTAAAAAGCATGGGGAGAGATTGAAACACTCCTTTTATCAGGGAAAACATGAGGAAATGGTTGAGGATTATATGTCCCCATTAAACTAGTCATGATTCTTGCTCATGGAGAATGTTATGGCGACCTGGGAGGATCATTGGTTGCGTTAATAGGATATCCTACAGGACCTTACTAAGGTGATTTGATAATTTGTCCAGAGCTTCCTTCTCTACATTCAAGTTGCACAAATAAATTTTTTCATGAATATTAATGATGATAAATGTTAAATCATAGTTGAGACAAATTAAAAAGGGAAATACATTCTCAGTATTAACATAAATATCCCACTCCTCCTCAAAGTCAATAATTACCCCTTTACGGACTCCAAAGCCTAGCATATAAGATACTCATTTAGAGGCTGGGATTTGTTCATCAGTTTCATATATACAAACCTCAATCTCTACAATATACTTCTGTAAATCAACCATGTTATTGTCCGGATTTCAATCAAAAGGTTCCTTGATGTCACCAATATCATGTATTTGAATTACATGCTGGAGAAATTCCCTTACATCCCTAAGATATTGGGTTACACTCCCTCAATGATGAATGGATGAAGGTCCCACATAATTCAATGTTGATATGGTTGACTGTGGAGGAGATTCAACACCTTCTGATTGGGGAACTTCTTCAGGCTTCCTTTATTCATAAATTTTGACAGATGGAATATGAATCTCTGTTTTATATTGGTAACTAGATCACCTTGGCATTGGAGGTATTGCTTCTCTATCCATGTTCTTCTTGGTATAACTTCGTGAAGTTGCTTTGAGGGCATTGAACCCTATGAAACTTCTGTATCATCTCTATACATGGGCTTCATACAATGATTTCCATGTGCAACAGTCATTGTAGCTACCACTAGATATATTCCTTTTTTCAAATCCACTTGAGGATATGAAGAAACCCATGCTTTGGCATACCCAGCTTCCAATTTGATCAATGCATCTGATAGAGGTAATGTAATCGACAATTTGTATACCTCTAAAGCTATTAGAATCCACAATTGTCGCACTACCATTGGGTGTTTTTCATGTCTAACATACATGGGTGGAAATGTATTTGATTGTTGAAGGGATCTGAACTGACGAGCAAACCTATAGGGGACATAAGACTTGCAGATAATTCCACCATCAATCCTGGTTGATAATACACCATCCCCGAATTCCATCATTTAAGATCTCATCTCATAATTATTTTCTTTACCATCATCAATAAATGTTCCAACCGGTGAGTTACCAAAAGTAAAGAAGTAGAATTATATTAAGACAGTCGATGCCTTCAACACCACATCATGTCTTAATTCTAAAGGTTGAATACTAGAAACTTTCTTTAAAAATGGAGTGAACTGACCATTGGGAACTCTAACCGAATTCAACACTGAGTTTGAAGAAAAATGTGCTACATTCCAACCCCGCAACACTTGGAATGGCCCTAAAATTATAAATGGAGCCTTCCCATTGTATAAATGCAGTAGGATATGGTAACTTCTTTCTAATACAAGGTTGATAGCAGAATATACTTCCCTTCTACCAATTTAGCTGCAATGATAAATGTCTCTGATCTTACACCACCTCCAGATTCTCATACTGAAAGTAAATAAACACTTATCCACAAAGCAAGGAAGGTAGATAAGTGTATTTTTTTTCATTTATATAGGGTTTTAATATATATACCTAGTGCTTATAATCTCCTCTTTCCAGTGTAGGCCACTATATTCTGGAACTGCCTCAGTTATCAATACAAGGACAAATAGTAGGACGTCACAAGTTAGACCTTACTCTGTTGTTGGCTCTAAAAATGCTTACATATACACTCTAGAATGGGTATATTTCTTGTCATTGGGTAAATTATTTTCTATCATAAATAATTCGTGGGCTAACGGTGGTGTTCTAGTAACATCACCCCATGTTGTAGAAGGCGGGATGAATTCATCATATATTTCCCCTAGAATGGGAATTCCAACTATTTGGTAAACATCACAGTGGCTAATACCAACTTCACTGTGCATAAAATGAAAGGAATTCATTTGTGGAATCCATTGGCTCAGTAATTCAAGAATGAAATCATTTTTTATATAAACATAAGTTTTCCCCATCCTGATAGCTTTGTAGATATGAACATCTGATAACTCTTTTCTAAATTCTGCAAAAATCCGACGTACCCAAAATGCCCACATCCTCTCGGTTTTTACACCACCTCCGGAACGATGGTCCCAATCTTCATTTCAAACATTATATTGATATATTTGAGAAGCCTAATGTTAGGACCCGTCCCCCGAGGCTTGTGTCATGACTACCCCAAGCCCGCCTTCCATAGGCTAGGGGATGGCAACTAGCACCAAAGGCGTAAATCCCTAAATCTGGGAAGGCATTGCATTTATAAAGTGTAAGTGCACACAACATAGTATGAGATAGAAGTAAAAAACTAAGAAAAACTATATACAAATGAGTGCTGAAAAGTAAAAGGGGTTAGCAATACAAGCCCAACAGGAAAGTACAAGTATATCTGAAAAACAAGTACAAATGAAGAAAAGGTAAAGCAGCTAATGGGTCGTCCTCTGATGATTCCGACCTGAAGTGTAGGTACAGATAGCCTCCTTAACACTCCACATACATCAGTATCCTCCATGTACCGACTCATCATAAGGTCCACCTCCGGGTATCGTCCAGTCCTGCTACTATGATCCTCAGTCAGCGCTGTCTGTTGTCTGCAACCAACACAATGAGTTGTGGGTATAGCCCGTGATGGGGTGAGTATAATGATACTCAATAGGGACCCTGATACCATCAAGGTCTCACAAAATCCAACAAGGATAAACCACTAATCATGAAATCAAATGATAACCCCACTTAGGTATATGCCCATACATATACCTATGTTATATAATAATTCATCTTGGTCATGAGGTAAACCCAAAAAGATACTGACTCAGATCTCTAGGATTTTACTCTAGGGATAGTATCAATATAAACCCTTAGATATTGAAGAATCCTCCTCTATCTAGTATAGTGGGTCTGCCGCATTACACAGAGGCACTTCCCACTAACCTTGGACTGCTGAGGTACTGCTCCTATTGAGTATCGTGGGTCTGTCGTGCTCAAACAGAGGCACTCCCCACTGAGGGTCTGCCACACTCACACAGAGGTGCTCCCCCTTGTAGCCTGCTGAGGTACTCCTCCTGTCGAGTACTTTGGTTCTACCGTGACACCAAGGTGCTCCCCACTACGGATCTGTCGTGGCACCATGGAACTCCCCGCTGGGGTAGTAGAATCACTCCGAGTCAAATGGTCAGCAGTCGTCAGGTCTCAGCCAGCTACAATGTTCCTGCAAAAATGCTCGACCACTCCCAGTAGATCTGCTCCACAAGCTACTGGTCGATGCTACAACTTCCACAAAGTCCCACAAAGATTTATCTCAAAATTCCACCACGTCATAGAGGTCTCAACGCAACTGACGGCGTGTCAGTCTGACATCAGGTCTGTTAGTTATTAGCAGTTTAGTCCCGAGGGCCCGGTTGGATTCGTGTATGATCCAACCTGATCGTATCTCAACATTACCTAGACCTCTAGTGGGGTATACTCAAAAGGACCATCGCGCTCCAAGAAAACTAGCGCCGCTGATGGTTCATCAAACGTTCGTCCGGTGCCAAAGATATAGCCAAAGAAAATAAAGCGGTCAGTAGTGGGCCCGGGTCCGGTCCGACCCAGTCGGACCGACTCGACCCAACCAAGTCTGGGCCGACCCGGTTTGGGTCGACCCAATTATACTTGTTGGGTATGGCCCGACCCATTGATCACGCAAGCCTGTTAGGTTCGGCCCGGCCAACTGGGCCCAGCCCAGTCGGCCACGAGGGTGGTTCGGCCCGGGCTTGGGGTCTGTTCGGCCCGGAGCATTGCGAGGGCACGACCGGGCCGGTTAGGCTAGGGCACCGCGTGGGGGCCAGGACACTGTCTCGGATGGGAGGCCGTGAGGCAGTCGGGACACCATTTTGGCCGGGTGGCTGTGAGGGAGTCAGTACACTGGCTCGGCAGGGAATTCGTGAGGAAGCAGGGACACCGGCTCGGCTGGGTGGCCGTGAGGGAGCCGAGATGTCTGTTCAGCCAGGAGGCTACGAGGGGGGCCTGCTCAGGGAGGCGCACTGAGGTTGGTAGGCGATCCGGTTCAAGGAGTTGCGTGAGGTGCACGCTGAGGCTAGAAGGTGGGCCGGCAACGTTCAGCCAGGCAGGGTGTGGCCAGGCTGGCCGGTTGCCGGGAGGTAGCTGGGAGGGCCGGTTCGGTGCGGCTCAGGCCAGTGTGGGCCAGAGGTGTGTGGCCAGGAGTACCGGAGCACCGCGGGGCTGGCACAGTTTATGGAGCCCGTGGGTAGCATAGCATTTGTCATCACCGCCTTCGTAATTCTGTCGGCTCATTACAATGTCGAAGTTCATCATAAACTCGATCGATGGAGGGGTCGGGCCATGTTGGATTATCCCACAACCTCTATGTTTAGGGTGGTATCAATTGGGTCATGAAAGAAGTACGATGAAAAACAATTATTTTACAATCTCCACATCAATTCCTTTCTAACCTAATATGAGAAAATAAAAGGGATAATACACAAATAACACCCCCTACCTTTTATTGTCGGTCATCGACATTGAAGTCGCGGGAAAAAGATGAAGGTGTTCATCGTTAATTGTGTCTACTACATGCTTCCAATCCCAAGTTGTGTCGGCTATGGAAGACACTCCACATCTATAGGAACTGAAGAACTAAGTCGAAGAAGGATCGTCATCGGCGTTCTTCGTTCTTCGTTCTTCTTTGGGAGAGTTCTTATCATCCCATGCTCTCCTCTTCCATAACTTCCACCCAAATTCCAAAGTTGTGCCAAATAATAGATTTGAGAATATGTTAATTCATTAGGAAGAATTCAAAAAGAATGAATTAATTACTAGGCTCCACCAAATTAATGGGAAGGGTTGGCACTAATTAATTAGGGGATTTGGCATAATAGAATTAAAGGGAAGGTCAAGAGGCTCTCCCTCATTAATGAGGGAGAGTTTAGAGGTTCTACTGTCTTCCATCAATAGGGGTTTAAGCCCAGTGTGGATCCCATGTCGTAACCTCTCGCAGGAGGTTATATTCAGGTGGGACCCACCACCATAACCTCTAATGAGTGTTTAAGGTGTGGTGGTCCCACCTCCAACTTCTATGAGGAGGTTTTAACCACCAATCACCCACACGGTGGCTCAAATAAAATAAAGTGAAGCTCAGTTTATTTTATTAATTTCCATGAAAACACAAAAATAAAATTTTAATCTCAACTCACTACTGTCGAAGTGAAAGTCTTCTTAAGAGAATACTGACATTCCAAGTTTAATGGTACCCTCAGATTTCATTTCTGAGCATCGTTTCAAAATTTATAAAAACTTGCTTGTATGTTTACTAAATGAACTCGAACAAAACATCAGAAATTGTTTATGGGAACACCGGGCCTCAGAATCATGCGCCGTTAGTTTTCACGGACTCTTAAAATTCCTATTTATTTTTTAAAAAAAATCCACATAATTTCTGGGTCTTTACATTATCCACACCGCAGGGCTTTACGTCCCCATAAGATACAACTTGAACTAAGGGAACAAGTGGGGGTACTAAGAATCTGAGCCTCCTACTCCCATGTTCTCTCTTAGAGGTTCTGGTGCATCCAGTGAACATTCACCAGAGGACTTGCACCAGAGGTATCGACCGTCCATATAGGACAAAATCCTGTCGATCCTCAATCTCCACAGAAACCTCTATAATAGTCGCCCCATCGTCGACGTCCAGCTCTCTATAGTCGATGATGTGAGAAGGGTCGTGCACGTATCTCCTCAGCTGAGATACATGGAAGACGCCATGCACTCAGTAAAACTGAGGTGGATGAGCTAAGCTGTAAGCCACAACGCCAACTCTGCTGAGGACCTGAAAAGATCCGATGAATCTTGGAGATAACTTTCCACCTTGGCCAAATCTCCATAGACCTCATCGAGGTGAGACCCGTAGAAAGACATGGTCTCCATCCTCAAACTCCAAAGGTCTCTGTCTTCAGTCAGCATACGACTTCTTCATACTCTATGTAGTTTCCATTTTCTCCTGGATTATCTGCACCTTCTCTGTGGTAGCTCATACCATCTCTGGTCCCACTGGTGCTGAATCCCCAGGGTATGTCCAGTACAAGGGTGATCTGTAAGATCGCCCGTATAACCCAACAAAATGTGCCATCCCTATGGTGGAGTGATAACTGTTATTGTATGAAAAATCCACCAATAGTAAGTGATCCTCCCAACTGTGACTGAAGTTGAGGACACAAGCATGCAACATGTCCTCGAGGGTCTAAATGGTCCGCTCAGTCTGACCATCCGTCTGATGATGGAAGGTGGTGCTCAAATGAAGCTGCGTCCCAAAAGCCTCCTGAGACCCCTTCCACAGTCGAGAAGTAAACTATGCGTCACGATCGGAGACAATAGATGAAGGTACTCCATGTAGCCACACAATATCCTGCACATAGAGGCGTCCCAAGCTCTCTACTGAACCCTAATCTCTGATCTGTAGGAAGTGGGACAACTTGTTGAGTCAGTCAATGATCACCCAAATCGAGTCATGAACCCTAGATGTACGTGGAAGTCTTGTCATGAAGTCCATGGATATCCCATCCCACTTCCACTCTGGGAACTTTAAATGTTGAACCAAGCCTACTGGTACCTGGTGCTCTGCTTTCACTTGCTAACAAGTGAGGCATCGAGAGACAAACTACGCTACCGACTTTTTCATTCCTGGCCACCAGTGCTGACGTCGAAGGTCCTGGTACATCATCACCACTCCTGGATATACCGCTAGAGGGGATGTGTGGAACTCCATCAACACTTCCACTTGAGGTGACACTGGTACCATAGTACATCCTCTAAAGAGGATGACGTGCTCCCCACCTTTAGAAAATCCATCAGGTTCCTGCCCTATGGATATCTGAGCATGTCATGTCTCACAGTCAGCGTCCACATGTTGTGCCTCCCTGACTCGCTGAAGAAGATGGGGAGTGACTGTAAGAGACTGTAGAAAGGCTGCTTCATCTCTATCCACAACGTATATCTATAATGCAGCCAGCTACTCTGTCGCCTCTACTAGCAGTTGCATACCAGATCTCCTACTGAGTGCATTTGCTACAACGTTACTCTTCCTAGGAGTATATACTATCTCAAATTCAAAGTCCTAGAGGAACTCAAGCCATCACAATTTTCTCAGGTTCAGTTACTTCTAAGAGAAGATATACCTGAGACTCTTGTGATTGAGTTCACGATAAAATTCTTACCCATCAGATAGTGTCCCCACATCTTCATGTCGAATACCACTCCTGCTAACTCCGGGTCTTGGGTAGCGTAGTTTTTCTAATTCTGTCTCAGTTGACGAGAACCATATGCGATCACTGATCACTCCTGCATCGGGACACACCTGATTCTGGTCCCTGATGCATTGGAGTAGACTACATACCCTAAGAATTCCTCTGGAAGCCTCATAATGGGGGCACTAGTCAGATACTATCTCAGCTCCTGAAAGATTTGTTGGCATCCCTCCGACCACATGAAGGGTTTTCCCTTCTCCTTCATGGCTGATAGGGGTGCTGCAACTCTGTAAAATTCTAGTACAAATATCGGGCAGTAACCATCCAAACACAGAAAACTCTGTAGCTACGTCACACTCCTGGGTGGCTCCCAATCATGTACCGCCTCAATATTTTCTGGATCCACTGCAACTCTAGCCTCCGTGATGACATTTCCCAAAACGTGAACCTCTCGGATCCAAAACTGGCACTTCGAGTGATTACCATAAAGATGGTGCGCTCAGAGTGTGTCCAGTACTACCCAAAAATGGTAGGCATGTTCCTCCTCAGTAGTCGAGTAGACAAGAATATTTTCGATGAAGACTATGACAAAGAGATCGAGGTAAGGCAAGAAGATCCTGTTCATGATTCCCATGGACACTTTTGGAGCGTTGGTTATGATGAAAGGCATAACCAAGATCTTGTAGTGGCCGTACCTACATCTGAAAGTCGTATTCTGAACATCCTCGTGTCGAACTCTGAGTTGGTGATAGCCTGATCTGAGGTCTATCTTTGAGAACAACCGTGCTCCCTTCAGCTGATCAAATAGGTCGTCAATCCTCGAGAGTGGGTACTTGTTCGTCACGGTCACCTGGTTTAGGTGACGATAGTCGACACAAATCCTCAAGCTCTCATCCGCCTTCTTGGAAAATAGAATCAAGGCTACCCAGGTAGAAACACTTGGCCAGATGAATCCCTTCCCCGACAAGTCCTCTAGTTATGCCCACAACACGCGAAGCTCAGCAGGAGCCATCTGATATGCTAGTATAGGTATCAGTGCCTTTCTGGGGTATAGGTCAATGTATAGTTCCACCTCTCTACTAGGAGGTAGACCTAGAACATCATCATGGAAAACATCCGTATTCTGGTCCACCACTATAGGATAAGTCAGACTCTCCATATTAACTGCTCTGAGGGTAAGGCAAGACAAATAATGAGTCATCGGATGCACCCTTCAAGTAAGTTCGTCCTGTGATGAAAAGGCTCCCTTCTCACCGGTGAAGGTAAACCTAGTCCCATCCGTGTAGACACACCACACTTTTCACCGAATACAGTTGATCTGAGCATGGACTGTAGATAACCAGTCCATACCCAAGATGACATCGTAAGGCCTTGATGCCACTATGAGGAGATCCCAGTTAAAGCTCTCTTCTCCTAGAATAAGATCACACTACCGAAACTAGTGTGTAATCATCGAGTCTGATCCCATAGGAGTATCTAGCCGTAAGGGCTCTGTCGGAATCTCCGAGATCCGAACGAGGGCAGTGGTAATGAAAGAGTGACTGACACATGTGTCTATAAGAACTTTATCTAAGGTGGAGTAGACATAGATCATACCTCGAATCACCTAAGGAGTGCCATGATTGTAATCCTCAACTACCTGAAGCTGATATCTCGCCTATCCACCTTCTCTCTATGGTCAGGGTGGACCTCCTGGTTGTGGTGGTGGTGGTAACACCTCGAAACATCACCCACCACCAGCTACTTGACCAGCTCCCCTACCACGTCCTCCTGCTCCCTACGGACCACCTCGATTGAATCTCTACCTATGAATGGTCGGTCCTTCGACTGTCTGATGATCATTCGAATGGCGGTTCAGATATTCACAATCCATGTGACCATGCCCACCACATGAGTAACACTACCTGCTCCTGGCATGTGTGTCTCTGCCCCGGGTGCCCCGTACAACTGATCCTGAGTCATGCGGTTGTCCACCCATGGGTCTGGTCCTCTTGGACCTTTACAACATCTGTCTACTACCATCTATAGAACACTCTGCTGCATGTCGGCTAGTGGTGGGTCTCACTGCTGGAGACTGCTCAGCAAGAAAACTCTCCACTAAGAGGGCTCGCACCAACACCCCTGCCATGGTCGGGATGCTGAGGGAGATTATCGAAGCCTTGATCTCTCACCTATGCCTCTGCTCGAAGTTCTGTGCCCTGAATAATGAGTATTGCACCATATCGGTGGAGTAGCACTAGAGGTCGGTGAACATCATTGAGTACTGTGTCACCATCATTCTACCCTACTACAGAGGAAGTATCTCCTGTATTTGTACTGCACGTAGGATTGCTGGGAAAAAATCTGCCCGAAACAGTCTCTCGAAGTCTTCCCAGAGTATTGTCACCTCATCATGCACCTGGAGCATCAGGCTCCACCATCTGCCTACTGCTGCCTGTAGAAGGCTGGTAGCAAGAATCCCCATGAAACATACTGGTGTCCCTACCAGTAGGAAGACTCTCACCACAGCCTCCAGTCAATCCTCAGCCGCCTAAGGGTCCATATCTCCCCTGAACCTGGGTGGCCTATGGAATTGTAACATGTGCAAAGCGCTCAAGCAGAATGAATTGTCTGTTGCTGGGGCAGGTGGTATCACTGGCCTAATAGGGAGTGGTACCGCTGGTGCCTCTGCTTGAAAAGGGCCCTGCACCGAGGCCTCATCACTCGATGGGATAAGTGTGGATAAAACTCTCGGGAATCTCGCTGGTCATTTGCAGGGAGGCAACCTGAATAAAACAAATGTGACACTGTCTAAGATTATACCTGGTGAGCTGACCTGGTTGAGCTGACTTAAAGAAAAACTTTTGAAAACACACATGCAATCAGTGTTTTCATGCACTGAGTTGGAATTCAGTAGTCAGGGTCCTGGTGTATAGATACGTCGGCTGCCGCACCAACACTGGACTCCCTGAACTGAAAACCACACTCAGTACCCGTAACACTATTACTTCATAGAAAAGAAAGACCAGAGTCCTAAGTTCTACATTAGAACAGACTCCTTTGATACCTATTTGTCACGACCCATACCCTGTGGCTCATGCCGTGACTACCCCAATCCCACCTTCCATAGGCCATGGGATGGCGGCTAGCACGAAAGACGTAAATCCCTAAATCTGGGAAGGAATTGCCTTTGTAAAGTGTAAAAACACACAAAAGAGTATGATTTGGAAGTAAAACACTAAGAAAAACTGTATACAATGGAGTGATGAAAAGTTGAAGGGCCTGGAAATATAATCATAATAGGAAAGTAAATGTACAACTAAAAAACAAGTACAACAGACGAAATGGTAAAGAAGCTACTGGGTCATCCATTGAGGATTCCTACCAGAAGGGTAAGTATAGATAACCTCTTCTGCACTCCACGTCTGTCAGTCTCATCTGTGTACTAAATCGTCATGAGGTCCACATCCGGGTACCATCCAGTTCTGCTACTCTGATCCTCAGTCAGTGCTTTCTGTCTTCTGTAACCAACACAATGAGGTGCAGGCATAGCCCATGCAGGGGTGAGTATAACAGTACTCAGTAGGGACCCCAAGACCCTCAAGGACTCAAAAAATCCAACAAGGATAAACCAAAAATAATGATATCAAAAAATAACCCCACTTAGGTATATTCCCAGACATATACCTAAGTTATCAAGTAATCCATCTCAATGATGAGGTAAACACAAAAAAGTTACTGACTTAGCACAACTAGTATTTTACTCTAGGGATAGTATCAATCTGAACCCTCGGCTGTTGGAGAAATCCTCCTCTATCGAGTACAGTGGGCCTACTGCATCACACAGAGATGCTTCCCACTAACCTTGGACTGTTGAGGTACTCCTCCTTTCGAGTATCATGGGTCTTCCACACTCACACAGAGGTGCCCCCCCCCCTCGTAGCCTACTAAGGTACTCCTCCTATCGAGTATCGTGGTTCTGACAAAACGCCAAGTCGCTCCCCACTACGGGTCTTCTGTGACACCATGGCACTCCCCACTGGGCTAGTAGAATCACTCCGAGTCAAACGGTAAGCAATCGTCATATCTCATCCAGCTACTAGGTTCTCGCACAAATGCTCGCTCATTCCTGGTAGATCCACTCCATGAGCTCCTGGTCAATGCTCCAACTGCCACGAATTCCCACGAATAAGTAACTCAAAGGTCCGCCACATCATAGAGGTCTCAATGCAACTAACGGCGCGTCAATCAGATGCCCGGTATGTGAGTTATTAGCCTTTTAGTCCCAGGGGCCTGGTTGGATTCTTGTACGATCCAACCTGATTGTATCTCAACATTACCCTGAACTCCAGTGTGGTATACTCAATGAGACCGTTGTGCTCCATGAAAACCAGTGCTACCGACAGTTCGTAAAAAAGTCATCCAGTGCCAAAGATATGGCCAAAGAAAGTAAAGGGGTCAGTAGTGGGCCTGGGTCTAGTCCGACGCCGTCAGACCAACTCGGCCCAACCCAGTCTGGGCCAACCCATTCTGGGTCGACCTGGTCAGAACTGTTGGGTATGGACTGACCCATTGAGTGGGCCATCCTGTTAGGTTCGGCCTGACCCACTGGGCCCAGCCCCGCAGGCCGCGAGGGTGGTTAGGCCCGAGCTTGGGGGCAATTTGGCCCGGAGCGTCGCAAGGGTGCGACCCGGCATGGCTCGGACCAGAGGGAACAACCGAGCAAGTTCGGCTAGGGTGTCGTGAGGGGGACGAGACACTGGATCGTCCAGGAGCCCACAAGGAGGCTGGGACACCGGCTCGGCTAGGTGGTCACGAGGGGCCCGGGACGCCGGCTCTGCCGAGAATCCGTGAGGAGGCAGGGACACCAGCGCGGACGGGTGGCCTTGAGGGAGCCGGGATGCCGACTCGACTGGGAGGTCATGAGGGGGGCCGGCTCAGGGAGGCACGCAGGGCGCACAGAGGCATGAAGGTGGGCCGGTTCAGGGAGGCGCACGGGGCCCGCACAGAGGCTGGCAGGCCGGTCGGTGGTGTTCGGCCATGCAGGGTGCGGCCAGGTAGGCCGACGGATGGGAGGTGGCTGGGCTGGCTAGTATGGCGTGGCTCAGGCCAATGTGGGCCGACGGTGTTTGGCCGGGAGCACTGGAGCACCACGGGGGAGGCACAGTTCGCAGAGGCCGCGGGTAGTGCAACCTTTTTCATCACCGCCTTCGTTATTCCCTCGCCTCATCGCCATGCTGAAGTTCATCATAAACAAGATCAACGGAGGGGTCGATCCATGTTGGTTTGGCCCACACCCTCTATGTTTAGGGTGGTATCAATTGGTTCATCAAATATGTATGATGAACAATAATTATTTTACAATCTCCGCATCGATTCCTTTACAACCGAAGATGATAAAATAAAAGGGATAATACAGAAATAAATCCCCCTACCTTTGATTTTCGATCATAGACATTGAAGTCACGGGAAAAAGACGAAGGAGTACATCATTCGTTGCATCTGCCGCATGCTTCCAATCCCAAGTTGTGTTGGATATGGAAGATGATCTACGTCGATAGGATCCGAAGGAGGAAGTCGATGAAGTATCACCGCCGTTGTTCTTCATTCTTCGTTCTTCATTGGGATAATTCTAATCCTCCCAAGCTCTCCTCTTCCCGAACTTTCACCCAAATGCCAAAGTTGTTACAAATAATAGATTTGAGTATCTATTAATTCATTGGAAAGAATTCAAAAAGAATGAACTAATTACTTGGATCCAAAAAAATTAATGTGAAGGGTTGGAACTAATTAATTAGGGGAGTTGGCATAATTTAATAAAAGGGAAGGTCAAGAGGCTCTCCCTCATTAATAAGGGAGAGTTGAGAGGTTTTAATCTATTCCATCTATAGGGGGTTAAGCCTCGTGTGGTCCCCACGTCATAACCTCTCACGGATGGTTATGTTTGGGTGGGCCCCACCACCATAACCTCTCATTGTAGGTTAAGGTGTGGTGGTCCCACCTCTAACATCTATGAGGAGGTTTTAACCACCAATCAACCACATGGATGATCAAATAAAATAATGTTAAGCTCACTCTATTTTATTACATTCCATGAAAACCCAAAAATAATCTTTTATTCTCAACTCACTACTGTCAAAGTGAAAGTCTTCTTAAGAGAATACTGGTGCTACAAGTTCAACGGTGCCCTCAGATTTCAGTTTCGAGCACCGGTTCAAAAGTTATAAAAACTTGCTTGTACATTTACTGAACATACCCGAACCAAACTTCAGAAATTGATTCCAGGCACACCGGGCCTCAGAATCATGTGCCGTCAGTTTTCACGAACTCGTAAAATTTCAATGTATTTAAAAAAATCCACATAATTTCTGGGTATTTATACCAGAAAATTGGAATCATAAAAATGCAGTCTTGGATCTACAACATTATCCTTCATATCAAGAGTGCAATCACTATGATGAAGAATGAAAATAATAGGGACTATTACTTCTTGTATTGGAACCCCCTTGCACTTATATTCATGCAGTTACAGTTTTCATATTGAAGAAAACAATTCTTTGGAAATTACTTCTATATAGATAGAACATGGGTGTCTGGCAAAAGCCCATGCTCGTACAAGGGTAAGTAAGGACTTGCTGGATAATCACACTGGTATGGAATTAGACTTTTCCACAAACCCGAAATAGTACTTTCAATATTGTTGTAATAGTCTGGTTTGATGATCTTTATCATTTAATTTTGGCGAGCCTTAGCTTTTTCAGTATGGGTCATCAAATGAGTCATTCTTTCCTGAAAAGAAATTACCAAGAATCCAGGTCAGAACTTTAAAGAGGAAATCCAATTTTTTTGGTAATGGACACTATTTCTCGTAGGTCCTTCGATGAGGCCTGTTGCGTATGTTCTTCGATGAGGTATGTCGCATAGGTCCTCTTACAAGGATCTTAGTGCAACTCTATTGTTGAATTCCTTTGGTGTATCTCCATCATGTAAATAATTTTACCTTGAAGAAATTTCAGAGAAATTACATAAGAGCACAATGCGATGAAGCTGAGAGAACGAGCTATGCAATGAGAGCCACAATTTTTTTTGAGAAATCACATGTGAAGAAATCGTGAAGGATGAGACCTATTTATAGGAAACTAAAGACCTATGTGTTAGGATTGTGTGAAACTGCTTTGTGTCGTACCTCTGTGAAGCATCTACATAGAAAACATACATTTTTCAGTAATCCATCCATGATCTTTTTTCTCAAACTTTTCTCCTTATGATTCGACCATATTTTGATTTTTTGGATCCAATCCTGAGGGGGGCTTTTGTTAACAATACTTGAGAAAATAACTAAAAACTTTATGAAGAATAACTCTAGATATTTTAGATCCCAAATCTAGGTTCAAAGAGTACCATGGAAAATCATCAATACTCCTAGAGAGCTTCACGATAGAGTAGCTTCATAGGCCTACAAGTCCGATCTACATAGACGACCTTCATGGTTGACCTACACGACATATCTCTGACCCCCGAAGATGTTTTGTACACCTATGTGGAGCACCTTCATGACAGATCTGCGTGAAGTACCTACGTAAGCAACATATCTTTGGACAAGCCTCATTTGTGCCTATAAATAGAGCCCTTGGGCTCCCCATTCGAGGACTAAAAAAATGTGAAAGACTCTATGAAACTCCCATTGCGTAGCTCTTTCGCCTAGATCATTCAAATTTTCTCAGGTAGATCTCTAGACCACGAGAGAAGAGATAATTAAATGGTATAAGCATGTTTTGATGTTCTTCACATTCTTCAGTCATCATCTATACCTGCGTGCCATACCAATGTGGTACAACAAAGCAAGGTACCTACGCAGTATACTTGCGTGAGGTACCTATGCGACCAACTCAAGTAACCTTTTTAAAATCCATTTATGGTAGGTTATACCCTTCCTTGTTTCCCTTATCTGAAAGGGACTAAGTTGAAGCATCTACCAAAACCTCCTAACTTATCAAACTTTTGGGAAGGGCACATCGGTTTTTCTCTTATCTGGGTTTGTATTTCTGCAGTTAGATTTTTTCCATATTTATTTAACAATGGGGTTAGGATTCATGAAATGTGTGTGGGTTTGTATACCCATATTCACATTGATGTTTCTCCTAGAAACAGTGTTTTGAAGTTCCTAGATTGGAGGAGGGTTGGGTTCTAACCTCTCTTTTCTCAAAGAGGTGACCCAGAACCTCAGATCTCTAGTAGGGAAGGTATAGTTCACACTTACATTTCTGCACAAGAAAAAGAGAAGTCTCCCTTTCCTACCGGGATCAATTTTAGGGAAACCATCCTGCTGTAAGCCCCTCACCTTCAATCCTTCCTCATTACATTGGACCCTTTTCCAATATAAATAGAACAGTGGGAAAGCTTGTAGCCTCACCCTCTTCCACGGTCGGCATTCCCTCTTCCATTAGCAGAAGAGGAAAAGTGTAAAGTGTCATTGTTGAATATTTTAAATCCTCTTTTTTATCACACATAGCATGAATCACATGGGATTATAGTTATAAGGTGGTTACAAAATGTGCACAAACACTAAACAAAGGCCTTCTTTTTCAGGAAGTAATCCCAAAATCAAATTTCTCATAGAACCATACTCTCTTATGAGATATATTGACCTATGTGGGATTTGATTCCCATTAAGATGGGATACATAGGAAGCCTCCTTGAGGTTCAAACCCAACACATCAAATCAACCCTTTTCTCCTTGGGCCCTATTCCCAATAGGTTCTAATCCTACTTGGACACTCTTATCCTTTCCATGTTCCTCGATCTTCTCCAGCGTAAGTCCCACACTAATTTTGACTAATAACCTTTCTCTTAGAGGTCCTTATCACATGACCTTAAAAGGTATGATGTGTCCGATTAAGCTACATAAAACTATGAGGGTTTTGATTCCATTCACAAGGATACAAAGGTAGCCCATTTTACGAGAACGATCCCAAGATCAAAACAAACCTTCATCTCCCTGTATGAAAATAAATTCTAGAGTTCCCCATAGAGTGGATTAAAAACTAGTATCATCAAAATTATGTTTAAAAGAATCCCTAATCGGTAAATTAGAGGATACCATTGATGGAGAAAATAAAATACATACAGATGTTTCCATTGATGAAGAACCTTGAATGCATAATGATGATTCTAAATTTTACACATGTTAATAAGTGATTGTAAATTACAAGGGATACTTATGATTTACTTTGTGAATTAATTAGGATTCTTGAAAATATATTAAATTTACAAATAGAGTCCTAGAGTAGATAGTAATTCCCCCAAAAAGGGTGTGATGAGTTCGAACTCCCATCCTCTCGACCAATGCACGTTCTTAAGTAACATGATGTTCAAACATAATGAACTCATGCCTTTGTAAAGACAATCCCCTTTGGATAAAGAACTATTGGAAGTTCCTGGTTTCATGAATAAATCCAATGGAAACTGACTGGAAATAGTGATTCTTAAAACTATAACACATATTTCAAGGAACTAAGAAACAATGACACATCAAGGTTTTTCACCCTCTCAAAATACATATCAGTGGATAATGGTTTTGGAGAAACATAAAATTATTGTGATCCATTAAATGAATTTTAAGTCTTTTATTAGAGGGATCCATAGGAAAAAAAATTATATGACCCATGTATATTGTTTTCCTCCCATGATGTAATTAAAAATATGAATTCAGTAGTTTTTAAATTTGACATGCTTTATTCCCCTTAACACTGTATCCAAACAAATTTCAATATGCTGGGAAGTCATTTATAGTGAACATAAGCACAAAATGCAGTTGAAAATATTCCATTTTATAAGAATCATACACCCTAATACCATCCTCCCATAAAAGTTTAAAATCATCAATCAATGGTGACAAGAAAACATCAATATCATTCCTGGATTTCCTCGGACAAGATATCATTATACTCAACATGACATATTTGTGTTTCATAAAAATTTCAAGAGAGAGGTTGTAAATTACCAATAAAACTGGTCATGAACTATGTGTGCTACTAAGGGATCGGTATGGATTCATTCCATCTGTGCACAACCCAAGTCTGAGATTTCTAATTTTATTTCGAAATGTAGGATACTACTCATCAATTTTCTTCCATTGTGGACAATCAGCTGGATGTCGTATTTTTCAGTCACATATCCACCCATCATCATGCCATATTATCCTTTTTTTCATCTTCTGAATTAGCAAATAAATGTTTCAAATGATGAATTATAGGAATATACAAAAATATCTTGTTAGGGGTCTTGGTAATCTCTACATTAACCTGTGATTTTTCTTTCAACTTATATCATGATGTCCCACATTTAAGACACTCTAAAAAAATTCATATTCCTTCCTTTATATCATACATTCATTTAGATAAGCATGAATTTTATTGTATCCCAATACATTTAGGCATAATATTTTCTAGGCCTTATAATGTGAATCTGGAAGACCATTGTCTTTTGGAAGAATGTCTTTCAACAATTGAAGCAGCTCTATAAAACTTTTGTCACTCCATCCATGTTTCACCTTCATGATAATCAATCATAACAATGTCAAAAAAAACCAAAAAATCCATAAATCCAAGATATAATGGTTTTTCATCATCACCATATTGACCCAAAACTATTGTTTCTATCTCAATTTGTTTTGTTACAATATCACAAATCATTTCATTAATTCCATCGGAGTTACCATCTTGGAAATCATCATCACCAGTAGATCTGAAATTGTGTACAGTTTCACTAGCCCAAATCCAAGGGCTATAACTCGGATTAAAAACCTGAAAAATCAGACGATCTTTAATGTCTCTACTTTTCAACTTCTTCATATTCAAACATTTCATGCATGGGCAGAAAAATATGTCACTTCTGGGAACATTTAGTTTAGAAAATTCCAAAAAGGCATCAACACCTTCCTCATATTCATTACTCATTCGATGTGACATAATCCAACTTCGACTAATTATTACCTATAAAAAATATCAAAATTATACATATTGTTAAGATAATCTAATTTTATATTTATATGAAAAATATCATATTTTGAAAGTAAAACAATTTTGAAATATAAAACAAATCTATGCATATTTGAAAAATATATGCATGAAAATTATTTTAAAAAGAAAATATAGTTAGATATAATAGTTTTAATTCATCTTGGATCATTTATTCTTAAGTTATAGAAAGAATACATTCTGGTAAAACTGGATACCAAATTCACCCTTCTGTAAACCAAAAATATAAAGTATAAATATTAAAATATGTATAAATTCACTACTGAAAATTACACCTATCTTAATGATTTGAAACCACTGGGATATCCCCTAAAACCATTGGGATTGATTATCCCAATGGTTTGACGCACCGTTGTAATGGTGGTCATTGTAATAGCCCTATACCAAAGGTTCTACAGGAATCATTGGTATAGACTGCTCGAAGTTAATATATTCCAACGATTTCAATGAAACCATTGGGATATATATATATATACCAAGGGGGTGTCCAAGGGGGTACGGGGATGTCCAGGGGGTGGGGGGGGGGGCTTTCCAAGGGGGTATGGGCAGTCCAAGGGTGTACGGGGCTGTCCGGGGTGTCCAAGGGGTAGGGGGTGTCCAGGGGGTGGGGGAGTGGTGTCCAGGGGGTGAGGGGGTTGTCCAACCATCTACCCCATTGGACACCCTCATGCCATTGGACACCCCTTGGACACCACCACCCCTGGATAACCCCCACCCCCTGGACACCGCCACCCCCTCGATACCCTCGACCCCCTGGACATCCCACTCACCCCCTGGACACCACCCCATACCCTACCCCCTTGGACACCCCACCCCTGGATAGCCCCATCACCCCCCATACACCCCCACCCACCCCCTAGACACCCCTACCCACTTTTATAGCCCCCTCACCCCCTAGACACCACCCCCACCCCCTTGGAAACCCCCTAGACACCACCACCCCTTGGACAGCCCCCCAACCCTCAGACAGTCCCCACCCCTCTGGACAACCCCCATGGACACCCTGCACCCCCTGGACACCAACCCCACCCTCTACCCCCATAGACACCCCCTGGAAACCCCCATCCCCCTGAACAGCTCCTCACCCCCTGGACACCACCCTCACCCCTGGACACCCCGACCCCTTGGAAAACCCCCTCACCCCCATGGACACCACCACCACCCCCTTGGACACCCCATGGAGACCCCCCCCCTTTGGACTGCCCCCCAACCCACCGCTCTAGACCACCCCCACCCCCTAGACACCCCCACCCCCTAGATATCGCCTTACTCCCCTAGACACCACCCTCACCCCCTGGACACCCCTACCCCCTTAGAAAGACCCCTCACCCCTAGACACCCCACCCCTTTGGACTGACCCCCTTAGACACCCCCACCCCTTGGACACCCCTACCCCCTTGTATATCCCTCTCACCCCCTTGACACACCACCCCCTATACACCACCCCCACCCCCTTAGACACCCAACCCCCTTGGACATCCCTCGCACACCCGGAACACTACCCCCACCCCCTTGGACACCCTAAGGACACCCCCCACCCCCATGGACAGCTCCCCCACCCCCTGTACACCCCCACCCACTTTGACAACCCCCACCCCCTTGGACACCCCCAGTACATGCACACACACATGATGGAACACACAAAAATAATAAACTTGCATGATATCACTTACATAGTTTATATTACCAGAAAAGAATTTAGAACTATATAAAAGAAGACTATGAAACATACCTGATAGGAAGAATAATGATAGAAAAATAACATCTCAAAAATTTAGTTTATGGCATCGCGATAAAAAAAAGAAACTGAGCTGTGTGAGGCTTACTGGAGTGTTGTTAGTCGACTTGATAGATCTTGTGATAATAAAGATGATGAATGATATTGGAAAAATGAGGCTAGAGGGAACGACTTTGAAGAATCATTTCTAGGTTTTCCATGAGAGAGAGGCGAGTCATAGGTCTCCTCATCGAAGAAAACAGAATTACTGAATATGGCATGCGATAAATCATTTAAAAGTTTTATCACATTAGTTATCTAATAACCGATGTGATAAAAAAATTTATTTTTATAATGTCAGTTATTTAATAACCGACATTATAAATGGTGTTTTGTCACGTCGGTTTTTTTTATAACCTACTTGATAAATTGCTGAGATTTTATTTATCACGTCTTTTATTTTATAACCGACATGATAAAGTGTCCAAATTCGATATTTCACATTGGTTATAAAATAACCGACCTGATAAATAAAGTCTCAGTATTTTTTAAGTTGGTTATAAAATAACCAACACAAAAAATTGATTCTCAACGATTTATCATGTCATTTATACAATAACCGATTTGATAAATCAATTTTTTCATCTTTGAACATCGGTTATATAGAACCGATGTGAAAAATTCCAATGTGTTAAAAAGTTTTTTCCACTAGTGTTTTTAGGAATTTTAGAAGTTTTTTGGGTTTTAGGGGTTTTATGTGTTTTTAGGTTATAAGGTTTTCATTTGGTTTTTAGGGTTTTTAGTCTGTCTAATGTTTTTTTTGGGGTTTTAGGTATTTTTTATTATTTTTATTTTTCTTTAGGGATTTTCCGGATTTAAGGGATTTTTTGGTTTTGATAGTTTTTTAGTGATTTAGGTTTTTTTATTTTTTATGGTTTCTAATATTTATATATTTTATAAACATTTTTAGGGATTTAAAGAGGTTTTAGAGATTTTATTGGTCTTTTAAGGGTTTTATGGGTTTGGGGGGTTTAATGGTTTTTAAGGGATTTTATGGTATTTAGGGGTTTTAAGGTTTTAATCATTTTTTCTGATTTTTAGTGTTTTTATAGTTTTTTATAGTTTTATTAGTTTTTTATAAGTATTTCTTATGGGTTTTTATGTTTTTATGGGGTTTTAATTTTTTAGGTATTTCAATTATTTTTTCGTATTTTATGGGTTTTAGGGTCTTCTAATAATTTTGAAGGGTTTTGGGTTTTTTTAAGGTTTTAAGTGTTATTATTATCATTGATTTTTTAGGATATATTTAGGGTTTAATGGTTTTTAGTGTTACCAATGTATTTTTGTGTTTTAAAGATTTTTAGTTTTTATGTTTTTATTAGTTTCTTTCAGGTTTTTATGGTTTTTTTTTGTTTTTAGGGTTTTAGCGTTTTTTAGGATTTTTATATTTTTAGGTGTTTTATGGATTTTTATGGTTTTTAGGGGTTTTATTGATTCAATTATTTTCTGTGTTTTTAAAGTTTTTTAGATTTTAGGGTTTTTAAGGATTTTTTTAGTTTTGTAGGGTATTATGGTTTTTAGAGTTTTTTACGTTTTTTGGGGTTTAATGGATTTTTAGAGTTTTTAGTAGCGTTTTAATGGTTTTAGGAATTTTTTAGTTTTTATGAGTGTTATGGGGTTTAGGGGTTTTTAGGTGTTTTAATGTCTTTTTATGTTGTTTAAGGTATTTTTTGATTTTTTTGGGTTTTGGAGAGGTTTTATGTTTTTTAAGGTTTTCTAAGGGTAGTTTTTGGTTTTTGAGGTTTTTTAATTTTTTATGAATTTTTTATGGATTTTTTTTTGATTTTTATGGTTTAATATAATATTTATTAAATTGGAGGGTTTTGAGGTTTTTGGGGGTTTAAGTATTTTTGAGGGTTTTAGCATTTTTATCCTTTTTGGGATTTTATGTGTTTTTATGTTTTTAAGGGTTTTTAGATCCTTTTAAGAATCTTTGGATATTTTTAAAATTTTTAGTTATTTAAAGGGTTTTTTAGGATGTTAATGTCTTTTTAATTTTTTTAAGTATTTTTTGCGATTATTGGGGTTTTAGGGGTTTTATGGGGTTTTCATGGTTTTAGGGTATTTTCAAATTTTTAAGGGTTTTACTGTTTTTTAGAGTTTTGTAAAATTTTTATGGAATTAAAGGGTTTTGATAATTTCATTAGATCTTTGAGAGTTATTATGGGGTTTTAAGGTTTTTAGGGGTTTTTTTGGGTTCTTAGGGGTTTTATGGTTTTTAGAATTTCTTATGGGTTTTATTTTTTTTTAGGATTTAAATGTTTTCTTAGGGCTTTTTCAATGTTGATAGGGTTTTTAAATTTTTAGGGTGTTTAGAGATATTTTAAAATTTTTATGGGGTTTTAGGGTTTATATGGATTAGTAGGGTTTTTAGGGTTTTATGGTTTGGGGGTTTTATTGCCATTTTCAAGTTTTTTCGGTTTTTAACATTTTTTAGAGTTTTTATCATTTTTGGGGTTTAATGTGCTTATTGAGTTTTTAGTAGTTTTTAGGATTTTTATTGGGTTTTAAATGTTTTCTATGGATTTTAGTGGTTTTATGGTTTTAGTGGTTTTTGGGTTTTCAGAAGTTCTAGGGGCTTTTAGTGTTTTTAGAAACTTTTATGCTTTTGGGGTTTACATGTTTTTAGGTTTTTGATGTCCTCTTAGGGGTTTTCATTATTTTTAGAATTTTTTTGTTTTTAGGTTTTTAGGGATTTTTAGTAATTTTAAGGGGTTTAGGATCTTAAAGGATTTTTTGTGTATTTAGGGTATTTAGGGGGTTAATGTTTTTAATTTTTTTAGGTGTTTAGTATTTGTTTAGTTTTAAATTTTTAAAATTTTTAATTTTTTTTAATGTTTTACGGGTTTTAAGATTTAATAGTGGTGTTGGGGTTTTTATGAGATTTTTGGTTTTTTAAGGTTTTACGGGTCCTTATGGTTTTTATGATTTTAGGATCTTTTTTGGATCTTTTTTTTGTGTTTTTAGAGGTTTTTAGGTTTTTACCGGTTTTAATTGTTTTTATGTTTTTTTTGTGGTATTTAGTGGTTTTAGGTTTTTTTTTTCATTTTTATGGATTATTGGAAATTTTATGGATTTTAAGGGATTTAGGGTTTTTAATGGTTCTAATGTTTTTTATATTTATTATAGGTTTAAAATGTTATTTGTTTCTTTGGATTCTTAATGTTTTTTGAGGTTTTTAGGGTTTTTACATTTTTTTGGATCTTACAAGAATTTTTATGACTTTTATGAGTTTGTTTAGGGATTTTATGGTTTAGGGTTTTTATGGGTTTAGGGTTTTATTGTTTTTTGGGTTTTATAATTTTTTGTAGTTTTTAGGGTCTTTATGATTTTTTAGGATTTTTTAATGTATTTATAGTTTTAAAGGATTTTTGTTGTTTTAGTGGTTTTAGGGGTTTATGGTGTTTTAGGGTATTAATTTTTTTAGGGTTGTTTTGGGTCTATAGGTTTTTTTGGGTTTTAGGGTTTTATGTGTTTTTTAGGTTTCAAATGGGTTTTAAGTGTTTTAGGTTTTTATGGTTTTATGTGTTTTTAGGGTTTTAGTGATTTTTGACATTTCTTTTTATTTTTAGATATTGTTTATGAATTTTATGGTTTTTTTGGCATTATATGGATTTTTAGTGTCATTTGGGTTTTTATGGATTTCCAGGATCTAACAGATTTTTGGGGGTTTTAGGTTTTTTGTGTTATTTTGGGCCACTATAGGTTTTTAACATTTTTGGGGGTTTTAAGGATTTTTAGAGTTTTTAGTGGGGTTTTAAGGGGTTTAGTGGTTATTATTGTTTTTAGGTGTTTTTATGGTTTTTATGGGTTTAATTGTTTTAGGGATATTTGCGGGTTTTAAGTGTTTTTCAATTTTAAAGGTTTTATTCTGAGGGGTTTCTTTGTTTTAAGAATATTTCACATTTTTAGGGATTTGTAGGGATTGATTCAGTTTTTTATGGTTTTTGTGTTTTTTTGGGATTTTGATAGTTTTTAGAGTTATTTCAGTTTTAATGGTTTTTATGGTTATTTTGTTTTGGGGTTTTTTTAGTTTTTTTTGGTTTTCTAAGGTTTTTAATTCTTTTTCATTTGTTTATGTGTTTAAATTTTTTTTAATGTTTTAGTGAGGTTTTTTGTCTTTAAGGGGTTTTAATGAATTTATGTGTTTTTATGGTTTTAGGGTTTTTAGGGGTTTTTTGAGTTTTTAAGGTTTTTAGCATGTTTTAGGTTTTTAGGGGTTTTATGTGTTTTTTGGTTTTTAAGGTCCTTTAGGGGTTATAATTTTTAGCGTTTTTTACATTTTAAGGATTTTTTAGACTTTTTTAGTATTTTTAATGTATTTAGGGTTTTATAGATTTTATTGGTTTTTAGGGTTTTCAGGGATTTTATTGGTTTTAGGTTCTTCTTGGTGTTTTAAATATTTTTAGGGTTTTTGGTATTTTAGTGTTTTTTAGTTTTTTTGATTTATTAAGGTTTTTTAGCATTTTAAATGTATTTATGGGTTTAATGTTTTTTTAGTTATTCATTATTGTTTTTATGGATTTTTATGTTTTTTAGTTGGTTTTTGGTTAATAGTCTTTTTAGGGTTTTTAGTGTTTTTAGAGTTATTGGGTATTGTGTATTTTAGGTTTTTATGATTTTAGGGATTTTTTTGGTTTTGTAATTTTAGGTATTTATTAATATTTTTATTTTTTAGGGGTTTAAATGATTTTTATAGATTTTGGGGTTTTTGGGGGTTTTGTGGTTTTTTTATGTTTTTTAGTGTTTTTTATTTTTTTAAGGGTTTGATGGTTTTTTATAGTTTTATAATTCTTTAGGGGTATTAATGGTTTTTATAATTTTTAATTGTTTTTAGGATTTTTATGGATTTTAGGGATTTTAATATTTATAGGGGTTTTATGGGTTTTATGGGATTTTTTTAATATTTAGTTTCTTTTTAGGTTGTTTAGCGCTTTTAGGTTTATTAGGGGTTTTAAATGTTTAAGTTTTTAAGTCTTCCTTACATGTTTTCATGTTTTCTAGGGGTTTCTATGTTTTTAGACATTTTTATTGATTTAATGGATTTATATGGGTTTTAGGATATTTAGGGATTTTGAGGGTTTTAAACACTTAATTTGTATTAAAACATCAAAACACTACAAAACCCAAAAGAAAATAAAAAACCCTAAAACACCAAAAAACCATTAAAACACTAAAACCCCTAAAAATCACAAATGTCCCCAAAAATAGAAAAACCTATAAAAATACTAAAAACCCTAAAAATAAAAACCCCCCCTAAAAAAATTGAAAAACTCAAAGAAAAACTTGAAAACCTAAAAAAATTAAAACACCTTAAAACAAAAAAAAACTAAAAACCTAAAAATAGTAAAACCTCATAAAACAATCAAAATCCCTAAAAACCATAAAAATTTAAAAAAATAGTAAAAATCCCTAAAAATAAAAAAAAGCATAAAAAAACTAAAAAATTCTTAGAAAAACATAAAAACCTAAAAACACCTAATAACTATAAAAATATAAAAACATTAAAAACCCAATATAAAACCCAAAAGACACTAAAAACCATAAAAACCACAAAACCCCATAAAATCCTTAAAACCCCCCAAAAACCCAAAATGCCAACTTAAAAATTAAAAAAACCTATAAATCCCATTAAAACAATAAAAAACCTAAAAAAATAAAAACACTAAAAAACATAAAAACGTGAAAAACCAAATAAACCATAAGGGCCCTAAAAACCCACAAAACTGAAAAAACCCTGAAAATCCAAAAAAAATGATAAGAAACCATAAAAAACATAAAATGTCCCTAGAACCCTAAAAAGTAAAAAAACCCCTAAAACAGCTAAAAAACTATGAAAACATTGAAATACTAAAATGAAAAAACCCCTAAAAAAAACTCCAAAACCCCAAAAACCCCAAAAACCATAAAAAACACTAAAACTCTCAAAATCGCTAAAAACACTAAATACCCTAAAATTCTAAAAAATACCTTAAAAATAACTAAAAAAGTAAAAACCCAAACAAACTTGAAAAAAACCCTATGATAACATTTATGTCCTAAAAACACTTAAATCTTCTTAAAACCTAAAAACTAAAAAAAACCCCTAAAAACTTGAAAACCCCAAGAAAATAGATATAAAGATAAAAACCACTAGAAACCATAAAAATCTAAAAGAACCCTAAAATCCATAAAAAAAATCTATGAACATTTAATCCCATAAAAATGTTACAAAACGTGAAAACCTAAAAAAAACCCCAGAAACCCAGAAATATATAAAAACCCGAAAAACCTTAAAAACCATATATTCTCTAAAACTCTAAAAACTATAAAAATTATAAAAATTCTAAAAATCCCTATATATGCAATAAAAACCTAAAAACCCAAAGAAAAACATAAAAACCTAAAACACATAAACCCCCTAAAAACCTAAAAATACTATAACCTTAAAAACCCAGGAAATCCTAAAACACCTAAAACCACAAAAATATATAAAGATCTGGAAAAAACTCAAAAACTTGAAGTATTCACTAAAAACTCGTAAAACCCTTTAAACCCCTAAAATCATTAAAATACTAAAAAAACTCAAAAAACCTCTAAAAACGAAAAATCTCTAATAACCAAAAAAACAATAATCATAATATTCCAGACATACCCTCCAAATCCCAAAAGATAATATAAATCCATTAAAATATAAACAAATCCATAAAAATTCATAAAAAAATGAAAAACCCTAAAACCATGAAAACCTCTAAAAACATGAAAAACATAAAACAATTAAAATCCTGAAAAACCCTAAAAACACTAAAACCCTAAAACCCTAAAAACACTAAATTCTATCAAAATCCTTAAAAACCAATAAAAACCCTAAAAGTCTTAGAAAGCCATAAAAATATAAAAACCCCAATGGCCTGAAAACTCCTAAGAAAACATTATATACCTGAAAACACTAAAAACCAGTAGAAACCATAAAAGTTTCTAAAAACACACAGAAACCCAAAAACAACCTAAAACCCCTAAAAACCTTCAAAACATTAAAAAAAATCCTAAAACCCCATAAAAAACCAAAAATCCCACTAAAAACTAGAAAAAACTATTAATCCATTAAAACTTCTAAAAAACATGAAAAACCATTAACCCCCTTAAAATTCAAAAAAACAAGAAAACAAGAAAACCCCAAAACACCATCAAAACCCTATGAAACACTAAAACCCATCAAAATCCCTAAAAACCTAAAAAAACCTAAAAAACATAAAAAACAAAAAAAATACCTAAAAACAATAAAACCCTAAAAATAACTAAGATATTAATAAAAACATAAAACACTTTAAACCCTAAATACATTAAAAATTCTAAAACCATAAAACCCTCAAAAGGCCCTGAAAACCGAAAAATACCTAAAAACCACAATAACCCTAAAAACAGTATAAAACCCGAAATACCCATAAAAACCTAAAAAACCACTAATTAATCTTGAAACCATTTAACCCTCTAAAAACATTAAAAATACTAAAAAACATCAAAACTCGAAAAACTCATAAAACCCTAAAACCCCAAAAAAACCACAAAAACCCAAAAAAAACTCTAAAAATGACTAAAACCACTAAAAATCCATTAAAAACCTTAAAAATATTAAAAAACATAAAAACCATGAAAACCCCCATGAAAACCAAAAGAACCTAAAAACATTTAAACCCCCTAAAAATGACAAAAACCCTAAAGAAACTAAAAAAACTAAAAAAAAACCCAACCCCCAAACAATAAAAACCCTGAAAACATTAAAAGTACATATAACCCATAAAACCCCTAAAAAATATTCAAACACATTAATCCACTAAAAACGATAACAACACGAAAAAATCATAAAATGCTAAAATATCTAAAAAACATGGAAAAAACTAAAATCCCCATAAAAACCCTAAAATCCCTAAAATCCTTAAAATCCAAAAAAATGAAAAACCATAAAAATAAGAAAAAAGATAAAAAATATAAAAACCCTAAAAACTCTCAGAAAACCTAGAAAACATAAATATACATAAACCCCCTAAAAACGAAAAATCGATAAATACCCTAAAATCATTAAAACCCCTAAAAACCCTCAAAATCCCAAAAAACCCAGAAAAACATAAAAAACCCTATAAAGCTCTAAAAATTAATGAAAAAGAAAAAAACACATAAACATTGAAAAATCCTTAAGAAACCTAAAAACCTAAAAATACTTAAATCTACTAAAGACCTAAAAATAAAAACAACCCCAAACCCCTAAAAGCCCCTAAAACCGCAAAAGACTAAAAATGATAAAACCCCTAAAACCATAAAAACCATAAAAGCACATAAAAATACTACAAACCAGTGAAAAAAATAAAAACTCATTAAACCCCTAATTTTTTTAAACCTCTTAAAAACCATAAAGCCTTATAATGCAAAAAAGCTCAAAAACCCTAAACAAACCCCTAAAACACATAAGAACATAAAAACCATAAAACCCTGAAAATCCCTAAAACCCCTAAAAACCCTAAAAACCCTAAAAACCCTAAAAATCCTAAAAATCCCCAAAAAATACAATAAGTATAAATATCCCTAAAAGACTTAAAAAATCATATGAATATCATATATTCCAAAAAAACACATAAAAGATACAACAAACCTAAAAAATGATAAAACCCCAAAAAACCTAAAAACCCTTAAAAATTCTCAAGATATCTGTACCCCATAGAAATCATAAAAAATATCTACAAATGTAAAAAAAACATAAAAACCTGAAAACTTCTAAGAAAAGCATAAAAATAATAAATCATATAAAACCCTTAAAAACCTAAAAATTATAAAAACCCTAAAAACGAATAAAAGGCCCTAAAATCCCTATGATCCCTAAAATCCCCTAAACCCATAAAACCCCAATATACCATAAAAGCACATAATTTTTTAAAAAAACCATAAACCACTAAATAATATAAAAACCATTTAACCCTTTAAAAACTTGAAAAAATATAAAAATCCTTAAAACCATTAAAAAACAAAAAACTCAAAAATCCCACAAAACCATAAATTCTCTAAAAATCCTAAAAACATGTTAAAAATATTCAAATCCTAAAAAACCCAAAAAACCATATTAACCAAAAAAATCATTAAAATTAGTGGAAAATTAAAAAACCTCTAAAAACTGAGAAATCCCCTAAAATCCTTAAGACCCCTAAAAACCTAAAAATTATAAAAACCCAAAAACCAAAAAAACCATTAAAACACAAACAACAACAAAAATACATAAAAATACAAAAAAAACCCCATAAAAATCCAAAAAAAATATAAAAGCATAAAAATGTATCAAACTGTAAAACACTAAAAACCCATATGAAAACCAAAAAAATAAGAAACACTTAAAAACAAAAAAACCTGATAATAATAAAAAGCATAAACAACCCGAAATTGCTATAAAATCCATAAAACCTTTAAAAACCATAAAACTCCTAAAAATGTTAAAAAACCTAAAAATCCATAAAAAAAATAATATCCACTAAAAATTATAAATACCATTTAAAACCCTTAAAACGTTAAAAACATTAAAATGCATAATATTTCTAAAAACTCAAAAACAAACCATAAATCCCAAACAACTATAAGAACCCTACAATCTCTAAAAACACTCAAAATCCCTAAAAATTCCAAAAATCATAAATGTACTAAAAAGTCCTTAAAAATCTCTAAACAGATAAGAATACTAAAAACCCTGAAAAACTCTAAGAGAACTTTAAATACCAAAATTACTTAAAACCTCAAAAAACTCTAAAAACCCTAAAAACATTTAGAAACTCTAAAATCCATAAAAACACTTAAAACCTGAAAAAAACAAAAAAACCATAAAAAATCTAAACCCCCCAAAATCCCAAAAAATCTTCAAAATACCAAAAATCAATAAAAACAAATAAAAATCATAGAAAACCCCAAAACATAAAAAATTTAAAAAACACTAAAAACCCCTTTGAAAATTATGAAAACCGAAAAATAACTAAAATCTATAAATACGTAAAAATTATAAAAACCCTAATACCCCTAAAACCGAAAAAAACCCCAAAAAACCTCAAAATCTCGAAAAAATATAAAAAAAATAAAAACCTAAAAATCCTTAAAAACATAAATAAACATAAAAACCATAAGAAATCTTTAAAAACCTAAAAAACATTTAAAACCATTAAAAATCTTAACCGCCACCCCAAAAAACCCAAAAAAACCTTAAAATACCCGAAAAACCCTAAAACCACTAAAAACATTAAAAACCCAAAAACCCATAATAACCATAAAACCCATAAAAACTATAAAAACCCTTTAAACCCTTAAAAACAATAAAAAATATATAAAATTCCATAAAAACCATTAAAAAATAAAAAACCCAAAAAAACCATACACACCAGACAAACCCTCAAAATTTATAGAATCCCTAAGAAACCATGAAATCCTAAAAAAAATCCCAAAAAACCAGAAATATATAAAAAAAGACCTTAAACCCCTAAAAAAACAAGAAAAAAACCTTAAAAACCAAAAATATCCTTTAAACACCTAAAAAAAATGATAAAAACCCTAAAAACACTAATAACCCTCAATGTCCCTAAGAAACCTAAAAAAATTAAAATCCTAACAAATACTTCAAATTCCCAAAAAAAATAAATAACCCAAAAAACCCTGAAAACCCAAAAAATCAAAAAACACTTACAACCCAAAAAAATCATAAAAATTAAAAAAACCATTAAAGACCATAAAAACCCCTAAAAACTCAAAAACACCAAAAAAACAATAAAACACATAAATACCCTAAAACCCAATAAAAACCCTTAAAATCACTAAAAAACTAAAACCCCTTTTAATGCGTTGAAATCTTTAAAAACCTATAAAATACCTTAAAACCATAACCCCCCCCCCCCAAAAAAAAATCTAATGACCCAAAATTCCATAAAAACCCTAAAACCAAAAAAAAACCAAAAAACTCGTCCTAATCCATAAAAACCCTAAAACCATAAATAACCTAAAAATAAGAAAAAACCCTAAAAACATAAAAAACACTAAAAACCTTGCAAACCCTTATGGAAACCTTAAAAACATAAAAAGATTTAAAAAAATAAAACCATAAAAATTCTAAATACCCCAAATCCATAAAACCCTAATAAAGCCTAAATCCTAAAAAACAAAAAATCCTAAAACCCTAATTTTTTTTAAAAGAACACTTGAAACCGATAAAAATAATTAAAAAGCCCTAAAAACCCTTCAAATGTAAAAACCCTTAAAACCCTTGAAAAAACCTAATATAACCTTAAAAACCTAAAAAAAACATAAAACCCCAAAAAACATAAAAACAATAAAAACCCTAAACCCCCATAAAAATCATAAAAACCCTAAAATGCATAAAATCCCCAAAAACCATAAAAAGCCTAAAAACCCATAAAAACACATAATAACCACTAAAGACTATAAAAACCCTTTAAGTCCAAAAAAACATTAAAAACACTAAAAAAACATAAACCCCCCAAAAAATATAAAAAAATTATAAAAACCCAAAAAAAACAAAAAAATCCTAAACCCCTAAAAAATCAAAAAATTCCTATATAATCCAAAAACTATAAAAAAACATAAAACCCAAAAAAACATAAAAACCCTTTAAAGAATTGAAAAATACTTATGAAAACCATAAAAACCTAAATACACATAAAACCCGTAACAAACCTAAAAAATGATAAAATCCCTAAAAAATCTAAATCCCTAAAAACCATAAAACCCACAAATCCCTATAAAACAATAAAAAACAATTATAACACAAAAAATCCGTCAAAACATAAAAAAATCTAAAACCATGACAAGCCCTATCAAAAACCTAAAAACCTAAATACACATAGAACCCATAAAAACATAAAAAATGGTAAAACCCTAAAAATACCAAAAACCATAAAACCCGTAACAAACCTAAAAAATGATAAAATCCCTAAAAAATCTAAATCCCTAAAAACCATAAAACCCACAAATCCCTATAAAACAATAAAAAACAATTATAACACAAAAAATCCGTCAAAACATAAAAAAATCTAAAACCATGACAAGCCCTATCAAAAACCTAAAAACCTAAATACACATAGAACCCATAAAAACATAAAAAATGGTAAACCCCTAAAAATACCAAAAACCATAAAAACCCAAAACAACCTAAAAACCCATAAAACCCCAAAACACAATAAAAATCCTAAATGTCCCAAAAAGCCTATAAAAACATTAAAAACATAATAACCAAAAAAATCCCAGAAATACATGATAATGTAATAACACTTAATAACCATAAATCCTAAAAATGATAAAACCCCTAAAAACCATAAAAGACTTTAAATACCTTAAATCCCCTTGAAAACCATAAAACCCCAAAAAACCTAAAAAATATTAAAACCTATAAAACCCATAAAACCCATAAAACCCTAATAAAAACTCTCCAGACAAATTAATCATATTAAATATTTAAAAAACTATAAAAAACATAAAAACCCATAAAATATCAAAAAACACTAAAACCTAAAACCCCAGAAAACCCTAAAATTCGTAATAATATCTAAAAACATTAAAAATTAAAAAACCCAAAAAACCATGAAAACCTCTAATAAATCACTAATAACCTAAATAAATTTAAAACCCCAAAAAATCTAAAAAATGCTAAAAACACTAAAAAACACAAAAAAACCGCAAAACCATCAAAACCACTTAAAACCTTATAATCCATAATAATCCATAACAATTTCAAAAAACCCTAAAAACATAAAAAACCTTAAAAACCAGGAACAAACCTAATAAAACCATAAAAACCTAAAAAATGCATAAAACCCGTAAAAACCAAAAAAATGCTAAAAACCAAAAAACACTAAAAGGACCATAAAAATCCAAAAAAAAACCATAAAAATCCTTAAAACCCTAAAACCCCATAACCTCCAAATAAACCATATAAATAACTATAAATGCAAAAAACCATTTAAACCACTAAAAAAGTTAAAAACTATAAAAAAATCTTCGAAACCTCAAAAAACTCAGAATAAACCCTAAAAACCAGAAAAAAATAAAAACCCAAAAAAACCTTAAAAACTATAAAAAATTTCAAAAACCCTAAAAATCCTAAAAACACATAAATATCTTAAAAAACCTTAAAATACCTTAAAAAACGTCCTAAAACATCTGAAAACCACTAAGAAAACCTTGAAAACCTAAAAACAATCAAAACACGTAAAAACATAAAAAATTCTAAAAGAAGCACAAAAACTAAAAACCCTGAAAACTTTCAAAATACATAAAAACCACAAAAACCTTAAAAATCCTGAAAATTCCCTAAAAATACCTAAAAATGATAAACCCCACTAAAAATCCTAAAAAACTATAAGAAAACAGTAAAAACCTAAAAACACTTAATACCCCTAAAAACCTAACAAACGAAAATAATCATAAAAAACATAAAAAAGACAATAAACCCTTAAAATCCCAAAAAAACAATAAAAATGAATAAAAACAAAAAAGCCCATAAAAAACCTAAACTAACACTAAAAACTATAACACCTTTTAGATCACTAAAAAATTTATGAATCTTAAAAATAATATAAAACCCTAAAAACATAAAAAAACCAAAAAAACCAAAAAATAAAAATAAAAACTTTGAACCCCCCCACCAACCCTTTAAAGTACCTAAGAATCCTAAAATCCCGAAAATATTAAAAAAACAAAAAAATTAATAAAAATGTAAAAAAACCAAAATACCTTGAAAAACTATAAGAAAACAGTAAAATCCAAAAAATAGTTTAAAACCCTAAAAACCTAAAAATTCTAAAAACCCTAAACACCCTTTAAAAATTCCATAAAATCCCTCGAAATTCATAAGAACCGTAAAAACTATAAAAATCCTAAAAAATTAATAAAATCTTCTAAAATGTAAAAAAAACATGAAAACCCATTAGAAAATCTTAAAAACCTTCAACACATAAAACCTTAAAAACCCTAAAAAATGCTAAAACCCTAAAAATCTCTAGAAGGACCCTAAAACCCCTAGAAACCCTAAAAACACAAAAAAACCCATAGAAATCCATTAAATCACCTAAACCCCCAAAACCATTAAAAAATATATATAAAAGTCTATTAATAACCTAAAAATGTTAAAAATACCTAAAATGCTTAAATCACTAAAAACTAAAAAAAACCTAAATACTAAAAACTTAATAAAAACCCTAAAAAACCATAGAAATAATATAAAATCATTATAAATGCTAGAATATAAAAACCATCCCAAAAAAATATGAAAAATCCTAAGAAAACGTTAAATACCATAAAACACTTAAACCCCCTAAGAAACCTAAAAACACAAAAATAGGGTAAAACACTAAAAACTGTAAAAAAACATAAAATCCCCTAAAACCCCCTATAATCATAACCCCCCTAAAAACCATAAATTCCAAAAATCCCCAATATCACTAAAAACTCAAAAAACATTAAAACACTAAAAAACTCACCCCCCCCCCAATAAACTCAAAAAACCAAAAAACACCAAAAAAAACTCATAAATAATCCCAAAATCCTTTAAAACCCAATAATATAATAAAAATACTAAAAAATACCTCCAAATACCTAAAAATGTAAATATATAGTAAAACCCCTCATAAAACCATGTAAATATAAAAACAAATAAAACCCCAAGAAAGATAAAAAAAATTAAAAACCATACAATCCATAAAAACCCTCAAAATCCCAAAAAAATAAAAAAATAAATAAAATTTTCAAATTATCTAAAAATTCATAAAAAAACTGAAACACCATAAAAACATGGAAAACTATAAAAAAACTCAAAACATTTAAAACCATTAAAATCATAAAAAATGGTAAAAAAACCCTAAAAGACCAAAAAAACTATAAAAACACAAAAACAAAAAAACCTCTAAAGACAATAAAACCCTAAACCCCACAAAACCCAAAAATCAAAATAAATACTCTAAAAATCTTTTAAACACCAAAAAATGTTAAAAAAACACTAAAAAATCATTAAAACCCTAAAAAAGTTAAAAAAACCAAAAAAATAAGAAACAAAATAAATGAAAAACCACTAAAAACCCTAAAACCTCACAAAATCCCTAACACCCCTAAATACAATAAATATCCAAAGGAATCCCTAAAAATCCCTAAAAACTAAAAAACCCGTAAAATATCTGAAAAAACTTAACAAAACCTTAGAAACCTAAAAACCAAGGTAACCCTAAAACCCACTAAAAAACTCAAAATTTATAAAAACCCTAAAAACCATAAAAATCATAAAAATCAAAAAAATAACAAAAAATGATTGAAAATTTAAAAAAAACACTAAAATCCATGAAAAAAACCCAAATAAAACCACTAAAAACCATAAAACTATAAAACGCGATAAAACCCTAAAACCCCAATAAAAATTCCAAAAATCATTTAAACACTTAATTTGTATTAAAACATCAAAACACTACAAAACCCATAAGAAAATAAAAAACCCTAAAACACCAAAAAACCATTAAAACACTAAACCCCCTAAAAATCACAAATGTCCCCAAAAATAGAAAAACCTATAAAAATACTAAAAACCCTAAAAATAAAACCCCCCCTAAAAAAATTGAAAAACTCAAAGAAAAACATGAAAACCTAAAAAAATTAAAACACCTTAAAACAAAAAAAACACTAAAAACCTAAAAATAGTAAAACCTCATAAAACAATCAAAATCCTTAAAAACCATAAAAATTTAAAAAAATAGTAAAAATCCCTAAAAATGGAAAAAAGCATAAAAAAACTAAAAACTTCTTAGAAAAACATAAAAACCTAAAAACACCTAATACCTATAAAAAGATAAAAACATTAAAAACCCAATATAAAACCCAAAAGACACTAAAAACCATAAAAACCACAAAACCCCATAAAATCCTTGAAACCCCCCAAAAACCCAAAATGCCAACTTAAAAATTAAAAAAACCTATAAATCCCTTTAAAACAATAAAAAACCTAAAAAAATAAAAACACTAACAAACTTAAAAAACATGAAAAACCAAATAAACCATAAGGACCCTAAAAACCCACAAAACTGAAAAAACCCTCAAAATCCAAAAAAAATGATAAGAAACCATAATAAACATAAAATGTCCCTAAAACCCTAAAAAGTAAAAAACACCCCTAAAACAGCTAAAAAAACTATTAAAACATTGAAATACTAAAATGAAAAAACCCCTAAAAACAAAAAACTCCAAAACCCCAAAAACCCCAAAAACCATAAAAAACACTAAAACTCTCAAAATCCCTAAAAACACTAAATACCCTAAAATTCTAAAAAATACCTTAAAAATAACTAAAAAAGTACAAACCCAAAAAAACTTGAAAAAACCCTATGATAACATTTCTGTCCTAAAAACTCTTAAATCTTCTTAAAACCTAAAAACTAAAAAACCCCCTAAAAATTTGAAAACCCCAAGAAAATAGATATAAAGATGAAAACCACTAGAAACCATAAAAATCTAAAAGAACCCTAAAATCCATAAAAAACTCTAAGAACATTTAATCCCATAAAAATGTTACAAAACGTGAAAACCAAAAAAAACCCCAGAAACCCAGAAATATATGAAAACCCAAAAAACCTTAAAAACCAAATATTCTCTAAAACACTAAAAACTATAAAAATTATAAAAAAACTAAAAATACCTATATATGCAATAAAAACCTAAAAACCCCAAAGAAAAACATAAAACCCTAAAACACATAAACCCCCTAAAAACCTAAAAATACTATAACCTTAAAAACCCAGGAAATCCTAAAACACCTAAAACCACAAAAATATATAAAGATCTGGAAAAAACTCAAAAACTTGAAGTATTCACTAAAAACTCGTAAAACCCTTTAAACCCCTAAAATCATTAAAATACTAAAAAAACTCAAAAAACCTCTAAAATTGAAAAATCTCTAATAACCAAAAAAACAATAATCATAATATTCCAGAAATACCCTCCAAATCCCAAAAGATAATATAAATCCATTAAAATATAAAAAAATCCATAAAAATTCATAAAAAAATGAAAAACCCTAAAACCATGAAAACCTCTAAAAACATGGAAAACATAAAACAATTAAAATCCTGAAAAACCCTAAAAAAATTAAAACCCTAAAACCCTAAAAACACTAAATTCTATCAAAATCCATAAAAACCAATAAAAACCCTAAAAGTCTTACAAATCCATAAAAATATAAAAACCCCAATAGCCTGAAAACTCCTAAGAAAACATTATATACCTGAAAACACTAAAAACCACTAGAAAGCATAAAAGTTTCTAAAAACACACAGAAACCCAAAAACAACCTAAAACCCCTAAAAAACTTAAAAACATTAAAAATAATCCTAAAACCCCATAAAAAACCAAAAATCCCACTAAAAACTAGAAAATACTATTAATCCCATAAAAGTTCTAAAAAACATGAAAAACCACTAACCCCCTTAAAATTAAAAAAAAACAAGAAAACAAGAAAACCTCAAAACACCATCAAAACCCTATGAAACACTAAAACACATCAAAATCCCTAAAAACCTAAAAAACCTAAAAAAACCTAAAAAACATCAAAAACAAAAAAAAAATACCTAAAAACAATAAAACCCAAAAAATACCTAAGATATCAATAAAAACATAAAACACTTTAAACCCTAAATACATTAAAAATTCTAAAACCATAAAACCCTCAAAAGGCCCTGAAAACCTAAAAATACCTAAAAACCACAATAACCCTAAAAACAGTATAAAACCTGAAATACCCATAAAAACCTAAAAAACCACTAATTACTCTTGAAACCATTTAAACCTCTAAAAACATTAAAAATACTAAAAAACATCAAAACCCGAAAAACTCATAAAACCCTAAAACCCCCAAAAAAACCACAAAAACCCAAAAAACTCTAAAAATGACTAAAACCACTAAAAATCCATTAAAAACCTTAAAAATATTAAAAAACATAAAAACCATGAAAACCCCCATGAAAACCAAAAGAACCTAAAAACATTTAAACCCCCTAAAAATGACAAAAACCCTAAAAAAACTAAAAAAACTAAAAAAACCCCAACCCCCAAACAATAAAAACCCTGAAAACATTAAAAGTCCATATAACCCATAAAACCCCTAAAAAATATTCAAACACATCAATCCCCTAAAAATGATAACAACAATAAAAAATCATAAAATGCTAAAATATCTAAAAAACATGGAAAAAACTAAAATCCCCATAAAAACCCTAAAATCCCAAAAATCCTTAAAATAAAAAAAAAATGAAAAACCATAAAAATAAGAAAAAAGTTAAAAAATATAAAAACCCTAAAAACTCTCAGAAAACGTAGAAAACATAAATATACATAAAAACCCTAAAAACGAAAAATCGATAAATACCCTAAAAACAATAAAACCCCTAAAAACCCTCAAAATCCCAAAAAACCCAGAAAAACATAAAAAACCCTATAAAGCTCTAAAAATTAATGAAAAAGTAAAAAACACATAAACATTGAAAAATCCTTAAGAAACATAAAAACCTAAAAATACTTAAATCTACTAAAAACCTAAAAATAAAAACAACCCCAAACCCCTAAAAGGTTCTAAAACCGCAAAAGACTAAAAATGATAAAACCCCTAAAACCATAAAAACCCTAAAAGCACATAAAAATACTACAAACCAGTGAAAAAAATAAAAACTCATTAAACCCCTAATTTTTTTTAAACCTCTTAAAAACCATAAAATCCTTATCATGCAAAAAATCTCAAAAACCCTAAACAAACCCCTAAAACGCATAAGAACATGAAAACCATAAAACCCTGAAAATCCCTAAAACCCCTAAAAACCCTAAAAATCCTAAAAATCCCCAAAAAATCCAATAAGTATAAATATCCCTAAAAGACCTAAAAAATCAAATGAATATCATATATTCCAAAAAAACACTTAAAAGATACAACAAACCTAAAAAATGATAAAACCCCCAAAAAACCTAAAAACCCTTAAAAATCTCAAGATATCTGTACCCCATAGAAATCATAAAAAATATCTACAAATGTAAAAAAAACATAAAAACCTGAAAACTCCTAAGAAAAGCATAAAAATAATAAATCATATAAAACCCTAAAAAAAATAAAAGGCCCTAAAATCCCTATGATCCCTAAAATCCCCTAAACCCATAAAACCCCAATATACCATAAAAGCACATAATTTTTTTAAAAAACCATAAACCACTAAATAATATAAAAACCATTTAACCCTTTAAAAACTTGAAAAAATATAAAAATACTTAAAACCATTAAAAAACAAAAAACTCAAAAATCCCACAAAACCATAAATTCTCTAAAAATCCTAAAAACATGTTAAAAATATTCAAATCCTAAAAAACCCAAAAAACCATATTAACCAAAAAAAATCATTAAAATTAGTGGAAAATTAAAAAACCTCTAAAAACTGAGAAATCCCCTAAAAACCTTAAGACCCCTAAAAACCTAAAAATTATAAAAACCCTAAAACCAAAAAAATCATAAAAACACAAACAACAACAAAAATACATAAAAATACAAAAAAACCCCCATAAAAATCCAAAAAAAAATATAAAAGCATAAAAATGTATCAAACTGTAAAACTCTAAAAACCCATAAGAAAACCAAAAAAATAAGAAACACTTAAAAACAAAAAAACCCGATAATAATAAAAAGCATAAACAACCCTAAATTGCTATAAAATCCATAAAACCTTTAAAAACCATAAAACTCCTAAAAATGTTAAAAAACCTAAAAATCCATAAAAAAATAATATCCACTAAAAATTATAAATACCATTTAAAACCCTAAAATCGTTTAAAACATTAAAATGCATAATATTTCTAAAAACTCAAAAACAAACCATAAATCCCAAACAACTATAAGAACCCTACAATCTCTAAAAACACTCAAAATCCCTAAAAATTCCAAAAATCATAAATATACTAAAAAGTCCTTAAAAATATCTAAACAGATAAGAATACTAAAAACCCTGAAAAACCCTAAGAGAACCTTAAATACCAAAATTACTTAAAACCTCAAAAAACATAAAAATAACAAAACCCTAAAAACCATAATAAAATATAAAAATCCCAAAAAATCTAATGACCTATATAACCATAAAAATCCCTAAAAAATCCTAAAAACATAAAAATGAAGAAACCCAAATAATACCATAAAAAAATAAAAATACGTTAACCCCTTAAATAACCTTAAAACATTAAAAATCCTCAAACACCCTAAAAGACTTTATGAAACCCTAAATCCTCTAAAAATCATAAAAATCTCAAAAATCTTTAAAAAACCCTAAAACCCACTAATAACCTAAAAATATATAAAAACACTTTAAACCCAAAAAAATTATAAAAAAATATAAAATTTCTTAAAACACTAAACTATTAGAGAAACCCCTAATAACAAAAAAACCATAAAAACCATAAAACCCTAAAACCCCGTCCAAAACCCTAAAACACCAAAATCCCTAAAAATCCTTAAAAATCCCTAAAGGACCATGAAATTTTAAAACCCTTAAAAACTTACAAATTTATATAAAAACATTAAAAACCTAAAAACACATATCACTCTTAAAAACCTAATGAAAACAAAAATCATAAAAACCCTAAAAACCCTAAAAATAAAAAAATCGAATAAATACCTCAAAATTCGTAAAAACCCACAAAACCACTAAAATACCTCTCAAAACTCCAAAAAACTTTAAAAAATATAAAAATTTTAAAACATTTTAAAGCCGTTAAAAAATGTAAAAACTCAAAACAACCCAAAATTCAAAAAAAAAACAGAAAAATAGAAAAACAAAAAATATCCCTAAAACCCCTCAAAATCTAAAAAAACCCAAAAAACACCTATGAAAACCTTAAAAACAGAAACACATTAATCACATTAAAACCTAAAAACGGTAAAAACCTTAAAACCCTAAAAAATCCTAAAACCCCTAAAAACATTAACAAAACATAAATATATTAAAAAACCCTAAAAATTACTAAAAAAATTGAAAACAGCTAAGAAACCCTTAAAAACCAAAAAACACTAAAACCCCATAAAAACCTAAAAATGTTAAAAGGACTAAAAATATTTAAAAGACATTAAGACCCCAAAAAACAATAAAACCCCTTAAAACAAAAAAAAAACATAAAACTGATAAAAAACCTAAAACCACTAAAAATTGAAAAAACCATTTCAGCTCTTAAAAATGTTTAAAAAATCTAAAATATATTAAAGACCCTAGAAAACTACAATAAAAATCCAAAAATCAATAAGATACTAAAACAACTAAAATCCCAAAACCCCCTAAAAATCCTAAAAAACCCTAAAACACATAAAAATACATAAAAATTCCTAAAAATGAAAAAACTCTAAATCCCATTAAACCCCCAATGAAAACCATTAAAACCTAAAAATTATAAAACCAATAAATACAACAAACACTTAAAACCCTTAAAAAACAGATAAAATTCTAGAAAACACCAACAATCCCTTAAAAATGTAAAAACTCCTAAAACCCCTAAAAGATGTGAAAAACATTAAAGACCCCAAAACCCTAAAAAACCCTAATAACCAAAAAATCCCGTAAAAAATATAAGTCACTAAATACCATAAAATTCTAAATAACCACTAGAAACTGTAAAAATCCAATAAACCCCTAAAACAATAAAAATTCTAAAAAACCATTGAAACCATAAAAAACTAAAAAAACACAGAAAACCCAAAAAAGTCCATAAAACCCCTAAAAACACTAAAAACACCAAAAAAGAATCAAATCCCAAAGAAACCTCCAAAACCATTAAATTAATAAAATGAGAAAAAAAATTAGAAAAATATAAAACCCCCTAAAAACCCAGAAAACCGTAAGAAAAAAATAAAAACATATAATCACTTATAACCCATAAAAAAGATGCTAAAAACCATAAAAAACACTAAAAAAGGGAAAAACCCTGAAAATACCTAAAAAACATGAAAACCATAAAAATACAAAAAATAAATCCATTAAAATCCCATAACACATAAAAAACCTAAAAAAACCTAAAAATCATAAGAAAACATTAAAAACCATAAAACAATTAAAACACCTAACAAACCTCAAAACGATAATAACCATAAAATATCATAAAAAACCCAAAAGAACCCGAGAAACTCTTAAAATCCAGAAAAACCCTAAAACACATAAAAATAATAATAAATCTATAAAATACATAAAAATGTAGAATACCCCAAAACCATTAAAACCCATAAGAAAATATTAAAAACCTAAAAAATATAATACCACTAAAAACTTAAAAACACTAAAAACCCTAAAACCCTTAAGGGGCCCTAAAAACTCCTAAAAACCATAAAACCCCTAAACCCCCCCCCCCTTAAAATTTCATAAATACCTAAAAACCCACTATGAACTATAAAAACCCTATAACTCCATAAAAATATTAAGCAACTCCAAAACACCTTCAAATCCCCAAAAAAACTCAACAGAACCCTAAAAACCCAAAAAACCATAAAATCCTAAAACCCCACAAATTCCATAAAAACGTTAATATATATATATATATAAGCCCAAAAAATCTTTAAAAACATAAAATACCCTAAAATCTTAAAAACCCCTAAGAAAACCATAAAAACCAAAAACCACCTAATCCTCTAAAATCATAAAAACCAATAAAACCCTAAAAAATAAAAAAACCCAAAACCCTAATGAAACCTTAAAAACATAAAAACACATGAAAATTATAAAAACCTAAAAATGATAAGACCCTAAAAATCCCTAAAAGAACCTAAAAACCCTAAATCCCTAAAACCCACTATAAAATCTAAAAACTCTTTAAATCCCAAAATTTTTTAAATAACCATAAACCAACAAAAATACTAAAAAACACAAAAATAACTTAAAAACCGAAAAAACCAAAAACCCCCCCAAACCCCTCAAAATCTCTAATAAACCTAAAAACCGTAACAATCGTAAAAAGTCACTAAAAATCCAAAAAACGTAAAAAACCAAGAAAAAACCTACAAAAACCATAAAAATATAAACATACATTAAAACTCTAAAGAGCCTAAAAAAATGATAAAAAACCCTACAGATCACTAAAAGCCTAAATAACCCAAAAAACTCAAAATACCTATAACCCCTAAATCCCTATAAAAATGATAAAAAATCACAAAAAGTCCCAAATAAACATAAAATCCCAAAAGATCGTGAAAACCCATAATAAAAACATAAAAACCAAAAATCAAATAAATCCCCAAAAATTCAAAAAGACTCTAAAAACAATAAGAAACACAAAAAAGACTTTAAAATCCCTAAAACCCCTTAATGAACAAAAAGAATTAAAAGCACCAAAAAAATCCCATAAAACACTTAAAATCTCACTAAAAACTCACAAATCACCTTTAAATCCCTACAAAATTTAAAAAAACTGAAACACCAAAAAACCCTTAAAACTGAAAAAACCCTAAAAAGAAAAAAAAAACATAAAACTGCTTAAAACCTAAAAAACCTCCAAACCCATTCGAAACCCCCCAAAACCCTAAAAATACATAAAATTCCCAAAAAATACCTAAAAACTAAAAACCCTAAAATACATAAAAATCGAATGAAAAATGTAAAACTTAAAAAAATAAGACCATAAAAATCCATAAAAATTTTAGAAACACTAAAACATCCTAAAAACCCTAAAAATACTAAAAACCATAAAATTACTAAAAACCATACAAACCATAAAAACCATTATAAATCTAAAAACCCCAAAAACCATATTACCTAAACCCTTAAAAATCGTAAAACCCCCCAACATCCCTACGAATTCAAAAAACCCATGAAATTCTTCAAAAGCCCTAAAAACCCCTAAAAACATTAAACCCCCCAATAATAGTGAAAACACATAAGAAAACAATTGATACGTTAAAATAATTTTGATAACTAAAAACCTATAAAATGTTAAAAAAATTAAAAATCATAAAAAACCATAAAACCCCCCAAAAAACCGTAAACCCACTAAAAACCCTAAAAATCACAAAAGACACTAAGAAGCCACAAAATCCAAAATAATCCCTAAAAATGCCAAAAATAAATGTAAAAAACCCTAAAAACGTAAAAATCCTTATGAAATTATAAACCCTAAAATATATATAAACCCATAAATGTCCTAAAATTTATAACAACCTTAAAATCCCTAAAAGGATCCAAAAAACCCTAAACCCCTTAAAAACCAAAAAACTAAAACAATAAAAACCCTAAAACCAAAAACACTAAAAACCACTAAACACTCTAAAACACCCTTAAACCACTAAAAAAATTAAAAACACTTAAAACTCATTAAAACCATAAGAAACTCAATAAAACCTAATAATAGAAAATAAATCATAAAAACCATAAATCCCTAAATACACTAAAAACCCCAAAAATTCCTAAAAACCAAAATAGACCATAAATATCTAAATATTTTTCTAAAATTCCCTTAAAATATAAAAACCCTAACAATCCATAAAAATGAAATAAAAGTACTCCATTACATAAAAACCTTTGAAATATTTTATACCCCTATAAAACCATTAAAAACTAAAACACATAAACCCCTAAAAACCTAAAAAAACTAGATAACCTCAAAATCTCAAAAAACACCAAAAAATAATAAAATCCTAAAAAACCCAAAAAACTATAAAAGATAAAAAAACCCTTATAACCCTAAAAAACCCTAATAAATCTTTACAAACATAAATTATCTAAAATCTGAAGGGTGAAGGCATCGAAAAATCGCTCCCACCTCCTCGAAGCCTTCCTCTAAAAACCATGAAAACCATAAAACTGTCAAATTAACCGAAATCCCTAAAACCCATAAAAATACAAAAAAACTCCAAAGAGTGCATGAATAACTAAAAACCAAAAAAAACATGAAAACCCTATGAAAACCTTAAAAAACAAAAAAACAAAAAAACACAAAAAACCCATAAAAACCCAAAAAAAATCTAGAAACCATAAATAACCAAAAGAGACCCTAAAAACCATAAAACCACTAAAAACCCTAATGATCTTAAAGACCCCTAAAAACCGTAAAAACCATAAAACCCCATAAAAACACTAAAACCACTAAAAACTAAAAAACCCTAAAAACCCTAAAGTGTTAAAAGTTTCTAAAAAACACTAAAATCACCAGAAAAACAAAAAAAAACCTAAAACACCCCAAAAAACCTAGAAAACCCTACAACCCATAAGAATATCTAAAACCCCATAAAATCATAACAAGCCCTAAAAATCCCTAATAACATAAAAACATAAAAACCCTGAAAAACCCTAATATACCCTTAAAAACCTAATGACACTTAAAACCCTCAATACCTAAAAAATGATAAAAAACCAAAAAAAAACTAAAAAAATACCCTAAAACCACTAAAACCACTAAAGACATTAAAAACCCATTAAACCAATAAAAATGTTTAAAAAATTCTAAATTCCATACAACCTTAAAAACTCAAAAAAAACCCCAAAAACATAGTAAACCCAAAAAACCCTCAAAATAACTGAAAACCATAAAATGGTAAAAATTCTTAAAATATCTGAAAATATAAAAAAGACTAAAATCCTAGAAAATTATTAATAAAACATTAAGAACCACTAAAATCCTAAAAAATATAACCCCTATAAAATATTAAACTAAAAAAACCGTATAACCCAAAAATTTCTTAAAATCCTTAAAACACCCAAAAACCATATAAATTAAAAAAAACCCTTACATACCTAAAACCATAAAAACCAATGAAAACCTAGAAACACCCTAAAAAAGAATAAAAACATAAAAACACTTCAATCCTATAAGAACCTAAAAACCTGAAAAACCCTAAAAACAATAAAAGACAAAAAAATCATAAAATCTCAAAAAACTATATACACCCTAAAAACCTTAAAACCCCTAAAAACCCTAAAAATGAATAAAAACTCTAAAATCCCTTTAAACCCTAAGAATGTTAAAAAATATAAAAAACCAAAAACCCCATAAAAACTAAAAACAACTGCTAAAAACAAAAAAAGAACTATAAAAAAGCTGAAAACCCAAAAAACCATAAAAATCCAAAAAATCACTAAAACTATAAAAAACCTAAAAATCATTAAAAATAAATTAGAATATAAGAAATCACAAAAACCATAAAAATCCCTATGAAAACTTTAAAAACCAATAAACACTTAAAACCCCTAAAACCAAAAAAAATTTTAAAACTATAAAAAAACCTCAAAATCCAAAAAAACACAAAACCCATTTTTTTTAAAACCCCCTAAAAATAACCAAAAATTTAAAAAAATCTAAAAACATTAAAAAACCCTAAAAAAATCTAAGAAGACCATAAAAACCTAAAAACACATAAAACCCCTAAAAACACTAAATATGGTAAAAAAAACCCTAAAAGCCATCAAATCTCTAAATACCCCAAACACCATAATGATCATAAAAAATCCATAAAAATATCTAAAAACGTAAAAAGCCCTAAAAACCCTGAAAAACACAAAGAATGCATTAAAAACCAAAAAACTCAAAAAACACCTAAAAACCAAAAAACCCAAAAAATCATAAAACCCCTAAAAATGCCCTAATACCATAAAAACCCTAAACCCAAAAATACCATAAAAACCATAAAATCCAATAAAATCATAAAAACCCCTTAAACCCTTTAAAACGTCAAAATCTCTAAAAAAAACATTACAAACCCTACAAACTCGAAAATACCCTAAAAACCATAAAAACCCCAAAAAACCATAAAAACTCAAAAAAAAAACACTAAAAAACTCAAATATCGATAAAAACCCAAACAACCACAAAATTCCCAAAAAATCCAAAAAAAATACTTAAATTTAGAAACCCTAAAAACAATGAAAAACCATATGAAAACCTTAAAAACATAACAAAATATAAAACCCGAAAAAATAAAAAAATCATTAAAATCAAAAAAATCCCAAAAATCCCTAAAAATCCATAAAACATTAAAAATCCATTATTTCCATATATTCCAAAAAAATCAATAAAAACATAAAATCTCTAAAAACCTAGAAAAAATGTAATAAAATCTTAAAATCATAAAAAAACTTAAAACCCATAAAAACCTAAAATTGATAAAGAGAGTAAAAAACCCTAAATGATCCTAAAAACCCTAAAAACCCTAAAAACCTTGAAAACGATAAAATCCTCTAAAAACCTCAACAAAGCTAAAAATCCATAAAAAATTGAAAAACACCAAAAAAATCTAAGAACCCTTTAAACCCTGATAAACATTAAAAAATATAAAAAACCTAAATATTAAAAAACCATTAACTCCACAAAATACATAAAAACCCATAAAAACCCTCAAAATAACAAAAAAAAATCCAAACAAAACCCTAAATCCCCTAAAAACATAAAAACCCTAAAAATAATGGAATCCAATAAGTAAATATTAAAAACCAATAAATTCTTAAAATCAATAAAATTTTTCTAAAACTTTTCAAAACCCCCAAACCCCTCAAATCCGTAAAATTCATTTAAAACCTCAAACTCCCTAAAAACCCTAAAAACATAAAAATACTAAAAATCCCTAAAAACCTAAAAACCCTGAAACCCCTAAAAAACCTTAAAAATGAAAAAACATAAAACCCCTAATAACCTAAAAACACTGAAAATCCAAAAATACTAAAAAACCAAAAAAACCAATAAAAACCATAAAACCCCCTAAAATCATAAAACCCCCAATAACCCATAAGAACACTCCAAAACACTAAAATCTCTAAATACCCTTTAAACCCCTAAAAATGTTTTAAGAACATTAAAAACTACAAAACTACAAAAAAATAAAAACCAAAAAATGCCCATAAAACCCCTAAAAATAGTAATTTTTTTTAAAAAAACTCAAAAATCCATAAAACCCTTTAAAAATAATAAAAATATATGAAAATCCCTAAAACATGTAAAATGCTCAAAACCTAGAAAACCCCGAAGAAAACCACAAAAACCTAAAAATACTCAAAACCCCTAAAAACACTTAAAAACCAAAAATCCCTCAAAGTCTATAAAAATCATGAAAACATAAACAATCCTGAAAATAAAAAAATATCATAAAAACAAAAAACCTCAAAAAAATCCTTTAAAAACCTTAAAAACCATAAAACCCTTAATGCCCATAAAAACATAAATAAAGGTAAATAACATAAAATCTTTAAAAACCATAAACCACAAAAAAACTTTTAAAACCATCAACACCCATAAAAACCTGAAACCTCTAAAAATTATAAAATCACTTTAATCACTTAAAAGTGATAAAAAAACTATAAAAACCCATAAAATCCTAAAAAATCGAAAAATGACCCTAAACCCCCCAAAAAACAATAAAACCCATAAAACCCCCTAATATCCCATGGAACATTAAAAATGCATAAAAATACAAAAAGACCATAAAAATCATAAAAAAATTAAAAATACTAATATCCGTGAAAAACCCTATGAAACCCATAATACTTAAAAAGAATTAGACCCCCAAAAAACTAAAAAAAACTAATAACACTATAAAACCAAAAATCCTAAAAACTGTAAAACCTGTTAAAATCCTAAAAATGCATAAAAACCACTAAGAACACTTTAAAACTCTATTTTTTTTTGAAGAAAACAATGAAAACTTAAAAAACCTGAGAAACTAAAAAAAAATTCTAAAACACAAAAATCCCAAAAAACACCTAAAACACTGAAAAACACTAAAAACCATCATGATATCTAAAACCCCATAAACCCCATAAGAATCTGAAAAATACCCTAAAAATCCCGAAAAAAATAAACACCCCAAACAAGAAAAAAACTAAAGACCCATAAAAACCAAGAAACACTTTAACTCCCAAAAAATTTAAAAACTCAAACAACCCTAAAAAACATAAACAACCATAAAATCCCAAAAACCCAAAAACCCCTCATAATCCCAAAAAACATAAAAACCCATAAAAATACCAGAATATCACTAAAAATGTTAAAAACTATACAACCCTAAAAATCAATAAAAATCCAAAATATCCATTAAAACATTAATATCTATAAACCCCAAAACCCCCTAAGAAAACCTTTAAACCAAAAAACACTTAAAATCCATAAAAACCTAAAAAAACCTAATACCCCTAAGAGACCCCAAAACCCTAAAAACCCATTAAAACAATAAAACACATAAAACCCTTAAAACCATAAACCCCATAAAACTCTAAAAACCCAATAAAATCTACAAAAAACCATTAATACCATAAAAATCGTAAAAAACTTTAAAAAACCATAAAACCCCAAAAAACTCAAAAAATCCATGTAAACCCTAAAATCCTAAAAAATCCTAAAACCCTAATAATTCCAAAAATACTGAAAAACCATAAAATCGTAAAAAACCCATAAAAACCCTAAAAATATAAAAATCCCTAAAATTTTTAAAACATCTAAAAGAACCTTAAAAACATAAAAACACTTAAAACCCCTAAAAACCTAAAATTCCTAAAAACCCTAGAAACCCAAAAAACCCTAAAATCCCAAAAAAACCATAAATCTTTCAAAAACCCATAAAAATATTAAAAATTCTTGAAAATACTTAAAAATATTAAAAACCCAAAACTGCAAAAAACCTCTAAGAAAAAACATAAAAACCTAAAAACAAATAAATCCAAAATAAGATCTAATAAATCCTAAAAAACCTAAAAAACCATAAAACCATAAAAAACCTAAAAAACCCTAAAAACCATAAATACCCAAAAAATAAAATATACCCACTAAAAACACTAAAAACCTTTAAAACCCTAAAAAACAAAAAACCCTGAAAAACCCCAAAAAACCAAAATAAACCCTTAACAACATAAACCCCTCAAAATACCCAAAAACCCTAAAATCCCCAAAATATCCTAAGACCCACTAAAAACCCTAATAATTTAAAAAACTGTAAAAAATATAAGAAAAATGTAGAAACAAAAAAAACTAGGAACCGTAAAAACACTAAAAATCCTAAAAATCCTAAAACCCCTAAAAACTCTGAAAACCACAAAAATAATAAAAAAACCTAAAACCCACTTAAATAATAATATCAAGTTAGACACCATAAAATTTTAAAAAACTATAAAAAACTATAAAAAACTTAAAAACTAAACAAATAAATAAAACCATGAAAAATATAAAATCCCTAGAATCCTTAAAAATCCAAAAAAACAAAATAACCATAGAAATCCTAAAAAAATTTCCTAAACACACTAAAAAAATAAAAACCTGTAAAAAAACTAAAAATCGTAACAAAAACATAAAACCCATAAAAATCTAAAAACCACTAAAACCACTAAAACCCCTTTAATCCCCTAAAATGTTAGAAACCTATAAGAACATTAAAACCCCCAAAAAAGAATCAAAAAACACTAAAAATAATAGAAATATTTGAAAACCCAAAAGATCATAAAAATCCTAATAAAAATTATAAAAATCCTAAAAACATAAAAAATTTATAAAACACTAAGAAAACCATATACTTAAAAACACTTTAATACCTTAAAAACATAAGAAATATATAAAAATCCTAAACACTAGAAAAAACTAAAAACCATAAAACCTTAAAAACTAAAAAACCCCTAAAACCTCATCAAACCCATAAACCACTAAAAAACTCCTAAACCCCTAAAAATTTTAGAAAAAAACTAAAATTCCTTTAATACCCTAATGACTCAAAAAAACAAAAAAACAAAAAAAACACAATAAAACAAAAAAACCCTAAAAATACTCAATATCATTAAAAACCCAAAAAATATAAAAAACATTAAAATTTCAAATATCTTTAAAAAAATAAATAAACTGAAAAAAACTATGAGAACCCTAAAAAAATATTAAAATCACAAAAACACTCAATACCCCTTAGAACCTAAAAAAAATAAAAAACTATAAAACCCCCAAAACAGAACCCAAAACTCCACCCCCCAAAAAAACCCAAAAAACCCCTAGAACCATAAAAAACCATAAAAATCCTAAAAAACACTAAAAAAATCTAAAAAACCTTTTAATGCTTAAAAATGTTTAAAAACAACAAAAACTCTTAAAGAGGAAGACAAGGAAGAACCATTCAAACTTGCCTAAGATAGTGTCCACAAGAGCCTCTTACAAAGTTAAGGCATTTTCCTCTGACAAGGGAGGTCGTCCAGTCAAGGGACAACTAAATTCGGAGTAGCAACGTCTCATAGAGTATTAAATTGCCTTCCTAAAGCAATATGATTCATCAAAATGGGAGTGAATGGAGTCGGATTCTTCTTCTGGTTATGGTGATGATGGGGACCCTTATGGGGATGGAGACGTTGACTTTTTGGATGAAACGTGCTGAAGATGCTGCGGTGTGTTTTCTTTTTTTCTTTTTTCTTTTTTCTTTTTTTTTTGGGTCTTTTGGGTCTTGGGATGTAAAGGGTTTTTGGGTGTGGGTTTTTTGACCCCTCCCTTTCCTTGTCTTGTATTTCTTTTTCATAATAAATTTTGTGGGGGTTGGGAATAGCCTGGCCTCACACCTCTTCTGCCTAAGAAAACCCCAAAACCCTAAAATCACTTAACACTCTAAAAAACCTAAAATTATTAAAACCCTACGAATCCCTAAAAACAATGAAAAACCCCTAAAAACCCTACAACCACTAAAAACCATAAAACCCTAAAAGTCAAAATAATTATATAAAATTTAAAATACCCTAAGAACCCTAAAAACCATAATAAAAACATAAAACCCTAAAAACACTTAAAACACTTAAAACCCATAAAAAATTAAAAATGCTTAAAACACTAGAAAACCTTTAAAATCCGTAAAAACCCTAAACCCCTAAAAACCCTACAAAAATAAAACACTAAACACTATAAAAATCCATTAAACCTCTAAAAATCTTATGAACATTAAAAACAATTAAAACCCTAAAAAAATAAAAAATCTTTCACCACAAAAAAACCCCCGTAAAAAACATAAAACCAATTAAACTCAAAATACCCTCAAAATACCTAACACCCCTAAAAAATATTAAAATTATAAAAAATCTCAAAGAATCCCTAAAAACAAATAAACCATAAAAACCATGAAAACATTATAAAAAAATTAATAACAATAAAAACAGTTAAAACACTTAAAACCCCAAAAAACCCAGAAACCACTAAAATCTTTATAAACTCTAAAAGACCCAAGAACCCCTAAAAATCACTAAGACCCATAAACCGTTCAAAACTATAAAAACCCTGAAAATACAAATAAACTATAAAAAAATTAAAAAACTAAAAAACTTTTAAACCTTAAAAACAAAAAAAATATATAAAAAAATTAGAACCCTTAAAAAACCAAAAAACCCTAAAACACCAAAAAAACATAAATTCCCTAACAACCCTAAAACCCTTAAAAACCCTCAAAAACCAAAAAACCCCAGAAACCATAAAGACACTAAAAAATTCCTAAATATCGTTAAAAAGAAAAAACACTAAAATCCTTGATAACAATTAGAAAATCCTTTAAATCCTAAAACACAGAAAACCCATAAAAACCCATGAAACATATACACACTAAAACGCGAAAAAACACGAAAACCCCTAAAAATCCTCAAAATACCTATAACCCCTAAAAACTATAAATATTATAAAATAATTAAATCTCACTAAAACATAAGAGACCATAGTGACCTTAAAAACCCTTATGAAAACCATAAATATTAAAAACTATAAAATCACTAAAAACCCTAAAAACAATAAAAACCTGAAAAAAAAATCCTAAAAGACCCTAAACCCCTAAAAAACCCAAAAAATTCCATAAAACCCCTAAACACTCTAATGAACATAAAAACAAAATTAAAACCTAAAAATCACTAAAGACATTAAAAACCATTTAAAACCCTAAAAACTATAAGTACTCAAATACCTTTAAAAACCTAAAATCTAAAAAAACCTTATAACCCCTCATAATCCCTAAAAACCCTAAAAAGTGATAAAAATACAAATAATCCACTCATAATTATTAAAATAAAAAACCACAAAAACCTTGAAAAACATAAAGAAATCCTTAATAACCTAAAAACACATAAAACCCCAAAAAACATAAAGACAGTAAAACCCAAAAAAACACCTAAAAACCCTATAAACCATAAAACCCCTAAAACCCCCTAAAACCCTAAAAACTATAAACCCCCCTAAAAATTATAAAACCCAAAAAAACCCAAAAAACCATAAAAACTAAATGAACTTTTTAAATCTATGAATATTCTAAAAAATATCTAAAACCCATTACCCCCTAAAATACTAAAGAGACCCTAAAAATCCATTAAAACACTAAAAACATAAAAAAATATATAAAACAATAAAATCCATAAAAGACAAAAAATCCAAAAAACCCTAAACCCCTAAGAGGAATAAAACCCCAATAAAACCCTAAAAGGCACTAAAATACCTAAAAAAGTTAAAAATAGAAAAAACCTACAAAACCATGTGAAATTTGTTATTACATAAAAAAAATAGAACTATTAAAAATCCTAAAATACACTAAAAACAAAAACCCTCTAAAAACCCTAAAACCCTAAAATCCTTAAAAACTATGAAAAATTGAAAAACCATTAAAAACCCTAAATTTCATAAAAAACAAAATAACCCATTAAAAACTCTAAAAATACAATATACCCCTAAAAACATTAAAATACTATAAAAACCCCAAAAAACATAGAAAAAACCCCCAGAATCCCCAAAATAATATCAAAACCCTAAAAAAACTCAAAATCCCAAAAAACCCTAAAAAATAATAAAAATCATAAAAGAATGTCTAAAAATCTATATAAATTCAAATACCTTAAAAACTCTTTAGATTACTATGAAAAATATAAAAAATGAAGGAACACTTAAAACCACTAAAAACCTAAAAATGTTAAAACCCATAAAAACTCTAAAAACCCTTAAAAACCTCAAAATCCCTAAAAAACTAAAAACAATAAAAATATTAAAACATCCGAAATAAATCCAATAAATGTTAAAAATCAAAAAAATCATAGAAATAAATAAATACCTAAAAACACTTAAATCCCCTTAAAATCTAAAAACTCTAAAAACCCTAAAACCCAAAAAACCTTAAAAACCCTAGAAACCCCTAAATCCCATAAAATCCTTTAAAAACCATTGTAACCCATTAGAACCCTAAAAATCAATAAAAATCTAAAAACTATTTAAATCCCAAAAACCGTTAAAAAAATATAAAACATTATAGTCTTAAAAACACAAAAAAACCCCAACACCCAAAAAAAAATCCATAATAACCCTAAAACCCATGAAAACCCTCAAAATCGCAAAAATCCATCCAATCCCATAAAAATGCTAATAAATCCTAAAAATATCTAATAATGTAATAACCCAAAAACCCATTGAAACACCTAAAAATCGTAAATACCTAAAACATGTAATGCCCTTAAAACCTAAATCCCCTAAAAACCCAAAAACCTAAAAATCCCTTCCGCACTAAAAACCATAACACCCCTAAAAACCCAAAAAACCCTAAACAAATATAAGCACTCTAAAAAACAGAAAAAAAATATAAAAGCCCTTTAAACCCATAAAACATAAAAAAAATTAAAAAACCTAAGCCCCTAAAATCCAAAAAAAATCCAAAAAAAATCCAAAAAACTGAAAAAATTAAAAAAACCATGAAGGTCCCCAGAAACCATAAGAATCCCTAAAAACATAAAAACCATAAAAATCCTAGAAATTCATAAAAATATCTAAAAACATAAAAAACCCAAAAAAATGAAAACCCTAAGTAAACCTTAAAACGCTAAAACAATTAATACCCCTAAAAACATAAAAATTATAAAAACCATAAAAACCCTAAAAACCACTAAAGCCCTCAAAATAACTAAAACAAAAAGAAAATCATAAATATAATAAAAATTCCCTAAAAACCCTGAAACCATAAAAACATGAAAACCATAAAAACCCAAGGAAAACATAAAACAAACAAAAAAACTTTAAACCCTTCAAAAACCAAAAAAATGATAAAAACAATTAAAACCTAGAAAACCCAAAAAATCTATAAAACCCAAAAAGCCCATAAAAATTATAAAAAATCCTTAAAATCTGTAAAGACCAAAAAAATTCCTAAAAACCCTAAGAAAACCTAAAAAACCTTAAAAACATAAAAGAACTAAAAACCCTAATAATTAAAATATTTCAAAAACCAGAGAAAACAATAATGGCACCAAAAACCCCAAAACCTATAAAACATCTACAAACATTAAACAACCCAAAAAACCCATAAAACCATCAACCCACTAAAACTCAACAAACCATTTAAAACCAAAATAATGTAAAAAAAACTATATAAAACCTAAAAAACCCTAAAAAAATAGAAAACCTTAAAACCTAAAAACCCATAAAACATTAGAAACCAGAAAACCATAAATCCCTCAAAATCTCAGAAAACTAAAAAATTCAGAAAAACCCTAAAAAGAGATAAAAAACACAAAAAAAAATAAAAACCCTAAGTACCTAAAAAACTATAATAAAATATTATAAAACATCAAAAAACATAAATCTCATTAAAAACCAAAAACTCGAAAGATATTAAAATACATAAAAACCCTAAAACATCAAAAAAAACCCAAAAAACCATATATACATTAAAAAACCATAAAAATCCAAATAATATCCATAAAATCCCTAAAATGTAAAAAAATAATAAAATTTTTAAATACCCTAAAAGGGACATAAAAACATAAAAACACTTAAATCAATTAAAAACCTAAAAATGCTAAAAAAATTAAAATAGACTAAAAGACCCTTATAACTCATAAAACCCACAATACCTCTAAAAAATTAAAACCTTAAAACCCCATAAAAACCATTAACATTGATAAAAAATATAAAAACACTTTAAACCCTTGATAAAGATAAAAAACTCTAAAAACCTAAAAATGATAAAGACATAAAAAATTCCAAAGAACCCATAAAAACCAAAAAAATGATGAAAATGCCTAAAAACACAAAAAAAATCCCAAAACCCCTAAAAAATAGGAACCCTAAAAATTCCCAAAAAAATTTCTAAAAACATAAAAAACCACAAAAAACCTGAAAGACCCTACAAAAAATCTAAAAATATAAAAAAATAAAGACACCCTAAAAACATAAAAATGCTAAATAACCAAAAACCCCTAAAAGCCATAAAAATACATTAAAAACCCTAGAAATAACTAAAAACTTGAAAAAAATCTTTAAATCCTTAAAATGTTAAAAACATTAAAACCCCTAAAAGTATGAAAAAACCCTTAAAACCCCCTTATAATCCCTAATAAATCTAAAAAACCATAAAAATCATAAAATCCCTAAAAATACCAAAAAAATGTAAAAAATCATAAAAACATTGATAAGCCGTAGAAACCATTAAAAACCTAAATACATTTAAAACCCAAAAAAACCTAAAAATTCTAAAACCTTAAAAACCCTAAAATATTCTAAACCTCAAGAAACCCCTAAAGATAATAAAACAACTAAAAACATTAAAAATCTATAAAAACACATAAAAACCTAAAAGCTACTAAAAACGCAAATGACCCTTGAGGCCCATAAAAATGTCTAAAAACACTCTAAAAACAATTTAAAACCCAAAAAATAAAAAAAAACCCTATAAACCCTATAATCCCTAAAAATCCCTAAAAATACCAAAATACAATAAATATCCTAAAAAGGCTATAAAAATACAAAATTTTAAAATACTCTAAAAACACCAAAATCCCCTAAGAAAACCCTAAAACATAAAATCTATAAAAAACCCTAAAAAATAAAAAACACCAAAAACCATAAAAACCCAAAAAACCTTGAACACCAGAAAAACCAAAAAAATCCCTAAAAAACCTAAAAAGATATAAAAACCGTAAAAAACCATAAAAATACAAGAAATATAAAAATCCCTAAAACACAAAAAAACACTAAGAAAAACATAAAAATCCAAAAATACATAAAACCCCTAAAAACATAAAAAACGATAAAACCTATAAATCCCTAAAACGACCTTGAAAGCCCATAAAAACCATAAAAATCCATAAAAACATTAAAAACCCTAAAAACCCAAGATAAACCTAAAAATCACTATAAACCAAAAAAACATTTGATTAACTAATAAAATTAAAAGACACTAAAAAACAGTGAAACCCTAAAAGCATAAAAACCTCAAACAAACCATAAAAACCCTAAAACCATAAAAAACCTCAAAATCACTAAAAACCTAAATACTATAAAAATATTAAAAATTCCACAAAAATCTCTAAACACATTAAAAATCCCTGAAAACATTAAAACCCCAACAAAAACCATAAAAACCTAAAAAAACATAAAACCCCTAAAAACCTAAAAAATTGATAAACCCCAAAATAACCCCTAAAACCCATCGAGACCCAAAAAACCCTAAAAACCAAAAAACCAGTAAAAACTATAACATCCACTAAAAACATTTAAAACCATATAAACCAATAAAAATATTAAAAACTATAATAAAACCATAAAAACCACAATTTTTTTGAAACACTAAATGAAAAAAAACATAAAAACACTAAAACCCAAAATAAAACATTATAACACTAAGAACACTTAAAAAAACTAAAAACCCTAAAATAATAAAACCCTAGAAACCCTAAAGTCCCTTGAAACCCCTCATAATCCCTAGAAACACTAAAAATCCATAAATGTCTTTTAAAATTCTCAACTAATCCATAAAAATATAAAAACCATAAAAACCATGAAAAACTATAAGAAAAACATAAAATCAAAAAAAAATAAAAATCATAAATTTTAAAATAATTATAAAACCTTAACACCCCCTAAAAGATCTTAAAAACACTAGCGACCACTAAAAACCATAAAAACCGTTAAGATAATTTAGAGGCATGAAACCCCAAAAAACCATAAAAACACTAAAATATATAAAAAACCATTTAACCACTAAAAGTATTTAAATATTTTTAAAAACCATTAAAAACCTAAAAAACTAAAAACACCCATAAAAACCTAAAAAATAATAAAACATTCAAAACCCTAAATACCCTAAAATCCATTAAAATCGTAAAAAATCCCTGAAATACACAAAAATGTAAGAAACCCTGAAAACCCCTAACAAATAATTTAAAACATAAACATAATTCCGACCCCTAAAAAACTAAAAAATTCTATAATCCAAAAAACCCTAAAACCCCTCAAATCTATAAAAGCCCCAAAAAACATGAAAATCCCCAAAAAACCCTAAAATATATAAAATTTTAAAAACACTGAAAAAAATTGAAAACCCCTAAGGAAATGTTAAAACAAAAAAAACATAAAACCACTACAAAACCTAAAAATGCTGAAAAAATTGAAAAACTCTAAAAAATATAATACCCAAAAAAAATCTTAAAATCTTAAAAACCCACAAAATTACAAAAAACCCGTAAATGTCCTGAAAATCCCATAAAAATTCATAAAAACTAAAAAACCAATAAAAATTTAAAAACACCTATGAAAACATTAATAAGATAAAAACACATAAAAAACCAAAAAACCATAAAAAAAATTAAACCCCTAATAACCATAAAACCTCAGAAAACCCATAAAACCCCAAAATAACATTAAAACACTAAAACCCCTTTAAACTCATAAAACCATTTAAAACTATAAAAAAACATTAAAACCTAAAAAACTCAAATAAGAACCCTAAATCTAAAAAAACCTAAAAACACTGAAAATCCTCAAAATCCATAAAAACCAAAAAAGCCATAAAATTCCTAAAATTCCTTAAAAATTTAAAAAACCCTAAAAACACTAAGAAAAATGTAAAAAACCTAAGAACACTTATAACAAGTAAAAAACTATAAATTGAAAAAAATCCCTATAACCCCCCAAAATCTCTAAAAATATCTAAAATTTTAAAAATCCATAAAAACCAATAAGAAAACCTCAAAACCATTAAAATACATAAAACCCTTAAAAACATAAAAAACATAAAAATCATAATAGACCCTATAATGACCCTAAAATCCTATAGTACCTAAAAACCAAAACGACCCATAAAAACCATTAAAACCCTAAAACCCCTTAAAATTGTTAAAACCCACTAAAATCTCTAAAAACCCTAAAAACCCACAAAAACATTAAAAAATATAAACACACTAAAAAAATTCCCAAAAATCCAATAAGACTATAAAAACCCAAAAAAACATTAAAAGACCTTCGAAACCATCAAAATCCATAAAAACCATAAAAACAATAATTTTGTTTTTAAAATTCCTAAAATCCTTAAAAATATAACAAAGTATAAACCCTGGTAAAAATCTATGAAGACCATAAAAATATTAAAAAATTGTAAACCCTAAAAAACGTAAAAAAAGATAAAAATCCTAAAAATCTCCTAAAAATCATAAAACTCTATAATCCATCAATATACCAAAAAAATTTAAAAATAATTAAAAACCTAAAAAACATAATGTCCATAAAAATATAAAAACCCCTATAAACCATGAAAATCCCTAACAAAACTATAAAAACCCTAATAAACCCAACAAACCATAAAATACCCTAAACAACATAAAACCCCAAAAAACCTACTAAAAACTCTAAAAACTCTTTAAAATCCTAGAAAAATTAAAAAAGTTTAAAAACATTTAAACCCCTAAAAACCTAAAAAGACCCTAAAACCCAAAAAAACCCCTAAAACCCAAAAAAACATAAAAACCGTAAAACCCACATAATCCCTAAAAACCATAAAAACCATAAAAATCAGAAAAATCTCAAAAAACGCTACAAAATAATAAAAATCTAAAATTCCCCTAAAATCCATAAAAACACCTACAACCCATAAAAACCCTAAAAACCAAAGAAACACTAAAAACCCTATAAAACCCTAAAATAGTGAAAAAATAAAAAAACCTTAAAATCACTAAAAACACAAAAACCCCTACAAAACAAAAAAGGCATAAAGTTCCTAAAAACCCTAAATACCTAAAAACCCTCAAAATCCCGAAAAACCCAAAAACCAATAAAAATAAAAAAATCAATAAAAATCCCTAGAAAAATAAATGGCCCAAAAAAATTAAAAACCCATAAGAAAACCATAAAACCCTAAATATAATTAAAACCCCTAAAAACCTAAACCCGAAAACCCCAAAAAACACTAAAAACATAAAATAAGATATGAATAAATTATAAACCAAAGAAAACATAAAACCCCGTAAAACCACAAAAATGCTAAAATCAATTAAAACACTAGAAACAACACTCAAAACCCTAAAGCACCTAAAACCCTCTAAAAACCATAAACCCCCAAAAATATTTAAAACCACAAAAATCCAAAAAACACCTAAAAACCCAATGAAAACACTAAAAACCCATTACGCACCTAAAAAATGTTTAAAAAACTCTAAAACCCCATAAAACCCAAAAAATATCTAAAAAACCTAAAAACCCGCAAAATATTTATAATCCTAAAAAATAAAAAAATAAAAAAAAATTCCAAAAAAAATTACAAAACCAAAAAAAACCGTGAAAACCATAAGAAAACCTTAAAACATAAAAATACATCAAACCACTTAGAACCATAAAAATTATCAAATCCATAAAAACTTATTAAACCCTAAAAAACTGTAAAATTTATCAAAATCCATAAAACAATAGGAACCATAAATTTCCAAATAAATCCATAAAAATACCTATAATCTTAAAATACCCTAAAATCCCTGAAAACCCCAAGGAAAATCATAAAAACTTAAAATCAATTAAGACACATAAAAACCCAAAAAAATATAAAAACACTAAATGAATTTAAAACCCCCTAAAACCATTAAAATCCTTAAAATCATAAAAACCCATAAAACCCATAAAACCCACTAAAACCCCTAAAAACCTTTAGGCCCCTAAAATATTAAAAAAATCTTAAAACACTTAAAAATACTAATATCTAAAAAATATTAAAATCCCAAAAAAACCATAAACCCTTAAAAATTGATAAATCCAAAAATCCATGAACATCTCTAAAACCCCTAAAAACCTCATAATTCCAAAATAAGACCTAGAAATCCAAAATATTGTTAGAATCTATGAAAACCCTAAGTAAACCAAACAAAACCAAAAAACACAAAAACTGCTATAAACCCCAAAAACCCGAACAAAAAATAAAAATCCCTACAATCTATAAAACCCCTAAAACCCTGAGAACCCATAAAAATCTAAAAACACGCTGACAACTCTAAAAAACCATTAAACCCTTAAATAAATTTGAAAATTCAAAAAAAACCTTTAGAACCCTGAATAACTAAAGAAACCCTAAATACCTAAAAAACCATAAAATCCCTACAAACCCTAAAAACCATAAAAATCCCTAAAATGCCTAAAAACCATGAAAATCATAAAAAATCCCAAAAAATATATACAAACATAAAAAACCCCAAAAAACCCTATGAAAACAATAATAACCTAAAAAACACTTAAAACCCCTACAAACCCTAAAAAAACTAAAACCCCAAAAATAATCCCATAAAGAACATAAAACCCCCAAAACCCTAAAAACAATAAAAGCCTAGAAACACTGAAAATCGCTCAAAACATAAAAATCTAGAAACAATAAAGACCCCTCAAAAGCAAAAAATTCTATACCCAAAAAAAACATAAAAACCCTAAAAATCCAAAAAAACATCCAAATCAGTAAAAAACCTAAAACCCCTTAATTTTTTTAATAAAGTGCTAAATGTACCTAAAATCCAAAAACCCCTTAACCCCCCCCCCCCCCCCCCCCGCCCAAAAAAAACTTTTAAAACCTAAAAACATGTAAAACCCCTAAAAACATAAAAAATGCTAAAAACCCTGAAACCCCCTACAACATATAAAACCCCTGAAAACCTCAAAAACCATAAAAACCAATATAAACCCTAAAAAAAATAAAAACTATAAAAAAAACATTAAACCCCTAAAAACATTAAAATAATTTAAAAAATTAAAACCCATAAATTAATAAAAAACACTTAAATCCAAAAAAAAACAAAAAACCCTTAAATCCCTAAATACCTTAAAAACAAAAATTTCCTAAAAAATCTCTAAAATCCCCTAAAATGAATAAAACCCTTAAAACCCCATAAAAATACATAAATAACCTAGAAAATATAAAAACAATTAAAACACCTAAAAATATAAAAAGTGAAAAAAACAATAAAAACCCTACATTTCGTCAAAATCCCATAAACCCAAAAAACCCAAAAAAAATCCTAGAAATGACCTAAAAATCCCTAAAAAGGTAAAAAACTCTACAAACCCTAAAACCCCATAAAAAACCCTTAAAAACTAAAAACACATAAAACACAAAAAAACCTAAAAATGAAAAAAAAACAATAAAACTTCAAAAAAGACCCTAAAACCCTTAAACTTAATATAAACCATAAAAAACATAAATTATAAAAAATCCTAAAGAACCATAAAAACCCTAAAAACTACTAAACACTCTAAAAACCCTTTAAAATTCTAAAAACATTAAAATCCCTAAAAAATCAAAAAAACCCTAAAAACTCAATATTACCCTAAAACCCCAAAAATACCACATAAAACCCTAAAACCCTAAAAAAACATCAAAATCCCAAAAATATATTAAAATCCTAAAAATCCTAAAAATCCAAAAAAAATTGCTATAAATTAAAAAAATACCCTAAACACCTTAAAACCACAAATAAATAATCAAAAATCTGAAAACACTTGAAACCGTTAAAAAACCTAAAATGATGAAACTTGAAAAATCCAAAAAGCCATAAAACTCCTAAAAACCTTAAAAAACCAAAAACCCCATAAAATCCCTAAAAACAACTTAAAACTATAAATCCCTAAAAACATTGAAAAATGTTTAAGAATTTTAAAAAAAACCTTTAAAAAACCTAAAAATTAAATAAAAACCTTAAAACCCCTAAAAACCCTAAATACCAAAAAACAATAATCCCCCAAACACTAAAAATCCAAAAACCCCTAGATATCCCTAAAAAACCTTAAAAAATCCATCCAAAAATACAAAAACATAACCCCCTAATAACCTTAAGAAAACCATATAAACACTTAAAACCACTACAAAAACTAAAAAAGATAAAAAAACCCAAAGAACCCTCAAAATCCAAAAAACCCCTAAAAACAATTAAAAATCCTAAAAACCACTAAAATCATTAAAAACATAAAAACCGCTCAAAACCCTATAATTCCAAAATAAAACCATAAAAACGTTTAAATAATTATAACCTCTAGAAACCCTAAAAACAGTAAAATTCTAGAAAACCTAAAACCACTATGAACCATAAAATCCCTTAAAATCCCTAGAAACCAATAAAAACATCTAAAAACTTATTAACCTATAAAAACCCATGAAACCCAAAAAATGTCCAAAAACTATAAAACCCTTAAAAATACTAAAAAAATAAAAACCCTAAAACCTGAAAACCCATAAAAATACTAATAACCTCTAAAACCTGAAAAATTACCTAAAAACCCTAAAATCATAAAAATCATAAAAGTCCCTAAAAATACCTAAAAAGGTAAAACCACTAAAAACACTAAAAGTCCCTAAGAAATTGTAAAAACCTAAAAATTCATAAACCACATAGAAACCTATGAATGAAAAAAACCATACATACCCTAAAACCCCTAAAAACACTAAAAACCACAAAACCCCTAAAATCATAAAAAATAGGAAACCAATAAAACCCCTAAAGTCCAGTAAAAAATCTCAAAACCCTTTGAACCACTAAAAATGTTAAAAATTATAAAAAACCATAAAACCATAAAATTTTAAAAAAAACTCTAAAACCCAAAGAAATCACAACAACCCTAAAAACTAAAAAAACCCATCAAAATTGACAAAAAACACTAAAATTTCTAAAATGATAAAAATCCCTAAAAATATAAAAAACCATAAAAATCCTGATAATCCTAAAAAGCTATAAAACCTAAAAATACTTAAAACACCAAAAAACACAAAAAAAATATAAAACCTATAAAAACTCTAAAACCCCATAAAAACCATAAAAGTAAACAAAAACCCTAAAATCAATAAAAATACTAAAAAATCCCAAAAAATATCAAAAAATGTAAAAAACTCTAAAAATCCTAAAACCCCTATGAAAAACATTTAAATATTCAAAACAAAACCCCTAAAAACAAAAAAATCACAGAAACCCTAAAAACAAAAAAAAAGACCCTTAAAACCATAAAACTAACAATACCCCCACAAAACCTTAAAAAACCTAAAACACATAAAAATTCTAAAACCCGTAAAAATACTAAAAACCAATAAAAAATTTAAAAAAAATCAGACTCCTAAAAATAATTAAAAACTATGAAAACCCTTTAATACACTAATCAATTCCAAAAAACCCATAAATAATAAAAAAAGAATCCTAAAATCCCTCAGAATCCATAAAATGCCCCAAAAATAAATATCCTTAAAAATCCATAAAAATCATCAAAAAATTAAAACCCATAAAAACCATGAAACCCCTAATAAAACATTAAAAACATAAAAATACATAGAACCCTAAAAACCTAAAACATTCTAAAAACACTAAAAATACTAAAATCTTAAAAACCCATAAAAACCTTAAAGCCCCATAAAAACCCTAAAATACCTCTAAAAACACTACAACCCCATTAACCCCCTAAAAATAATAGATACTATAAAAAACCTTAAAAACCTTAAAAAACCCGAAAACGCAAAACAAAACCATAAAACCATAACCCTCAAAAATCACTAATAACCCTAAAACCCATTTAAATCCTAAGAATACCATAAAAATTCCTATAAGCCTAAAAGATCCAAAAAAATCCCAAACACACTTAAGAAAACCGTAAACACATAAAAACACTTTATACCCATAAAAACCTAAAAATGATAAAATCCCTAAAACAACTAAAAACCCTAAAAACCATTAAAAACATAATACCCCTAAGACCTTAAATACCCCTAAAACCCCATAAAACACCTAATGATCAATTAAAAACACTAAAAACCCAATTAACCACTAAAAATTTAAAAACTCTTAAAAATTTATTAAAACCCAAAAAAACTAAAACACCCTAAAAATAAAAAAACATAAAAACCAAACCCCCCAAACCTTCATAATTCCTAAGAACACAAGATAAAAATAAAATCCATTAAAAAGCCCTAAAAATAATTAAAAATGTAAGCAATCATATCATCCCTATAAAATTATTAGTAAACCATAAAATTATAAAAAACATAAAACCCTAAAAATCTAAAAAATGATAAAACCCTTAAAAACCCTAAAATCATAAAAACCATAAAACCCCTAAAAACCAATAGAATCATGAAAAATCCACTAAGAACCATAAAAATCCATTAAAACCATATAAATGTTAAAAAACTATTTATAACTTAAAACCCAAAAAAATCTCAAAAAAACCCAAAACCCCCAAAAACCATAAAACACTAAATTACCTAAAAACCCATAAATCCCTAAAAACACTAAAAAACATAAATCCTAAAAAAATCCAAAAAATAAGAAAAAACATAAAAAAACCTCAAAACCCTAAGAAACCATTAGTAACATAAAATCTCTTGAAATTCTTAAAACCCATTTAAACATCAAAAACCCTAAAATCCTAAATACCCCTTTATATCATTAAAAAAACTAAAAACCATAAAAATACAAAAAAAAATCCATAAAATTCACTACTAACCTGAAAAAACCTAAAATCCACAAGAAAATCATAATTCAAAAAAAAAACACTTAAAACCCCTAAAAACTAAACAATGTTAAAACCCTTGAAAACCGTAAAAGACCCTAAAAACTCCTAAAAATCATAAGAAATCCTAAAACCCTAGAAAACCCTAAAAATAAATAAAACCCCTAAAACCATAGAAATCATAAAAGGTCCTAAAATTTCTAAAAAAAATAAAAAACCGTAAAAAGCTAAAAATCCCTAAGAAAAAAAATTAAAAACCTAAATCACTTAAAAACATAAAAAATTATAGTAACCCTAAAAACCACAAAAATGACCCTAAAAACACAAAAAACCTTAAAAATCTCAAAATCCCAAAGAAGGAAAAAAACCCAAGATAAACTCTAGGACCAATTAATCCCATTAAAACATTAAAAACTCTAAAAACTGTTAAAAACTAAAAACTCAATAAAACCTTAAAAACACAAAAAAAACCACAAAACAAAAAAAATTGGTTGATTCCCTAAAAACCCTAAAAATCATAAAAATCCAAAATATGTCCTAAAATTCCTAAAAAAATAAAAACCCTAGAAACCATAGAAAACTTGATAACCACTAAGAAATTATTAAAAACACTAAAAACTATAAAAACACCTTAAAACAATTACCCCCCCACCCCAAATTATCTTAGAGACCCTAAAAACCACTAAATACTATAAAACCCATTTAAAACGAAAAAAATTAAAAAACTATAAAAACCTTAAAATCCAAAACAACTAAAAAACCAATAAAAAAACAAAAAAAAACAAAAAAACCTGAAACCCTAAAAATCCATCAAGATCCCTAAAACCCAAAAAACCATAAAAATCTTAAAAAGGAATATGAATCACTATAAATGAAAAAAACCCTCTAAATGCCTAAAATCCTCGTAGAAAACCATAAAAATATAAAAAAACATAGAACCCCTAAAACCTAAAAAAAGATAAAAACTAATAAAACCCAAAAAAACCCTAAAATACACAAAATATTTGAAAACCAAAAAAAAATTTACTAAAAAACCCAAAATACTCCATAAATAATATTGAACAACCTAAAAAACCCCTAAGAAAAATATCAAAACCTAAAAATTCATAAAACCCTAAACACCTGAAAAATGTTAAAACCCATAAAAACACATAAAAATATAAAAACCACTAAAAATTATAAAAACACTTCAAACTAATAAAAACATTTAAAAACTCTAAAAAACCATTAAAACTATGAAAAACATAAAAAACCATAAAACCCTTAAAAACTATCAAAACCCCTAGAGACCCTAAAAACCAATAAAAATACTAAAAATCCCCAAAATCCTTAAAAGTTTAAAAACCCATAAAATCCTGTAAACACATGAGAAAGACATAAAAACCTAATAGCACATAAAATACCTAAGAAACCTAAAAAGGGATAAAAATGAAAAAACTCTAAAAAACACTTAAAATACCATGAAGACCCTAAGAAGAACTAAAATCCATTAAACCCCTAGAACCATAAAACACATAAAAACCAATAAAAATAGTAAAACTTATAGAAACTATTAAATCTTTTTGAACACCTAAAAACATTAAAAACTATAAAAACTCTAAAAACCCCTAAAAACTCAAAAAAAACCCTAAAATATAGAAAACCATAAAACCCCTAAAAATCCTAAAATACCTAAATACCCAGAAAATCCCTAAAAATCATAAAAAAACTTTGAAATTATTAAAATTATATAAAAATCCAAAAAAATATTAAAAACCCCTAAAAAACCTAAAAACACATAAATCCCCTAAAAATTGTAAAAGCGATAAACCATTAAAAAATTCCTAAAGCCCCTTAAAATCCCTAAAAACCATAAAAAAAATAAAATCCTTAAAAATAAATAAAATCATAAAAAACCATAAACCCCCTAACAAAACAATAAAAACAATAAAACACTTAAAACCCATAAAAACATAAAAACCCATAAAATCCATAAAAAATACTTAAAACCCCTAAAACCCAAAAAAAACTTCAAAACACCATAAAATCATAAAAAAAACCCCTAAAAAATCTAAAAACCCTTTAAACACCTAAAAAAATTAGAAACTCTAAAAACCTGAAAAACCCTAAAAACACAAAAAGAATTCTAAAACTTCAAACAATGGGTAAAAACCATAAACCCTATAATACCCACAAATTTTCTAAAAAACCAAAATGCCATAAAAATACTAAAAAAATCACTAAAATCCATAAAAACATAAAAACCCTAAATACCCAGAAAACCCCTAAAAAACTGTAAAAATCAAAATACACATAAAACACATAAAATAGCCTAATAAACAAAAAATCCTAAAAACACTTCAAACCCATAAAACATCTAAAACACTAAAAACCAATAAATAGCCATAAACCCTTAAAAACCCAGTACAATCTAGAAACCCTTTAAAACCATACAAACATAAAAAATTTTCAACCCCAAAATAAATTTAAAAATCCCTAAAACACAAAAAAACCATAAAACCCCAAAAACCCACAATATCAATCACTATCCAAAAAACTCTCAAAATAAAAAAAATCCTTAAAATAATAAAAAATTATTAAAAACATAAAAAAACCATAAAAATCAAGAAAAATCCTAAAGAACCTTAAAAACTAAAAACAGTTAAAACCCTTACAAATGAAAAAAGATAAAAAATACTCTAAGAACCCTAAGAACACCTAAAAACATAAAACCCCTAAAACAATAAAACCCTGAAAATCTACAAAAAAACCTAAAACCACCCTACAAATTGTAAAACTCCTTTGAATCCCTAAAAATTTTAAAAAGCAGTAAAAACCTAAAAATAACCCTAAAAACTTAAAAAAAACCCTAAAACAACAAAAATATTATAAATACCCTAAAAACACTAAAAAAAATAACCTAAAAACTCCCTAAAAACTATAAAAACCGTAAAATCCTAAAAAATCCCTAAAACCCTACAAATGAAAAAAACCTAAAACCCCTATGAAAAACATAAAAAACTAAAAAAATAAAAATAGTAAATCACCAAAAATTTCTAAAAACCAACCCCTCCTATAAAACCATAAAAACCCTAAAAACCCAAAAATCACTAAAAATTCAAAGAACCAAAAAATCATAAAAATTCCTTAAAAGTACCTAAAAATGTGAGAAATCCCTAAAAACCCTAAAAATTCTATGAAAACCTTAAAAACCTAAAAAACAGGAAAACCATAAAACCCCTAAATAACCTAAAAATGATAAAAAAACACTAAAAACACCAAAAGTATCATAAAAACCATAAAAACCCAAAAATCATAAAAACCTAAAACACCCCCTTAAAACACAAAAACCAATAAAAATCCTAAAAACCCATAAAAATCCAAAACAAATACCTAAAATTCATAAAATACCTAAACATTAAAAAAATCTTAAAACCCCTACATTTTTTTATGAAAACCTTCAATCCCTGAGAACACTTAAACCCACTAGAAACCTAAAAACATTTACACCCCATAAATACCCCTAAACGGCCCGAAAACTTGTAAAAATATTTAAAACCCCCCAAACAACTAAAACCCACTCAAAATACTAAAAAAATTTAAAACCAAAAAAACATTAGAAAACCCCTAAAACCAAAAAAACACTAAAAACTCAAATAAATACATAGAACCCTTAAAATCTTAAAAGCCCTAAAAAAATTTCAAAAACCTAAAAAATAAAAATACCATAAAAACCAAAAAAACAAAAAAAAACCTCTAAAATTGTAAAACCCCCCCAAAAACCTAAGAAACCCCGTCATAAAACCTTGAAAACCTAAAAATAGTCAAAATCCCTAAAACCCATAAAATTATAAAAACCCTAATGACCCAAGAAACCCCAAACCCTATAAAAAATCCATAAATCCCTAAATATCATAAAAATCCAAAAGAATCTAAAAATTCCATAAAAACGTAAAAAAACTCTAGAAAACTCCTAACAAATCATAAAAAACCTAAAAACAAATAAAACCACTAAAAACCTAAAAAACAAAAAACCCCTCAAACCCGTAAAAAGCACCTAAAAACACTAAAATCTAGATAAATCATAAAATATATAAAATACATAAAAACCTAATATCCAACAAAAACCCTAAACACCATCAAAAAACATAAAAATTGTTTACAACCCTAAAAATGTTAAAAACTCTAAAATGACATAAAATACCCTTAAATATTATAAAACCCCCCAAAAACCCTAAAAATCCCTAACCCCCCACCCCTCAAAATTCCCAATCCTTAAAAAATAAAAATCCTAAAAAATATTTAGGAATCCTTTAAAACATAAAACCCCTAAAATCCTTGAAAAACACTAAGAAACTCTAAAAACCTAAAAATAATTAGAACCATGTAGAAACCAAAAATTGCTAAAACCCTTAAAACCACCCAAAAAACATAAAACCCCAAAAAACCTTAAAAACCCTTTTAAACCCAGAAAAACCATAAAACCAACTAAAAACACTTTAAAATTCATAAATTGATAAAAAAAATTTAAAATCATTAAAAATTCTAAAAATAAAATAAAAACCTAAAAACTAAAAAAATCATTTAAACCCTAGAAACCCAAAAAACCCTCAAAATCCCTAAAAATCCTAAAACCCATAAAAATAAATAATCAATAAAATCCCTAAAAACATAAAAACACAAAAAATATTTGAAACTCCTAAGAAAACCTTAAAAACATAAAAACACTTAAAACCCTAAAAACCAAAAAAAACACTAAAAACCATAAAAACCATAAAACCCCTAAACAAAATTAAAAAATCTAAAAACCATAAAACCCCTAAAAAATTAAAAACCCTTTAAATCCATGATAACATTAAAAACTATAAAAAATAGTAAAAACCAAAAAAACTCAAAAAGGAACAAAATCCCCAAACAACCATAAAAAACCTAAAACCTTAAAAACTCTAAAATCTCTAAAACCCCATAAAACCCTAAAACCATAAAAGCCCTAAAAATCAATAAAAATCACTAAAAATGAAAAAATTCAAAATACTCTAAAAACCCTTCCGAAGAAAACTCCTAAAAAACATTGAAAATGATAAAACACCATAAAACCCCTAAAACCATAAATTTCATTAAAACACCAAAAACCATAAAAACCATAAAAACCCATAAAACCATAAAAACCACTAAAACTATAAAAACCCTTTAAATTATTAAAAATGTTTAAAAACACCAAAATATTTCAAAAATCCTAAAAGGTCAAAAAAACATCAAAAAGACAAAATAATATAAAACCCTAAGAACCCTAAAAACCATAATATCCCTCAAAATACCTAAAAATCCAAAAGCTATAAAAATTCTAAAAAATCACTAAAAATACCTATAAATGTAAAAACCCCAAAACCCCTAATTCAACCTTAAAACCTAAAAAACATAAAAACCCTAAAGTACCTAAAAACACTAGAATCCTTTAAAATCCTAAGAACCATACAAACCCGTAAATTCTATAAAATACAATAAAAACCGATTAAATCATAAAATCCAACAAAAACTCAAAAAACCCTTTAATCCCCTAAAAAATTAAAAAATACTAAAACCCCTAAAAATTAAAATAACCCTACAATCACATAAAACCCCTCAAATCCCCCAAAAGTCCCTATAAACCCTGAAAACCATAAAATCTCATAAAACCACTAAAAAACCTAAAAACGTGAAAAATCCTAATAACCATAAAAATCAAAAAATACATAGAACCCCTAAACCCCCTAAAAATGATGAAAACCCTAAAAACCCTAAAAACTATAAAAACCATAAAAACCCATAATAACATAAAAACCCATAATAACCCAAATCCCCACATTAAACTCTAAAACCCCATTATAACCTTAAAGATGTCAAAAAAACACTAAAGAAGCTCAAAAACCCTAAAAGCATAAAAAAGCCATTAAAAATAGAAAAACACCATAAAAACCCTAAAACCATAAAAATACGAAAAAACCATGAAAATCTATAGAACTATAAAAACATAAAAATCCAAAAAATCCCGAAATTCCCTAAAATCGTAAAAACCTATAAAAATCTTGAAAAACACTAAAAACCCAATAAATACCCAAAAACACTTAAAACCCCTTAAAAATCAAAAAATCTAAAAACCCAAAATACCTAAAAAATACAAAAAAAAACATAAAACACAAAAAACCTCTAAAACCGTGAAACCCACAAAACCCATAAAATTCTTAAACACCAGTAAAATCCCTAAAAACCCTTTAATCCCAAAAAATATTAAAAAATTCTAAAAACATAAAAACCCTAAAAATGAAAAAAATGAAAACCCCCAAAAACTATAAAATCCAAAAAAATCCCTAAACAACTCTAAAACCCATCACAATCCCTTTACACCCTGAAAACACTAAAATAATAAAATACACTCAAAATCCCTAAAAACATAAAAAATAATTTATAAATAACTAAAAAATCCTATGAAAACATTAAAATCCCGAAACACTAAAAACCACCATGAATATAAAAACACTAAAAACCCTAAAAACCCATAAAAACCCATAAAAACACTAAAAACCATAAACCCCACCACCCTCCCCCCCAAAAAAAACCATAAAATCCTAAAATACCAACAAACCCATCAAATCCAACTACAAAATAAAAAAAAATTAAAAAAATATAATTATTAAAAATGAAAAAAAAACATTAAAACCCTGAAAATTAATAAAATTCTAATACCCCTAAAAACATAAAAATACTCAATATCCCCAAAATCCCAAAAAGAATCCTAAAAATCCCAAAAAATACCTTAAAATGTAAAAATCACTAAAAACTCTGAAAAACCCAAAGAAAACCTAAAAAAACAATTAAAAACCTTATAACCTAAAAAAAATATTCAAACCCTAAAAAACTTCAAAACCCCTGAAACACTTAAAACCATAAAAATTATAAAAACCCTAAAAATCCCTAAATACATAAAAACCCCCTAATAACCTGAATACCCATAATAAAACCATAAAACACTTAAAACACTTAAAACCCCTAAAAAACATAAAAAACTAAAAACCTAAAAACCCATAAAAGACCCTAAAACCCCTAAAAAACGTAAAACCATAAAACCCCCTAAAAACATAAAAAACACAAAAAACCATAAAAACCCTAAAACCCGCTAAAACTATAAACAAAACCCCTTGAACCCCAAAAAATATTTGAAATATGATTAAAACCATTAAATACATAAAAACAAGAGGAAACCCTAAAAAACATTAAAATCCTAAAACCCTCAAAATCAATAAAATCACCAAAAACACATAAAAATCCTAAAAAATCTGAATATCTTTAAGAAAATAAAAACCAATAAAACACCAGAAAAACATAATGAAACACTAAAAAATTAAAAAAACCCCCAAAAATATAAAACCCCATAAAAACAAATAAAAATCAATTAAAATTATGAGAAACTTTTAAACCCTAAAAATGTTAAAAACTCTAAAAAATATTTAAAAAGATAAAAAAACCCATAAAAATCCTAAAAATCTTACAACCCTAAAAAATATCTAAAAATCATAAAAACCTAAAAATCCAATTAGATCCCTAAAAATCCCTAAAAACCTCAAAAACCATGAAAACTGTGAAAATATTTTAGAAAATATTAAAAATCCAAATAAATTAAGAAAAATAAAAACCCTAAATCCATCAAAATCACTAAAACCGTTAAAACATAAAAAACTAAATAAACTCTAAAAATACCAAAAAACCTAAAAAAACATAAAACCCTAAAAACCCAAAGAAGACGTTAAAAACATAAAAACACAAAAAACCCCAGAAAAAAAGAAGAAACAAAATACCCCTACAAAATCCTAAAATCATAAATCCATCCAAAACCATAAAAAACCTTTAAAGCCTAAAAAACCGAAAACCCTCTAAAAACCCTAAAACCCTACTAAAATTTCTAAAAACCATTTGAATCCCAAAAAAATTAAAAAATATACCAAACCATAAAACCCTAGAACACCCAAAAATCCTTAAAATGATAAAACCCCATAAAAACACTCAAAATCTAAAAAACCAATGAACCATAAAAATCCAATAAAATTTTAAAAATCACTAAAAACATTAAAAAACCCCAAAAAACAATATAAAAAAATTAAAAACCAAAAAAATTAAAACCCCCCTAAAACCCAAAAACCCCAAAACCCATTTAAAACCATAAAACCTCTAAAAACCTTAATAACCCTAAAGATCATAAAATTACTAAAAACTATGAATACTATTTAAACACCTTAAAACATAAAAAAAAACATTAAAAAACCATAAAACCCTAAAAACTCTAAAAAATCCTAAAACCCCAAATAACATAAAAACTATTAAAACTCTAAAAACACTAAAAACACACAAATCCATAAAAACCATAAAACACCATTAAAATCCCAAAAAATCATAAAAATCCCAAACATACAATAATAACCCTTAAGAAACCTTAAAAACCTTAAAAAACTTAAAACCCCTAAAAAAATAAAATATGATAAAAACCCAAAAACCCTCAAAATCGAAAAAACCCCTAAAAACCAAAAAAAAATGTAGAAATCCTAAGAACTCCTAAAAACCATAATAACCCTAAAAACCCTCAATATACCAAAAAACATTAAAAATAAAAAACAAATTAAATGTCCATAAACATATATAAACCCGTATAAACCATGAAAATCCCTAACAAAACCATAAAAATCCCTAATAAACCCAAAAAACCATAAAATATCCTAAACCACTTAAAACCCATAAAAACCTACCAAAAACTCTAAAAACCTTTTAAAATCCTAAAAAAAATAAAAAAATTAAAAAAAATTGAACCACCAAAAACCTAAAAAAACCCTAAAACCCAAAAAACATAAAATCCATAAAACACACATAATCCCTAAAAACCCTAAAAACCATAAAAATCCATAAAATCTCGAAAATTCCCTAAAAACATAAAATACCCTAAAACACTATAACCCCCCAAAGAAAACAAAAAATCCAAAAAACACTTAAACCTCAAAAAATCTTAAAAATGATAAAAATCCTAAAAAACAATAAGAATCATAAATGACCATAAAATCCATAAAACCCCCACAACCCATAAAAACCCTAAAAACCAAAAAAACACTAAAACACTATAAAAAACTAAAAACAGTGAAAAATTAAAAAGAACCATAAAATTACCAAAAACACAAAAAACACTAAAAACCAAAAAATCCATAAAGTCCCTAAAACCCCTAAATACCTAAAAACCCTCAAAATCCATAAAAACCCAAAAATAATAAAAATAAAAAAACCATAAAAATTCCTAGAAAAATAAATTTCCTTAAAAAAACTAAAATCCAAGAAGTAAACCATAAAACTATAAATGTAATTAAAACCCCTAAAAAACCTAAAACCCTAAAACCCATAAAAACCCTAAAACCTTCAAAATAATTAAAAACCCCCCAAAAAATAAAAATCCTAAAAAATCCAAGAAAATTCCGAAAAAAATAAAAAACCCTAAAAACATTAAAAAACATATGAATAACTTATAAACCAAAAAAACTTAAAACCCCTAGAAACCTCAAAAATGCTAAAATTCTTTAAAACTCTAAAAATGACACACAAAACCCTAAAACACCTAAAACCCCCTAAAACCATAAAACCCCTAAAAACATTTAAAACCACAAAAACCGAAAAAAACATGTAAAAACCCAATGAAAACTATAAAAAGCCATTACACACCTAATTTTTTTTAAAAAATCACTAAAACCCATAAAACCACTAATATATCTAAAAAATCTAAAAACCAGCAAAATACATAAAAACCTAAAAAATAATAAAATCCAAAAAATACCAAAAATATAAAAAACCCAAAAAATAGTGAAAACCATAAAAAACCTTAAAACATAAAAATACATAAAACCACTTAAAACCTTAAAAATGCTCAAATCCGTAAAACCTTATTAAACCCTAAACAACTCTAAAACATCTCAAAATCCATAAAATAATAGAAACCATAAAAATACTATAAAATCCATAAAAATCACTATAATATTAAAAGACCCTATAATCCCTGAAAAACCCTAGGAAATCATAAAATCCTAAAAACAATTAAGACCCATAAAATCCAATAAAACCTAAAATCAATAAATGAATTTAAAACCCACTAAAACCATTAAAACCATAAAAACAATAAAAACCCATAACACCTTAAAACCCCACTAAAACCCCTTTAGACCCCTAAAACATTAAAAATATCTAAAAACCTTTAAAAATACTGTTATCTAAAAAACTAACAAAATAACAAAAAAACCATAAACCCCTAAAAATCAATAAATCCCTAAAACCATGAAAATCCCTAAAACCTCCAAAAACCACAAATCCTTAAAAATGTTAAAAACATTGAAAACTCTAAGTAAACCAAAAAACCAAAACCCATAGAAAACCCCTACAAACCCTAAAAACCCTAATAAAACATAAAAACCCCTAAAATCTATAAAACCCATAAAACCCTAAGAACCCATAAAAATCTGAAAACCCGCTAAAAACATTAAAAACCCCTTAAACCCTTAAATATGTTTAATAATTAAAAAAAACTTAATAACCCTAAAAAATTAAAGAAACCTTAAATACCCAAAAAATCATAAAATCCCTAAAAATCATAAAAACAATAAAAATCCCTAAAACTCCTAAAAAACATGAACATCATAAAATATCACAAAAAAGAATCTACAAATATAAAAACCCCAGAAAACCCCTATGAAACCCATAAAAACCTAAAAAATACCTAAAACCCCTACAAACCCTAAAAAACCCATAAAGAACATAAAAATCCCAAAACCCTAAAAACCATAAAAACCGTAGAAACACTAAAGAACCCTCAAAACATAAAAATCTAGAAACAATGAAGACACCTTAAAACTAAAAAAAGCTAAAACCCCCAAAAAAACATAAAAAGTCCTAAAAATCCAATAAAACATCCAAATCAATAAAAACCCTAAGACCCCTTAAATTTTTTAATAATGTGCTAAATATAAAAAAAATCCAAAAAAACCCTTCAAACCCTCAAAAAACCATGAAAACCTAAAAACATGTAAATACCCTACAACCTAAAACATGCTAAAATCACTGAAACCCCAAAAACAAATAAAAACCCATGAAAACCTAAAAACCCATAAAACCAATATAAACCCAAAAAAAACTAAAATCTATAAAAAAACCTTTAAACCCATAAAAACATTAAAATAGTCTAAAAAGAATTAAACCCTTAAAATAATAAAAAAACCTATAAATCCCAAAAAAAACAAAAAACCCTTAAAATCCATAAAAACCATAAAAACATAAATATCCTAAAAAATCCCTAAAATTCCCTAAAATCAATAAAAACCTTAAAAACCATTAAAAATACATAAATAACCTTGAAAATATAAAAACACTTAAAACAACTAAAAAAATAAAAAGAACTAAAAATAATAAAAAACTTAAAATTCGTCAAAATTCCAAAAACCCAAAAAACCCCAAAAAATCCTAGAAAAGACCAAAAAATCCCTAAAATGTAAAAAACTCTATAAACCCTAAAAACCCATAAGAAACCCATAAAAACCTAATAACACTTTAAACTCCAAAAAACCTAAAAATGAAAAAAAACCCAAATCTCACAAAAAAAGACCCTAAAAACCCGTAAACCCCATTAAAACCATAAGAACTTAAACAATAAAAAATCTTAAATAACCATAATAACCCTAAAAACCACAAAAAAAATCTAAAAACCCATTAAAAGACTAAAAACATTAAAAGCTCTAAAAATCATAAAAACCCTAAAAACTCAAAATGACCCTAAAACGCCCAAAAATACCCCATAAAACCCTAAATACCCTAAAAAACCTAAATACCTCAAAATCCCAAAACACATTAATACACAAAAAAATCCAGAAAATTTCAAAAAATTAAAAAAATATCCTAAACACCTTAAAACCCCAAATAAATACTCAATTACCTGAAAACACTTGAAACCCTTGAAAAACCTAAAATGCTAAAATAAAAAAAATCCAAAAAACCATAAAACTCCTAAAAACTGTAAAAAAACTAAAAACCCCATAAAATCCCTAAAAACCACTTAAAACTCTAAATCCCTTAAAACAACTAAAAATGATAAAAAACTCTAAAAACCATTGAAAAACCTAAAAATTAAATAAAACCCTTAAAACCACTAAAAACCCTAAAGCCCCAAAAACAATAATCCCCCAATCACTAAAAAACCTAAAACCCCTAAAAATCCCAAAAAATCCTAAAAAAATCCCCCAAAACATGAAAACATAAAACCCCCTTAAATCCCTTAAGAAAACCATATAAACACTTAAAAGCACTATAAACTCTAAAAAAGATAAAAAACCCAAAAAACCCTCAAAATCCCAAAAACCCCTAAAAACCATACGAATACTAAAAAACCCTAAAATCCATAAAAACATAAAAACCCCTAAAAACCATGAAATCCCCACAAAAAACCTTAAAAAAATTTAAATAATTAAAACCCCTAGAAACCCTAAAAACATTAAAATGCAAAAAACCTTAAACCACTATGAACCATAAAATCCAATAAAACCCTTAGAAACCAATAAAACATCTAGAATCTAATAATCCTCTAAAAACCCAAGAAACCCCAAAAATGTCGAAAACTCTAAAAACCTTAAAAACCCAAAAAAACTAAAAACCCTAAAACATGAAAAACCAAAAAAAATACTAATAACCGCTAAAACTTCTCAAAATACCTAAAAAGCCTAAAATCATAAAAATCATAAAAGTTCCTAAAAATACCTAAAAATGTAAAAACACTAAAATCACTAAAAATACCTATGAAAATCGTAAAAACCTAAAAATTCATAAACCACATAAAAACCTAAGAATGAAAAAAACCCTACATACCCTAAAACCCCTAAAAACACTAAAAACAAAAAAACCCCAAATATCCTAAAAAACTAAAAAACCAATAAAACCCCTACAATCCACTAAAAAAATCTAAAAACCCTTTGAACCATTAAAAATGTTTAAAAACTCTAAAAAACCAAAAAAACATAAAAATGACAAAAAAACATTAAATCCCACAAAAATCATAAAAACCCAAAAAACAAAAAAACCCATCAAAATCCATAAGAACCCTACAAATTCTAAAATGCTAAAAATACCTAAAAATTTAAAAAACCATAAAAATTCTGATAATCCTAAAAAACTATAAAACCAAAAAAGACTTAAAACCCCCAAAAACCCAAAAACCTATAAAACCTCTAAAAACTCTAAAAACTAATAATGAGGTGGTGGTTTCCTGTCTCCAAAGACTTCATCTTTCCCGAGCGGTGACTTTTGAGTCTTCAACTTCAGATCTAATCAAGGTTTGGATTTTTTTTGTGGAGGATCTTTGGTGATGAGTTCTCTTGAAAGTCTCCAGCGCGAACTTTTGGTGTTGGATCTCAGCTCTAAGGAGGAAGGTTTCGAGGATGGTTGCGATGTCTCAAGTGCATGGATCTGGGGCTTCCACAGATGGGATAATGGTTGATAGGGTCTAAGCGGTAGTCAAGGTCTCTTCGGCAGTGGGAGTTTTCCGGTGCTTTGGTTGCTGTGGTGACTGGTCTCGCCGTAGGTGTGGCATGATGTTGCAGATATCTCCTTCTTTTTTGATGCAGATGATTTAGGTTCTGATCTCGGTGGTACTTTGCTGGTTCGTTTAGATTTTAGGAAGAAGATGATGGTTTCAGAAGGTTTTGATTTGGATTGTTGGTGGCATGCTTGGCTTGGTGGTGCGGGCTACCAGATCTGTCAGTCAATTGTTTGTACCGAAGATGTAGTGGTTTGCGCAAAGGTTGTAGTTCCAATGGATCTATGATTCACGAATGTGCTTGGCGCTTGATGATGAGGGAGCTTCTGGGTCTCCACTTCGGTTCTGTTCTGTGGATGATTCCTTGTCATCGACTCAAATCTAGTATGATTCCTCTTTCATGGCATTGTTGCTGCATTGTTTCTCTGGTTTTGGTGTACCATTAGATCGTGGTTTTTCGCTCTGTGGGTTCAATTTGTTTCTCTGGTTCACTTTACCGGTGGCTTGGTTCATTGGTTTTGTTCTCATACTGGTTCCGAATGAGCTGCTGGTTTGGATGGGTTCTTTTTTGATGGTTTTGACTCTACTATCGGGTTTGGTGTGGGATGATGCCAGTAATGATTTCTGTAATTGGTGTTTTTGGATGCTTTATGTGGCCTGGATGAAAGTGGATTGGTTGGGAGTTTTTGGTTTCAATAATAGTAATGCTGGTGGATAGCTTGGAAATGATGCTGGACGTTGCTTGAGGTTTGGTTGTGAGTTGCTGACAGGGATGGATTGCTACGACGGGTTTGGTAGTGGGCATCCGTTAGTGCTGGCTGTTGTTAGGGAAGAAGAGTTGATGTGGTCTGGAGGCCGGCTGGTGTTATGGATTGTTCTGTTTGGCTGGGTGATGCTGTTGGAGATGCTGATAATTGATGTTGTGGCTGTAATGACTAGATTATTCTGGATACTGGACTTGGCGATATTGGAGGTTGGTCGTTGCTTGGTGGTGAGCTGCTGGATGCCGATTGATGCTGGTGATGATGATGGTTTCTACTTGTTGTTGTGTGTTTTCTATTTGGGTTTGTTTTCCTCCTTTTCTTTTTTGATTTTTCTTTTTGTTTGCATGGGTTGTTAGGGGTTTTTTGGGTGTGGGCCGTTTGACCCCTCCCCTCCCTTGTCTGCGGGGTCTTTTATCATCTTTATAATAAATTTGGGGGGGGGGGGCATAGCCTGACCCTCGCATCTTCCTTTCCCCTCAAAACCTTAAAAACCTAAAACACAAAAAAATCCTAAAACCCAAAAAAATACTAAAAACCACTAAAAATGATAAAACAACTTTTGGACCCCTAAAAATGATTAAAAATGATAAAAACCCTTTAAGAAACTAATCACATCCAAAAATCCATATAATCACCAAAAACAAACCCTAAATCCCACAAAATCCTTAAAATCTCCCAAAAATAAAAATCCTCAAAAATCCCTAAGAATCATCAAAAAATTAAAAACCATAAAAACCATGAAACACCAAATAAAACCTTAAAAATATAAAAATAAATAAGACCCTAAAAACCTATTACATTATAAAAACACTAAAAATACTAAAAACATAATAACCACTAAAACCTTACAAACTATAAGAATAAACCCTGAAACTCCATAAAATCATAAAAACCATAACCCTTAAAAATCTCTAATAACCCTAAAAACCATTATAATCCTAAAAATTCCATAAAAATTCCTATAATCCTAAAAGACCCAAAAAAATCCTAAAAAACACTTAAGAAAACCATAAACACATAAAAACACTTTATAGCCCTAAAAACCTAAAAATTATAAAAACCCTAAAACAACTAAAAAACCCTAAAAAGGTTAAAAACATAATACCCCTAAGACCTTCAATACCCCTAAAATCCAATAAAATTTCTAATGGTCAACTATGAACACTAAAAACCCAATTAACCCCTAAAAATTTAAAAAATCTTAAAAAATCATTAAAACCCAAAAATAACTCAAACACCCTAAAAGTCAAAAAAAAACAAAAAAACCTAACCCCCCCCAGACCTTCAATATCCCTACAAAAACTAAATAACCATAATATCCCTTATAAATCTCTAAAAATCTTGAAAAATGTAAAAAATAATATAATCTCCAAAAAATTATAAGAAAACCATAAAAAACTAAAAAAACATAAAACATATAAAAACCTAAAAATTGATAAAACCCTTAAAAACCCTAAAATCATAAAAACCATTAAACCCCTAAAAACAAAAAGAAACATGAAGAATCCACTAAGAACCATAAATATCCATAGAACCCCTAAAAATGTTAAAAAACTATAAATACCTTAAAATCGAAAAAAACTCAAAAACAACCCTAAAAACCACAAAACCATAAAAAACCTAAATTCCCTAAAAACCCACAAATCCTTAAATACACTAAAAACCATAAAAACCTAATAAATCCATAAAATTACAAAAAACATAAAAAACCTCACAACCCTAAGAAAACATTAAAAACATAAAATCTCTCGAAATCCTTAAAACCCATAAAAACATCAGAATCCTTAAAATCCAAAATACCCCTCTAAATCCCTATAAACCCTAAAAACCATGAAAATCCAAAAAACCCGTAAAATTCCCTACTAACATGAAAACCCCTAAAATCCATAAGAAAATCATAAAACCAAAAAAATCACTTAAAACCCCTAAAAATTAAACAATGTTAAAACCCCTGAAAACCCTAAAAAGACCCTAAAACCCCTAAAAATAATAAGAAATCATAAAACACTAGAAAACCATAAAAATCCATAAAAACACAAAAAAATATAGAAATCATGAAAAGTCCCTAAATTTCTTGAAAAAATACAAAAAACTTAAAAACATGACAATCCCTAAGAACAATTTTAAAACCTAAAAACACTTAAAAACATAAAAATGATAATAACCCTAAAAAGCACAAAAATAACTATAAAAACACAAAAAACCCATAAAAATATTAAAATCACAAAAAAGGCTAAAAACCCATGATAAAGTCTGGGACCAATTAAACCCATCAAAACATTAAAAACTACAAAACTCAATAAAACCTTAAAAACCAAAAAAAAACCACAAAACCCCTAAAATTTGTCAAATTCCATGAAAACCATAAGAATCATAAATATCAATAAAATGTCCTAAAATTCCTAAAAAAATAAAAACCCTTGAAACCATAAAAACCTGAGAACCGCTAAGAAAATATTAAAACCCTAAAAACTATTAAACCCCCTAAATACATTAACGCCCCCCCCCCCACCAAATTATCGTAGAGTCCCTAAAAACCACTAAATACTATAAAAACCATTTAAAACAAAAAAAATTAAAAAACTAAAAAAATCCTTAAAACCAAAAACAACTAAAAAACCTCTAAAAATAAAAAAATAAAAAAAAACTAAACGTCTAAAAATCCCTCAAGATCCCTAAAAACCAAAAAACCATAATAATCCTAAAATGGCATACAAATCACTAAAAAATAAAAAAAACCTCTAAAAGCCTAAAAACCCCAAGGAAAAATATACAAATATAAAAACACTTAGAATCCCTGAAACCTAAAAAATCTAAAAACTATAAAACCCAAATAAACCCTAAAAATAGACAAAATCAATGAAAACCCAAAAAAAACCGAAAAATTACTAAAAAATCCCAAAAAATCAAAAAATATTAACAGCCTAAAACCCCCTAAGAAAAATATCAAAACCTAAAAATACATAAAACCCCTAAACACCTGAAAAATGTTAAAACCCCTAAAAATACATAATAAATATAAAAACCTATTAAATTGTAAAAACACTTTAAACTCATAAAAACATTAAAAAATTCTAAAAACCCATTAAAACCATGAGAAACATAAAAAACCATAAAACCCCTAAAAAACATCTGAGCCTTCCATGCCCTAAAAACCATCAAAACCCTAATGGCCCTAAAAACCCATAAAAATACTAAAAATCCCCAAAATCCTTAAAAGTGTAAAAAACCATAAAATCCTACAAAACCATGACAAAAACGTAAAAACCTAATAGCACATAAAATACCTAAAAAACTAGAAAAGGATAAAAATGTAAAAAACTCTAAAAACACTTAAAATACCATGAAGACCCTAAATAGAACTGAAATCCATAAAACCCCTAGATCCATAAAAACCCCTAAAAACCCATAAAAACAATAAAACCGCTAAAAACTCTTAAATCTATTTAAACCCTTAAAAACATTAAAAACTATAAAAACCCTAAAACCCCCCTAAAAACTCAAAAAAATCCCTAAAATCCAGAAAAACATAAAACCCCTAAAAATCCTAAAAATCCTTAAAACCCCCAAAATCCATAAAAACCATCAAAACCCATCAAAATCATTAAAAGTATATAAAAATAAAAAAACACTAAAAACCCCTAAGAAAACCTAAAAACACGTAATTCTCCTAAAAACCGTATATGCGATAAACCCCTAAAAAATTCCTAATGCCCCTTAAAATCCCTAAAAATGATAAAAATAAAAAAAGCCTTAAAAATAAACAAAATCATAAAAACCCATAAACCCCCTAACAAAACCATTAAAGCCATAAACACTTTAAACCCCTAAAAACATAAAAAAAACACTAAAAATCTTAAAAAATTCTTAAAAACACTAAAACCAAAAAACGTCAAAACCCCATAAAATCAAAAAAAAAACACTAAAAACACTAAAAAACCTTTAAATACCTAAAAACAGAAAAATCTCTAAAAACCCGAAGAACCCTAAAAACACAAAAAAATCCTAAAACCCCAAAAAAGGGTAAAAACACTAAACACCCTAATATTCACAAATTTTGTAAAAAACCAAAAACACATTAAAAATACTAAAAAACACTAAAATTCCTAAAAACATAAAAACCATAAATTACTTGAAAAACCCTAAAAACCCTTAAAAATTAAAAATACACATAAAACATGTAAGAAAGACTAAAAAACAAAAAACCCTAAAAAACCCTTCCAACCCATAAAACTCCCAAATCATTAAAAGCCCATAAACACCCATAAACCCCTAAAACCCATTAAAATCTAGAAACCCTTTAAAACCCGAAAAACATAAAAAACATTAAAATCGAAAAAAATTAAAAACCAATAAAACACAAAGAAAAAACAGAAAACCCCTAAAACACCTCAATATCCCTAAAAACTATAAAAATAATAAAAATACTTAAAATTACTAAAATATATTAAAACATAAAAAAACCATACAAATCAAGAAAACCCCTAAAAACAGTAAAACCTAAAAATAGTTAAAACCCCTAAAAAAGAAAAAAGATAACAAAAACCCTAAGAACCACTAAAAACATAAAACCCCTTAAACCATAAAACCCTTAAAAGATATAAAAAACCTAAAACCACCCTCAAAATTGTAAAAAACATGTGAATCCCTAAAATTTCTAAAAAACATTAAAAACCCAAAATAACCCTAAAAACCCAAACAAAAAAACCATAAAACCACAAAAATACCATAAATACAAAAAAAAACTAAAAAACAAAAAACCTAAAAAATCCCTAAAAACTGTAAAAACCGTAAAAGGCTAAAAAATCTCTAAAACCGTACAAATGAAAATAAAACCCTAAATCCCATAAGAAAAACATAAAAAACTAAAAAAATAAAAACAATGAACCACAAAAAATTTCTAAAAACCAACCCCCCATAAAACCCTAAAAACCATAAAAATCACTAAAAATTCCATGGGGAAAAAAATCATAAAAATTCACTTAAAGTACCTAAAAATGTTAAAAATCCCTAAAAACCATAAAAATACAATGAAAACCTTACAAACCTAAAAAACATTAAAACCATAAAACCCCAAAATAACCTAAAAATGATAAAAGCACTAAAACCCCCTAAAATAGCCTAAGAACCCTAAAAACCCAAATATCATAAAAACCCTAAACTCTCCTTAAAAACACAAAAAAACCCTAAAAATCCTAAAAACCCATAAAAATCCAAAACAAATAGCTAAAAATACATCAACATTTTAAAATCCTCAAAACCCCTAAAAATTTTAAGAAAACCTTAAAACCCTAAAAACACTAAAACCCATTAAAAATCTAAAAACATTTAAACCCCAAAAATACCCCTAAACAACCCTAAAACCTATAATAATATTAAAACCCCCCAAAAAACTAAAACCAACTAAAACTAATAAAAACATCTAAAACCAAAAAAAAATAAAAACCCCTAAAACCAAAAAACCACTAAAAACTCAAAAAAAAATCCATAGAGCCCTTAAAACCCTAAAAGCCCTAAATATAATCAAAATCCAAAAAATCAAAAAAACCATAAAATCAAAAAAAACGCAAAAAAACCCATAAAAATGTAAAAACCCCAAAAAACATAAGAAACTCCGATAGAAAACCTTGAAAACATAAAAATAGTCAAAATCCATAAGCACCCATTAAAATATAAAAACCCTAAAGACCCTAAAGACCATAAAAACCTATAAAAACAACAAAATCCATAAATCCCTAAAAAACATAAAAATCCAAAAGAATCACTAAATTCCATAAAAAGGTAAAAAACTCTATAAAACTCCTAACAAATCCTAAAAAACCTAAAAACACATAAAACCACTAAAAACCTAAAAAACAAAAAAAAAACCCCCTCAAACCAGTAAAATGCACCTAAAAACACTAAGACTGAGAAAAACCATAAATATCCCATAAAATCCTTTAAAAAATTAGTAACCCATTAGAACCCTAAATATCAATAAAAGATCTAAAAACTATTTAAACCCCCAAAAATGTTAAAAAAATAAAAAACATTAAAGTCCTAAAAACTCAAAAAAAAACCCCAAAAACCAAAAAATCCATAATAGCCCTAAAACCTCTGAAAACCCTCAAAATCGCAAAAAAACCCTCAAAAACCATAAAAATGCTAAAAATTCCTAAAAATATCTAATAATGTAATAACCCAAAAAACCATTAAAAGGCCTACAAAAAATCGTAAAAACCAAAAAACACATAAAGCCCTTAAAACATAAAACTCATAAAAACCTAAAACCCCTAAAATCCCTTCTACACTAAAAACCATAAAACCCCTAAAAACCCAAAAAAACCTAAACAAATATAAACACCCTAAAAAACACAAAATAATATAAAAAAAATTTAAACCCCTAAAACATAAAAAATATATATAAAAAACATAAACACCTAAAATCATAAAAATAAGCCTAAACCGAAATATAGAAAAAACCCTGAAGGTCCCCAAAAACCATCATAATCCCTAAAAACATAAAAACCATAAAAATTCTAGAAATTCATAATATTCTCTAAAAACATAAAAAACCCAAAAAAACATGAAAACCCTAAGAAAAACATAAAAACCTAAATCAATTAAAACACCTAGAAACCTAAAATTTATAAAAACCATAAAAACCCTAAAAACCACTAAATCTCTAAAAACACCTAAAACCTATAAAAAATACATAAATATACTAAAGATTCCCTAAAAACCCTAAAAACCTAAAAAAGTGAAAACCCTAAAAACCCAAAGAAAACGTAACACAAACAAAAAAAATTAAACCCTTCAAAAACCAAAAAAATGATAAAAACAATAAAAACCTTGAAAACCCACAAAATACATAAAACCCTAAAATCCCATAAAAATTATAACAAATCTCTAAAATCTCTACAGACGAAAAAAATTCCTAAAAACCCTAAGAAAACCTAAAAAACCTTAAAACCCTAAAAGCACTAAATATACCTAAAAATTAAAATATTTTAAAAACCAGATAAAACACTAAAGGCACTAAAAACCCCAAAACCCATAAAACTGCTAAAAACATTAAACAACCCAAAAAACCTATAAAACCATCAACCCACTAAAACTCTACAAACCCTTTAAAACCCAAAAAAATGTTAAAAAACATTATAAAAACTAAAAACCCTAAAAAATAGAAAATCATATAACCTAAGAAACCATAAAAACATTATAAACCATAACCCCTAAAAACAATTAAAATCCCTGAAAATTGAAAAATTCCATAAAACCCTGAAAAGAGATAAAAAAACCCTAAAAAAATAAAAACCCTAAGTACCTGAAAAACTATAAGAAAATATTATAAAACCTCAAAAAACATAAATCTCATTAAAAACCAAAAACACTAAATATACTAAAACCCATAAAACCCTTAAAACACCAAAAAACCCCCAAAAACCATATATACATTAAAAAACCATAAAAATCCAAAAAAAATCCCTTAAATCCCTAAAATTTAAAAAAATAATAAAATTTTGAAATACCCGAAAAATAACATAATAAAGTAAAAACACATAAATCAATTAAAAAACTAAAGGTGATAAAAACATAAAAAAACACTAAAAGACCCTTAAAACTCATAAAACCCACAATACCTCTAAAAAATTAAAACCTAAAAAACCCATAAAAACCATTAACATTGATAAAAAATATAAAAACACTTTAAACCCCTGAAAATGTTAGAAAACTCTAAAAAAATAAAAATTGATAAAAACCTAAAAAATTCCAATGAACCTATAAAAACCATAAAAATGATAAAATTCCTAAAAACACAAATAAATTCTAAAAAATCCTAAAAAATAGAAACCCTAAAAATTCCCAAAAAATCTCTAAAATCATAAAAAACTTGAAAAAACATGAAGGCCCCAATAAAAAACAAAAAAAATTTAAAACAATAAACACCCTAAAAACATTAAATTTCTAAAAAATCAAAATTCCCTAAAAACCATAAAAATATATTAAAATATCTAGATATAAATAAAAACTGAAAAAATATTTGAATTCCTAAAAATGTTAAATACATTAAAACCCCTAAAAGTCTCAAAAACACCTAAAACCCCCTCATAATCCCTTAAAAAATCTAAAAAACCATAAAAATCATTAAATACCTAAAAATAGTAAGTTATTTGAAAAATCCTAAAAATATTGATAAGCCATAGAAACCATTAAATACTTAAATACTCTTAAAACCCAAAAAAACCTAAAAATGGTAAAATCTTAAAAACCATAAAATATTCTAAACCGCCAAAACCCCCTAAATATAATAAAACACCCAAAAACATTAAAAATATATAAAAACTCATAAAAAACTAAAAGCCACTAAAAACTAAAAAGCTACTTGAGGCCCATAAAAATGTTTAAAAACACTCTAAAAACACTTTAAAACCCTAAAAATCAAAAAAACCCTATAAACCCTATAATCCCTCAAAATCCTTGAAAATAATAAATACAATAAATATCTTAAAAAATGCTATAAAAATCCCAAAATGTAAAATTCTCTAAAAACACCGAAATCCCCTAAGATAACCCTAAAAACATAAAATCATTAAAAACCCCTAAAAAATAAAAACACCAAAAATCGTACAAACCCAAAAAACCCTGAACACAAAAAAACCATAAAAATCCATAAAAAACCTCAAAAGAAATAAAAACCATAAAAACCTATAAAAATACTAAAAATATAAAAAACCCTAAAACATATAAAAACAATAAGAAAAACATAAAAATCCATAAACACATAAAACCCCTAAAAAACATAAAAAACCATAAAACCATAAATCCCTAAAACGACCCTAAATGCCCATAAAAACCATAAAAAACCCATAAAAACACTAAAAACCATAAAAACCCAAGATAAACATAAAAATCACTATAAAATCTACAAAACCATTGATCATCTAAAAACATTAAAATACTCTAAAATCATTAAAACCCTAAAAACCTAAAAAAAACCCAAACAAACCCTAAAAACCCTAAAACCTTAAAAACCCTCAAAATCGCTAAAAACCCCAAATACTGTAAAAATATTAAAAAATCCATAAAAATCCCTAAAAACATAAAAAACCTTAAAAACCATTAAAATCCCTAAGAAAACCTTCAAAACCAAAAAACACTTTAAACCCCTAAAAACCTAAAAAAATGATAAACCCCTAAATAACCCCTAGAACCCATCGAAACCCTAAAAACCATAAAAACATTAAAACCAATAAAAACCATAACATCCCCTAAAAACATTCAAAACCATATAAACCAATAAAAATATTCAAAAATATAACAAAACCGTAAAAAATCATAATTTTTTTGAAACACTAAAAGAAAAAAAACATAAAAACACTAAAACCTGAAATAAAACATTATAACACAAAGAACACTTATAAAAAATAAAAACCCTCAAAATGCTAAACACCATAGAAACCCTAAAGTCCCTTGAAACACCTCAAAATCCCTAAAAACCATAAAATCCATTAAAATTACCAAATAATCCATAAAAATATAAAAACCCTAAAAACCTTGAAAAACCATAAGAAAAAACATAAAAAAATCATAAAACTCATAAAATCCAAAATAGTTATAAAACCTTAAAACCCCCTAAAAGATCTTAAAAACACTAGCGACCCCTAAAAACCATAATAACCCCTAAGACAATTTAAAAACCAGAAACCCCATAAAAACCATAAAAAACACTAAAATCTCAAAAAAATACTTTAAACTACTAAAAGTTTTTATTTTTTATAAATCCTTTAGAATCCTAAAAAACTAAAAAAACCCATAAATTCCTAAAAAACAAAAAAACAGTCAAAAACCTAAATACCCCAAAATCCCTTAAAATCGTAAAAAATCCATGAAATACACAAAATTGTAAGAAACCCTGAAAACCCCTAAGAAATAATCTAAAACGTAAAAATAATTACGACCCCTAAAAACCTAAAAAATTATAAATCCAAAAAAACCCCAAAACCCCTCAAAATCCATAAAAACCCAAAAAAATAAGAAAACCCAAAAACCCAAAATTATATAAATGTTTTAAAACACTGAAAAACACTAAAAATCCCTAAAGAAATGTTAAAACCTAAAAACACTTAAAAACCTCTACAAAACCTAAAAATGATAAAAAAAATTAAAAAACTCTCAAAAAATATAATACCCAAAATAATATAAAAATCCTAAAAACCCACAAAATTCCAAAATATCTAAAAATGTCCTAAAAATCCCATAACAATTAATAAAAACTAAAAAACCATTAAAACCATAAAAACACCTATGAAAACATTAAGATCCTAAAAACACTTAAACCCCCAAAAACCCATAAAAACATAAAACCCCTAAAAACCATAAAACCCCTAAAAACCCAAAATAACACTAAAACACTAAAACCCATTTAAAATCATAAAACCATTTAAAACTATACAAAACATTAAAATGATAAAAACTAAAAAAAGAACCATAAAACCAAAATATCCTAAAAACACTGAAAATCCTCAAAATCCCTAAAAAAATACACATAAAATTCGAAAATTTCATAAAAATTTAAGAAACCCTAGAAAATCTAAGAAAACTATAAAAAACCTAAGAACACATAAAACACATAAAAAACAATAAACTAAAAAAATCCCTATAACCCCTCAAAATCTCTAAAAATATCTAAAATTTTAGAAATCCCTAAAAACCCATAAGAAATCCTCAAAACCATTAAAACACTTAAAACCCCTAAAAAAATAAAAAACATAAAAACCCTAATAGACCCTAAAAAGACCATAAAACCCTATAATACCTAAAAAAGACCCCTAAAAACCCTTAAAAATTCTAAAACTCACTAAAATCTATAGAAACCCTTTAAACCAACAAAACATTAAAAAAATATAAACATCCTAAAAAAATTAAATAAATAAATCCCAAAAAGCCAATAAGACCATAAATATGCAAAAAACACTAAAAGACCTTTGACACCATCAAAATCCCTAAAAACCATAAAAACAATAAAATTCTTTAAAAAAATCCCTAAAATCCCTAAAAATATAACAAAGTATAAACCTCGGTAAAAATCTAAGAAGGCCTTAAAAACATAAAAAAATTGAAAACCCCTAAATACGTAAAAAAAGATAGAAATCCTAAAAAATTCCTAAAAACCATATAAACCCTAAAAACCCTCAATATACCAAAAAACATTAAAAATAATAAAAAACCTAAAAAACCTAAATGTCCATAAAAATATAAAAAACACTAGAAGCCATGAAAATCCCTAAAAAACCTTAAAAACCCTAATAAACCCAACAAACCAAAAAATACCCTAAAACACTTAAAACCCCTAAAAACCTACTATAAACTCTAAAAACACATTAAAATCCTAAAAAATTTAAAAATTTAAAAACATTTAAACCCCTTAAAACCTAAAAAACCCTAAAACCCAAAAAACATAAATAACGTAAAACCTGCATAATCCCTAAAAACAATAAAAACCATAAAAATACTAAAAATCTCAAAAAATCCCAAAAAGAATAAAAAACCCTAAAACACTCAAACCCCCATAGAAAACATTAAAATATAAAAAACACTTAAACCACTAAAATTCCTATATATGATAAAATTCCTAAAAAACAATAAAAATCATAAATGCCCCTAAAACCCATAAAAACCCCCACAACCCATAAAAACCCTAAAAACACTAAAAACACTTAAAACCCTATAAAACCCTAAAAACAGTGAAAAAATAAAAAAAAACATAAAATCACTAAAACCACAAAAAACATTAAAAACCAAAAAATCCATAGAGTCCCTAAAAACCCAAAATACCTAAAAACCAAAAAAAAAATCCATAAAAACCCAAAAACCATTAAAAATTTAAAAAAAATCTATAAAAATCCCAAGAAAAATTAATTGCCCAAAAAAAAATTAAAAACCTATAAGAAAACCATAAAACCATAAATGTAATTAAAACCCCTAAAAAACCAAAAACCAAAAAACCCCTAAATACTATAAAAACCTCAAAATCACTAAGACCCCCAAAAACTATAAAAATCCTAAAAAATCCCAAAAAAATCAGAAAAACATAAAAACCCCTAAAAACATAAAAACATATGAATAACTTATAAACCAAAAAAACATAAAACCCCTTAAAACTAAAAAATGCTATTATCCCTTAAAACTCTAAAAATGACACTCAAAACCCTAAAAAACCTAAAACCCCGTAAAATCCATAAAACATTTAAAAACATTTAAAACCATAAAAACCCAAAAAACATCTAAAAACCCAATGAAAACACTAAAAACCCATTAAACACCTAAAAATGTTAAAAAAACTATAAAACCCCACAAAACCCCTAAAATATCAAAAAACCCTAAAACCCCGTAGAATACATAAAAATGCACAAATCTGTAAAAACCAATTAAACTGTAAAAAATTCTAAAACATCTCAAAATCCATAAAACAAGAGAAACCATAAAAATCCAAAGAAATCCATAAAATTCCCTATAATCATAAAATACCCTAAAATCCCCAAAAACCCTTGGAAAATCATAAAAACTAAAAAAGATATGACCCATAAAAAACCAAAAAAATATAAAAACACAAAATGACTTCAAAACCCCCAAAAACCATTAAAATCGTAAAAATCTTAAAAACCCATAAAACCCTAAAACCCCACTAAAAACCCAAAAACCCCATTAGGACCCTAAAACATTAAAAAAATCTAAAAACCCTTAAGAATACTATTATCTAAAAAAAATACTAAAATACCCAAAAATCCATAAACCCCTAAAAACTAATAAACCCCTAAAACCATGAAAATCCCTAAAACCCCTAAAAACCACATAATTCCAAAAGAATACATAGAAATCCTTAAAAATCATAAAAACTTTTAAAACCCTAAGTAAACCCAAAAACCCAAAAAACAAAAAAAACCACTAAAAACTCTAAAAACCCTAATAAAAATAAGAATCCCTACAATCTATAAAACCCCTAAAACCCTAATAGCCCATAAAAATCTAAAAACCCGCTAAAAACTCTAAAAACCCTTCAAACCCATAAATACATTTAAAAATTAAAAAAAACCTTAAGAACCCTGAAAAAGTAAAGAAACCCTAAATACCCAAAAACCATAAAATCCCTACAAACCCTAACAACCATAAAAATCCCTAAAACCCCTAAAAACCATGAAAATCATAAAAAATCCCAAAAAAAATCTAAACAACATAAATAACCCAGAAAACCCCTATGAAAACCATAAAAACCTAAAAAAACTTAAAACCCCAATAAAACCTAAAAAACTAAAAGTACAGAAAAATGTAAAACCCATAAAGATCATAAAACCCCCAAAACCCTAAAAACCATAAAAACCCTAGAAACACTGAAGACCCCTCAAAACCTAAAAATCTAGAAACACTGAAGACCCATCAAAAGCTAAAAATGATAAAACCAAAAAAACATAAAAACCCTAAAATTCCAAAACAACATCCAAATCACTAAAAAACTGAAACCCCTTAAATTTTTTAATAAAGTTCAAAATTTACCTAAAATCAAAAAAACCCCTTCAACCCCCTAAAAAATCCATTAAAACCTAAAAACATGTCAAACCCATAAAAACCTAAAATGTGCAAAAAACCCTAAAACCCTAAAATATATAAAAACCTCCTAAAACCTAAAAACCATAAAAACCAATATAAACCCTAAAAATAATCTAAAAACTATAAAAAAATGTTTAAACCCATAAAAAAATTAAAATACTCTAAAAAGCATGAAACACATAAAATAATAAAAAACCCTTAAATCCAAAAAAACCCTTAATCCATAAAAAGCATAAAAACAGTAAAATCCTAAAAAACCCTAAAATTGCATAAAATCAATAAAACCCTTAAAAAACAAGAAAAATACATAAATAACCTGGAAAATATAAAAACACTTAAAACACCTAAAAATATAAAAAGTGCAAAAAACAATAAAGACCATAAAATTTATTAAAATACTAAAAACCTAAAAAACAAAAAAAATATCCTAGAAAATACCTAAAAATTCCTAAAAAGGTAAAATATTCTACAACCCCTAAAACCCAATAAAAACCCTTAAAACCCTAAAAACACTTTAAACCCCAAAAAACCTAAAAACGAAAAAAAATAAAACCCCAAAAAGACCCTAAAAACCCTTAAACCTAATAAAAACCATAAAAACATAAAAAATAAAAAATCCTAAAGAACCATAAAAACCATAAAAACCACTAAAAACTCGAAAAATCCTTTAAAATAATAAAAACATCAAATCTATAAAAAATAATAAAAACCCAAAAAAACTCAAAATGACCCTAAAACCCCAAAAATACCCCATAAAACCCTAAAACCCCTAAAAAAACTAAAAAACCTCAAAATCCCAAAAAACATTAAAATCCTAAAAAATTAAAAAAAAATTAAAAAATTAAAAAAATACCATAAACACCTTAAAAACCAAAATAAATACTGAAAAACCTGAAAACACTTGAAACCCTTAAAAAACCTAAAAATCTAAAACCCGGAAAATCCTAAAAACCATAATAAAACCAAAGATCCCATAAAATCCCTAAAAATCACTTAAAACTCTAAATCCCTTAAAACATCAATAAATATAAAAAAAACTCTAAAAAACATTTGGAAAATGTAAAAATAAAATAAAAACCATAAACCCCCTAAAAACTCTAAAGCCCATAAAACACCAATCCCCCAAACATTAAAAACCCTAAAACCCATAAAAATCCGATTTTTTTTAAAAAAATCCCCCAAAACACTAAAACATAACCCCCCCCCCCCCCCAAACCCTTAAGAAAACAATATAAACACTTAAAACCACTACAAAAACTAAAATGATAAAAAACCCAAAGAACCCTCAAAATCCCAAAAATCCCTAAAAACCATAAAATTCCTAAAAACCACTAAAATCCTTAAAAACATAAAAACCCATCAAAACCCAATAATACCCAAATAAAACCTTAAAAACGTTTAAATACTTAAAACCCCTAGAAACCCTAAAAATGGTAAAATGCTAAAAACACTAAAACCACTAAGAACCATAAAATTCCTTAAAACCCTCAGAAACTAATAAAACATCTAAAAACTAATAAACCTCTAAAAACCCATGAAACCCCAAAAATGTTAAAAACTCTAAAAACCTTAAAAATCCTTAAAAACTAAAAACCCTAAAACTTAAAAACCTGTAAAAATAATAATAACCTCTAAAACCCCTCAAAATACCGAAAAAGCCTAAAATCATAAATATCATAAAAGATCCTAAAAATACCTAAAAATGTAAAAACACTAAAAACACTAAAAATCCATAAGAAAATTGTAAAAACATAAAAATTCATAAACCACATAAAAACCTATGAATGAAAAAAAGCCTACATACTCTAAAACCCCTAAAAACACTAAAAACCACAAAACCCCTAAAATCATAAAAAACTAGAAAACCAATAAAACACCTAAAGTCCACTAACAAATCTACGAAAACATTGAACCACTAAAAATGTTAAAAAACTCTAAAAACCATAAAACCATAAAAATTTCAAAAAAACCCTAAAACCAAAAGAAATCATAACAACCCTAAAATCCAAAAAACCCATCAAAACCCATCAAAAATGCTAAAAATTCCTAAAAATCTAAAAAAGCATAAAAATCCTGGTAATCCTAAAAAACTGTAAAACCTAAAAGGCTTAAAACCCCCCAAAACCCAAAAAACTATAAAACCTCTAAAAACTCTAAAAACCCATAAAGATAATAAAAGTAAATAAATAACCCTAAAAATAATAAAAACACATAAAATTCCAAAAAAAAATCTCAAAAAATTTAAATAACTCTAAAAACCCTAAAAACCCTAAGAGAACCATTTAAACATAAAAAACCCCTAAAAACCAGAAAATCACTGAAACCCTAAAAACAAAAAAAAACACCATAAAACCCATAAAACCCTTAATACCCACCTCAAAACCTTAAGAAAACTAAAACACATAAAATTCCTAAAACCCATAAAAATACTAAAAACCACTAAAAACATTAAAAACATTTAGACCCCTGAAAATGATTAAAAAATATAAAAACCCTTTAATACACTAATCAAATCCAAAAAACCCCTAAAAACACCAAAAGATCTTAAAATCCCACAAAACCCTTAAAATACCCCTAAAATAAAAATCCTCAAAAATCCCTAAAAATCATAAAAAAATTAAAACCCATAAAAACCTTGGAACCCCTAATAAAACCTTAAAAACATAAAAATACATAGAACCCTAAAAACCTATAAGATTCTAAAATCACTAAAAATACTAAAACAATAAAAACCCCTAAAAACCTTAAAGCCCCATAAAAACCCTAAAATTCCTCTAAATACACTACAACCCCATTAAACCCCTAAAAACAATAAAAACTCTAAAAAAAATAAAAACCTTAAAAAAATAAGAAAAAACCATAAAAACCATAACCCTTAAAAACCATAAATCCAAAAAACATTAAACCCCTAAAATGTTAAAAACTCTTAGAAACATTAAAATACCTAAAAAACTAAAAAACCCAAAAACATAATGAACTATAAAAACCTAAAAACCCTAAAAACATAAAAAAAATCTCAAAATCTTTAAAATCATTAAACCCCTAAAATGCTAAAAACACTTAAAAACGTTAACAATCCTAAAAAAATAAAAAAAATAAAAACATAATGAACTATAAAAACCTAAAACCCCTAAAAACATAAAAAAGACTCTCAAAATCCTTAAAACTGTTAAAATATGAAAAAAACCAAAAACATACAAGACCCTAAAACCCTTGATTAAACCCTAAAAAAATCTTATAAACCAAAAAATATTTAAATCCCCTAAATATGTAAAAACTAAAAATCCCTAAAAACACATAAACCGCTAAAAACCCTAAAAAATCCTTAAAAGCTAAAAAGCACTAAAAACACATTAAAAACATAAAAAACAATAAAACTCAAAAAACACATTAAATCCAAAAAATGTTAAATACTGTAGAGAAACATGAATACCCTAAAAACTAAAAAATAAACCTGAAATCTAAAGAAACCCATAAAAACCACCAAAATATCAAAAAACCCTAAAAACTATAAAAAACCTAAAAACCCTTTAAAATACATAAAAACATAAAAAGTACAAAAACCCTAAAAACCCCAAAAAAACCCTTAAAAATGTAAAAACAAATAAAACCCCCCAAAAAACTAAAAAAATGTTAAAAGCACTAAAACCCTAAAAACAATAAAGCACCCAAAAACCATCAAATCCCTAAAAAACCCTAGAAATCCTTAAAATCCTAAAAGGGCCCTAAAAACCCCTAAGAACTTAAAATATCTTAAAACCCATGAAATTAACTAAGAAAACCATAAAAACCTAAAAACCTAAAAAATGATAAAATCCCTAAAACCCATAAAAATACCGTAAAAACCCTAAATCCCTAAAAACCAAAAAAGACCTAAAATTCTATTAAAAAACCATAAAACCCCCATATAACCATAAAAACCCACTAAAAGCACTAAAAACCTTTTAACCACCTAAAACATTAAAAACACTAAAAAACTATAAATACCATAAAAACCCCCAAAACACCTAAAAACCAAAAAAAATACCATAAAAACCATAAAACCCTCAATATCCCAAAAAACCCATAAAAATACAAAAATCAAAAAAATCTCTAAAAATGTAAAAACCCCTAAAAACCCTAAAAAATCCCTAAGAAAACCATTAAAATATGAAAAATCTGAAATCCCAAAAAACCAAAAATTGCTAATAACCCTAAAAACAATAAAATTGCACTAAAACTAGAAAAAATCCAAAAATACTATAAAAACCACTAAAAACCATAAAAATTACAAAAAAAATATAAAATTTTGTAAAACACTAAAAACTCTAGAACACCGTTAAAACCCTAAAATATTTAAAAACACTAAAAACCATAAACCCATAAAACTCTAAAAACTCTAAAATCCTGAAAAAAAAATAAAACCCCTAAAAACCCTAAAAACTCTAAAATACTCAAATTTCCCCAAAACCCTAAAAATCCTAAATTAACAAAAAAATCCCTAAAATTCTAAAAAAAAATCAATTTTAAACCCAAAAAACACTAATATTACCTTAAATACCTAAAAAGACATTGAACACCTAAAAACCATAAAAAATCTAAAACCTATGAAAACCCTAAACACCCCCTAAACCCCTAAAACCCATAATATCCCTAAAACCCATAAAACCCAAATAATCCCATGAAATCCCTAAAATCCCTAAAAATTAAAAAAACCCTAAAAACTCTAAAAACAACATTGAAAAAAATAAAAACATAAAAACACTTAAAACCCCGAAAAAAACTAAAAACTTAAAAACAATAAAAAACCTAAAAATGATAAAATCCCTAAAAACCATAAAACACCCTAAAAACACATAAAAACAGTAAAAACTATGAAAACCCCTAAAAACCCATTAAACCCTTAAAAATGTTTAAAATAGTAGAAAACATAAAAAACCCAAAAAGAAAATAACCCTAAAAACCTCAAAAACCCATTAAAAACATTAAAACCCACAAAATCCATAAAAACCCTTAAAAAATAATAATTCGATTAGATCCCAACAACTAAAAAAATGAAACCCCCCCTAAAAACCCTATGAAAACATTAAAACCCTAAAAACACTTAAAATCCATAAAAACCTAAAAATTATAACAACCCTAAAAAACCCTAAAAAACCTAAAGAAACATAAAAAACCTCAAAATGCATAAAAACCCTAAAAACCATAAATCTCCTAAAAATAATTAAAACTCCATACAGTCATAAAAATCCCTAAAACACTAAAAACCCGTAAGAAATCCTTGAAAACCTAAAAACAGATAAAACTCCTAAAAAACCTAAAAATGTGGAAAACCCTAAAAACCGTAAAACCTATAAAACCCCAGAAACCATAGAAACCCTAAAACCCACTAGAAATTCTATAGTCCCTTTAAACCCTTAAAAATGTTAAAAATATCTAAAACCATTTAAACCCCTAAAAACTGGAAAAAAACCCCTAAAACTACAAAAAACCATAATGATACTAAAAACCACAAAACCTCAAAATACCAAAAACCCATAAAACATTCATAATCATAAAAATTTCCAAAAATCCCTAAAAACATAAATACCCCTAAAACCATGAAAACCCCTAAGAAAATAATAAAAACCTAAAAACACATAAAACCCCTAAAAACCTAAAAATGATAAAACCTTAAGAAACCCCAAAAAATTATAAAATCCTTAAAACCCATAAAATTCCTAAACTAAACCCAAAAATCCCTATAAAATTTAAAAAACCCAAAAACCCAAAAACCCTACGTAAATGATAAGACACTAAAATTACTTAAATCCCTTGAAAAACTAAAAAAACAAAAAAACCTAAAAAAACTGAAAAGGCTATAAAACCCCAAAAATACCCAAAACCCCCTATAACCCCTTAAAAATATAAAAACCACTAAAACCATAAAAAACCCTAACAACCCTAAAAACCTTAAATAACCCTAAACCCCTATAATGCCCATAGAACCCCAACTAAAAATTCTAAAAACACTTTTTACCCCAAAAAACAATAAAAATTATAAAAAAATAAAACCCTGATGAATATAAAAAAACTCTAACACCAAAAATCCCCTTAATAACCCTCAAAATCCGTGAAAACTATAAAACTCTTAAAAAACACAAAAAAATCACTAAATATATAAAAACACTAAAAACATCGAAAACCCCTAAAATACCATAAAAAGCTAATAATACTTTAAACCCCAAAAGACCTAACAAAATATAATAACCATAAAACCATAAAAACACTAAAACCATATAAACCATAAAATCCTATAAAAATCATAAAAAACTTAAGAGAAATAAAACCCCTAAAACCACTAAAAACTATAAAAACCTTAAAAACTAATTAAAACATATAAAAATGTTTAAAAACTATAAAAACGAATTAAAACCCTAAAAAAATAAAAAATTGATGAAACTCTATTAAACCATTAAAACACCAAAAACCATAATAAACATCCAAATCTCTAAAATCCCAAAAAATTAAAAAACTCCTAAAATGCCAAAAAATCCTTAAAAATGAAAAATCCCTAAAAACCCTGAAAATCCATAAGAAAACCACAAAGAACTAAAAACACTTAAAACCCATAAAAATCCTATAAAAATTTAAACCCCAAAAACCCATAAAAATACCCTAAAATCACTAAAATCCATAAGAAAAAGGAAGATGCATTTTCTTTCTCCTGGAATCTCTTTCCTGACACGCCGATATTCAGGTCTTCCGATTCTCCTCAGTAGATCTGTTCATCTCCTCCTATTCAAGTCTTGTGATGTTCGGGGACTCTTTATTGAGTGGTCTTCTCCCCTGGTGTTTCACTTGGGGGAGGCGAAGAGGATGCTTTATGGAATTGGCCTCAGGGAGGTTCTGTTCTTACAAGGGTGATGTTGAATTGGCTAGGATCTGGCGACAACTTGCCTTGGTTTCGGTAGATCTAAAATTTTCTCTTCCTAAGGCGAAGCATTGCTTCCTGTTTGTGATATTTGGTCTCGGGTGTCTATTGAGGAGCCACGATGCGGTGGGGTTTTTGACACTCACTGTTGCTATGGGTCCTTCCGATTCTCCACAGAGTTTATAGGAAGAAAAATATACGTGCTGTTGTTTTTTGATAATGTTCCAGGTTCATTCCTTTGTCCTGATTCTCACTGATGAAACTGGTCTTTTTGTGTTCTGCTACATTCTGGTTTCGGTCTATGTTTACCTGCAATGACAAAGCGGTTCTTTTGGTCCTGTGTTTCCTGCTGAAGGGTCTAGTTGGATCCTTTTTCCCTTATGGTTTTATTATTGTGGTGGATGGGTCGTCTGTGTGCCAATGCTGCTTTTGATTGTTGGTTTGGACATGAGGTTTTTCGTATTGGTCTTGCTCTGTGATGTTGCTAGAGTTACTGTTTGGGCTGCGGAATGGCCCTTGTCTTGGATGCTAGTGATTCAATTCCCCTGGTTTCGCTACTGGATGAGACTTGATGGAATTGTGGTTGTTTTATGGCTAGGATGTGATGATGTTTTTGTTCTTGTTTCAGCTGGCGGTGGTCCTATACTATTAGAGAGGGACCTGGCTGGCGTGGTGATGCTGGTTGATGTGGGAGCTGGTGATTTTAGGTGCTGTAGACATGTTTCAGGAAATGGGTGTGAAGAAAGATGTTGTTGTATATGATATCTTCCTTTTTTCTATTGTTTTTGGTTATCATCTGCGGTGTGTGTTCTTTGGTGGTGGTCACTGCTGGTTTTTGGCTGCTGATTACTGAAAGTTGTTATTGCTTGATGAGTAATAGAGTGATTGTTATTGGCATGAGGCTGTTAGAGGTTGATGGTTGTGATTTCGTGGTGCTGAATTTGGGTTGTTGATTTTGCTGGTTGTGAGATGATGATTGGTGCCTTTGGTGCCGAAGAATGGTGTTTCAGAGGAATGGTGCTGAAGAACGTTGCTTGGTCCTTGTGCTTTTTTACCCATTTTCTGTTTTTTTCCTTTTTTTTTCTTTCCTGTTTCTTCTCCTTTTTTTCCTTTTGGGGTTTGTTTTTGGGCATGGGTCGATAGGCCCTAACCCCCCCCCAGTCTGTTGTGTCTCCTTTTTGTTTATAAAATTTGAGGGAATCAGGAATATCCTAGTTCACGCACCTATCTTTTCCCTAAAAACCATAAAAACCCCTCAAACCTAAAAGACACTAAATCAAATTAAAATCATAAAATACCACTAAAAACACTAAAAACCATTTAAACTCCTACAAACCTCAAAAAAATCTTAAAAACATAAAAAACCTAACAAACTAAAAAATCATAAAAACCATAAAATATCATAAAAACCCAAAAATCCCTTGAAATTCTAAAAACTCATAAGAATCCAAAAAAAGGCCTAAAAATATCTAAAAACAAAAAAACCTAAAAACCAAAAAATTTAATAAACCCTTAAAATTCTAGAAATATATAAAACACCTAAAAACATAGACAAAACTAAAAACCCTAAAAATACCTAAAACCCCTAAATCTATAAAAACATTAAAAAACATTAAAACCCCCATAAAACCCTAAAAACACTAAAAATTTAAAAACTTTTAAACATATAAAAATGTTAAGAAACTATAAATACACTAAAATCCTAAAAACTCAAGAAAACCCTAAACCCTAAACCCTAAAACACCAAAAAACACTTAAAACCATATAACCCTTACAACCATAGAAACCTTCAAAATCGAAAAAAAACCCAAAAAACCCCATAAAAATCCTAAAAACCCAAAAAAAATAAAAAAAATGTAAAATACACTAAAATCCCTAAAGGTCCCAAGGAATATAATGAAAACATAAAAAAATTTAAATTCCATAAAATAACTAAAAACATTAAAATCCATAAAACTCCTAAAAGACTCTAAAATCCCTAACCCTAAAAAACCTAAAAACACCTAAAATACAAAAAACCCCCTAAAAACACATACAACCCTAAAACCCTACTAAAAACTATAAGAATCCATTAAATCCCTAAACCATTAAAACACAAAAAAAACTTTACAAACCCTAAAAAATAAAAATAAAACCCCAATAATTAAAAAAAATCTTAAAACCCCACAAAATCTAAAAACTCTAAATACTATAAGAATCCTAAAAAACCTTTAAAATCCCTAAAATGTTAAAAACAATAAAAAAATAAAATCTAATAAAAAACTAAAAAAACTAAAAACACATTGAAATGCTAAAAAGTCTAAAAAAATGCTACAAACCCTAAATAACACTAAAACCCCCCAAAACTCTAAAACCCATTAAAACACATAAAACCTCAAAACCCCTAAAAACCAATAAAAATCTAAAAAATAGTAAACAATCTATGAACTATTTAAACCCCAAAAAAATTTATAGACTCAAAAAAACCTTTAAAGCCATAAAATCTCAAAAAGACACAAAAAACCCAAAAAATCCAAAAAACCCAAAAAACCCAGAAAAAACCTCAAACCCCAAAACCCATAAAAATCCCAAAAAACACTATAAAACCATAAAAATACTAAAAATACCCAAAAAAAGTCCTAAAAACATAAAAGAACTAAAAAACCATAATAAAAATTTTAAAACCTAAAAACATTTAAAACACCTAAAAACCTAAAAATTGTTAAAAAAATATAAAATAGCCTAGAAATCTAAAAACCATTAAATCATATAAAAATATAAAAATCCGTTAAAAATAAAAACCATAAAAACCACTAAAAACTACAGAAAACATTGCAGTCACAAAAACATTAAAAACTCAAAAATAAACCTAGAAACCAAAAAAATCTAAAAAACCATAAAACCATATAAACCCAAAATCGTCCTAATAACCCTCAAATCCCTCAAAACACTAAAATACTATAAAAATTTTAAAAAATAATAATAATCACTAAATACATAAAACCCCTAAAAATTATGAAAACCCTAAGATAAATTTAAAATGATAAAAACACTTAAAACAACTATAAAATTATAAAACCCCTAAAAAACCTAAATCCCCATAAAAACAATAAAAATCATAAACCCCTAAAAACTAAAAAACCCTTAAAAACAAATAATAACCCTAAACCATTAAAAACTCTAAAAACCATTTAAACCCCTAAAAGTGTTAAACACACTAAAAACCTTAAAACCCCTAAAAACCCTAGAACCCATTAAAATAATAAAATCCTAAAACACCCTAAAAACCTTTAAAATCCCTAAAAACCCTAAAAACTAGAAAAATACTAAGGAATTCCAAACTGTCCTTAAGATTATAAAAACCCATAAAACCCATGAGAAAATCTAAGAAACCTTAAAAAAATAAAAATAATTTAAACCCTTAAAACCTAAAAAACACTAAATATCCTAAAAAATATAAAAATCAGAAAAAACTCAAACACCCCCTCAAAATCCCTAAAATATTTAAAAATCATAAAAATCATGAAAAAGAATTAAAATACTCTAAAATTGTAAAACCCTTAAAATTCTACAAAACCCTAAGAAAACCTTACAAACTCAAAAAGCACTTAAAACCACCAAAAAACTAACAAATGCTAAAAACCCTAAAAGACTGAAAAAGTTGAAGAAACATAAAAATACTAAAAAACCAGAAAAACCCATAAAACCCCAAATAAGCTCTAAATACTGTAAAAAAACTTAACCCCTAAAAACACTAAAAATATATTAAAATCCTTAAAAATACTAAAACCCCAAAAAAAACATAAAATCCATACAAACCTTAAAAACCATACAAACCCTCAAAATATCCAAACACCCAAAAAAACCAAAAATATCCTACAAATCCCTATATATTGATAAAATTTTAAAAAACATAAAAACCCTTACACACCCTAAAAACACCATTGAAATAAGAAAAACATAAAACCCCTAAAAACCTAAAAACACTAAAAACCCAAAATGACCCCCAAAACTATAAAACCCCTAAAAACCATGAACCGCTAACAACCTTAAAAAAACTAAAAACCAAAAAAACCCTAAAAATCCACTGAAAAATCTAAAAACCCATAAAACCACAAAGAAAATCCAAAACTATAAAAACCTTAAAATCATTAAAAAACTAAGAAAACACTTGAAAACCCAAAAAACAATAAAAACCCTAAAACCCTCAAAATCTGTAAAAACCCATAATAATCCTTAAAAAGACCTTAAAATACCTAAAAGCATAAAAACCCATAAAATTTTGAAAAACCTTAAGAAAATCATAAAAATCTAAAGACACTTAAAACCCCTAAAAAATCAAAATACGCTACAAAACCTAACCCCCCCCCCAAAAAAAACCCTAAAACCCCTAAAACATAAAAGACCCCTAAAAACCATAAAAACTCTAACAATCCGTAAAAATCCATCAAAACCCACTAAAAACTCTAAAACCCCCTTTGAACCCCTAAAACAATTAAAAACTCTAAAAAATTGTTAAAACCCAAAGTAGCACAAGGAAACCCCGATAACCCAAAAACCCATAACAACCCTAAAACCCGAAAAACCCTAAAAGCCCTAAAAATCCATAAACCAACAAAATCCATAAAAAAACTAAAAACCACAAAAATGCTACAAAATCCCAAACAAATCACTAAATATGTAAAAATCCTTTAAAATCATAAAAACTTTAAGAAAACCATAAATACCAAAAAATTATAAAAACTCATAAAAATCCTAAAAACCCTAAAAAACTAAAAAACCCATTTTAAACCATAAACCCCACTAAAAACCTAGAAAAACCTACATACCCATAAAAACCCTAAAAACCCATTAAAAACTCTTAAAACCATTAAACCCATAAAAACCTTAAAAGCTTCTAAAACCCATAAACCCCCTAAAAAACTCAAAAATCCACTAAAACCCCAAAAACCAATATAAACTCAAAAATCCCTCAAAACCATTAAAACCCAAAAAATCTCTAAAACCATAAAAAAATACTAAAAGATCATTAAAAACCTTAAAAAACCTAAAACCCACTTGAAAACCTAAACACCCGAAAAACACTTAAAACCCCTAAAAAAATAAAAAAAACTAAAAATATCAAAAACCATAAAAGACCCTAAAAACAGAAAACCCCTTAAAAAGAATAAAAACCACTAAAACCCCCAAAAAACCAACAAAAATCCATAAAAACCTAAAATACACAAAAAACAATAAAATCCCTTTAAACCACTAAAAACAATAAAAAATTATAAAAAACTATAAAAACCTTAAAACTCATAATAACTAAAAAAACCATAACCCCCCCCCCCCAAAAAAACCATTAAACCCTATAACCCTAAAAGACACTAAATCCCATCAAAATCCATAAAAAACATAATAACCATAAAAATACAAAAAAGATAAAGAGATTCTTAAAATTGTAAGAAACCTTAAAATCCATGAAAACCCTATGAAAAAATTAAAAACCTAAAAACACTTAAAACCCAAAAAACATAAAAATTCTAAAAAAACCTGAAGAACACTAAAAACACTAAAAACATAAAAAACTAAAAAAACCTAAAAACCCCTAAAAACCTATAAAAACTATAAAAACCTCTAAAACACTAAAACCCTTTAAACCCATAAAAGTCATATTAAACCCTAAAAATCATAAAAATCCTAAAAAACTAAAACACCTTAAAAGACCATAATGACCCTAAAAACCTCAAAATCGCTAAAAACCCTAAAACCCCACAATACCATGAAAATACCAAAAAAATCCTTAAAATGTAATAATCCATAAAACCAAGAAAAATCCTATGAAAACATTAAGAACATAAAAACACTTAAAACCAATAAAAAACCTAAAAAATGCAAAAAACTCAAAAAAACCTGAGAAACCCTAAAACTGATAAAAACCATAAAACACCTAAAAACATTAAATGCCCTTAAAAACCAAAAATCCCATATAACCAACTAAAAAATCTAAAAAGGATTCACATATCTAAAAACATTATAAAAAAAAATCTAAAATAAGCTAAAACTTGTAAATAACTAAAAAATCTATATAATCCTAAAATACCATAAAAACACTAAAACCCCTAAAACCCATGAAAATCTCAAAAACCATAAATCACTAAAAAATAAAAATACTATAAAATATATAAAAATTCTTAAAAATCCATAAAAACATAAAAAACACTTAATAACATTGAAAACCCTAAAAAAACCATAAAAATCCAAAAAACAGTTAAAACCACTAAAAGCCTACAAAATGCTAGAAACCCTAAAAAACACTAAAACCCCTAAAAAATATGAAAATCCAATAAAACCCTAACAACAATTAAATCCATAGAAATCCCTAAAAACATAAAAAACCCTAAAAACCATAAGAAATCCTTAAAACAAAATAAAATACTTATTACCCATAAAATACCAAAAAATGCTAAAAACCCTAACTCCCCGTCAAACACCCTAAAAATCTAAAACCCCTATGAACCATGAAACCCCTAAAACCCTAAAAACACCTAAACCTCATATAAACCCTATAAAACATGAAAAAATATGACATCCCTTTAAACCCCTAAAAATGCTATAAAATCTAAAAACTATAAAAACTGTAAAAAGAAAAAAAAAACCTTAAACCCAAAAAAATCATAAAAAAATAAAAACCCTAAAAACTCTTATAAAACATAAAAAACATAAAAACATATAAAATCAATAAAAACATAAAAAACACATAAACCCCTAAAAATGCTCGAAAAAACCAAAAAACCTAGAAATCGTAAAAACCCCTTAAACCATAAAACCACCTAAAACCCCTAAAAACCCATTAAAATTTTTAAAAAACATTTAAACCCAAATTTTTTTTTAAAAATGCTAGAAACCCTAGAAACGCTAAAAATATAAAAAAAACACCAAAATTGAAAAAAAAATCATAAAACCATAAAAGAACCTAAATACCCTTGAAATCCCAAAATAACATAAATGATAAAAGTCTAATGGAAGCCCTAAAAATCCTTATAATTGTAAAAAGAACCATAAAAACATTGAAAATCACTATGAAAACCTAACATACCTAAAAACACTAAAAATCCCAAAAAAACTAAAAAATAAAAAAACGCTAAAAACCCATAAAACCACAAAAACTATAAGAACCCATGAAAAAAAAACCTAAAATCCAATAAAACCACTAAAAATTCTAAAAACCCTTTAAACACCTAAAAACTATAAAAACCCTTAAAAACCCTAGAAAAATAAAAAAAACCCAAAAACCTCCCAAAATCCATAAATACTCTAAAAAACCTAAAAAACCCCCTCAAAATCCTTAAAATCACATAAACTTTAAGTATCCTAAAAAATCCATAAAATACCTAAAAATGTCAAAAACCCTAAAAACACTGAAAATCTATTAGAAAACCTTAAAAACCAAAAATCACTTAAAACCTAAAAACATATTAAATACTAACAACTCTAAAATCCTTAAATAGCCTAAAAACCATAAAAATCACTAAAAATATAAAATTCCTTTAAAACCCTAAAAACATTAAAAAACTCTACAAAATATTAAAACCCTAAAAAATAAAAACACCCTAAAAATCCAAAAAACCATACAAACCCAAAAAACTCTAAAAACCACTAAAACCACTAAAAATCCTTAAAACATTAAAAACCATAAAAATCCTAATAAAACCCCAAAAATCTCATAAAACTTAGAAAACACTAAAAACCCTAAAAACCTTAATAAAAACTTAAAATCCAAAAAACACTTAAAACTGAAAAAGCTAAAACCCTAAATACCCCTACAAACCCTAATCCCAAAAAATAAAAAACACCCTTAAAAACTCTAAGAACCCATAAAAACACTAAAAAACCGAAAAAATATATAAAAAAACATTAAACCACTTAAAAGTTTAAAACCCCCCAAAAACATAAAAACCCTAAGAAACTCAAAAAAAAGTCCTACAACCCAAAAAAAACAAAAAAACCCAATATAAACTTAAAAACCCTCAAAATCCTTTAACCCACCGAAGATTCCCTAAAAATGTAAAAAACTATGAAACCCTGCAAAAACATAAGAAAAAAAAAGTCACTTAAAACACTTAAAAACAAAAAAATACAAAAAAACCCTAAAAACCCATAAAAGACCCTAAACACCCTAGAAACACCTAAAACCCATAAAATCTCTAAAACCCTTTAAAACCATACAAATGTTAAAGAACTCTAAAAAACCCAAAAATCCCAAAAAACCAATAAAAACCCTAAAAACCCAAAAACCCATAAAACCCGTAAAAACTCAAAACCCCTCAAAATCCCTAAAGACCCTAAAACCCATAAAAATCAAAACAATATCCTAAAATATATAAAAATGTAAAAAACAAAAAAAAACCCAAAATAAACCCATAAAACATAAAAACATTTAAAACCCCTAAAAAACTAAAAACACTTAAAAAACACTTAAAATCCTAAAACCCTAAAAACTCTAAAAACCATAAAACCCCATAAACCATAAAAACCCAAATAACCAATAAATACCTAAACACCATATAAATACTCTAAAAACCATTTACACCCATACAATTTTGAAAATTAATAAAACCCTAAAAAACCATAAAAACTTAGAAAAAACCCTAAAATCCCAAAAATCTATAAAAATCCTAAAAACATTAAAAATATTCAAAATCCCTAAAATCCCTAAGAACGATAAAAATCATAAAAAATCAAAAAATATATACAATCATAAAACCCCTAAAAACCATTAAAAACTCTAAGGAAACATTGAAAACCTAAAAACACTTATAATCCTAAAAAATATAAAAAACGTAACAATCCCAAAAAACTGTAAAAATACCCACAAACCCTAAAACATAAAAAAAATTATAAAACCCGCAAGAACCTTAAAACCCCAGAAAAAACATAAACTTCCTCAACACCACTAAAAATTATAAATACCAATTAAACCAATAAAAATTTTCAAATAACTAAAAAACCTAAAAAATTAGAAAAAACCAAAAAAACCCTATAATCACAAAAACCCATAAAAACCCTAAAACCCCTCAAAGTCCCTAGAAAAATTAAAAACCTTACAAATCCCTAAAAATTCCCAATGACATAAAAAACCTAAAATCCCTAAAAATCCTAATAAAAACTTTTAATCCAAAAAACATTTAAAACAAAAAAAACCAAAAAACGCTAGAAAATCATAAAACTCTAAAAACCATAAAACCCTAAAAAAAACATATACCTTTAAAATCCTATAAAACCCCTAAAACCATAAAACTATAAAAATAGACAAAAAATATAAAAATCATTTCAAACCCTAAAAACATTAAAATATCTAAAAATTCTAAAAACACAAAAAGAAAACCCTAAAACCCCTAAAACCCATAAAAACATACCAAAAATTTAATATAAATCCAAAAAGTAAATAGAAATGAAAAAAATGTAAAAAACCTAAAAACCCTAAAGTACCCCAAGAAAAAATTAAAAACATAATTACACTTAAACCCACTAAAAAAATAAAAAATGTTAAAAACCATAAAACCCTCCCTAAAAAGTCTCAAAAAACTCTTAAACCACTTAAAAATATAAAACACCTAAAAACCGTTAAAACCCTTAAAAACCGAACAAAAAACCCTAAAACAACTAACAAATCTATAAAAACTATAATTCCATAAAAATTGTAGACACTCTACTAAACCTTAAAATGCATCAAAACTAATAAAACCATAAAAACCAACAAAACAATAAAATCCCTAAAACCATAAAATTCCATAAAACTCTTCAAAATCCCCAAAACCCTTAAAAGGACATAAAAATTATAAAAACACACTAATAATCAATAAAAATGTAAAAAAATCCCAAAAAATATAAAACTTGTAAGAAATACCTAAAACCTAAAAACAATTAAAACTATAAATACTTAAAAATTTCTAAAAACCATAAAAAAATTAAAACCCTACAAATCATAAAAAACCCTAAAAACCCTAAAAACCAATAAAAACTCTAAAACCATTTTAAATACTTAATTTTTAAAAATAATCAAAAAAAACATATAAACCCTAAAAAAATAATATAACCCCAAAACTCACAAAAAACCGTAAAAACTATAAAAAACTATAAATCCCCTCAAAACCAAAAAAAAATCCAAAAAATTATATAAAATACCTAAAGGCATAATGAACCTTTAACAACAAGTAAAGCCTTAAGAAAAACGTAAAAAACTAAAACAGTAAAAACTGCAAAAATACATAAAAAATGATAAAAACCATAAAAGTCCCAAAAAACCATAGGAACTATAAAAACCATAAAACCCCTAAAATAAAAAAACCCTAAAAATACAAAAACAAACAAAAAAATAATAAATACTTCAAACATACATTAAACTCCATAAAATGATAAATAACTCTAAAAAACATTTAAAACCACAAAAAACTAAAAAACCAAAAAACCCCAAAAAACCATATAATCCCTAAAACCCCATAAAAATCCCAAAAAATCCCTAAAAATCCCAAAAAATGTAATAAACCTTAAAAAACTCAAATACCCCTTAGAAAACCATAAAAACTGAAAACACCTAAAATCCCCAAATACCTAAAAAACGTTAATATCATTAAAAATCCCTACATACCCAAAAAACCACAAAAACACTAAAAAAAATAAAAACTCTAAAAAACATTAAAACTCTAAAAATCTACTATAAACTCCAATTTCCATTTAATCCCATAAAAAAAATTAAAAAAATATAAAAACCTTTAAATCCCCTAAAAACATAAAAAATAATAAAATCCCAAAAACCCATAAAAATCCTAAAAACCTAAAAACCTGAAAAATCCCTAAAACCTTAAAATCCATAAAAACAAAATAAAGATCTAAAAATCCCAAAAAAAATAAAAAACACAAAAAAAACACAAAAAACTATAAGAAGTCCATAAAAAATGAGAAACCCTTAAAATATCTAAAACCCCTAAAAACGCTATAAACCCTAAACACCCGAAAAATACATTAAACCCCTAAAAACCGCTAAAATCCATAGAAACCCCTAAAAACATTAAAAATTTTAAAATCACATAAACTCCTTAAAATACTAATAAACATTTTTAAAAAACATTAAAACACTAAAAATGATAATAAAAACCTCTAAAAATACTTAAAACCACAGAAAACTAAAAACACCAAAACACAGAAACACCATAAAAACCCAAAAAACATAAAGCCCTCAAAATCTATAAAAACCCTAAAAACCCTAAAAGTCCTAAAAATAAATAAAAACTATAAAAATAAAAAAAATAAAAACACTAAAACCCATTGAAAAACCATAAAAACCTAAAAATAGTTAAAACCCTTAAAAACCTAAACAACAACAACAACCTTAAAGAACCTAAAATAAAAATCCATAAAAACATAAAAACCCATAAAATGCATAAAAATACCAAAACCCCATAAAAACCATACAATCCATATAAACCCAATAGAAGCTCAAAAAACCTTTAACCCCCTAAAAATGAAAAAAAAATTATAAAAACCCTTCATACCCTAAAAACTAAAAAAATACCTAAAATCCCTAAAAACCCAAAAACACAAAACCCCTCAAACTCCCTAAACTCCCCCAAACCATAAAAATGATAATAAAACACTAAAAATCCCCCAAAAACATAAAAAAACCATGAAAACACCCTATGAAAATCATAAAAATCGAAAAACACTTAAAACCCCTAAAAATCCTAAAAAACACTAAATACCAAAAAAAATCCTAGAATACCCTAAACAATACAAAAACCTTGAAAACCCATAAAAATTTCTAAAACACTTAAAAAACAAAAATTCCAAAAAATTCCAAAACCCCCTAAAAACTCTAAATACCCTCTAAAACCCTAAAATGTTAAAAAAACTCTAAAAAATCCAAAAAAAACTCAAAAAACCCTCAAAACTCAATAAAAATATTAAATACCCTAAAACCCTCCAAAAATCCTAAAAACCATAAAATTCCTTAAAAATTACGAAAATTATAAAAAATCACTAAAACTCCTTGAATATGTTGAAAACCTTAAGAAATACCTAAAAAACTAAAAAAACATTAAACCTCTAAAAACCTAATAAATGCTAAAATCCCTAAATAACCAACAAAATCATAAACCTACAGATGACCTTAAAAACCCATAAAAACCATTAAAAACACTAATAGACACTAGAAACTCTACAATCACATTAGACCTCTAAAAACAGTAATAAAATTTGAAAAATGTTAAAAATCCAAAAAAACACAAAAAACCTTAAAAAACATAAAAAACAATAAAAATCCCAAAACACTAAAAAACATAAAACCCTCCAAATCTCTAGAAATACTAAAAAATTAGAAACTCTAAAACTAAAAAAATAATCCCAAAAAAATGCCAAAATCCCTAAAAACCCTGAAAATTATTAAGAAAATTATAAAACCCTAAAAAACCTAAAAGATAAAAAAACCCTAAAACCCCTTAAAAACCAGAAAACCCAATAAAAACATCAAAACCCCATAAACTCTAATAAAAACCACTAAAAACTCTAAAACCCATTTAAACCATTATAAACACTAAAATACTAAAAAATCTCAAAACCCATATAAAATTAAGAAACCCCAAAAATCCAAAAATCCATTAAAACCATAAATCCCTTTTAAACCCTAAAACACTAAAATTACCTAAAAAGTTAAAAATCATAAAAATCAATAAAAGATCCCTTAAAACCCAAAAAACATTAAAAAACCTAAAAACCATAAAAACCCTAAGAAAACATTTAAAACCTAAAAACACATAAAACCACCAAGAGCATGTCCCAATTATAATAAATGATACATATATAGTTTTATTTTTATGATTCTATAAGGTCAAGTTATAGGGATAGATATCACGATTATTAGGAATATTATGGTTCAAAGAGAAGAGTACAACAAAATAGTTCTATTCAGAAAACCTAAGAAATCCATTGAGATTCTAGAAATATCATGAATCGTCAACTTGGGTATTATCAACAGGGTAACAAAGAAAAAAGTGTAGTAAGTATGAAATTTTATTGTTTTGAGAAAGTTATCATGGATGATCAATCAAGACCTTTCATGGTGAGAGGTTTGATTATTTTGAATGCTTCCCTTATGGAAGTTTTGTTTGATATGTGTTTATCACATTTGTTTATTGTTTTTCTTTTTTTATTGTTCTTATGGTATTTTATGTCATGATGATGCCCCCTATTTTGAAACTTAAAACTCCTCTTGTAAAATAATAATATCAATAATTTTTGTGAAAAGCATGTTCTATAACTATCAATGAGAATTAATTCATTTGGGACTTCTCTATACTTGAGAGAGATGTTTATGACTTAATCATGGGTGTGAATTTGTTGAAAAATTTCAATGCTCACATCGAATGTTTTACCCAAAGGGTTAGTTTTATAACTGATGATGGCATAAAGAATCTATTTATATGGAATTATATTTCAATGAAATGTATTGAACGATTTTTTGCACCAGTAGTTAGAAATATCTTATAAGTATTGGAAACCATGAACTTGGAATATGTGGGTGAGATCGAGAATAGTGGATTTACAACAATTCTTAATCAATTACCCAATATTTTTAACAATAACTTCTCAGGGGTTCCACCCTTAAGAGAAGTATAATTTTCAATTTATCTCTTATAAGAGAAAATTCCAATCCCACTTTCATCTAATATTATAGAAACAAAAACATTTAGGGAATTGATATTCTAGTTTGAAGGTATATAAAAAATGGGTTCATTCGGCCTACTAAATCTCCATGAGAAACATTAATTTTTTTGTGAAAAACGTGGAGTAAATCGTAGAATTTTTATAGATTATTGTAATATTAATAAAGTTAAAATAAAGAGTCAGTATCCCATTCCACAGATTTTTAACCTTTTTATAAATTTTGGAGATCCCACCTATTCTCTAAAAATGACTTTTATTCAGGATATCACTGATTGTGGGTTCAGAAGAGGATATTCCTAAGACATATTTTAGAATTAAATATGGACTTTATATGTATGTTGTTATTCCTTACAGTCTTAAAAATGCATCATTTTTCATTATGAAATTGTTGAATCGAATATTTCAAAGGTATCTTGAATATTTTGTTGTTGTATTTTTTGGATGACATACTAATTCATTTGTTGAAATTATTTTATTGAAATGTGTTGATATAATTTTGGATTAATAGTTGGGAATGAGTTGAATGTGATAGATAATTTTTATGAAGTACCACCATCAAAGGGATAGATTATGGATGTGAAGTTCCACATTCAATGGTAACACTATGCTTTTGTGTGAGTTTATGTCTAGTATGTGTGTGGACATGGAAATTTTTACGCCAATTATTAACTTGAGAAAATTTTAAAATATTTATTTTTGTTCCATTGAAAATTATTGTTTTTTTATATATTCTTTGAAAAAATGTTTTTGAATACTTGTTTGATTTTTTTCCTTGGAAAATTGTTTTGGTTGGATATAAAATGATTTAAATTGTTTTTAAACTATTTTACAAAAATGCAATAAAATGTTTGATTCAAGTGTAATGAGTTGGGAAGTGATTAGGGAAATTTTAATGTGCTTTATAATAACCCCATAATTGGGAAAAAGGCATTTTTAAAGATGTTGTATATCAAGACATAGGTAAAGGCAGGGTATCCCAGTTCTTTAGTGATGCTTCTTGATACCTTGGTTTAGTCTTTTGGATTTGGAGCAAAAAAAATATTAGGAGTTGTTTTTGGTGTCTTTGGTGTCACTTTGTTTTTTATAATTTGATTATATTGTTAATGTCACATTTATTCCACATGTACTATTATATTCTTCATTGGTTTAGTCTTGTATTGGATTGAATTTTGGAACTCATGCATCATTAGGAAGTTTTTGTTGTTGTGGTTACCATTGGATTGGTCATTTTATATTAAAAGGGAAAATCATCCCCCAAATTTTTATGAGGACCTTGGAATTTACTGCCATCCTTTGGTGTTTAGAGATGTCACTTAAGGCCTTGTATCTCCACCGTTACTTCTTAAGCTAGTGAGGAGGGGCGAGATGATAAAACAAAACATCACTTTGATTACATTTGATGTTTCAAATTATGACTTCCCTTAAATTTTCATATTGAAAATTAATCTTTTTTATATTGAATTTACTCAAAAAAATCCAAAATAAATGTTCAAAAAAAATTCAATATCTTGAGTCCTATGTCCATTTAAAATATTTCTTCATTTGTTATATCCCCCTTCACATATTTTCCTCTTGAATCCATTTTCAGTTTTATCTTTGAATTCTAGTTTGGGATTTCCACACTATAATGATTCTTTATATTTGTTTGAATTGTTGTGGAACATTATAGGAATCAAGTTGAGTGGTAAAAGTAAGGATTGTTACATTAAAAAAAATTGACTGCAAAATAAGAAAACATAATATTTTCAAGGGTAAACACATGATGGAGTGTGTGATGTCCATATTCTATTCTCTTCAAATTTCCTTGTAGGATTGTTAGATGAAATAGGTGAGTAACATCAATGAATCAAAAATTAAGTTGTTCATAAGGGATGTGCAAGAACTATTACAAAGGATTAATGTGAGGATAGATGAATTTCAATACCCTTCCAATTATAGAGAAACACCATGATGGAGGGTCATTGAAGAATAGGTCGAGTTCCCTAATTTTCTTGAGTCACAAATTTGAAGTAAGAAACTACCATGGATAGAAACTCATGATTTTAGAGGATTAATATTGAGAATCCCATTATTATATGTAAGAATGAACTTGAAAAAACATGTAATGGGAATGGAAGGAAAAGAAAAAAAAATTCAATACTATTCACAAGAAAATATGGTAATACTAGTGGAATTTTAATTCACTTACTATGCTTGTATTTTTTGGGACCAACTACAAGTGAGTTGATGAAAAAGTTGAGAAAGTCCCATCAAGAATTGGGAGGATATTAAACTGGTAATGCGTAAGAGGTTTATATATATCCACTATTATATTTATTTTATCTTCAAGTTTTAGGGTTTTAAATAAAGAGATATGAGTTTTATGGAGTATCATAAAGAGATTGATATCATAATGATTTAGGCCAATATTTATGAGGAGTGAGAGGCCACTATGGAGAGGCTTGTAAATGGACTCAACCATGAAATTAAACATATAGTGTACATGAACCACTATTTGGATATAAAGGATCTTATTCACATGGCTACAATAGCAGATATTCAAGTAAAGGAATGAAGTATGCACCCTACATATTATGGTAACTATTAAAAATATTCTTTCATGTTTAAGGATTACAATCCACAAGAATATGTAATCAAACACAAAAATGATTCCGAGGAGTTGACCAACACAAAACCATTCTTTATGAAATCAAATGGTAAAATAGAGGGTAATTTTGTTTCCAAATAACATGATATAAAATGTTTTAAATGTCCTGTATTAGAACATTTTTCCTCACAATTATCAAATAAGAGGGTCGTGATTATTTTGAATAACATAGATGTTCTTAGTGATATCTTAAGAGAAGATGAAATTCCACCACTTGAGGAATTTTTGGATGTGTAAATAGAGAGCCCTATACATGGAAAAATTCTTGTGGTAAGGTGTTCTTTGAGTTATCAACCCGTAGGAGAACATCATCAAGAGAAAATGGAGCACATTTTACATACTAGATGCCTCATCAAAGATATTGTTTATAGAATGATAACTAGTGGGGGTAGTTTCACAAATCTATCAAGTGGTTTTATGGTTGTTAAATTTGATTTAGCAATAACATGGCATCTTACGACTTATATATTATAATGGTTAAATAATATTGGGGATGTTAAATTGTCTAAGAATGAGAGATTTCAAATTTCTATAGGGATGTATGAAGACACTGTGATATATGATGTTTTTCCCATGAATTACTATCATATCTCTTTAGTAAGGACTTGGAATTTCGATACGAGGGTCATAAATGATGGATACATTGACCTTCATTCTATTGAGTAAAATGGTATCAATGTTACACTTACAAACTTATGGTTGTTGGAATCATATCAATAGAAAGTTGGGATAGAGAGATATTATGAAAAGAGAGAAACATCAAAGAAAAATAATAGAGAGTTTGGAAATATCATGAGTGAAAAAGGAGTGATGGGTGACATAAAAATAAATTAGGGAAATAAAAGAGTTGAAAAAGGGTGAAAATAATAGTTTTGATGGAAAAGTGAGTTTATTATCCAAAAAAGAGAGATACAGAATGCTTTAGAGTGATAGAAAACTCTCATTCTTATATTCAAGAGAGAATGTTTTACCTATAACTCTCTTAACCCATAAATATCTTCTTATATCATGTCCTAATTATAAGAATATGGTGATTGTGCAAAGATGTGTGGTAAATAAGGTACATTTATCTTGGTGGTTTGGTATGGAAAAACATTATAAAATGGTGGTTCTTGAAAAGGAAAAAAATATCAAAAAATAATCTATGAGGATTTGGAACTTACCAGGTCTTAGAGTAGATCAATTATAATTCCCACAAGATTGAGTTACCCTATGGGTATGGAAATGTTAGTGTAACTTTTAATGTTTCTGATCATTCTCCCTTGGGATTTTCATATTTAAGGACAAATAAGTTTTAGGATGGAGGGGATTATAAGGATCATGTAACATAAGGGAATCGAGGGTTTAGAGGAATGATTTAAGAGGAGGGTGGAATGGACATGACTTCACAAGACCCACTACGAGGAGTTGGTGGCCCAAGGACAAGGGAATAAACTAATAGAATGAAGGATACCTTAAACAGGTTAATCATGGAATTATAAAGGGAGGCCTAATAACATTTCTTAGGGGAATAATCCAAGCCTATAATGACATTAATTAAGGCCCAAACATGCTTTTAAAGACCCATCCCATGGTGTGCTATGAATTTGAAGCCCACCCCACCATGGAATATTCAATGTCAAAAGTGGCAGACCTAGTTGTCTTTGCTTTCCCAAAGGCTGTGATACTTGTCCCTTAAAGTCATGGGAATGTTCCCAAATTGTCAAAAATATCATTTAGGATTTCTAACTTGTGGAAACTAGGTGTTATACTTTTATATCACTCTTTGGAAACAAATAAATACCCCATGTGCTCTTTGAACATCATGAATGAATGTAATGTTATTATGGTGAGTTTTTCAAGAAACCTTGGTGTTATTGCTTAATTATTGACTTATCAAAGGATTGAACATCATTTGTGTATCCATATGGATATATTTATTAGATACAGGTTCTTTTTGGGTTATACCTTGAAAAAATCTCTCTTTTATTCCTCATTTCCAACATTCATATCCCTTTTAACTTATTTTCTACCAAAGATTCGGGTTCACCACACACAAACATTGAGAAACATCCCTAGGACACTTCCAAGTGGGTCTTTGATCATTTATCAGGGTTTTCCAGGGTTTCAGAGGTTTTATGTTTTAAGTGTTTTAGGGATTTTTTAGAATATTTATGGGGTTTAGGGTCTTAATAATTTTGAGGGTTTTTTTGGATTTTATGGTTATTTTGAGTTTTTTTAGGGTTATTGTATTTTCAGATTTTTTTAATTTTTTAGGGATTTAATGGTTTTTAGTGTTTTAAGTTGGGTTTTAGGATTTTTAATTATTTTTAGGATTTTTATGGTTTTTTGGGGTTTTATGTTTTGTATGGTTTTTTGGGTTTTTAGAGTATTTAGATTTTTTTTTTGGGTTTTTAGGGGTTTTATGTCTTTTTAGATTTTTATGGTTTTCTCAAAGAATTTTAGGGTTTTTAGGGTTTTTTACATTTTTAGGTAATTTTACGGATTTTTTTTGCTTTTTTAGGTTTTTTTGGTTTTTTTATGGATTATGAGGGTTGTTAGGGTTCTTATGGTTTTATTTTGTTCTTCATATTTTTTATATTTTAGGGGTTTTAAGGGGTTTTAGAGTTTTTAAAATTTGTAGGGGATTAAAGTGTTTTTAGAATTTTTTTTGGTTTTATGGGTTTTTAGGATTTTTAAGGGGTTTAATGGGTTTTCTTGTTTTTATGGTTTTAACATTTCTTAGATTTTTAGGGGTTTTAAGTGTTTTTTGATTTTTATGGTTTTAATAGGGGTTTTCATGATTATTAGGGTTTTCGTAGTTTTAGGAAATTTTAGGGCCTTTTTAGAATTTTTATGCAATTTTGGTTTTTAGGGATTTGAGGGGTTTGATGGGTTTTATGATGTATTAATGTTTTTATAGGTTTTTTGGGGTTTTAGGATTTTTTTATATATTTTTATGTTTTTTATTTTTTTAGAGTTTTTTAAAATTGTTTTGATTTTAAAGGCATTATAGAGTTTTTAGTATTATTTATTATTTTTATAGGTTTTAAGAGTTTTTTATGGTTTTTATGGGTTTTATGGTTTTTATAATTTTTTTGGGTTCTTAGGGGTTTTAGGGTTTTTTTAGTTTTTAGGTTTTATGGGGTTTTAGTGTTTTTATATTTTTATGGTTTTCCTTGGGTTTTAAGGGTTTTAGGTTTTCTTACATTTTTAGGGATTTTTAGGGATTTTTTAGTATTTTTAAGGGTTTTTATGATTTTATCTATTTTGAGTTTCTTTAGGGTTTTTATTTTTTATTTTTTGGTTTTTCAGTTTTATTTTGAATGTTTTTAGGTTTTCTAATGTTTCCTTGAGTTTTTAATGATTTTTAAGTATTTAAAGGGGTTTATATGTTTTAGGTTTTGTAGTGAATATGGATTTTTCTGGTTTTTAATGTTTTAGAGGTTTTTAGGGTTTTTAGTATTTTATTGGTTATTTAGAATTTTATATTTTAATTTGTTTAATGTGTTTTTTGTTTTCTTGTTTTTCTTAGGTATTTGGGTTTTTTTCTTTTTAGGTATTTTTTGGGGTGTTGAGGTTTTCATGGGTCTTTAATATTTTTAGGGATTTTGAGAGTTTTTAGAGTTTTTTAGGGTTTTTTTTGGATTTTATTAGAGTTTTAGGGGTTTTATATTTTTAGTATTTTTAATGATTTTAGAGTTTTTTTAAAATTTTAGGGGTTCGATGGTTTTTTATAGGTTTAGTGGGTTATTAGGGTTTTTATTGGATTTAAGGGTTTTATTATTGTTTTAGGGGTTTTACAGTATTTAGGGTTTTGTGTGTTTATAGGGATATATATTTTTATAGGTTATTAGTTGTTTTAAGTGTTTTTTGGCTTTTAATCCTTTCATTAGGTTTTCAGGGTTTTTACAGTTTTTTTACACTTTTAGGGATTTTATGGTATTTTAGGTTTTTTTTAATTTTTAGGGTTTTTATGGGTTTTTATAGGTTTGTTGAGTTTTTAAGGTTTTAATGGTATGTAGAGTTTTTTATAGGTCTTAAGGGTTTTTATAGTTTTTAACATTTATAGGGGATTAAAGTATTTTTGGAGTATTTATTTGTTTTTAGGGGTTTTATGGGTTTTCGAGGGTTTTAATATTTTTAGGGGTTTTTTGGTTTTTAGGGGTTTTATGGGTTTTTAGGGTTTCTATCATTTTTAGAGTTTTTATGGGCTTTATTATTTTTTTAGGATCTTTTGGTTTTATTAATAGGTTTCAATGTATTTATATTTTATTTTACATTTTTAAGGATTTTAGGAATTTTTTAGGATTTTTATGGGTTTTAGGGGTTTTATGAATTTTGAGCGGATTTAAGGTTTTTATGGTTTTTAAAAAAATTTATGGGTTTAAAGTGATTTTAGAGTTATTAGTATTTTTATACAGTTTTATGGATTTTAGGGTTTTTATGGTTTTTATGGTTTTTTTGGTTTTATGGTTTTTATGGTTTTTAGGGTTTTTATGGTTTTTATGGTTTTTAGGTCTTTTAGAATTTTTTAGGTTTTTAAGTGGTTTTATGTGATTTTAGGTTTCTAAGGCTTTCATGGAGATTTTCAAGGTTTTCTGGTTTTTCTATGTTTTTTGGGATATTTTGGGAGTTTTATAGTATTTAGGAATTTTGAGGTTTCTAGGGTGGTTATGTTTTTTATGGTTTTTTTTTGGGTTTTAGGGGTTTTTTTGTTTTATATAGTTTTATTTGTTTTTATAGTATTAAACATTTCTTGGTGTTTGAAGGGTTTTTAGTGTTTTTAGTTGGTGTTTAGGGTTTTTAGGGTTTTTATGGTATTGAGGGGTTTATGAGTTTTAGTGTTTTTAGGGTTTAATCGGCTATTAGAGCTTTTTCTATTTTTAGAGTTTTTATGTTTTTTTATGTTTTTAAGTTTTTTATAGGATTTTTATTGGTTTTAGGGTTTTTTACATTTTTATGGATTTTCTATATTGTTTTTTTTTTCATTTTTAAGGTTTTTAGGTATTTTGAAATTTTATAGGGTTTTTATGGTTTTGAGGGGTTTTTTTGGGTTTAAGGGTTTTATTTAATTTTTTTAGGGTGTTAATGGTTTTTAGTGTTTTTAACTCTTTTAAGGGATTAAAGGTGGATTACAGTTTTTGGCAGTTTTAATGGATTTTTGGGTTTTAGGGGTTTTTATAATTTTTATGCTTTTTATGGGTTTTAGGGGGGTTTTTGTATTTAAGGGGTTTTAGAATTTTTTGGTTTTTAGGGAATTAATGGGTTTTTTGGTTTTTATGTTTTATTATGGTTTTTCAGGTTTTTAGGTTTTTTTACTTTTTAGGGATTTTTAGGGTTTTATGGATTTTGAGTGTTTTTTAGGATTTCTATTGATTTGGAGGGGTTTTAGGGGTTTTAGTGATTTATTTGGGTTTTTAAATTTTTTTGGTTATTTTGGGTCTGAAGTGTTTTTAGGTTTTTAAGGTATTATTATGGGTTTTGGGGGTTTATACGTTTTTTTATGTTTTAGGGGGTTTTAGGGATATTTTAGGATTTTTATGGGTTCTTAGGGTTTTTAAGGATTTTTAGTGTTTTTAGTGTTTTTTGAGTTATTTAGGGTTTTAAGGTTATTTAGACTATTTTTTACATTTTAGAGGTTTAAATGGTTTTTAATGTTTTTTTTAGTCTTAAGGGTTTTTTTTGGGTTTTAGTGTTTTTATGGTTTTATGTATGTTTTTTATTTAGGATATTATGGTTTTTTATGTTTTTTGGATTTTTTGAATTTCCTAGGTATTTATTGGGGTTTTAAGTTTTTTTATTATTTTTAGGGGTTCAATGGGTTTTATATTTTTAGTGAGTTTTAAGGGTTTTATGCGTTGTTAGGGTTCTTTATGTTTTAAGGGGTTTTATGTGTTCAAGGGGGTTTTAGGGTCTTTGTTTCATCTTTTCAGGGATTTATTATTTATATGTCTTTTAGGGGTTTTAAGTTTTTTAGGTTTATGGATATTTTCTTAGGGGTTTTTCTGGTTTTAGGGTTTTTATGTTTTAGGGGTTTTTAGGGATTTTTATGATATTTATGTTTTTTAAATTTTTATGGATTTCTAGGGTTTAGAGATTTTTTAGTGTTTTAGGGTATTTAGTGTTTTTAGATTTTTTATATTTTTTGGGTTTAATGTGTTTTAAGATTTTTAAGCTTTTCTTGTGGTTTTTTACAGATTTTAGGGTTTTCTACATTTCTTTGGGATTTTTTGGGATTTGGAAGATTTTTATGGGTTTTTAGGGTTTTTAGGGGTTTTGAGGGATTTAATAGGTTTTAGGGGTCCTTGTTTTCTTACTTATTGGGGGGGGGGGGGGTTGGGATTTTTTGGAATTTTCTAGGGTTTTATAGTTTTTAACGGTTTTGGGGGATTAAATGGATTTTAGTGTTCTTAGTGGTTCTAAGGGATTTTATTGCTTTTTAGGGTATTTTGTTTTTTCAATGGTTTTATAGTTTTTTATTTTTTTTATGGATTTATGGTTTTCTTGGGTTATTTGAATTTTTGGGTTTCTAGGGGTTTTATATTTTTTTTGTTTTAATGGTTCTCTCTGGGGTTTTCATGGTTTTTATAAATTTTTATTTTTTAGGGATTATTCGATATTTTTGTTGATTTTTATAGTTTTTTAGGGTTTTTAAGGATTTTGAGGCTTTTTAGGGTATTTATGGGGTTTTGGGTTTTTTTTTGAGTTTTTTTGGGGTTTTGAGGTTTTTTAGTGTCTTTTTAACATTTTTAGGGTTTAAATGGGTTTTATAGTTTATTGTGGGTTATTAAGTTTTTTGTTGTCTTGTAGGGGGTTTTAAAGGTTTTTAGTTTTTTTATTGTTTTATGGTTTTTCTGTTTTTTAGGGTTTTAACAATTTTTAGGTTTTTAATGATTTCTTAGGTTTTCTTCAGGGTTTTTAATGGTTTTTTTGTTTTTAATAATTTTAGGTATTTTTATGGTTTTTATGTTTTTTTTGGATTTTTAGGGATTTTGAGGGGTTTTTTGGGGCTTTAGGGGGTTTAGGAGTCTTATGGTTTTTTGGGGGTTTTAGGGGGGATTTTTGGGGTTTTTTAAGAGTTGTAAGGTTTTTTAGATTTTTTTGGACATTTTTAAGTGTTTAAAATAGTTTTAGAGTTTTGTTGGGTTTTTTAACTTTTATTTGTTTAAAGAGATTGTTAAGGTTTTAGGGGTTTTTATGGTTTTTTGGTTTTTTAGGGGTTTTAGTATCATTAAGGATTTTTAGATTTTTGTTTTGTTTTTTATGGTTTTTAATGTTTTTAGGTTTTTATGTGTTTCTTACGATTTCTAGTGTTTGTTGTGTTTTTTACATTATTTGGTTTTTTTAGGGATTTTATAGGATTTTTATGTTTTATTTGCTTTAGAGTAATTTTGAGTGTTTTAGGGAGGAGGGGTTAGTTTTTAGGGGTTTTAAGGTTTGTACGGTTTTAGGGCTTTTGTGTGTTTTAGTTGTTATGGTTTTCTTAAGGGTTTTAAGGGATTTTAGGGATTTTTCATTTTTTTAGATTTTTTTAGATTTTTTTGGATTTTTTGGACTTTTGGGGTTTTGGGGATTTCGAGGGTTAGGGGGGTGTAGGGGTTTTAGGGTTTTTATGGTTTTTTGGGGTTTTATTGGATTTTTAGATTTTATGGGTTTAACGGGTTTTAATGTTTTTAACCTTTTGTGGTTTAATGTATTTTTTGAGTTTTTAGTGGTTATTTAGGGTTTTTATGGATTTTTAGGGTTTTTAATGTTTTTAGGGTTTTATAAGGTTTTATGGATTTTACATTTTTTTCTTGGGTTTTTAGGTTTTTAACACTTTAATGTTCTTTAAGAGTTTTTAGATTTTTAAGGTTTTCATAGTGTTTTTCAAGGTTTTTATGGTTTCTAATATTTTTATTGATTTTTAATGATTTCTATGATTTTTATTTTAGGGTTTTAGGGATTTTTAGTGGTTTTAGGGTTTCATAGGGTTTTTATGAATTTTAGGGTTTTTGGGGTTTTCAGTTTTTTTTATGATTTTTAATGTTTTATAGGTTGTAGAGTTTTTTAATATTTTTAGTTTTTTGAAGGGTGTTTAGAGATTTTATTGTTGTTTAATTTTTTATTGATTTTTAATTTTTTTACAGTTTTATGGTTTTTAGGGTTTTAGGGTTTTTATTATTTTTGGGTATTTAAAGTTTTTAAGGTTTTTTTTGGTTTTTTATGTTTTTGGTTTTTTAGATTTTTTAGGTGTTTTTAGGATTTTTATGCACTTTTAGGGTTTTGGTGGATTTTGAGAGTTTTTATGGTTTTTAGTGTTTTTAAAGATTTTTTGGTTTTTTATGTTTTTTAGTATTTTTATGGTTTTTTGTGTTTTAAAATTTTAGGGGTTTTAAATCTTTTAAGATAATTTTTTGGGTTTTAGTGTTCTTATGGGTTTTTTGGGGTTCTAAGGTTTTTAGGGGTTTAGGGGGTTTTTTGGTTTTTATAAATTTTAGACTTCTTGGGGTTTTAATTTTCTGGGTTTTAAGGTTTTCTTAGGGGTTTTAGGACTTTTTACATTTTAGGGATTTATTTTTATTTTTATGTATTTTATGGATTTTTAGGGTTTTTAGGGATTTTGAGGGTTTTTATGGTTTTTTTTGGGGTTTGGGATTTTTTGAGTTTTAAGGGATTTTTATGATTTTTTGTATTTAAATGTTTTTTTGGGGATTAAAGGGTTTTTTGATTTTTTAGTGATTTTTATCGTGTTTATCGGTTTTTTGGTTTTTTATGATTTTTATTGTATTTTCAACATTTTATTAGGTTTTGATGGTTTTTAGGGGCTTTTGTATTTTTACAATTTTTTCAATTTTTTAGGTTTTTTATTTTTTTTGTGGGTTTTAGTTATTTTGTTGGATTTTAGGGTTTTTAAATGTTTTTTTTGGGTGTTATGGGTTTTTTTAGGATTTTTTATTTTTTTATTTTTTAGGGGTTTTATGGGTTTTTAGTGTTTTTAACCTATTTAGGTTTTTAAAGAGGTTTTAGAGTTTTTAGTGTTTTTAAGGTTTTTAGGGGTTTTAAGGTATTTATGGGTTTTGGAATATTTATGGGTTTTAAGGATTTTTAGGTTTTTAGCATTTTTATGTTTTTAAGAGTTTTAAGTGCTCTTTTGGTAAAGGTTTTCTTCGAGGTTTTTTTGGTTTTTAGGGTTTTGTGTGTTTTTACAGATTTTTAGGTCTTTTAGGCCTTTTTATTCTTTTTTAGTGCTTTACAGATTTTGAGGGATTTAAGTGGGTTTTGGGTGTTTAGGTTTTATGGTTTTCTTTCTCTTTTAGGGATTTTTAGAGTTATTAGGTGTTTTAATGTCTCATATAGTTTTTTATTATTTTAAGGAAATTTAGGCATATGGACAAGTAATCTTGGTCTCCAAAAATTAAATAAAAATGTAACGGAAAGACATTCCAAAAGTAAGTCAGGGTCAAACAACCCAAAGACAAAAACTACATGTCAAACAGATCAACATTACCACCATAAAAGAATTTAACAGATGGTCCATCATCCATTGTCTCACATCCATACTCTAAGTATTCTTCTTGCCTAAAAGATCACCAAATACCTGTCCAAGATTCTTTGTTACTCCAATGTACGTTGATCATGGGAATAAAACTTTTCATACCTCCCTTGATTTATATCTTTATCATTCATTTTAGCAGCCTTAGAAGAGGTCATGGTAGCCATGAGCTTTGTCAGTGAGGATAAGTCCTTCCTTGGCCTCCACTTTGGGCGAGTAGAGATGAAACCCACAGAAATATTATCCTTTATATGAAGCATGCCATCACTGGCCATGCTCATAGCCTCAGTATTACTGCCACCATCCTTGCTGTCACCATTAACCACAACATCCACCCATCTTCTCTACTGGAGATTCCCTTCATGTCCATCAAATCTAGGAACTCCATCACCTGGGGTATTGGAATGCACTAAGATGCATCCCATGAATAGGGGATTCACATTGTTATACTTTAGGGCTATATCCTCCAGAACTAGAAAATTCCTTTCTTCATACCTATCAATGGTAATCTTGCCCAAAAGCTATCCATCCTACCCCGTGAGATGCATGACAGCCTCATCAGGGATCACAAGAGTTGGATTATCTATAGGGACTCCATTAATCATTTCCACCTTATACTCAGCATTAGAAATAAGACCAAACTAAAAAGCCTCATGCCTATCACAAGAGGCCAATACCGGAGGCAAATCATGCACCTCAGTCCATTGAAGAACATTACAACCATCTGGATTCAACATCTATACCTTAATCTGATATTCATGATCATTACATAAAATAGGAACATAATTGCACAAGTGGATAGGATTATCTAACATTTACTCGGGCTTGTAAGGGAAAGAAAATACCATATAAGATTTTAATCTATGAAAAACGTCAAATACCAATGGATTAGGTGATGTAACATGTAATGACTTCGTCATTTTATTGTCAAAAGTAGCTGGGAAAATATAAGGAAGAAAATGACCTATGGATTATAGTTTTTATTTTTTTAGAAGTTTTTATGGTTTTGGTAATTTTTACGGTCTTTTTAGCATTTTAATATTTTTAGGTTTTTGGCATTTTTTTGGTTTTTAGTGTTTTTAAGTGTTTTTAGGTTTTATTATTTTCATATGGATTTTACAGGTGTTAGGGTTTCTTTGTTTTTGGATTATTTATAGAATATTTATGATTTTTATTTTTTATAGTTTTTAGGTAATTTGTGTGTTTTTAAGGTTTTTAAGGTTTTTAGGGGTTTTGGGGGTTTTTAGCAATTTTATGTTCTTTATGGGTTTTATGTGCTTTTAGGGTTTAAAGGTTTTCTTAGTGTTTTCATGGTTTTGAGGGTTTTTTTATGTTTTTATGGTTTTTTAGTGATTACATAATATTTTTTATGGTTTTTAGGAATTTTTATGGTCTTTTGGAAAATTTCAATTTTTACAGGTTTTTTTGGTTTTTTAGGTTTTAGGGTTATTTTTGAGTTATTTGGGGTTTAAGTTTTTTTAGATATTTTTTTAAAAATTAGGTGTTTAAGGTTTTATTATAGTTTATAGTTTTTTTAGGGATTTTATAACTTTTGTGGTTTTTACAGTTTTTAGGGGTGTCTATGTTTTTCAGGATTCTTGGGGTTTTTTATGCTATTTGTTTAATTTTAGGGACATTAATGTTTATTAGGATTTTTAAGAGTTTTTGTTTTTTAGGGATTAATTATGTATTTTTTGTGATTTTTTTTAATTTTTTTGGATTTTTATGGATTTTAATGGATTTTTTGTGGTTTTTAGGGATTTTGAGAGGTTTTAGGTGTTTTTAAGGTTTTAAGGGTTTTTAGCATTTTTATAATTTTTCATTTTTTTATTTATTTTAAATGTTTTTTTAAATTTTATGTTTTTCTTATAGTTTTACAATGTTTTGAATATTTTTTAAAAAATAGGGTTTATGGGGTTTTCTCAGGTTTTAGGGTTTTTTTACTTTTTATGGTATTTGTGGTTTTTAGTATTTTTAAACGTTTTTATGGATTTAATGTTTTTTCAAGTTTCTAGTTGGGTTTAGAGTTTTTATGGAGTTTTAGGTGTTTTTTAAGTCATATATTATAGGGTTTTCAAGGTCTTAAGGGGTTTTATGTATTTAGTGTTGTTTATGGGTTTTATGGTCTTTTATGGTTTTTATGGTTTTTAATGTTTTTAGTATATTTATAGGATTTAAGTTTTTTATCTTCTTACTATTTTCATATGGGATTCAATGATTTTAGGGATTTTAATGTTTTTTTGCATTTTTTAGTATTTTTATGGTTTTAAGGATTTTTTGTATTCTTGGGTCTTTTATTGGTATTATGTTTTTAGGAATTTGAGAGTTTTTTAGGTTTTTTGGGGTTGTAACTATTTTTAATATTTTAAGGTATTATTAGGGGTTTTATGGGTTTTATGGGTTTTTAAATTTTTTTGTTGATTATTATAGTTTGTAGGATTTTTATGGTTTTTATGAATTTTTAGGGTTTTTAGGTTTTTTTAGTTATTTTACATTTTTAGGATTTTTAAGCATGTTAGGGTTTTAAGGGTTTTTAGTTTTTTTAATGTATCTAGGGGTTTATATTTTTTTAGTAATTTACGGTTTCTTTGGGGTTTTAAAGGTTTTTTGGGTTTTTTGGGTTTTAATGGGGTGTTCAGGGTATTTTTAGAGGTTTTAGTGTTTTTATGACTTTTAAGAGTTTTGATTTTCTTAGGGTTTTGAAGTTTTCTTAGGGATTCTTAGGTTTTTATTATTTTTTACAATTTTAGGGATATTTATATATTTTTTCGATATTAATGGGGTTTTCAGGTTTTTGGGATTTTTAGGGTTTTATGGGATTTTATGATTTTTTAGTGTCCTTAAGTTTTTTAATTTTAATTGGTTTTATTGTTTTTTAGAGTTTCTCACATTTTTAGGGTTTTAAATGTGTTTTTAGTGTTTTTAGTGGTTTTTAGGTATTTAATATTTATATGGTTTTTTGGTTTTTATTGGTTTATGGGTTTTATGTTTCTAGGATATTTAGCGTTTTTTAGGTTTTTAGGGTTTTTACATGTTTTAAGGGTTTTAAAGATTTTAAATGGGTTTGTATGGGTTTTTTGGGTTTATTTACATATTTTGGGATTTTTTGGTTTTTTATGGTTTTTAGTGATTTTGAGGGTTTTTAGGGTGTTTAAGTGTTAATTTTTTTTTGGGTTTTAGGGTTATTTGATTTTTAAGGTCTTCAATTTTTTAGTGTTTTTAATTTTTTTTATGGGTTTATAGGGTTTCTTCATTATTTTAGGAGGTTTTTATAGTTTCTAAAGTTTTTTAGGGGTTTTCAGTGTTTTTAGGGATTTTGTAGGGTTTAAAGGTTTTTTAGGGTTTTTAGCATTTTTAGGAAATTTTTTTGTTTTAAGTGTTTTGGGGTTTTTATGTTTTTATAACTGTTTTTAGTGTTTTTTTTATTTTTATGGAGCATTATGTAAAATTTATTATTTTTATGGTTTTTTGGGATTTTGAGGGTTGTTGGGGTTTTTTAGGGTTTTAGGATTTTTATGGTTTTTTTGTGTTTTTGGAATTTTTTTTTTCAGTTTTTAATGGTTTTTAATGTTTTGTAGAGTTTTTTAACGTTTTAGTGGTTTAAATGGTTTTTAGAGTTTTAATTGGGGTTTTAGGAAATTTTAGTTTTTATATGTTTTTAAGATTTTCAGGGATTTTTATGGATTTCAAGGGTTTTTTGGGTTTTATGTTCTTTTTATTGATTTTTTATGTTTTTATGTTTATAGGGGTTTAATGTGTTTATAGGTTTTTAATATTTTTTAGGGGTTTTATGGTTTTTATGTTTCTAGGGAATTTTAGGAATTTATTAGGAATTTTAGGGGTTTTTAGAAAGTTGAGGGTTGTTTTAAATTATTCGGGGTTTTAATGATTTTTTTAGGTTTTCGTGGGGTTTTAATTGTTTTAAGGTTTTGTTAGGGGGTTTCAAGGGTTATATGGATTTATAATTTCTAGTAATTTTTAAAGAATTTTTTGGATTTTTATTGGTTTTAGGGATTTTAGGGATTATATAAGGGTTTTATGGGGTTTAGGGTTTTTAGGGTTTTTTTAGGTTTTTTAACCTTTTTAGTTTTTTAAAAGCAATAATTTTTTTTTGGTTTTTAGGGTTTTCTAAGGGATTTTTGGGCTTTTTTGGTGGAAGAGGATCTGGGCTAGGAGAGCCTAGCCCCCCGAAATCAATAAAACATAAAAGAGACAGTTACAAGATGGACCGACAAGGGCGCGAATGAGTCTCACCCTTCATATCTGAATCCACAAAGGGAGAGCAAAAAGATGGGGACACGAAGGACCAAATCGAGCATCTTTCATCAATCTCCCTTTTCACGAGAGCGTCCGCCACCGAATTTTCCTCTCTATAAACATGAGACACACTAAATCTCAAGGATCTGTAGGTGTCAAGGCACTCAATCCAATGTGGAATTAATCGCCATGGGACATCCCTAGAAGACTTCTTTAGAGCAGCAACTGTAAGCATCAAGTCCGACTCAATCCAGATCCTCTGCCACCGAAACTGGCTCACATATCACACAACTTTTATAATGGCCTAGAGCTCTTCTTTGTAGGCACATACATCCCAAATAAAGTGAAAGAAGCATCCATTGAAGATCCCTCTTGAAGTACGGAAGACGCCGCCACACCCCGAGGGCCCCGGAGCTCCCAGTGTCGCACCATCAACATTGAATTTTAACCATGATGGAATTGGGGGAATCCATCTAACCAAATTCAGGGCTATTGGTTTCTTGCATCGGCCAGAAACACCAAGAGAGAGAAGTAGGGTTAGATCATGAACATAATTTCACATCGAACCTGTTTGGATTCGCGAGGCATTCTGGATCATCTTGTGCACTTAAACAATGCCTCCATACAACGTAAGGGGCTGCCGATTGAAGGCACATGCATTACGAGCAACCCAAACAAAGTGAATAACTTCTGTCACACTAGCCATCAGCAGATTATGCACCTGGTCACTTTGTTTCATTGCCACCATACCCCTCAAAAAGTCACAGATCGAGCATTGGAAGCAGCAATTCATGCCGAAGCATTGCAGGAGATACCACCAATGGTTGGAGGCGAAGGTGCAATTCAGGAAGATGTGATCACATTGTTCTTCGGCCGCCCAGCATAAAAAACAAGAAGAAGAAATATTCCATCCATATGCTTTTACCTGGGCATGAGTTTGGAGTCGGTTCCGCCAGATTTTCCAGATCAGCACAAAGTGCGAAGGGGGAATGAAAGGATCCCTGAATTTGGACAGCCACGATGGAGGAGTCATCCCATGTTGGCACTTCAGGCGGTAGAAATCGCATGTGCTGAAAATACCCACCATGATGGGCCACCAAGTGAGAGTATCAATGTATGAAAAGACATATTGATGAATCTGCAGAATAATATCACTCGGGAACAAGAACCACAGATCGTCCTGCTGCTGGATGAGGCCAGAAATGGTTAAATTCTGCATTTCCTAGGGAGGTTTCATCACCTCCAAGAGGGTCTGATCCAGCCAGGTAGTACACCATCAGTTCAGAGCGGAGGACCATGACACGATTCATTTTGATTGATTCATAATCTCCTGGTAAGAGGATCACAAAGCTGTCCAAAAAGAGGACGAAATATACCCAGCAAAACCATCACATAACCTACTTATGAATCTTTCCCCGATGAAATCCAGGCCGCCACTCTGAGGCCGAAGTAGGATCCAGGTATACTTCCCAATCATGGCATCATTGAAACTACATATATCATTGATACCAATACCACCAAAATCAATTGGCTTCGTGCAATGTTTCCATGCAACCGAGATTAATTTCCGCTCACTGGTTGAACTCGTCCAGGAAAAATTCCTTATAAGGATTTTTAATGTTTTTAGGGTGTTTTATTTTTCATAGGGGTTTTAGAGTATTATAGGTTTTTTTCAGGATTTTATCATTTTATGGTTTTTATGGATTTGAAGTTATTAAGGTTTTCAAAGTATTAATTGGGTTTTTAGTGGTTTTCACATTTTAGAAATTTTTAGGTATTTTTTATCATTTTCATGTATTTTAAATATTTGGATAATTAGTAGGGTATTTAGGGGTGTGGGGGGGGGGGGGGGTTTAGTGTTTTTAGTTTTTTAGGGGTTTTATGTTTTTTTACGTTTTTAGGATATAATTTGCGGTTTTCGATGTTTTTTTTTGTTTTTTTAATTTTTATGGGGTTTTTTTGGTTTTTTGGATTTTTTGGTTTATAAGGCTTCTAGGGATTTTGAGGTTATTTAGGATTTTTTAGATTTTTAGGTTTTTAGGTATTTTTGGGGTTGATATGGATTTACTTTATTTTTTAGGGTTTTAATGAATTTTAGGGTTTTTTAATGTTTTAATGTTTTAAAGGGGTTTTATTGTTTTTATTGGTGCTTAGGGTTTTTATGGGGTGTTAGGGTTTTCTGATTGTTAAGGTTTTTTATATTTTTTAGTGGGTTTAAGGGTTTTTAGTTGTTTTTAGGGGTTTTTATAGAAATTATAATTTTTAGGTTATTTAAGGGTTCAAAGTGTTTTTAGATTTTTAAGGTTTTATTAGGGGGTTTTAAGTGTATCGTGTGTTTTTTATGATTTATATAATTTTTTTATTTCATAGAATTTTTATATTTTTTATGGTTTTTAGGAATTTTGAGGGTTATTTGGTGTTTTTTGGATTTTTAGCATTTTTTGGGTTTTAGGGATTTTTATGTTGTTTTAGGTTTTTATGGTCTTATTAGGGGTTTTGGGGGTTTTATGGTTTTTTACATCTTGAGGTGTTTTTTATACTTTTTATGGTCTTTAGGGGTTTTATAAATTTTAATGGTTTTTCGGGTTTTATTGATTTTTGGGTTTTTTGGGATTATTGAGTTTTGAGTGGTTATAAGTTTTTTCAGTATTTTTAACATTTTTAGTGGTTCAAAGGGTGTTTATAATTTATAGTGGTTTTAGGATTTTTATTGGTTTTAAATGTTTTTAAGTTTTTTATGGTGTTTAGTATTATTAGGGTTTTTTTGGTTTTTAAGGGTTTTCAGTGTTTTTTATTTTTTAGGGGTTTTATGTGTTTTAGGTTGTAAGGTATTCTTATAGGGTTTCAATGTTTTTAAGTATTTTAATGTTTTTATATATGTTTTGTGATTATTTTGGATTTTATGGGTTTTATGGATTTTTGGGTATTTTGAGGGGTTTTAGGGATATTTTGGGTATTTATGGTTTTTTATTCTTTTTGGGATTTTTTGATTTTTTAGGGTTTTATGATTTTTTTATAGTTTTTAAATTTTTTTGGATTTTAGGGGTTTTAGTGTTTTAGTAGGGTTTTAGGGTTTTTAGGGGTTTTTTTGGGTTTTAAGTTTTTTTGGGGTTTTATGTTTTTTTGGGGTTTTAGAGTTTTCTTTGGGTTTTTAACATTTTTAAGGTTTTTAGTAGTGTTAAGTGATTTCAGGTTTTTACTGTTTACTTAGGATTTATAGGGTTTTAAAAAATTTTAGGTATTTTTAATTAATTTTTAGGGTTTTAGGGATTTATAGGATTTTTAGTGATTTTTTTGTGTTAATGGTTCTTTAGGGTTTTGTTTTGTTTTTTTTGATTTTTTAGGGGGTTTTGAGTTTTTTGGGTTTTTAGGGTTTTTAGTATTTTTAACATTTTTATGGGTTTAAATGGTTTTTAAAGTTTTAGTATTTTAGTGTTTTTATATGCTTTTTAGGTTTTTTAATAATTTTTTTTGTTATTTTTTTCGAGTTATTAGGGTTTTTATCATTTTTAGGTTTTTTAGGGGTTTTAAGAATTTTTAGGTTTTTAAGGTTTTCTTAGGGTATTTCAAGGTTCTTAGGGGTTTTTCTGTTTTTATGGATTTTAATGATTTTATGGGTTTTTAGTGATTTTGAGTGTTTTTATGTATTTTTAGGTTTTTATGTTTTTATGTTTTTTTAGGATTTTTCCCTTATTTTTTCGGGTTTTATAGATTTTTTGACCTTTTAAAGTTTAAAGTATTTTTAGCGGTTTTTGTTGGTTTTTATGGTTTTTATGGGTTTTTAAGGGATTTAGGGGTATTGGGGGTTTTAGGGTCTTTAGTGGTTTTAGGGGTATTAACATTTTTAGGATTATTAGGGGTTTTAAATATTTTAAGTGTTTATGGTTTTCTTTACGTTTTTAATTTTTTATTTATTTTTAGCGTATGTTGAGTATTTTATTAGTTTTTAGTTTTTAGGTGTTTTGTTCGATTTTAGGAGTTTTTTTATATTTTTTGAGGTTTTTTAGGGTTTAAGGGTTTTTAAATTTTTTTTTGGGTTTTAGGGGTTTTAATTTTTTTATGTTTTAAGGGTTTCATTATAGTTTGATAAGGATCATGGAACACATGGGAGCCATGGGGTTGAATGGGGACTTGATGAGGAGGGAGGAGTGAAACTAATTTCCCAAGACCCATTATGCGGACCAAGAGAAATAAGGAGGCCTCGAATGGGTTAATCATAGAATTCCAAGGGGATTCCCAAAACCCATGCTTAGTGTAAGTATCCTAGAGTATATTTACATTTATTAAGTCCCAAAAATTCTTTAAAATACCCATCCCATGGTGTGATAAAAATTTCAATCCCACCCCACCATGAAATATTCAATTTCAAAAGTTGTGGGATGTTTGTATTTACTTTCCAAAATGGTGTGATTCTTATCCCTTAAATCCATGATCATATTAAAAAATTATAAAAGAATAATTTAATATTTTTTGACTTGTTAAAACTAGGTGTTAGACATTTTTGTCACTCTTGTTGGTATAAATATCCACCGCTTGTATTGTTTGAACATCATATATGAAGGTAATGTTATTATGGTAATTTTTTCTTGAATTTGTTTCTTTGTTAATTAATTAATTATCAAAGGATTGTATATCATTTTTGGTGCCTTGTGGATATAGTTACTAGAGACAAGTTCTCTTTGGGTTCTACCTTACCCAACTATCTCCTTTATTTTTTATTTCCACCATTTATATCCCTTTTTACTTATTTTTTATTGAGATTTGGTTGATCCACACATGAAAATAGAACAAGGTTCATTGAAAAATTCTTTTAAGGTCTTGGATTATGTAAAATTTTGTATTAGATCCTTATTTCAATAAGTCAGGTTCGTTATTTTTTATCCCTTTTTCCATTTTCTTTTCTCGTTGAATCAGGACGACATCAATTTTGGTCCATTTTTTTCTTCACCTATGGACATTAATTATTCATTAATTTTAATGTATAGTTTACAAGTAATGTATTTGAGAAGATAATATTTATTATCCCTCTAGAATCATTGAAATCAATGTTATAAATTATGAGATACAATGGGTTCAAATTTTGGGACAAATTATATAATTTTAAAACTGAGTGTGTGGGATCCCTAGTTTCATGTACATGACCCTTTATTTATGTATTTTAGGTATAAAAAATTATTGGGTTATGTCTTAGGAATTTAAAAGGATATTTTTAATGTTTTCAATCTTTTCTAGAGGTGCACAGTTTGAACATGGTTAGTAGAGACCGTGAAATACCTCTTAGAAACTGTGCAACTAAAAAAGTGAAACTAGAGAGGAAAAAATTTTAGCCAAACGATGCAGATTCTGTGTGAAAACCATAATATTCTGAACATTTGGGTATATCATAGTCAGTACATGATTTTTGTAACCTTTCAACCCAAACTTGCGAGGTGTATTTGGGGGATGTGGGTAATACATGGTTAACACATGGTTTGCCTAACCATACACCTAAATCATGGAACATGGAAAACTAGATCTGAAAATTGTGGATCTATTCTTATTTACCTCATAACCCAATATTTCTTCCCTAACATGAATTCCTTTTCTTCCCAAGGTGGTGGAGGTGATTCATTTTTATTCGTGATCAATTCCTAGGAGAATCTATGTATGTTGGAGACCTTGATTCATCGAAAAGTGCCCATTCCTCTTTATTTTCTTTATATCTATTTACAATACATATTTCACAACCATGGATATAGTTCTTTGAGGATAGATACATGTTCTATTATTTCAATATTAATGTGGTATTCTTTTTTTTATTTAAGGGAACTAGATCTAAGTTGGAATCATGAAGATTTAAGACGTTTTGTTAATTTTTTGTGTCATTATTCATTTTTTCCTATGTTTGAAAGGTAGTTGGATTCTCTCTTGAATCCTCTTGATTAAAATGGGAATAATTTTTTTAAAATTGACTTAAATTCATGATTTTTTTTTGAAAATAAGGTTGTGATTTTATGGAATTCTTGTTTGAATTATATTTTTTTAAATCAAGTGAGTTGGATGGATTTTTAGAAAAACATTTTTTATAATTTTAAAATGTTGATTTTAAAATTATGGTTTTTTGATGCAAGTAGATTATTTGTTGATATGATTTTATTTTAATGGTATGATATGATTTGGTCATAATAGTTGAGCATGAGTTGATTTGTATGGATAATATTTTTTAACAAGTAAGAGGGAACCCCCTCTATATTTTTATTAAACCACCTAACATCCCCTTTTTTTCTAAGAAGAGGGATCCCATTAAATGACTTGTAGTCCCAATAGTGATTACATCATTAAATTTTCCCCAAGTTAATTGACCCATAGGACCATCACCTAGTGTTTTTTCTGAACAGTGCTCATCTTTTTTCTTCATCCTATGCACTATCTTCAGAACCATAATCACACCTCCACACTAGTCAACATAATCTGTCAAGTATTGTTGAACCACCAATGTTGACCCCTCATCACGCCTTCTCTCCTTTCTGTATACTTGGGTCAACTATGATACTAATCTCACCACTCGGGTTCCGGCCACTTTAGTGGTCATAATGCCATTATCTGAAGAACACCACTTTTTTGTAATTTCCCAAACAACCCATCACTATCATCACCCATCACGTCATCATCCGGGAATTCTCCATTGGCCAAAACAACTATTAAATCTGAAAAAATCGCTAAGCACATTCTTCCCCTCTACACGCTTTCCCAACCATGCATTCTTCCACCCATAATCATTTCTCCTTATTTTATCCCCATAAATGGTGACTAAATATATTTGAAACCTCATATGATGTAGTATTATGAGGTTACAATACTACTAGTCCAATACCCCAACTACAAATGGGATGGATAATGGTCATGAAGTACCACCATCAAAGGGATGGAGTGTAGACATGAAGTTCCACTATCAATGGTAACACCAATCTTGTGTTTTTTTGTTGAGTATGTTTGTGGACATGGAAATGTTTATACCAAATCATTAATTGTTAAATGATTAAATTATTTTTTGAAATTCCTTAAAAATCATTTTTTTAGTTGTTGTTGTTGTATTACTTTTTTAAAATAGTAGTTTTGAAGTTTTGTTTGATTTTTTTTCCTTAGAAAACTATTTTTGTTGTATATATAATAATTTAAATCATTTTTAAACAATTTTATGTAAATGTACTAACATGTTAAATTCTAGTGGTGTGAGTTTGTTAGTATTTGGGGAAATCTTATGGAGTTTTATACTCACCAATTCTTGGGAACTATAGTTATTTTATTGATGTTATATATTGAGACACATGTAAAATTATGGTATCCTGGTTCAGTAGTGATGATTATTTCTATCATGGGTGGGGCATGTTAATTTGAAGACTACAGTAGTTTGGGAGTTTTTTTGTTGTATTTGGTGGTGTTTTTTGTCATTTAGTTCCATTGGTTACGTCACATTGATTCCTATTATACTTTGATATATTCATTTGGTTTAGTCTTGTATTGGATTTCATTTTGGTACTCACGTATCATTAAGAAGTTTTGTTTTTATAGATATCATTGGTTTGATCAATTTATCTTAAAATGGAAAATCATACCCTGACCATTTATGAGGATATTATCATTTATTTCCATCCTTTGGTTTCTTGGGGATGTCACCTAAGGCAAAGTATCTCCCCCATAACTTATCAAGGCAGTGGGTAGGGGTATATTTTTACAAATGGTATTAGCTTGTTCAGTCCAAGAATTTGAAATTGTATTGATATATCTCTTGGGATGGTAGAAAGAATATTGAATCTTTTAAACATGAAATATGAAGCATAAAAAGGTTTAGATAAACTCTTTCTGTTGAAACTCAATTTACTCGGGAGTAGGGAACATGAGTTTTTTAAGACACTTCTAGGAGTTATCACCTCGTCATCATGGATATATCTAATAATAAGATCATGAAATGTATTTATAGAAATTACTTACCAATAAGAGTAAATAATTAAATTTGATTAATTATTTGTGATTTAGTGAAAAAGTTTTGATTTTTGAAAATAATTGAAAATGTTTTGATTTTCAAAATAATGGTGGAATTTTCAAAATTGGTTTGAAAGTGGAAATTGTTGAATATTGGAAATTGTTGTTATGATATGTGTGATGTGGTAAATTTGAAATTTTTAAGCCTTTAATTGATATAGATTGATATTAAATGGAGTTTTATTTTTAGTAAAATGAGTCGCACTATGTAGGTTCCATAAAAACTATCCAAAAGAAGATATTGAGGATGTGGTTTCACCTAAGCTACGAGTGAACCAATAGTTAGTTCAGATTATTCTCCACAAATTTTAGGTCATGGATAGAGGGGATAGAAATAATGTACCATGTAAAGTGGATCATTAATTTTAGTTCTAAAAGAAGAATCCACCCATATTTCCAGGTGATTCCGAACCAGAAAAAGTAGAAGTGTGTCTCAATAGGACGAATCCAATCGTTGATTCTCTTAGAACACTAGTTGAGCTAATTTTAAAGATGGAAATGTACATGTAGGAATATATTAAATTCCATTAGTGGGATTTATATTTTTAGGATAAATTTTACCATGGAATGAGATGGGAATATTTTCAGGAACTATTTAACAATCAATTATATCTTAATTCTTTCTAGATTACAATTTAAATAGACTTCTTTAGTTTAAATCAAGATAACCTGAAGGTGATAGAGTATGTGGATAAATTTATGAATTTAGTTCTTTTTTCACCTGATGTTACTACATGTGAATCCTTTAATGTAATCATTTTTAATTCAGTTTGAGTCTAGATATTCGTTTAATTATTCTCAAGATTTGTATACCAAATTATACAGAGACTCTCAATAGAGAAATAGTGTAAAAAGGGACATCTCATGAAATATAGTTGGAGGAAGTATGTTAATAACAATGGGAACTGGTGGCAAATATAATTTTCAAGATAGGTAAAAGAGGGATACATATTTACAAGGTGGTGGTATAACTCAGAATCTAATAATAGGATCAATGAATCATCTTCCTAAACCTAAGGGTACACCTGATTGTTTTTAATGGGGTTTTATCAGTCACACAAAGAGAGATTTTAATAAACCACATAGAGAATTACAGAATTTAAACAAATGGGATATATAAAGAGTTATTGTCACATTGATCTAAATTCATGTTATAAGAACACATCTCATGATACTTAGGTATCTTATGCTTCAATGAGATAAGTGAAAAAGAATATCTCTCATCAGAAAACCTAAAAAATCCATGGAGATTCTAGAAATATCATGACTCCTCAACCAGGGTAACCTCAATAGGGTAACAATGAACAGTGTATAGTGAGTAAGAAATTTTATGGATATGAGCAAGTAATCATGGATGATAAATTAGTTCCTTTGACGGTGATAGGTATGATTCTTTTTAATGATTCCCTTATACAATATTTGTTTGATATAGTTTCCTCTCATTCAATTATTGCTTCTTGTGAGATTGATCATATGGGTTTTTATGTTGAGATTATATTCTATATTTTAAAACATAAGACTCATTTTAGACAAAAATAATGTCAAGACACTTTGTTCAAGCATGTTTTATAACAATCAATAGGGTTTCATTGATTTTTTTATTCTTTGTTCTTGATATAGATGTGTATAACGTAATCATAGGAATGTAATTTTCAAAAAAAAAAATCAAATCTCACATCAATTATTATAGAAAAAGGGTTAGTTTTACAACTAATGAAAGAATTGAGAATATCATTAGGGAAAATAATAATGTATTGGAATGTAGAGATAGTTTTTTGGCACCAGCAGTTGGAACTATCTCATACCAATTGGAATCCTTGACCTTGGAATTTATGGTTGAGATTGAGAATAGTGGTTTTCCAAAAAATAATTATCAACTTCATGTTGTTTTTTCTAATAATTTCTATAGGTATACACCCATAATATAAGAAGAGTTTACAATTGATCTCTTACTATGGAAAAGTCCTATCTCCCTTCCATCGTATCAGATGTCACCAAAAAAATTAATGGAATTTAAATTATTGTTGGAAGAGTTAAAAAAATAAGAGTTAATTTAGCCTTGAACGTCTCCATGGGAAACACTGGTTCATTTTGTGAACAATTTGCATTGATCTCTTATAATTTCTAGAGATTATCATAACATTAATCAAGTTATGATAAAGAATATGTATGAACTTCCATACATTTAATACATTTTGATAGATTGAGGGGATCCTAGCAATTCTCTAAAATTTACTTCCATTTGAAATATCACCAAATGTGGGTTTAGAAGGTGGATATTTTGAAGACATCTTTTAGAAGTAGATATGACAATTATGAGTATGATTTTATAACTTTAGGTCATATGAATTCATCATATGTATTTATGGAACTGAAGAATCTCATATTTCAATGGTATCTGGATTGTTTTCGGGTGGTATTTTTTGATGTCATGCTAGTGTATTTTGGTACAATTGTTTAGCATGAGGAACAATTGGTGAGAGTGTTGAGAATCTAGTGAGATCATCATATATATTCTAATATTTCAAAGTGAGTTTTTTAAATACAAGAGGTATGTTTTCTTGGACATGCTATATCTAAAAGAGTTGTTTCTATGGATCCAAAAAAGTGAGAGGTGTTCTCTATTGGAAACCACCAAATAATTTCTTTGAGATATGCCTTTTCCTTATCTTGGCTGACTATTACCAACTTTTTGTTTGTGACTTTTCACTAATAGATGCACCAATGATATATTTGACTAGGAAAAGTGTTCCATTCCAATGGAATGATCAATACCAAAAGTCATTTGATGTGCTTAAAGTTATCCTTGCATTATCATTGTTCATTATATTTCTAGATTAGGACAAGGATTCATGGTGTATTGTAATGCTTCAAGATCATGGTTGGGGTGTGTTATAATGAATAGATATCATGTTGTTTCATATGGATCAAAAAATTTATGGTTTCATGAGAATAACTATCCAACACACGACTTGGAATTAGTTGTTGTGGTCCAATATTTGAAGACCTGGAATCATTATCTTTTTGGTGATAAATTCATAGTGTTTGTAGATCATAATATAATTAAATTCAGTTTATCACAAATAAATTTTAAAATCTGAAAAATAATATGGATGGAGTATCTTTAAATTTTTGAATTTGACTTAATGAATACATCAGGTAAATGGAGCTTTATGTGAAATGTATTAAACAGAAATTCATAGAGTCAGTTGGTGAAAGATGCATCAGATAAATAACAACTAATACTGGTGATTAATGACATTCACTAGGATTGTGAATATCAAGGTAGTGTTGCTATTTGATTTCCATCTTCAGTTTACCTTATTTTCTATAGAAGGTTAAAGAGGCACAAACATCTTATTATGAATGTGTTGCTATTAGTTCCAAACTCAATTCTAGGGAGACCATTGAGTAATTGATGCTTGATATAAGATAAATTTTGTGGTTTCAAGATCATATGGTTGTATATTATTCTTTTTAGGAACAAATCTTTCATGATTATCCACATTTGATATGGGATTCTCATCTTCGAATTTAAAAGATGTATAAAACACTAAAAGAAAAAATTTGGTGGGATATAATGATAATAATGGTGGCTGAGTTTGTTTTGAGATGCCTCACCTATCACCAAGATATGGTAGAGCAACAATGGACAGTTGGTGTGTCGTTGTCTTAATAGATTCCCATGGGGAAATGGGAGTAGATAACTATAGATTTTTTAAGAGGTATACCATGGATAGTATGGAAATGCGATTCTATATGGGTGATAGGAGATCATCTCACAAAATTATATCATTTCATCAATTTTCATAAATTTAATATGGTGGAGGACATTTCAAAAATCTATATCTCAGAATTTGTAATGTGGCGTGGTGTTCAAGATTCAGTTTCTTTTGAAAGTGACTTGAGGTTTATATATAATTTTTTAGAAATATTTATAGAAATACCTTGAGAAATAATTAACTTAAATCATGGATTATCATCCTAAAATTGATTAAAAATAAAAAAGTATGATCCAAACATTTTAGGACATGCTAAGGGATTTTGTAATAGATTTTTGTGGCTCCTGGGATGAGAACATACCATTATTGTAGTTCTTATACAAATTTTTTTTAGGACTTAATACATATGGATCCCTTTGAAGAAACGTATGGGTGTCCCTATCAATGTCTAATTTTTGGCTTGAAATAGGTTATGATACACTTGTTGGATGAGTACTTCTGTAAGCGACAATAGAGAAGATTCAGTTAATCTGAAAGAGGATAGATATGGAACAGAGTCTTCAAAAATAATATGGGGATCGTCATCGATGGTTATTGTCATTTGATGTGAGTGATCATGTATTCTTGAAAATATATACCAGTCTTGGCTATCATCCTTTTGGGAATCAGGGGACATCTTCTCCTTAATACATATACCCATTTGAGATACTTGAATATGCGGGTGAGGTGGCATATCGGTCAGTATTTCCACCAATGTTTAATTAAGAACATAACATGTTTCATGTATCTCAATTAAAGAAGTATAAACCTAAATCTGACCATGTGATTTTATGGGATCACATTAACCTATAGATGGATTCTTTGGTGGTTTATAAGACATTATGGATTTCTTATAGGAAAGATAAACTATTGAATGATAAAATCAGCGGTCTTGTGTGGGTTTTATGGAAACATGGATATATTCAAGAGAAAACATGGGAGAATTGAATAAAAATGATAGACAAATGAAAAAAACTCTTCCAGGATAACTCTGGTTTTATACTTTCTAGGGATAGAAAGACCGATAGTGGGGAGAATGTAGAACCCCACATTTTCAACTATATGACCATTTATTTCTATATTTTATGGATATAAAATGTTTGGGTTAATTTTTGAGAGTTTTAGCAGAACTTTGGTATGTTCTTGAGGATTTTATGGAGGTGAAAAATTTGATCATGTATATTAGAAACTATGAAACACCTCTAGAATACTATAAAATTTAAACAGTGGAAACTTGGGAGGTGCACAGTTAGAAGCACAGTTTGGCCAAATAATGAAAATTCCCAGTAGAAACCATGAAATAATGAACATTACGGTTTAGCATGGTTGAAAAATGGTTTTTCTAACTATGTGATCCAAATTTTCAAGTTGTGATTAGAGGTAGTGGCTTATACACTATTAGGGATTTATTTTCCTAATTGTGCGCCCTAACCATGCACTATGGAAAATTAAATCCAAAAATTATGGATCTAATATGATTTACACACTAAATGTTTTCCCCTAAATATAACATAACATGAATTCATATTCCTCCCAAGGTAGTGGAGACAATTCAAATCAGTTTGAGAGTGATTACTAGGAGAATACAAGTGTTTTGGAAACTCAAATTCGTTGGTAATTTCTCCTTTTACATCATTTTCCTTAGATATAATATCCTTACCTATTTTATAATCATGGATATAGTTTTTTGGGGATAGATCCATGTTATATTATATAAATCTTGATGGTATATTATTGTTTTTATTGAAGGTAATGAGATCTACATTGGAATCTTGAAGAGTTAAGCCAGTTTGTTAATATTATTATGATGTTCTTCATTTTTACCAATGATTAAGAGGTATTTGAATTCAATTGCAACTCCACTTTATTTTAAATTTAAGGTTTGATTTAAAATTTATTTAATTACTTTATTAATTTGGAAAATGATTTTGTGATTTTATATAATTCTAGTTTGAATTATGGTTTTGGAAATCATTGGAATTTGATGGATTTTTAGAAAACTATTGTTTATAATTATAAAATGGTGATTTTAACATTATGGTTGGTTTATGTAATTAAATTATTTTTTAAAAATATTTTATTCAAATGGGTTTATATTATTTGGGAATAATAGTTGGGCATGAGTTGAATGTAATGGATACTGGCCATGAATTACCACCATCAAAGGGATGGAGTATGAATGTGAAGTTCCACCGTAAATGGTAAAATTAAGATTTTGTGTGTTTATGTTGAGAGTTTGTGTGGAAATGGAAATGTTTATGCCAAATCATAAAATTATAACTGGTTAAAATGTTTAATATATTCCTTAAAAATTTATTGGGGTATTTTTTAATCTTTTCCATGAAAAAATGGGTTTGAATGATTTTTTGATTAATTTCATTAGACACCTATTTTGGTTGCATATAAAAATATTTAATTGTTTTTAAATTTTTTTATAGAAATGTGTTAACATGTTCAATACTATTGGATTGAGTTTTTAATTCGCAGTGGATATCTTATTGGGTTTTATAATGATTAACTTATTGAGATCTATGGTGAATTTGCAGATGTTATATATCAAGACACATGTAAATTAATGTTATCCATGTTATTTAGTGATGCTTATTGATACCTTATTTTAGAATTTTTAATTTTAATATTAGAGTAGATTATTAGATTTTTGGTGTCTTTTTGGTATTTTGATTTTTTATCATTTGGTTCTATTGGTTATGTCACATTGATTCTGCTTTTACTCTGATATTATCTTCTGGTTTAGTCTTGTATTAAATTGAATTTTTGAACTCATGCATTATTAAGAAGTTTCAATTTTATGGTAATCATTGGTTTGGTCATTTTATCATAAAATTAAAAATCATCCCCTAACATTTTATAAGGTCTTTGGCATTTATTTCATTAATTTTGTGTCTTGGGGATGTCACCTAAGTCATAATAACTCCCTCGTCACTTCTTAATCCAATGATGAGGGACATGATATTATAGCACAAATATCACTTTGATTCCATTTGATGTTTTAAATTATCACATCTCTTACATTATTATATTGAAAATTCATCTTGTTTATATGGAATTTATTTAATAAAATATTTAAAAAATGAAAAAATAAAAATAAATGTGAAAAAAATTGATACATTTGAGTACTACATCCTTTTATAATTTTTCTTCATATGTTATCTTTCCCTTTACACATTTTAATCTTGACTCAATTATATATTTTATGTTTTAATTTTAGTTTGGGATTTCCACACTCTAATTAGCCTTTCTATTTGTTCAAATTTGGGTGGAACACTATAAGAATAATGTTTTGTGGTAAAATGAAAGAGTGTTACATTTTGTTAAAAAAACAATAATTGAATGAAAAATGAGTGAAAGTAATATTTCTGAGTGTAAACACATGAGGGGGTGTGTGAGGTCCATATTCCCTTATCTTCAAATTTTTTTGCATGATTATTAAATTGAATAAGTGAGGAACACCAAGGAAATGTACATTAAGCTGTTCATGTGGGATGTATGAGAAAAATTCCAAAGGATTAATGTGAGGATAGATGCATTTCAATCCCCTTCCAATTATAGATAACCTCCATGGATGAGGGTCATTAAAGAAGAAGGGAAGTTACTTGATTTTTATGAGTCACAAATTTGAAGAAAAAAACCACCATGGGGGGAATACAATGATCTTAGAGGAGTAAATTTGTGCATCCCTTCATTATAAGGTAAGAATGATCCAGAAACATTATTGGAATGTGAATGAAAGGTAGAGAATGTTTTTGGTTTTTAGAGCTATTTAGAGGAAAATTAGGTAAAGTTAGTGGCAATGTAATTCACTGACTATTCTAGTATTTGTTGGGACTAAGTACATGTTAGTTGATGAAAAAGTAAAGAAATACTCATCTACACTTGGGAGGAGATGAAAGTGGAAATGTGTAAGTGGTTTATTTCTATACACTATTATGTTGATCTCCTCCTAATGTTTTAGTGTCTTAAATAAGAAGCTATGAGTGTTGAGGAGTATCATAAGGATATGGAGATCACAATGATTTAGGCCCACGTTGATATAGAGAGAGAGGCCACCATGATAGGATTTGTGAATGGTATCAAGCAAGAAATTCAAGATATATTGGACATACACCACTATTTGGATATGAAGGATATTTTTCATATGGATACTAATGTATAGATGTGAGTAAAAGAATGATGGATGAACCCTACATATTATGGTAAGGATTATAAATATTCTTTCATGTAAAAGGATTAAAAACCACAATTACATGTAATGAAACAAATAATGGATTCCAAGGAGGTGACATAATGAGAACCATTATTTCTAGAATAGAAAGGTAAAATTGAAGGTAAGGTTGTTTCCAAATAACATGATATCACATGTTTTAAATTTGAATGATTTGGACATTTTTCCTATAAAATCTCAAATATTATGAGAATTATTATTTTGGAAGATATAGATGTTCTTATTGATATCTCAATATAATATAAAATTCCAACACTTGAGGAATTCATGGATGTGGAAATAGAGAGCCCCGTACATGGAGAAAATCATTTGGTAAGGAATGATTTTAGTTCTCTACCCAAAAGAGAACATTATTAAGAGAAAAGAGAAAACATTTTCATACTAGATGACTTGTGAAATATAAGGTATGTAGTATTATCACTTATGGGGCTAGTTTCATAAATGTTTTAAGTGGGTTGATGGTTGATAAAGTTGGTTCTGTTAGGACGAAGCATCTTAGGCCTTATAGATTGTAATGGTTACAGAATAGTAGATATTTTAATGTGACTAAGAAAATGTGATGTGCGATGTTTTTCCCATGCATGATAGTCATATATTTTTAAAAAGGCCTTGAAAATTTTATAGGAGGGTCACACATTATGGATACACCAACCTATATTATTTTGAGTATAATGGGAGGATAGTTATAATTACACACTTGAGGTTCTCATAAGATTATAAATACCAAGTGAGTATTGAGAGAGATTATGAAAAGGGAGAATAAGAAAAAAACAAAGAGATTGGAAAAATAAAGGGTGAAAAAGAAGTTATGAGTGACATAAAAAAAAATTAGTGGAGTTGAAAATAAGATTGAGAACAAGATTGTTGAGGGAAAAGTGAGTTTATTTAAATAAAGTGTGATAAATAAAGATTTTGTGGGGGTGGAAACTTTCATGATTCTATTCAAGGGATTAAGTTTTACCATAAACTCTATTAAACCATTAATTATTTCTTATTTTGTTTATTTATTAAAATAATATGGTGATTGAGAAACGATGTCTAGAAATAAGATACATTTGATCCTAGTGGTTTTGGTATGGAAAAAACATTTAAAGGGAGGTTATCGAAGAAAAAATAATAACATAATTCATTATGATATAGACCTTTCCATGTATTAAAAATGATTATTGATAATTCCAACATGATTGAGTTACCTGGTTGGTATGGAAATTTTAGTGTCAACATTATTGTTGCTAATATTTTTCCGTTTGAATTTTTATATTCTAGGACAAATAATTTTGATGAGGGAGGGGATGATAAAGATCATGGAACACATGGTAATAGAGGGGTTAATGGAATAATTTATGAGGATGGAGGAGTGATCATGATTTTACAAGACCCACTATGAGGAGTTTGTGGCCCAATGATAAGAGAGCAGACCAATAGAATGAAGGAAGTCTTAAACAGGTTAATAATGGAATTCCAAGGGGAGGCCCAATAACCATTATTTGTGGAATTATACAAGCCTATATTTACTAAAATTAATGCCTAAAAATGATTAAAAATCCCATACCATGGTGTGCTACAAATATCAACTCCACCACACCATGAATTCTTTAATGTCAAAAGTGTTTGGCTAGTTATCCTTACCTTCAAAAAGGGTGAGATACATGTCCTATAATGTCATGGACATCTTCCAAAATTTTCCAAATCATAATTTAGGCCTTTTAACTTATTGAAACTAAGTGTTAGACTTTTGTATCGTTCTTTGGCTATAAATAACCACCCCTTTTACTCGTTGATCATCATGAATGAAGGTAATGTTATTATAGTGAGTTTTGCTTGCAACTTCTGCGTTCTTAACTAATTCTTGACTTATCAAATTATTTTTCATCATTTCTCCTTCCATATATGTATAGTTCATAGAAAAAAGTTATATCTGGGTTATAACTTAACAAAATCTCTCATTTCTTCTTCATTTACACTATTTATAGCTATTCTAACTTATTTTTGGTATAGATCTGGGTTCTCAACATGAAAAAACTGAACAAGGTTCATAAGAAACTTCTTAGTGGGTATTTTATTACATATTAGCGGGTTTCATGATTTTTAGGTTGTTTTTTATTTTTAAGGATTTTTATGGATCTTTTTGTTTTTTATGGATTTAAGGGTATTTGGGGATTTTGAGGGGTTTTATGGTCTTTGGGGGTTTCGGGTTTTTGAGTTTTTTTTGGTTTATTTTTTTTTATATTTTTAATGTTTTAGTTGTTTAAATGGTTTTTAGAGTTTTTATGGGGTTTTAAGGTTTTTATGTTTTTATTAGGTTTTTATGGGTTTTTTGGGTTTTAAAAATTTAGGGTTTTTTGGAGTTTTTATAGTTTTTTAGGTTTTTAGGAGTTTAAAATGTGTTTAGGATTTTACGGTTTTCATAGGGGATTTCAGGGTTTCTAGGGTTTTGACATTTTTAGAGATTTTAGGGATATTCTATAAATTTTATGGGTTTTAGGGTTTTTAAGGATTATGAATGTTTTTAGGGGTTTTATAGATTTATTATGTTTTTTTGTATTTTTTTGTTTTTAGGGGTTTTCTAGGTTTTTTTGAATTTTTAATGTTTTAGGGTCATAGAGGGTTTTTATAATTTTTAGTGAGGTTAATGTATATTATTGGTTTTATGTGTTTTAATGGTTTTAATTGTTTTTATGGTTTTTATAATTTTTTACATGTTCAGGGGTTTAAAGTTACCTTATATTGTATGGTTTTATTAGGGGTTTTCAGGGATTTCATTAGTTTAGGGATTCTAAGTGCCTCTTGTAAATTTTATTATTTTAGAATTTTAGTGAATCTGAGTATTTGTAGGGTTTTTAGGGGTTTTATGGTTTTTATGGGTTTTTTTGGTTTTTTGTCTTTTTAATGTCTTTGTTTTTATTTAGATTTGTTAGTATTTTTAGTGTTTTAAAGTTTTTTTTAATGTTTTTAGAGGTTTTTTGGGTTTTTTGGTTTTTTTAGTTTTTTAGTTTTTTTATGGTATTTAACATTTTTTGGGGTTTTTAGGGATTTTAGAATTTATTAGGTTTTTAAATATTTTTACCATTTTTAGGTTTTTAATGTTTTCTTTGGGTTCTATAGAGTTATAATGGTATTAATGTTTTTAAGTATTTTTAGGGATTTTTTAGGATATTTATTTTTTAGAGGTTTTTGGTAATATTAGGTACTTTTTGGGGTTTTATGGTTTTAGGGTTTTAGGGGTTTTATTGTGTTTTTGGGGTTTCAGGCATGTTTTTTTTTGTGTGTTTATGATTTTCTAGATCTTTTAATGTTTTTATCCATTTAAAGGGTTTTTATTATTTTTAATGGTTTTGGGGTTTATGGGTTTTAATGTTTTAATGGGATTCAATGATTTTCAGTTTTTTTGGTTTTCTCTGTTTTTTTCTTTTTTATGTTTTTAGTAGTTTAATGTGTTTTTTGGTTTTTAGGTTTTCTTATATATTTAAAGGTTTTTTAAAATTTTAATTATTTTCACATAGTTTTAGGTTTTTATGGTTCTTTATGTGTTTTAGGGATTTCAGGGGTTTTTATTGTTTTTCATGGTTTTTATGAATTTTATTGGGGTTTGTGGGGTTTTTGAGTTTTTTGTGTTTTTATGGGTTTCTAGAGTTTTTAAAAAATTAGGGTTTATTGTGTTTTTTTTGTTTTTAATGGGTTTTTAGGGATTTTATGGTTTTAATGATTTTTATTGGTTTTATGGGTTTTGTAATTTTCATGTTTTTAGGGTTTTTAGGGATTCAACATTTTTAGATTTTTAGGGGTTTGAAGTGTTTTTAGGTTTTTATGATTTTCATTGGGGTTTTAGTGGTTTTTGGGTTTATCTATTTTCGGTGTGTTTTAGGGTTATTTTGGAGTATTTTGGGTTTTTATATTATTTATAGATTATGGGGGTTTTTAGGTTTTTTATGTTTTTATGGGGTTTTAGGGTTTTTTTAGTTTTTTAAAGGTTTTATGGTTTTTATTGTTGCCTAATGTTTTTATTGGTTTAAAATGTTTTAGATTGTTTTTTTAAAGGTTTTTATGAGATTTTATAGTTTTTAAGGGATTTAAGTGTTTTTAGGGCTTTTTAGGGGTTTTAAGGATTTTGGGGTTTTATGTGTTTTTAGGGTTTTAAGTTTTTCTTAGGGGGTTTCAAGGGTTTTTCAATTTTTAGTAATTTTTATGTATTTTAATGGATTTTTGGGGTTGTCAGTAATTTTTATTTTTTTAATGGTTTTTGGGGTATTTTAGTGTTTTTCTGGTTTTAAATGGATTTTAGAGTTTATAGTATTTTTAGTGTTTCAATTAGTTTTTATGGTTTTTAGGGGTTTTTAGGTATTTTTGTGGGTTTTAGTGTTTTTTGGTTTTATGGTTTTTATGGGTTTTTAGGGTTTTTATCATTTTTAGGGGTTTTAAGTGTTTTCGGGTTTTATAATTTTCTTAGGTGTTTTCATGGATTTTAGGGGTTGTTTTCATTTTTCTGGAATTTTTAGGGATTTTTTGGATTTTTACGGGGTTTTAGGGTATTTAAGGATTTTTAGGGTTTTAGGCAAGGAAGGCTCAGGGCCAGGCTATTACTGACACCCCCCAAAGATTATTAAAGAAAAGAAAGACACTACAGAAAAGGGAGGGGTGGGGTCAATAAACCCACAACCAAAAGCCCTTAACAAACACACACCCAATGACCGCAAAATAGAAAAGAAAATCCAAAAGAAGAACCAAGCTTCCATCAGCAACCCACCCCGTCACAGGATCTACCAGCCTTCATCATCCTCATAGTTTGCACCATGGGGGTCTCCCTCGGCACCATAACCGAAGTCCGCATCAGAGACAACTGATTCCCATTCAGAAGAGTCATATTGCTTCAAGAAATTGGCATAATACTCCCTTATCCTCACCTGCTCCGCATTCAGCTGTTTCTTGGCAGCCCTTTCACCTCTTCCAGAGGCATTTTCCTTATCCTTGCAGGATGCTCTTGTGGACACCATCTTTATCAAGGAAGAGTAGTCCTTCCTCGGATTTATCCTTTTTGGATCAATATGGATCCCAACATGCTTTTTTTCCTTCCCAGTGGCCTCCTCAAGCATGGCCCTCTCCTTAAAGACCATAGCCATGTTGTGACCCATCCTACTATTATCCTCCTGGACTTGGTCGGGAATGAAGGAGGATTCCTAGTTAAGTGGATAACCCGCAAGAACCCCACAAGAACCTGGGTAGTCCACCATTGTCAAATTCATTTCATGAGCATGTGCAGGGTTGCTCTTCCAAGGACCTGGGTGATCCTGGATGGAGGGGGCCTCTTGGTTTAGGGAAATAAAAGCCATACAAAGAAGGGACACCACACCGGCCAAGGCCAGCTGCAAACTCCCCTCATCAAATGGAGGCTCCAACCTATGATTTTCCCTTTTACCCTGCTTGCCAGCATCATTCAAGGGGCCAGTAATGTCTAGAATTGACTCAGCATTTAGAACAACATCCTGCTTCTCACATAAGGTCTGTGTAGCAAGCCTTGCACTCCCATCATCAGAAACCGGAGCCCCTTTCTCCTCCTCTCCATGAATAATGCTTACCTTTCTCTTATCCATATCATAAACATCACAGTTGTGTCCAAGAGCCTTTAACTCCCTTATCTCCTACTCATCAACACCACCCGAGTGCCTAGTGTTGTCCAACAGTTGCTCAACTTCACTAGCCTGCTGGGCCACACCCCCTCCACCCCTCTCAGCAACAACAGCCTGCATCTCTCTCTCCTGAACCTCGAACTTCTCACTGCCAGCATCAACAAGTGGAGACCCTTGCACCTCCTCCTCAAGCTCCAGCCCTTCAAAGCGATTGAAGGTTGAAATGGCCTCCGTGTTATCAGATGAGTTTGACTTCCCACCATTCACAACCTCCCTGCATAAGGAATTCCCATCATCCGAGAGCTTCAGGTCACTCCTCAAACGCTTGAAGATGTTGGCCACCTTGGGTTGGCACTCAATGCCCACATTACCTCCATCACCTACAGATCTATTTCCCCCCGCACAACCGGAGGTCCCTCCTTCACAAACATCTGACCCAAAGATTCAGAGCCACTCCCAGAAGCAGGCGCCCCCCCCCCCCCCTCAACAGCATTCCTTTTAAGCTTGATTAAAACATCCGCTGCAACCTCCATCAAATTCATCTCCACCCAAGCCTGACCTTCTTCACCAGGATCATTCTGAACTTCAGGATCCTTGTGAACAACCTCCCGCACCTCACCCTGAATCTGCGTCTCTTCACCGGACACCTCCTGAGATCGGTCCAAAACAAAAAAAATACCTCCGCTATACCTACATTTCTGAGCACTATGACCCAGAAGCCATCAAGATGAGCAGAAATTAGTCCATGACTCAAAGATCACAGGTTGTTTCCCCTGAAGCTCCTCACCAACAGCAATCCAAACAAAGTCAATCGGCCCTTTAGAGGAATCAATCTACACAAAGGCCCTTGGAGCAATCGGGTGACAAAGAGCCCTTGTTCGTCTATCAACGCATAAAAACCTTCCCACAAGGTTCCCCAACATATAAATAATGGATAAATTTTGAAAAGAAAGGGGAAGCTCAGGAAATCTAGCCCATGTTTTCACCAGTGGTGAATCACGTTTCAAGTGTCGATCGAAGCTCCACCGGGAGAGGGAAAATCGTGCACCATTGCATCTTCTTGGGGCCGCTGACCAGGAATGAACTAGATCTTCTTCTGAAACAAAGTGAATCAAAATGCGACTACTGTCAAGAAGACCTACCGTAGCGCGATCCTGGAGGTCCCATTGTTCAAATACAAATCTATCAAAAACATTCACCGGAGGTCGCCAGTTTATGAAATTAGCAACCAAGGACAGCCTATGCAGGGTAGAGGCCTCGTTGAATTCCGCAATCGATAACTAGAGCTGTGGAAATCCTTCATGTAAGTCAGGCACCTTAGGGGTTTAATTGGTTTTGGGAGTTTTTATTTGTTTTAGGGTATTTTATGATTTTTATGATTTTTATGGGTTTTATGGGGTTTTGCGTTATTTTTATGTTTTTTATAGTTTTTAGGGTTTATTGAAGATTTTATTGTTTTTTACGGTTTTAAGTTTATTTAGTGGTTTTCAGGGTTTCTACGGTTTTTTACATTTTAGTGTTTTTTAGGGATTATTTTTTAGTTTTTATGTGTTTTTAGATGTTAGAGTATTTTTAATGGTTTAGGGATTTAACTTGGTATGAGATTATTAAGTGGTTATATGGGTTATAAATAGTTGTTGGGTTTTTTTTTAATTTTTAGGTATATTTATGTTTTTATAGTTTTTTTGGGTTTTTTAAGATTTTTAGCATTTCTTATTTTTAGGGGTTTTAAGTGTTTTATGTTCTTGATGTTTTTCTATGTTTTTTCAGGGGGTTTGGGATTTTATTACATTTTTAGGTTTTTAGTTATTTTTATTATTTTAATGTTTTTATGATTTTTAGGGATTTTATGGTTTTTATGTGTTTAGGTTTTTTTGTTTCTAGGGGATTGAAGTTTTTTTAGCGTATTTTAATATTTTTTTGGTTTAATTATTTTTTAACAATTTTAATGTTTTTAGTGTTTTTATGTGTTATTATGTATTTAGGTGTTTCTATGGTTTTAGAGAGTTTTTAGGATTCTTAGGGTCTTTATTGGGTCTTTTTTAGGGTTTTAGGGTTTTTAGTATATGATAGGTTTTAAGGGGTTTCATGTGTTTTCAGTTTTCAAGGTTTTCTTAGGGATTTAGCGTTTTTTACATTTTAGGTACTTTTTGGGATTTTTAGGATTTTTATGGTTTTTATGGTTTTTAGTGATTTTGAGTGTTTTAGGGGTTTTAGGGTATTTAGTTTTTTTATAATTTTTTGGTTTTTAAGGGGTTTAAGGTGGTTTATATTTTTAAGGTCTTCTTAGGTTTTTTCAATGTTTTATTTCTTTTATGTTTTTTGGGAATTTTAGTGGTTTTTAGGATTTTTATTGTTTTTAGGATTTTTATGGTTTTTAGGGTCTTTTTGGGATATTAAAGGTTTTTACTGTTTATCGGTATTTTATGTGTTTTTCAGTTTTTTGGGGGTTTTAGGGATTTATTTAAGTTTCATTATTGATCTTCTGGTTTTAATAGTTTTGAACATTTTTAGGGTTTTAATGGCAAATTAGTATTTTTAGCGTTCTTTATGTTTTAGGGGTGTACGGGTTTTAATGGTTTTTGTAGTTTTTAGGTGTTTTAGAATTTTTTTAGGGGTTTTATGTGGTTTTCAGACTTTTATGGTTTCCTTAGAGGGTTTTCATTGTTTTTAGGGTTTTTTATGTTTTTAGCGATTTTTTTAATTTTATTGTTTTTTAGGGTTTTTAGGGATTTTTATGGTTATGAGGGTTTTAGGTTTTTTTATGGGGTTTTTCAGTATTTTTATTATTTTTATTATTTTTATGTTTTTAGGGAATTTGAGGGTTTTTACAGTTTTAGGTATTTTGAGAGGTTTAAGGGTTTTTTTGGTTTTTTAGGGATTTTTTGGTTTTTCTATGTTTAATGATTTTTTTGTTTTTATGGATATTTTGTTTTTTATCATATTTCAATGTTTTTTTTCATGGAAAGAGTTTTTAATGTTTTTAGTGTATAGTGTTTTTATGCGTTTTTATCTATTTTGGGCTTTTTATGGTTTTAGAGAGTTTTTAAGGGTTTTAGGGTCTTTATTGGGTCTTTTTAGGGTTTTAGGGATTTTAGTATGTGATAGGATTTTAAAGGTTTTATCATTTTTTAGGTTTTCAAGGATTTATTAGGGTTTTAGGGTTTTTTAAATTTTAGGTACCTTTAGGGATCATTTTGGATTTTTATGGTTTTTTGGGTTTTTTTGGGATTTTGTGTCTTTTTAGGGGTTTTATTGTATTTAGTGTTTTTATAATTTTTAGGTTTTTTAGAGGTTTATGTGGTCTTATATTTTTAAGGGGTTTTATGGTCTTTTTGTGTTTTAGGGTTTTTTTTAAATTTTTTGGGATTTTTAGTGTTTTTAGGATTTTTATGGTTTTTAGGGTTTTTTGGGATCTTGAGGTCTTTTACTGTTTATAGGGTTTTTATGGGTTTTTTTTAGTTTTTTGGGGGTTCTAGGGTTTTTTTGTTTCGTTATGGTTCTTAAAGTTTTTATAGTTTTCAATGTTTTAGGGGATTACCGAGAATTTAGTATTTTTATCGTTTTTTGGGGTTTTTGGGTATTTATGGGTTTTAGTGGGTTTTATGGTTTTTATAGGTTTTAGCATTTTTTATATTTTTAGGGGTTTTATGTGTTTTTAGTCTTTTATGGATTCCTTAGAGATTTTTCATGGTTTTATTGTTTTTTTCTATTTTTACGATTTTATGTATTTTATAGTTTTTGGGGGTTTTATGGATTTTGAGGGTTTTGAGGGTTTTGAGGGTATTAGGATTTTTATGTGGTTTTTAGGTATTTATATTATTTTTATGGTTTTTATTGTTTTAGTGATTTTGAGGGTTGTTACAGTTTTAGGGATTTTGAGAGGTTTTATGTGTTTTTTGGATTTTTATGGATTTTATGGTTTTTCTATGTTTTATGTTTTTTTGTTTTTAATGTTTTTAATATTTTTTAGAATATTTTTTTATTTTGGTGGTTGAGATAGTTTTTAAAAATTTTAGTGTTTTTAGGGTTTTTATGTTTATTTATTTATTTAGGTTTTTTATGGTTTTAGATAGTTTTTAGGATTTTTAGGGTCTTTATTGGGTCTTTTTTATGGTTTTAGGGTTTTTAGTATTTGATAGGTTTTTAAGGTTTTTAAGTGTTTTTATGTTTTCAATTTTTTCTTAGGGTTTATTAGGGTTTTAAGGAATTTTTAACTTTTAGGTACTTTCAGGAATTTTGAGGACTTTTATGGTTTTTAAGGTTTTTGGATTTTTTGGGATTTTGAGTCTTTTTAGGGGTTTTAGGGTATTTATGGTTTTTATAATTTTTATGTTTTAAGGTTTTTAAGTGCTTTTATAATTTTAAAAGTTTCTTATGGGTTTTCAATGTGTTAGGCTTTTTTATGTTTTTTGGGATTATTAGGTTTTTTAGGGTTTTTTGGGATCTTGAGGGTTTTTACTATTTGTAGGGGTTTTATCGATTTTTCGGCCTTTTAGAGGATTTAGGGATTTTTTTGAGTTTCTTTAGGGTTATTAAGGTTTTTATAGTTTTTAACTTTTTATGGGTTTAAATGGAATTTCATATTTTTAGTTTTTTTGGGGTTTTAGTGGTTTTATGGTCTTTAGGGGTTTTATGGTTTTGAGGGGATTTAGCGTTTTTTTTGTTTTTAGGGGATTTAGTTTTTTTCATTCTTTTATGGTTTCCTTAGAGGGTTTTCATGGTTTTTAGGGTTTTCTATGTTTTAATAGAATTTTGTAATGTATAGTTTTTGGGGGGTTTTGGGGATTTTGATGGTTTTGAGGGGTTTTAGGGTTTAATGAGGTTTTTGGGTTTTTTTGGTTTCTAGGGTTTTAATTATTTTATAGATTTTCTAACTTTTTAGGTTTTAAATGGGTTTTAGAGTTCCTTGTGGGGTTTTATGGTTTTAATAGTGTTTTATTAATTTTAAATGTTTTTCGTTTTTTTGTGGCTTTCATAAGGGTTTTCATGTTTTTAGGTGTTTTTATGTTTTTAAGGGTTTTAGAGATTTTTTAGAAAATTTATGGATTTTAGGCTTTTAGTAATTTTGAGGGTTTTTGGGGGTTTTAAAGGTTGTATGGTTTTTTTGGGGGGGGGGGGGGGTTAGGTTTTTTGAGTTTTTTGGGTTTTTATGGATTTTAGGGTTTTTAGAGTTTTTAAAGCTTTGAGGGGTTTAATGGATTTAATGTTTTTAGTGGGTTTTAGTTTGTTTATAAGGTTTTTTGGTTTATTAAGGTTTTAGGTTTTCTTTTGTTTTTTGGGTTTTTAGTATCTTTTAGTATTTTATCATTTTTAGATTTCATAAGGGTTCTAAGTGTTTTTATGTTTTTATGGGTTTCTTAGGGTTTTTAGTGTTTTATGGTTTTTATGTTTTTATGGATTTTTCTTATTTTGATTGTTTCTTAGGGTTTTTAGGGATTTTGAATGCTTTTAGCATTTTTAGTGTTTTAAGATTTTAATGGTTTTAGAGGTTAAAGTGTTTTTAGGTTTCATTTTTTTCTAATTTTATTTAGGGTTTTTAGGTTTTTTTATTTTTATAGATTTTTAGAGAATTTTTAGATTTTTTATGGTTTTTTGGGTTTTTAGGGATTTTGAGCGTTTTTATGGTTTTTAGAGGTTTTTGGGTTTAGTGAATTTTAGGGATTTTTCCTTTTTTACTGTTTTAAGGGTATTTAATGTTTTATTACATTTCTTAGGGTTTTAAATGAGTTCTAGAAATTTTAGTTTGGTTTTAGGCTTTTTAATGATTTTAGGTGTTTTAGAGTTTTTAATGGTTTTCGAGATTTTGTTGATTTTTTGGGCTTAAAGGGATTTTTTGGGGTTTTTATCATTTTTAAGTTCTTTGGGGTTTGATATGTTTTTTTTATTTTTAAGTTTTTCCTAAAATGTTTTGCGGTATTTAAAATTTTTATGGATTTTTAGGGATTTTTTACGATTATCAGGTATTTTTAGAATTTTATGGATTTGGAGGGGTTTTAGGGTTTTGACGGATTTTATGGTTTTTTGGGTTTTTTTGAGTTTTTCAGTGTTTTAAGAGTTTTAGAGTAATGTTTTTATAGTTAGAGTTTTTAGATCATTTATTGGAATATTTTTATAGGGTTTTAAATATTTTTAGGGGTTTTATGGAATTTAGTGTTTTTAGGGTATTCTGGTTTTTGGCATTTTTAGGGTTTTTGGTAGTTTTAAATGTCTTTTGGTTTTAAGGATTTTGTAGGGTGTTTTAGGGGTTTTAGGAAAATTTTAAATTTTTTAATTTTAAGGGAGTTTTATTATCTTTATTGCTTATTAGGGTTTTTGGGGATTTTGAGGGTATTTAGGGGTTTTCAGTGGTTTATTATTTTTATGGTTTTTCTGTTTTTTCAGATTTTAATGGGTTTTTAGTGTTTTTAATATTTTTATAGGTTTTGAAAGTATTCTTATAGTTTTTTGTGTGTTTTTGGGTTTTTATGACATTTCAGGGTTTTTAAGGTTTTTAGGGGTTTTAGGGTTTCATCAATATTAAGACTTTCTAGGTGATTTCAGTGATTTTCTAGGTTTTAATGTTTTATTAGGGTTTTTTTGGTTTTTTAGAGTTTTTTAGATTTTTATTGATTTATAGGGGTTTTAAATGTTTTTATTGGTTTTTAGGGTATATACGGTGTTTGGGGATTTTGGGAATTTTGATGGTTTTTTATGAATTTTATATGGTTTTTGTGTTTTTTTGAGTTTTATAAGGGTTTTAGGTTTTTAGAGTTTTCAATGTTTTTATGGTTATAAAAGTTTTTTATATTTTTTAGTGTTTTAGGGTTTTTATGGGGTTTTATGGTTTTTTTATGGTTTTAGGATTTTTATTGGTTTTTTATGGTTTTTATTATTTTTTAGGTTTTATGGTTTTTAGGGGTTTTAGGTGCTTTTATTTTTTTAAGGTTTTCATAGTGTTTTTATGGTTTTAGGGTTTTTTACATTTTATGGATTTTTAGTACTTTTTTAGGATTTTAATAGTTTTAGGGTTATAGATATTTTGAGGGATTTTATATGTTTTTAAGGCATTTGATATTTTATAGTTTTTAGGGTTTTTTTATTTTTTATAGTTTTTAGATTTTTTTAAACATTTTTAGGGGTCTAAAGGGTTTTTAAATTTTTATTGTATTTAGGGTTTTTATGGGGGTTTATTGAAATTATGGTATTTTATAGTTTTTAAAATTTTTAGGGACTGTAGGTTTTTTTGGATTTTTATCATTTTTAGGTTTTTAGGGGTTTTAAGTGTTTTTAGAATTTTATTGATCTCTTAGGGTTTTTCAATGTTTTTTATGATTTTATCAATAGTTAGGGATTTTAGGATCATTTTCCTTTTTTGGGTTTTAGGAATTTTGATTGTTTTAAGGGGGTTTTTAGAGTTTTCATGGTGTTTTTGGTTTTCGGGGTTTTAGTATTTTTTGATTTTTAATTGTTTTAATTTTTCTTATAGTTGTTAATTATTTGATGGATTTAATGTGTTTTCAGTGTTTTTATTGGTTTTTAGGTTTTTTTGGTTTTTATGGTTTTTATAATTTTTATGTTTTTTAGGTTTATAAGATTTTCTTACTGGTTTTCATGTTTTTAGGGTATTTTTACATTTTTAGGGATTTTAGGGATTTTTGAGGATTTATTTTTTGTTTTTAGGGGTTTTAGGGATTCTGAAGGTTTTGTGGGTTTTTCAGGGTCTTACAATTTTTTGGGTTTTGAGGAGTTTTTTAGATTTTTTTAGGGGTTTTAATGGTTTTTATAGTTTTTAATGAATTTTGGTGTTTAAAAGGTGTTTAGAGTTTTTATTAGTTTTTATGAGTTTTATATATTTTTATGGTTTTTTTGTATTTAGGAGTTGTTATGGTTTTAGGGGTTTTAACGACTTTTTTGGGGTTTTATATTTTTACAATTTTAGGGGTTTTAAGTATTTATAGGTTTTAGGGATTTAATATTGGTTTTTTGGGTTTTTAGGGATTTTTTTATCACTTTTTAATGATATTTTGTTTTTTTAGGTGTTTTATTTATTTTCATGATTTTTTTTGGTTTTTAAGCGCTTTAAGGGTTTTAGTGTTTTTTTAACATTTTTATTTTTCTTAGGGGTTTAATGTGTTTTTATGTTCATAAGATTTTCTTAGGGGTTTTTTGGTTTTTAGGGTATTTTATATTTTTAGTTATTTTTAAGGATTTTATATGAAATTTATGTTTTAAGGTTTTTATGGATTTTGAGGAGGTTTAGGGTATTTTAAGTGCTTTATGGTAATTTTTTTTGTGTTTTTAGGGGTTTTTTATATTTTATGGGTTTTCAAATTTTATAGAGTTTTAAGGTTTTTAGTTGTTAATGTGGTTTTTATAGTTTTTAGTGGGTTTTATGGTTTTTATAGAGTGTTAGGGGTTTTAAGGTTTTAAGGTTTTTTCTAAAATTAGGGTTTTAGGTTCTTTAGGGTTTTTAGTTTTTTTAGTTTATTTATGGGTTTTAATTTTTTGAGGTTTTTAAGGTATCATTTCGGGTTTTCAGTATTTTTAGGGTTTTTTACATTTTGAGGGATTTTTAGGGACTTTTAGGATTTTTATGGATTTTCGGGATTTGGTATGTTTTTAGGGATTTATGGGTTTTATGGTTTTGGGGGGGGGGGGGGGTTAGTATTGTTTTTTGAGTTTGTAGGGGTTTTAATTGGTTTTAGTGTTTTTATGGTTTTTAGGGGTTTCTAGAATTTATAACGGGTTTTTGTGTTTTTATGTGTTTTTACAATTTTTATCTTTTTAATGGATTTTTTTGGTACTTTTAGGTTTTTAGGGTGTTTTAGGGATTTTTAGGGTTTTTATAGTTTTTAACATTTTTAGGATTAAGGGGCATTGACTATTTTTAGGGTTTTTTGGTTTTCATAGGGTTTTCGGGGTTTTATGTTTTTTTATTTTGGGTATTTTAAGGGATTTTTTAGGTTTATTGTTGTTTTTTGGGGTTTTGTGATATTGAGGCTTTTCAGTGTTTTTAGCATATTTATGTTTATAGGGGGTTTAAATGTTTTCATATTTTTAATGTTTTCTTAGGGTTTCTTAGGGGTTTTAGGGGTTCTTTGCATTTTTAGGTTTTTAGGGATTTTTTAGGTTTTTTATGGTTCCTAGAGAGTTTAAGGGGTTTTTTAGAGATTTTAGGTTTTTTATTATTTCTCTAGGACTGTAGAGTTTTTTTGATTTTTTTTTGTAATTTTTAAGGTTGTTTATATATTTTTATCATTTTAGGGGTCTAAAAAGTATTTTGAGTTTTTAGTGGGTTTTTATGGTTTTATGTGTTTTTATGATTTTTTGGATTTTTAATGTTTTTAGGAATTTTGGGGGGTTTTTAGGATTTTATGATATTAGTGTTTTTTCATATTTATGATATTTTTCTTGGATTTAATTTTCTTTAGTTTTTTATGGGTTCTATAGTGTTTTCAATGTTTTTAGGGTTTTTAAGTCTTTCGAGATTTTAAGAGATTTTTTAGCTTTTATGGGTTTTTAGGGGTTTTTTGAATTTTGAGGGTTTTTTTTTTGGGTCTACTGGAGTTTCTGGGTTTTTTATGTTTTTTTATAATTTTAAACTTTTTTAGCGATATAAAGGGTTTTTAGTGGGTTTTAGGTGTTTTATGGGTTTCTTATGGATTCTTAATGTTTTTAGGGATCTTTAAGGTTTTGAGTAATTTTAGATTTTTTATGTGTTTTTTGGTTTTTAGCATTTTTTAGGCCTTTTAGGGGTTTTAGGCATTTTAAATTTTTTATGGGTTTCTTAGTATTTTTTTGGTTATTAGGGTTTTATGGATTTTTAGTGTTTTAGTGTATTTTAGGGTTTTAAGGGTTTTTATGGTTTTTAATGGGTTTTAATGGGTTTTAGGGTTTTTTGAGTTTTTAGTGGTTTTAAGCTTTTTTATATTTTTTTTAACCATCTTATAGTTCTAATGGTATTTTAGCTTTTTATTGGGTTTTTGGGTATATATGCATTTCTATGGTTTTTATGTTCTTAGGGGTATTTATTGTTTTTAGGGTTTTCAAGTTTTTTGGACCTTATTTGGATATTAGTATTTTAATTTATTGGGATTTTAAGTGTTTTTTTGGGTTTTATAATTTTCTTAGGGTTTTAGGGTTTTTGGTTTTTTATTTTTTTTGGATTTAAGGACTTTTTTAGGTTTTTTATGTTTTTTAGAGTTTTTTTTTATATTTTTATGGTTTCTAGGGGTTTTAGTTTTTTTTAAGTTTTACGGGTTTTAGGCTTTCTAGGTTTTTATGGGCTTCATAGTTTTTTTCTAGGTTTTAGGATTTTTATGTATTTTGGTATTTTTTGAGATTTTTTAGAATTTTATGGTTTTTAAGGATTTTTTGAATATTTTAGGTTTTTAGGGATTTTAGGTTTTAAGGGTTTTTAGTGTTTTAGGGGTTTTATAAGTTCATAAAGGTTTAAAAGGTTTTAGATTTTTTTTATATTTTTTGGGGTTCAAAGGGGTTGTAAGGTTTATAGTACATTTTTTTCGGTTTTTAATGATTGTAATGTTTTTATTATTTTTAGGGTTTTTAGTGATTGTTATGGATTTTTGGGTTTTTATCATTTTATTTTATTTTGGGTTTTAATAGTTTTTAGGTCATTATGTTTTTCTTAATGGGTTTAATGGTTTTTAGGGTGTTTCACATTTTAAAGAATTTTTAGAAATTTTTAAAATTTTTATCATTTTTAGGGATTTTGAGGATTTTAGGTGTTTAATGGTTTTTATGGTTTTTATGGTGTTTTAGATTTTTTTTGATTTTTTAGGTTCTTATGGGTTTTGAAGTTATTTTTTAAATTTTTAGGATTTTCAAGGGTTTTTAGAGTTTTTAATGGGTTTTAGGGAATTTATGGGGTTTCAATGGTTTTATGGTTATTATGGGTTTTGTGGATTTTTGGGGTTTTACAATTTTTTATGCTCTTAAGGGTTTTATGTTTTTTCAGTTTTTATTGTTATATTAGGATATTTGGTTTTTTTTATAGTTTTTGATTTTAAGGCAAGGAAGGCTTGGGTCCAGGCTATTCCTGGCACACCGAAAATTTATTAATAGAAAAGACACAAAGACACTGCAGACAAGGGAGGGGATGGATCCACTGATCCACACCTAAACCCCTTACGACCTCATACCGAAGGTATTTTTAAATATTTTTTTGATTTTAATGTGTTTTATTGGTTTTAAATATTTAGATAGGTTTTTAGTGTTTTTAGAGTTTTTTAAGATTTTAAGGGTTTTAAGTATTTTTTTGTTTTTATGATTTTCTTTTGGGTTTCAAGGTTTTAAGAGTTTTTATATTTTTATGGGTTTTTAGGGATTTTTAGGATTTTAAGGGTGTTTATGGTTTTTGTATGGATTTTAAGGTTTTTAATATTTTTTTAGGTGTTTTGGATTTTCTTGTGTTTTTTAGGGTTTTAATGTTATTTAGTGTTTTATAATGTTCTATGGGTTTAAAGTTTTTTTAGAGTTTTTAGAGGTTTTACTGGATTTTATGTGTTTTTTGTGTTTTTTTGGGTTAATGTGTTTTTATGGTTTTTATGACTTCTAGGTTTTTTGGGGGTTTCTAAGGGTTTTCGAGTTTTTAGGTTTTTAGGGGTTGTAAGTGATTTAAGTATTCTTACATTTTATTATAGGTTTTTAGGGTTTTATACGTTTTTTTGGGATTGGAAGGTTTTTTTAGGATTTCTATGTTTTTAAGGTTTTTAGAGATTTTGAGGGTTTTATGATTTTTAGGCTTTTAGGGTTTTTATGTTTTTTTGTTTTTAGTATTTTTGTGAATATATAGTGGTTTTAATGTTTTTAGTCTTTTTAATGAATTTAGGATTTTAAATTGTTTTATAGTTTTTTTTTGGTTTTTAGTGTTTTGTGGGATTTTAGTGTTTTAGGGGATTTTATGGTTGTTTACTAGGTTTAAGATTTTATGTTTTTTAGGGTTTTTAGTTTTTTATAGGTTTTAGGGGTTCTAAGTGTTTTTTGCTTTTATTGTTCTCTTTTTGGTTTTTAGGGATTTTAGGAGATTTTATGTTATTATCGATTTAAGGGATTTTTTAGGTTTTTCATAATATTGAGGAATTTTAGGGATTTAGATGGTTTTATGGTTTTTAGGTTTTCTAGCGTTTTTCTTGGTTTTTATCACTATTTATATTTTTAGGGTTTTTAGAATTTTTTATTATTTTTAATGTTTTTATTGGTTTAAAGGGATTTTTGTGTTTTTTGTGGTTTTTATGGGTTATATGGGGTTTTAGGGGTTTTGATTGTTTTTAGAGTTTTTAATGGATTTTGAGGACTTCATGGATTTTAGGGATTTTAGGATTTTTATGTGTTTTAACTGGTTTTAGTTTTTTGAGGTTTTCTGAATGATTTTTAGGATTTTTAGTCTTTTAAAATTTTTAGGATTTTTTTGTATTTTTATTATTTTAGGGTTTTTAGGTATTTTGAATGATTTTAGAATTTTATAGGGATTTTAGGGGATTAATATTTTTTAGTGTTTTTATCACTTTTAGAGGTCTAAAGAGATAAATATTTTTTAGTGGTCATAGAGTTTTTTGGGGTTTTATCTTTTATAAGTTTTTAGGGGTTTTACATTCCATAGCTTTTTAGGGGTTTATGAGTTTTAGTGTTTTTTAGGTTTTTTAGTTGTATTATGTTTTTTAGGTTTTATGGTTTTCTTATGGTTTTTAATTATTTTTCATGTTTTTTATGTTTTTAGAAATTTTGAGGGATTTCTTTTAATTTCATGATTTTTTAGGGTTTTTTCGACTTTTAGGTTTTTAAGGATTTTAAGGATGTTTCTTGTTTTATGATTTTTTAGGCTTTTAGGGGTTTTTTAGTTTTTTTGTGTTTTATGGGTTTCTAGAGTTTTTAAAGATTTTTAGTGATTAAAGGGATTCATAGATTTTGTGGTTTTCAGGGTTTTATGGGTTTTATGGGATTTAAAGGATTTTAGGGGTGTTAATGATTTCTATGGTTTTTAGGGGTTTTAGTGTTTTTAGGGACTTTTTGGTTATTTTGGGTTTTTGAATTTTTTATGTTTTATGGGTATTATGTGTTTTTAGGTTTTTAACGTTTTCCAAGTGGGTTTCAAGGTTATCTATTTTTTATTGATTTTTAATGATTTTATATAATTTTAATTTATTTTAGGGTTTTTAGGGATTTTAAGGGTTTTAGGGTTTTACAGGGTTTTGGAGTTTTTAGTGTTTTTATGTTTCTAGGGGTTTTAATTGTTTTGAGGTTTTTTATGTTTTCTTCAGTTTTTCATGGTTATTAGGGTTATTAAAATTTTTAGGTATTTTTTTGGGCTTTTTAGTATTTTATTTGCTTTAGGGATTTTTGGTTTTTTTGTGTTTTTTAGAGTTTTAATTGTTTTTACATTCTTTTGGGGTTTTAGTGTGTTTATGTATTTTAGGGTGTTCATAGTTTTTTAGATTTTTTAACATATATATGTCTTTAAAGGGACATTAGAGTTTCATGATCTTTTAGGGTTTTATGGGTTTTAGGGTTTCTATGATTTTTAAGGATTTATTGGTTTTAGGCGTTTTATAGTTGTTATTGTTTTTTAATTATTTTAGTATTTTTAAGGGGTTTTATTATTTTTATTTTTTAAGTTTTTTATATTGTTCTTCAAGGTTTTTAGGGTTTTTTATATTTTGTGTGTTTTTTAAGATTTTAATGTTTTAGTGTTTTTTGGATTGGGAGGGTTTGGGGTACGTTTATTTTATTGGGTTCTATGTGTTTCTTTTAGTTTTTGGGAGATTTTATGGTTTTTTAATGTTTTCTAAAATTTTATTAGTTTAAAGGGTTTTTTGAGTTTTAAGTGGGTTTTTAGGGTTTTATGGATTTTTTGGGATTTTACGATTTTTAGGGATTTTATGTTTCTTAGGGATTTTATGATTTTTTAAGGTTTTTAGAATTTTTATTATTCTAGGGGTTTTAAGTGTTTTTATGTTTTTACGGTTTTCTTTGGGATTTCCCAGGTTTTTAGGGGTTTTAGGGGTTTTACGCTTTTAGGTATTTTTAGAGATTTTAGGTTTTTTATGGTTTTTAGTAATCATGAGGTTTTTTTAGTTTTTTTATAATATATTTTGGTGTTTAGGTTTATTTGAGTTTTTTATGGTTTTTAAATTTTTACATAGTTTTAACCATTTTTAGGGGTTTAAAAGTTAATAAGAGTTTTTAGTGGTTTTTAGGGGTTTTATGGGTTTTTACGATGTTTAATGTTTTATGTGGTTTTTTGGTTTTCAAATTTCTTATTGGTTTTTAAGAATTAAAAGGGGTTTTAGTTTTTTTAGTTGGATTAAATGTTTTTAGGTTTTTATTTTTTTTATGGGATTTCAGTGCTTGAGGGTTTTTTATTTTTATTTTTTGTATTTTTTGATCTTTTATGATTTTTATGGGTTTTAAGGTTTTTTATAATTTTGAGTGGTTTTATGGTTTTTAGGTAAATTTTGGTCTTTTTGGTTTTTATGGGGTTTTTAGTTTTTTAGAGTTTTTATGGGTTTTAAGAGTTTTTAAATGTTTTTAACTGTTTAATGGTTTTTATAGTTTTTATTTGGTTTTAAATTACTTATTCAGTTTTAGGGTTTTTAGGATTTTTAGGGGGTTTTAAGGTTCTATCTGTTTTCATAGTTTTAGGGGTTTTATAGTTTTTATGGTCTTTAGCATTTTATGTTTTCGTTGGGATTTTAAGTTTCTTCATGTTTTTAATGTTTTCTTATAAAATTTTATAGTTTAATTGTTTTTTATGTTTTTATGATTTTTTGGGCTTTCTTAGGATTTTTATGCATTTTTGGGTTTTTAGGGATTTTGCAGGTTTTAAGGTTATTTAGGGTTTTTAGGGTATTTTGGGATTTTAGGGTTTTCAATGTTATTTTTGGGTTTTTAATGTTTTTGGAGTTTTTAATCATTTTTCGAGGATTATAATTTTTATTATAGTTTTTTGTGGGTTTATTGGGTTTTCAAAGTTGTTTATATTTTTAAATGATTTTAGGGGTTTATGGTTTAGTGATTTTTGGGTTTTTTGGGGTTTTGGGATTTTTTTGTTTTTAGAAATTTTTGGTTTTTTAGGGGTTTGAACTTTTTGGGGTTTATAAGATTTTCCTAGATTTTTTCAGAGTTTTTAGGGGTTTTCTACGTTTTTATGGAATTTTACATATTTATTAAAAATTTAAGGTTTTTTAGTATTTTTAGCGATTTTTAAGTTTTTAGGGGTTTTTGGTAATATGGTTTTTAGGTGTATTGGGTATTTTTTTATTTTTTTAGGTTTTAATGATTTTATAGATTTATAACATATTTAGGGGTTTAAATGGTATTTAAAGTCTTTCGTGGGTTTTTTTGGGGTTTTAATGGTTTTTAGTGTTTAAATTATTATAGTGATTTAATGTTATTTAGTGTTTTTAAGGATTTTTTCAAATTTATTAGGATTTTTATAATTTTTATGTGATTTTGGTATTTAATTATTTTTAGGTTTTTGCAGATTTATTAGGGGTTTTAGGTTTATTATGTTTTTAGTGATTTTTATGAATTTTTATGATTTTTATGGGTTTGGGGTTTATAGTGATTTTGAGTGTTTTAGGCATTTGAGGGTCGTTTGGGTTGTTATGGTTTTTTGTTATTCTGTTATATTTTAGGTTTTTTATGTTTTTTTATATTTTTGTAACATTTATTGGGATTTAAATTGTTTTTAATTTTTTCAGTGGAGTTTTAGGCTTTTAATGTGTTTTTAGGGTTTTTACAGTTTTTTTGGGGTTTTAGGGTTTTTGAATTTTTTAGGGTTTTTGAGTTTTTTATGTTTTTTGGGGGTTTAAGTGTTTTTAGGTTTTCAATGTTTTGTAGGATTTTTTTTGTTTTTTTTTTGTAATTAATTTTTTTATATTTTTAGGTGTTTTTATGATTTTATCATTTTTAGGGGTTTTAGGGATTTTATGGGTTGTAGTTTTCTTACGTTTTTATGGTTTTAATGCTTTTATTTTGGTTTTTCGGGGGGTTTTGCGTTTTTCTGTGTTTTATGGTTTTTATAGTTCTTAATGTTTCTTGAGTTTTATTGATTTTTGTGTTTTTAATGGTTTTTATTTATTTAAGGACTTTATGGGGTTTTATAACATTTATGGTTTTTTTTGTGTTTTTAGAGATTTTATGGTTTTTTGTGGTTTCATGCGTTTTAGAGGTTTTATTGTGATTATGGGTATATCAATGTTTTAGGGTTCTATGTACTTTTTATGATTTTTTATGATTTTTATTTTTCTTAGAATTTATAGATATTTTTATGGGTTTTAGGGGTTTTACGGATTTTTTTGGTATTTCTTTTTTTTGAGTTTCTATGTATTTTATGGTTTCTTAGGGTTTTTGGAATTTTAGTGGATTTTATGTTTTTTTAGAGTTTTTATTTTTTTTTGGGAGTTTTTGGGTTTTATGTTTTTTAAGGTCTTTAAGGTTTTTATGGTGTTTAGTTCCTTTTTTTGTTTTAGTGTTTTTAAATTTTTTAAGGGTTTTTATAGGATTATTTTTTTAGGTCATTAATATTTTCTTATGGGTTTTTAGGGTTTTTCACGAATTTTACATTTTTATGGACTTTAAGGTATTTTTAGTATTTTTATGGATTTTGAGGGTTTTATGCTTTTTATTCTTTTGATGGGTTTTTTGGGTTTTATGAGTATTTTGGGTTTTTAAGATTCCAAGGCTTTTTTAACGTTTTTATTAGTTAAAAGGATGATTATATTTTTCACTAGTTTTAGTGGTTTTATGTATTTTTAGGGTTTTTAATGGTTTTAGAGGATTATAAGGGTTTTAAGGGTTTTAGGGGTTTTGTAGTTTTTTATATTTTTTAGGGGTTATAGTGTTATGGGATTTTTTTATGGTTTCTAAGGGGTTTCTAAGGTTTTAGTGTATTTTTATTTTCTTATAGATTTACAGGGATATTTAGGATTTTTATTCGTTTTTGTGATTTTTAGGTTTTTTAGGTTTTTTAATGTTTTTTTGGGTGTTATTGGGTTTTTTTTTGAGTTTTTATAGTTTTAATAGTTTTTAGAGTTTTTTTATTATTGTAGTGGTTTAATGAGGTTTATTGAGTTTTCAAAAAAAATTATTGTTTTCCTTTTTTATGGTTTTAGGGGTTTTATGATTTTTACCTTTTTTGGGTCTTTATGGGTTTTTAGGTTTTTAGAATTTTTACATTTTTAGGGTTTTATGTGTTCTTAGGCTTTTAAGGTTTTCGTAGGGGTTTTTGGGATTTTTCATTTTTAGGGATTTTAGGGTTTTTTTATAAATGTTAATGTTTTTTAGATTTTTTATTAATTTTGATGTTTTTTAGGTTTTTTATGGTTTTTAGTGTTTTATGGATTTTTTCTTTTTAGTGTTTTTTCATTTTTAAGGGTTTTTTAGGTTTTTAAAGTTTTTAATGTTTTAAGGGTTAAAGGGTTTTTACAAATCTAGTGTATTTTTAGTGTTTTTATGGGTTTTATGGTTTTTAGGGGTTGTTATGGTCTTTAATGTTTTTAGAGTTTTTAGGTGTTTTTTGGGTTTTTAGCATTTTTTTGGTTTTTATGGGTTTTATGTCTTTTTTAGGTTTTTAAGGTTTTCCTAGAGGTTTTCATGGTCTTCAAGGTTTTAGTGTATTTTTTGGTTTTAGGGATTTTCATAGACTATTTATGATTTTCATAGATTTGGGGGTTTTTATGGTTTTTTGGTGTTTTAGGTTCTTTAGGGGTTTTTGGGGTTTTAAGGTTTTTTTGAGTTTTTTTATAATTTTGGGGATTAAAGGGTTTTTATAGTTTTTAGTTTTTTAGGTTTTTATGGGTTTTAGTGGGTTTTTGGGGGTTTTATGGTTTTTTGGGATTTTAGATTTTTTAGTGTTTATAGTTTTTTTAGGGGTTTTACCTATTTTTTGGGGTTTCAATGTTTTTTTTGTGTTTTTAGGTTTTTAAGGAAATTATAGGGGCTTTCAGGGTATTTTTGGATTTTTTATTTTTTTATATGTTTTTTTGGGGATTTTTACGATTTTTATTGTTATTTAGGGTTTTTAGGGTTTTTGGTGTCTTAGAGTTTTATATTTGTTTGTTTTTGTTTTTAATATTTTTCTTAGTTTTTTTAGGTTTTTAACAGTTTTTATAGTTTTTAAATCTTTTTTAGTGTTTTAAATGGAATTCAGATTTTTTGTAGGGGTTTTAGGGTTATGATGGCTTGATTGGGTTTTTATAAATTTTAGGTGTTTTATAGATTTTATGGTTTTGGGGGGTTTTATGGTTTTTAGTGTTTTTTAGGTTTATTTTGGGGATTAAGTGTTTGCAGGTTTTCTTAAGGATTGTAAGGGTTTCACAGGGTTTTTTACATTGTTAGGGATTTTTACAGCTTTTTGAAATTTTTTGGGTGTTTTGAAGGGTTTTGCAGGTCATAAGGTTTATAAGTTTTTATGGTTTATACGTTTTTTTGGTTTTGGGGGTTCTTTTTGAGTTTTTAGGATTTTTAGAGTTTTTAGTAGGCTTTAGGAGTTTTATGGGATTTTAGGGTCTTTTAATGGTTTTAGAGCTTTTAGGGTCATTGATTTTGGTCGGTTTTTTGGGATTTTTGGTTTTTAGGGGTAATAATTATTTTTAGGTATTTATGGTTTTATTTAGGGTTTTCAGGGTTCATATGGTTTTTATGTTTTCTGGTACTTTTAGGGATTTTTTATGATTTTGATGATTTTTAGTGTTCTTATGGATTTTGAGGATTTTTAGGGGTTTTTTTGTTTTTAGGGGTTTTAGAGGTTTTATTTTTTAGAGTATTTAATTGTTTTTTAATGTTTTCATCAGTGTTTTTAGGATTTTTAGGGGTTTTTACATATTTAGGATTTTTTGGGATTTTTAAATTTTTTATAGTGTTTAGGGGTTTAAGTCATTTTGAGGGTTTTGAGGATTTTTATGGTTTTTGGGTTGTAATGGTTTCTATGGGTTTTCAGATGTATTATGTTAGGTTAGAGTTTGTTAGAATTTCTTGGGGTTTAATGGAGTTTTAGAGATTTTAATGGTTTTATTGTTTTTATTGGGTTTTGCGGTTATTATGGGTTTTTGGGGTTTTATGGTTTATAGTGGATTTAGGTTCATTAGGTCTTTATAGAGCTTTTTTAAGATTTTAATGTTTCTATAATTTTTTGGGGAATTATGTGTTTTTATGTTATCATGTTTTTCTTTAGGTTTTAGAAGGTTTTTACAATTTAATGAATTTTTAGGGTATTTTTTAAAAAATTAGGGATTTCTAGGGGTTTTACGGTTTTAGTGTCATTTGGGGTTTTTGTGTTTTTTTCTATTTTTGAGGATTTTAAGTGTTTTGGTGTATTTATGTTTTTATTATGAGTTTAGAAGGTTTTTATAGTTTTTTAGGTTTTAGTTATTTTGGGGGATTTTTGGATTTTTATGGTTTTTGGGTTTTGTGGATTTTTAGAGGTTTTTGCGGGTTTTGGGGTTATTCGCTTTGTTTATGTTTTTAGGGATTTAATGTGTTTTTTTTTGTTTTAATGTTTTCTTTGGTTTTTTAATCTTTTAAGATATTGAGGAATTTTTTATAGTTTTTACAATTTTTGGGATTTTTGAGGGGTTTAGGGTTTTTTAGGGATTGTAGGGTTTTTATAGTTTATTGGGGTTTTAGGTTTTTTAGAGTTCAAGGTTTTTAATTATTTTAGGCTTTTCATCATTTTAAGCATTTTGAATCATTTTTAGTGTTTTTAGCTTTTTATGGTTTTTATGGGTATAAGGGGTTTTATGGTTTTTAGTGGTTTTATTGGTTCTTATGGGTTTTTAGGGATTTTAGGGCCTTTTTAGTATTTTTTATATTTTTTGTAGGTATTTAGTTTTTATGGGTTTTATGAATTTTTATGTTTCTAAGGTTTTCTTATGGTTTTTAATGGATTTTATAGTTGATTATATTTTTGGGTATTTTTAGGGATTTTTTTATATTTATTATTTTTAGGTTTTTGTGGATTTTGAGTGTTTTAGGACTTTTTAGGGGTTTTAGAGTTTTTAGGTTTTTAGGGATTTTAAGTGTTTTGAGAATTTGAAGGGTTTATAATTTTTTTATCATTTATATATATATATATATATTATCGATATTATGGTGGTTTAGGTATTTTATGGGTTTTTTTGTTTTTTGGGATGTTGAGGGGTTTTAGGGTTTCATGGTTTTATGGTTCTTTAGGGTTTTTATGTTTTTTAGTTTTTTTAAGTTTTTTTAGGTTTTTTTAATTTTATTTTTTTCGGATTTTCAGTTTTTGTGGGGGTTTTATAGTTTTTTAATGTTTTTTGGGATTTTAGGGGTTTTAAGGGTCTTTATTTTTTTTTTTGGGTTTTCCCATATTTAGAATTGTTTTAGCGGTTTTAATTGTTTTTAGGTTTTCAAGGTTTTTTTAGTGGTTTTCATGTTTTTATAGTTATTTTTTTTAGTATTTTTATATATTTTTAGTATTTTTAGGGTTTCTAGTCTTTTTAGGGATTCTGAGGGGTTTTAGGGCTTTCATTGTTTTTATGGGTATTAGTGTTTTTTGAGTTTTTAGGGTTTTTATTATTTTTTATATTTTTTTGATCTTATTAGCGGTTTACTGGGGATTTAGTGTTTCTAGTGATGTTTTAGGGTTATATGGGTTTTTATAATTTTTATTATTTTTAAGGGTTTTTATGATTTGTAGGGGTTTTAGCATCTTTTATGTGTTTTTAGGGTTTAAAACATTTTTTTAGGTTTTAGGAGATTTAATAGTTTTTAGTTTTTTAGGGCGTTTAATAGTTTTTAGTTTTTAATTATTTCATAGATTTTTTGTGGTTTTTAGTTTTTTTATGTTTTAGGGATTATTCAGGGTTATTTAGGAGTTTTATGAATTTTAGGATTCTTAGGGATTTTGAGGTTTTTAGGAATTTTTAGGGGTTTTTAGGTTTTTATTATTTTTATGTTTTTTAGAGTTTTTATGTGTTTTTTGGTTTTTATCATATAATTTTTCATTATTTTTATTTTTTTAGGTTTTAAGGAATATCTTGGGAATTTTTTAGGATTTTTATGGGTTTTGAGTGTTTTTTTTGGGATCTTGAGGGGTTTTAGGGTCTATATGTACATCTTGATTTTACAATTTTTTGACTTTTTTTCTCTTTTAGATATTTTCAATGTATTTAGGGGTTTGGAGGGTTTTTATAGTTTTTAGTGGTTTTTAGGGTTTTAATCGGTTCTTAGAGTTTTTATGTGTTTTAGGGAGTTTTCTGGTTTTTGGGGATTTTTGGGTTTTATGGTTTTAGTATTTTTAGGTTGTTAGTGATTTTTTTTGGTTTTTAAGGATTTATTAGGGTTTTATGTTTTTTTATTTATATATATTTTTAATGGTTTTATTGTTTTCAGGGATTTTAGGGAATTTTAAGGGGTATTAAATTTTTTAGGGAATGATGAATTTTTAATTTTTTAGGTATTTTTGAGTTTTTCATGGTTATTAAGATTTTTTATAGTTTTTTATATAAATTAGAGTTTTAATGAGGTTTCATAGTTTTTATTCTCTTTTATATTTTTAAGGGTTTTGGGGTTTTTTGGGTATTTAATGGTTTTAAGGGTTTTATATTTTTTAGGGTTTTTAGGCTTTTTAGAGTTTTTAGGTTTTTTAGTGGGTTAATTTATTTTATGGTTTTTATGGTTTTATAATCATTTTTTAGGGTTTTGGGGTTTTTAGATTTTGCGATTTTTATTGAATTTCTGGTTTTTATGTGGTTTTTCGGTTTTTTTTGTCAGGGTTCTTTGTTTTTTAGGGTTATATTAGATTTTTGTATTTTTTGTATTTTATTCAGTTTTTTAGGGTTTTATGTTTTTTATAGTTTTTTGATGTTTTATGGATTTATAAACATTTCAGTGGGTGTTAGGGTTTTTATGGATTTTTTGGGTTGTTTAAGGTTTTTGGGGATTTTTAGGGTATTTAAGGTATTTAGGGTATTTTAGGGGTTTTAGGGTTTTTTATATTTTTAGGAATTTTTAGGGATTATTTATCTTTTTATGGGTTTTTGGGTTTTCATGGGATTTTTTAGGGTTTTTTGGAGTTTTTTGGGATTTTTTCAGTTTTTTGTTTTTGGGGGGTTTTTCTGTTTTTATGGTTTTTTGAGGTTTTTTAGAGTTTCTAAAATTTTTGGGTGTTCAGTGATTTTTTAGAGTTTTTAATGGAGTTTTTGGGTTTTTATGGTATTCCATATTTTTCTATGTTTTTTATAGTTTTTTTTGGTTTTTAGAGTTTTTAAGGGTTTTTAGAGTTTTAGGGTTTTTAACCTTTTCTATGTTTTCACAGGATTCATGCGTTTTATATTTTTAAGGTTTTCATAGGGTTTTCATGGTTTTTAGAGTTTTTTTACATTTTTGGGATTTTTGAGGCTTTTTAATATTTTTTAGTGTTTTTAGGGATTTCGAGGGGTTTTAATTATTTTTACAGTTTGTAGATATTTTATGGTGGTTTTTTTGGGTTTTTCGGGGTTTAATATTTTTTTATTTTTTTATCATTTTTAGGGGTTTAAAGGGTTTTATATATTTTAGTGGTCTTAGGGTTTTTTTTGGGTTTTACGTTTTTTAAAATTTTTAGGGGTTTTATATTCCATAGGGTTTTAGGGGTTTATGGTTTTTAGTGTCTTTTATGTTTTTTAGTTGTATTGAGTGTTTTTAGGTTTTATGGTTTTATTTTTGTTTTTAATTATTTTTCATGGTTTTTATGTTTTTTGTCATTTTTAAGGATTTCATTTAATTTCATGATTTTTTGTGTTTTTATGGATTTTGAGGTTTTTAGGGATTTTAAGGATTATTCTTGTTTTACTGTTTTTAGGCTTTTAGGGTTTTCTTTGTGATTTAAGTGTTTTTAGAGTTTTTAAATACTTTTGGGGTTTAAAGGGTTTTTATAGTTTTTGTGTTTTTAGGGGTTTTATGAGTTTTATGGGTCTTAAATGATTTTAATGATTTTAATGATTTCTAGGGTTTTAGGGGTTTTTGTGTTTTAGGGACAGTTCGGTTTCTTTTGGTTTTTTGGGTTTCATATGTTTTAGGGGTATTATTTGTTTTTAGGATTTTACTATTTTCCAAGGGGGTTTCAAGGTTTTTTAATTTTTATGGATTTTTAAGCATTTTTTATAATTTTAATTGATTTTAGTGTTTTTAGGGATTTTAAGGGGTTTTAGAGTTTTTCTGGGTTTTGGGGTTTTTAGTGTTTTTAGTGTTTTAAGTGTTTTGAGGTTTTTTATGTTTTCTTAGGTTTTTTCATGGTTTTTAGGGTTATTAAAATTTTTTGGTATTTTTCTAGGATTTTTAGTATTTTATATGCTTTAGGGATTTTTGAGATTTTGAATTTTATTATTGTTTTTTAGAGTTTTCATAATTTTTATGTTCTTTGGGGGTTTTAGGGTTTTTTAGTATTTTTGGGGTTTATATTTTTTTATATTTTTTAACAAATTTAGTTATTTAAAGTGTTATTAGAGTTTTTAGATCTTTTAGGGTTTTATGGGTTTTAGGGTTTCAAAAAATTTTAAGGGTTTATTTGTTTTTAGGTGTTTTATGGTTTGTAGTGTATTAGGGTTTTTAATATTTTAATGGGTTTTATTAGTTTTATTTTTTTAGGTTTTCTGAATATTTTTTGAGGTTTTTTTCGGTTTTTTAGATTTTTTCTGTATTTTTAGATTTTAATGTTTTTATTATTTTTAGGGATTTGGAAGTTTTGGGGGGTTTTTTTGATCTTATTTCGTTCTATGTATTTTTTAGTTTTCTGGGAGAATTAATGGTTTTTAGTGTTTTTTAAAATGTTATGGGTTTAAAGGGTTTTTTGAGTTTTCAGTGGGTTTTTAGGGTTTTATGGATTTTTGGGGTATTTACGGTTTTTAAGGATTTTATGTTTCTTAGGGATTCTATGATTTTATATGGTTTTTAGAATTTTTATGTTTTTAGGGGGTTTTAATCATTTTTATGTTTTTAAGGTTTTCATTGGGATTTCTTGGGGTTTTAGGGGTTTTAGGGGTTTTACACTTTTAGGGATTTTTTGGGATTTAAGGTTTTTTATGGTTGTTAGCAATCTTGAGGGTTTTTTTAATTTTTTTATAAATTTTTTTGGTTTTAGTGTTTTTATTGAGATTTTTTTGGTTTTTAAATTTTTACATAGTTTTAACCATTTTTAGGGGTTTAAATAATAATAAGAGTTTTTAGTGGGTTTTTTGGGTTTTTAGGGGTTTTATTGTTTTTAGTGGTTTTACAGTTTTTAGTTTTTTATTTGTTTTAAGGAATTTAAAGGTTTTTTATCATTTTTTTTTGGTTTAAATGTTTTTATGTTTTTATTATTTTATTAGGGTTCTTATGTTTTTAAGTATTTTCTGATCTATTGGTATTTTTATGGGTTTTATGGTTTTTAATAATTTTTAGTGCTTTTAGGGTTTTAAGGTAGTTTTTTGGACTTTTTAGTTTTTATGGGTTTTGTAGTTTTTTTTAAAGTTTTTATGGTTTTTTAGAGTTTTTAAATGTTTTTAGTAGTTTAATGTGACTTATAGTTTTCATTTGGTTTTAAGGTATTTATGGGTTTGTAGAGTTTTTTAGGGTTTTTAGGGGATTTTATGGTTTTAGGTGTTTTCATGGTATTAGGGTTTTTATAGTTTTTACAATTTTCAGTATTTTATGGTTTCTTAGGGGATTTATGTTTTTTCATGTTTTTAGTGTTTCCTTAAGAATTTTTATGGTTTTATGGTTTGTTATGTTTTTGGGATTTTTAGGGCTTTCTTAGGATTTTTAGGGTTTTTAGGGTTTCTAGAGATTTTGTGGGTTTTAAGGATATTTAGGGTTTTATGGTATTTTTGGATTTTAGGGTTTTCTATGTTTTTTAGGTTTTTTAATGTTTTTGGAGTTGTTAATCATTTTTTGGGGTGGAATTTTTTTACAAGTTTTAGTGGGTTTATAGGGTTTTCATGGGTGTTTAGAGTTTTTACTGCTTTTAGGGGTTTATGATTTAGGGATTTTTTGGGTTTTTGGGGTTTTTCGGTTTTTTTGGGTTTTTAGAATTTTTTGGTTCTTAGGTGTTTTAACTTTTCAGGTTTGTAAGGGTTTCCTAGGTTTTTTAGGGATTTTAGGGGTTTTTACTTTTTTATGGATTTTTAGAGTTTTATTAAAAAATTTATGGTTTTTTAGAATTTATAGATATTTTTACGGTTTTAATGCTTTTTGGTTGAATGGTTTTTAGGTGTGCTGAGTGTTTTTTAATTTTTTAGTGTTTTAATATTTTTATTGTTTTATAACATATTTAGGGTTTTATGGGGTATTAAATGTCTTTAGTGGGTTTTTTGGGGTTTTAATGGTTTTTAGTGTTTAAATGTTTTTAGGGATTTAATGTTTTATAGGGATTTTAGTTTGTTTTCCGATTTATTAGGATTTTTAGAATTTTTATGCGATTTTGGAGATTTAATTATTTTTAGGTTTTTGAGGATTTATAATGGGTGTTAGGTTTTTTATGTTTTTAGGGATTTTTATGGATTTATATGGTTTTTATGGGTTTTGGTTTTATAGGGATTTTGAGTGTTTTTAAGCATTTTTGGGTCTTTAGGGTTGTTATGGATTTTTCGTAATCTATTATATTTATGGGTTTTAATTTTTTTATATTTTTTTTAACATTTTGGTGCTTTAAATTGTTTTTAATGTATTTAGTGGGGTTTTATGGTTTTAATGTGTTTTTAGGGTTTTTATGGTTTTCGAGGTTTTAGGGTTTTATTGTTTTTTACGGTTTTTGGGGTTTTTATGTTTTTAGGGGGTTTAGTGTTTTAGGTTTTCAATGTTTTGTTAGGGGTTTTTAAGGTTTTTTAGTTTTTTAATTATTTTTTTATATTTAGGTATTTTTAAGATTTTATCATTTTTATGGTTTTTATGGATTTTGTGGGTTTTAGTTTTCTTACATTTTTAGGGTTTTAAGGCATTTATTTGGAGTTTTAAGGGGATTTTTTTTTTGAGTTTTTCAGTGTTTTATGGGTTTTTAATGTTCTTAATGTTTCTTGTGTTTTATTGATTTTTTTGTGGTTTTTAGGTATTTTAAAGACTTTATGTGGTCTTATTACGTTTAAGGATTTATGGGTTTTTAGGATTTTTAGATATTTTTATGTCTTTTGGGGTTTTATTCATTTTAGGGGTTTTATTGTGATTAATGGAATATCAATGCTATAGGGTTCTATGCATTTTTATTGATTTTTTTTATTTTTATTGTTCTTAGCGTTTTTAGATATTTTTAGGGGCTTTAGGGGTTTTACAGATTGTTTTGGAATTTATGGTTATTTTGAGTTTCTATGAATTTTATGGTTTCTTAGGGTTTTTATAATTTTAGGATATTTTATGTTTTTTTATAATTTTTATTAGTTTTTTGGGGTTTTTTGGTTTTTTAAGGTGTTTAGGGTTTTTATGTGGTTTAGTTTCTTTTTTGGTTTTAGGGTTTTTAAAATTTTCAAGGGTTTTTAGAGGATTAAGTTTTTCCTGGTTTTTAATATTTTCTTATGGGGTTCTAGGGGGTTTTCATGATTTTTACATTTTTATGGAATTTATGATCTTTTTTCTAATTTTAATGGATTTTGAGTGTTTTTAGAGTTTTTATCCTTTTTATAGGTTTTATGGGTTTTTGGGTTTTTTTTTGAGTATTTAGGGTTTTTAATATTTTATGAGTCATTTTAACATTTTATTGTTTTAAAGTAGATTTGTAGCTTTTACTTGTATTAGGGGTTTTATGGATTTTTAGTGTTTTTTATTTTTTAGGGGATTTTAAGGTTTTTAAAGGTTTTAGGGGATTTATATTTTTTTATATTTTTTAGAGGTTATAGTGTTATTGGATTTTTTAATGTTTTATAAGGGGTTTTCAAGGATTTACTATTTTATTGTTTTTTATGTATTTATAGGTATATTTTGGATTTTTATGGGTTTTTGGGATTTTAGGGATTTTGAGGGTTTTTAACATTTTCTTGGAGTTTTATGGTTTTTTGAGTTTTTATAGTTTTAATGGTTTTTAGAGTTTTTTAGTGGTTTAATGGGTTTTATGGAGTTTTCAAAAAAAAAAATTATTGTTTATGTGTTTTTAGGGTTTTAGGGGTTTTATGATTTTTAAAATTTTTGGGTTTTATGGTTTTTAGGCTTTTTAGTGTTTTTACGTTTTTAGGGGTTGTATATGTTCTTAGGATTTTATGGTTTTCTTAAGGGTTTTCACGGGGTTTTGGTATTTTTTCATTTTTACGTATTTTTAGGGTTTATTATGAATTTTATGAATTTATTATGAATTTTTTGGGTTTTTAGGTTATTTAGGATTTTTGGTGTTTTATGGATTTTTGGTTTTTTGGTTTTTAGTATTTTTTATGTTTTAAGAGGTTTTTAAGTTTTTAGAGTTTTCAATGTTTTTAAGGGTTTAAAGGTTTTTACAATGCTTGTGTATTTTTAATGTTTTTATGGTTTTTATGGTTTTAAGGTTTTGAAGGGTTCTTATAGTTTTAATGTTTTTAGGGTTTTTAGGAATTTTGTGGGTTTTTAGCCTTTTTTATGTTTTAGGGGTTTTATGTGTTTTTAGGTTTTTATTTATTTCTTAGGGGGTTTCATAGTTTTTAGGGTTTTTGATGTTTTTATGGATTTTCACAGAGTATTTTGGATTTTGAGTGATTTGGTGGTTCTATGGGTTTTTGGGGTTTTATTATTTTAGGGGTTTTAAGGTTTTTTTAGTTATTTATTTTTTTTGGTTTTAAAGAGTTTTTATTATTTTTAGTTGTTTTAGGGTTTTTATGGATTTTTAATGGTTTTAAGCAGTTTTATGGTTTTTAGAGAATTTAGGGTTTTTTCGTGTTTTTAGTTTTTTTTGGGTTTTTATCATTTTTTGGGTTTTCAATTGTTTTTTGTGTTTCTAGGTTTTTAAAGACATTATAGGGATTTTCAGGGTCTTTTGGGTTTTTATTTTTTTAAAATTATTTTTGTTATATTTATGATTTTATTTTTATTTAGGGTTTTCACGGATTTTGGTTCTTAGTGTTTTATTTTTGGGTTTTTAGTGTTTTTCTGAGTTTTTTTAGGGTTTGAAGAGTTTTTATAGTTTTTTTTAACATTTTTAGGGGTTTAAATGGCTTTTAGATTTTTTATAGGGGTTTTAGGGTTTTGATGGGTTGATAGGGTTTTTATGGATTTTATGGGTTTTATAGATTTTATGGTTTTGGGGGGTTTTTTAGGGATTTTAGTGTTTTTAGGTTTATTATGGGGACCATGTATTTTGTAGGATATCTTAAGGATTGTTAGTGTTTCACAGGGGTTTTTACATTATTAGGGATTTTTACATCTTTTTTAGATTTTTTGTGGATTTTTAGGGGTTTTACGAGTTGGGAGGTTTATATGTTTTTATGGTTTATATGATTTTTTACGGTTTTAGGGTTTTTTTTGATTTTTTAGGATTTTTAGAGTTTTTAGTGGGATTTAGGGTTTTTATGGGTTTTTAGGGCGTTCTAATGGTTTTAAGAGCATTAAGGTCATTGATTTTTGTAGGGTTTTTGAGATTTTTTATTTTTAGGGGTTTTAAGTATTTTTAGTTTGTTATGGTTTTCCCTAGGGTTTTCATGGTTCTTAGAGCTTTTATATTTTAAGGGACTTTTAGGGATTTTTTAGGATTTTTATGGTTTTTAGTGTTTTTAGTGATTTTAAGGATTTTTAGGGGTTTTGTGTTTTTAGTGGTCTTAGAGTTTTTATTTTTTAGTGGATTTAAGTTTTTTATGGTTTTCATAGGGGTTTTTATGATTTTTAAGGGTTTTTACGTTTTTAGGATTTTTGGGATTTTTATATATTTTTATAGTTTTTAGGGTTTTTAGGCATTTTGAGAGTTTTAAGGGTTTTAATGGTTTTTTGGGTGGTAAGGGATTCTTAGAGTTTTTAGGGGTATTATGTTTTGTTAGAGTTTGTTAAAATTTCCAGGGGGTTTAATAGAGTTTTTTAGATTTTAGTGGTTTTTAATTTTTTTATTGGGTTTTATGGTTTTTATGGTTTTTTGGGGATTTATGGTTTATAGGGGTTTTAGAGTCATTAGGTCTTTATAGGGTTTTTTTAAGATTTTAATGTTTTTATGATTTTTAGGGGAGTTATGTGTTTTTTGGTTTTTATTTTTTTCTTTGGGTTTTACATGGTTTTTATGATTTTTTGGATTTTGAGGGGATTTTTAAAAATTTTAGGAATTTCTACGGTTTTTAGGGTTTTACGGTCATTAGGGGTTTTAGTATTTTTTTAAGGGTTTTAAATGTTTTGGGGTGTTTATGGTATTATAATGAGTTTACATGGTTTTTAGAGTTTTTTTTAAATTTATTTTGAGGGATTTGAGGATTTTTATGGTTTTGGGTTTTTTATGAATTTTTAGGGGGTTTCTAGGTTTTGGGGTTATTAGCTTTGTTTATGTTTTGAGGGATTTTAGGTGTTTTTTTAATGTTTTCTTTGGATTTTTTAATATTTTACGATATTGAGGAATTTTACTGTTTTTAGGGTTTTTAGGGATCTTGAGGGGTTTATGGTTTTTTTAGGGATTGTAGGGTTTTTTTTGGTTTTTTAGGGTTTTAGGTTTTTTTTAAGTTTTTATGTTTTTAATTATTTTAGGTTTTTCATCATTTTAACCAGTTTAAATCATTTTTAGTGTTTTTCTTTTTATGATTTTTATGGGTATTAGGGGTTTTATGGTTTTTAGTGGATTTATTGGTTCTTAGGGGTATTTTTAGGGAATTTAGGGTCTTTTTTTATTTTTTAAAAATATTTAGGTTTGTAGGGGTTTTATGTAATTTTATGTTTCTAAGGTTTTCTTAGGGTTTTTAATGGCTTTTATAATGGATTACATTTTTGGTATTTTTATGGTTTTTTTATTATTTTTAGGGTTTTATTGATTTTGAGTGTTTTAGGACATTTTAGGGTTTTTAGAGTTTTTAGGTTTTCAGGGTTTTTATGTGTTTTGAGGATTCTAAGGGTTTTCTATTTTTTTGTGTTTTTATATATATATTTTGTTTTCATAGATTTTTGGGAGTTATAGGAATTTTATGGTTTTAAGTGTTTTTTGGGATGTTGAGTGTTTTTATGGTTGTATGGTTTTATGGTTCTGTAGGGGTTTTCTAGTTTTTATGGTTTTTATGTTTTTTATGGGTTTAAGATGTTTTTAGGGTTTTTAGTGGTTTTAGGGGTTTTTTAGGTTTTTAGGTTTTTTTGGGGTTTTTTTCATTTTTTGGTGTTTTAGGATTTTTATGGTCTTTTAAGTGGGTTTTCAGGGAATTAATTATTTTTCAGGTTTTTAAAGGTTTTAAGTGTTTTATGTTTTCCAGGTTTTTCGGGGTTTGCAAGGTTTTTTGTGATTTTTATTATTTTTAGATTTTTAGGTTTTTTTGGGTTTTATAGTTTTTAATGGTGTTTTTTGGGATTTTAGGGGTTTTTAAGTTTTTTTAAGGTTTTTACCATTTTTCAGTTGTTTAATGGGTTTTAATTGGTTTTAGGTTTTTATTTTTTTTGTAGGTGTTTTCATGTTTTTAAGGTTATAATATTTTTGGGATTTTTATATATTTTTATTATTTTTATGGTTTTTATGGTCTTTATGGATTTTGAGAGGTTTTAGGGCTTTCATTGTTTTAATGGGAATTAATGGTTTGTGAGTTTTTTAGGATTTTTATTATTTTCAGAGTTTCTTTGATTTTTTATGGGTTTAAATGGATTTTAGTGTTTCTAGTGTCTTTTTAGGGATATATGTGTTTTTAGGATTTTTATTGTTTTTTATGGTTTTTATGATTTTTAAGGTTTTAGCATCTTTTATGGATTTAAGGGTTTTTAACATTTTTTAGGTTTTTAGGATATTTAATAGTTTTTAGGGTTTTTAGGGCATTTAATAGTTTTTAGTTTTTATGGTTTTCAATTATTTTTCCTGGTTTTTAGTCTTTTTATGTTTTAGTGATTTTCACCCTTATTTAGGAGTTTTATGATTTTTATGTTTCTTAAAGATTTTGAGGGGTTTTAAGGATTTTTAGGGGTTTTATGATTTTTATTGTTTTCATATTTATTTGAGTTTTTACGTGTTTTTTGGTCTTATGTTTTTCATAGATTTTTTATTATTTTTAGGGTTTTTAGGTTTTAAGAGATATCTTGGGATTTTTTAGGATTGTTATGGTTTTTGAGTGTTTTTAGGGATCTTCAGGGGTTTTAGGGTTTATATGTATTTATTTATTTTATGGTTTTTTTATTTTTACTGCTCTTTTAGATGTTTTTAATGTATTTAAGAGTTTGAAGGGTTGTTATCATTTTTAGTTTTTTAGGGTTTTAATGGGTTCTTAAGGTTTTTAGGGGTTATAGGGAGTTTTATGGAATTTACGGATTTTGGGGTTTTAGGGATTTAGTGTTTTTTGGTTGTTAGTGATTTTTGGGGGGTTTTCGGTTTTTAAGTATTTATTAGGGTTTTAGGGTTTTTTATTAATATTTTTTAAGGATTTTTGTGTTTTTACCGATTTTAGGGATTTTGAAGGGGTTTTGGATTTTTTTAGGGTTTGACGACTTTTTAAATTTTTAGTTATTTTTGAGTTTTTCAAGGTTATTAAGATTTAATATATAGTTTTTTTTAAATAAAATTAGTTTTTTAATGTGTTTTCATTGTTTTTTTGTGTTTTCAGTGGTTTTTTGGGTTTTTTGGGTATTTAATGGTTTAAAGGGTTTAATTGTTTTAGGGATTTTTGGTTTTGTGCGTTTTTTGGTTTTTTAGTGGGTTAAATGTTTTTAGGGTTTTTATGATTTTATAATCATGTTTATAGGGTTTTATGGGTTTTTAAATTTTGTGAATTTTAACGAATTTTAGGTTTTCTATGCGTTTATAAGGTTTTAGATTTTTTAAGGGTTTTATGTTTTTATATTTTTTTTGGTATTTTAATTTTTTGGTATTTTCAGGTTTTTATTCGGTTTTTTAGGTATTTTATGTTTTTTTATAGTTTTTTGATGTTTAATGGATTTATAAATATTTTAGTGGGTGTTAGATTTTTTATGGGTTTTTAGGGTGGTTTATGTTTTTTAGGGATTTTAGGGTATTTAGGGTATTTTAGAGGTTTTAGGGTTGTTTTCATTTTTATGTTATTTAGTGTTTTTTATGTTTTTAGGGATTTTTATGGATTATATTTCATTTTATGGTTTTTGTGGTTTTTTGGGAATTTTTAGGGTTTTGTATTTTTTTTGGTTTTTTTTGTTTTTTGGGTTTTACAGGGTTTTTTCGAATTTTTATTTTTTTGAGGGTTTTTAGAGTTTCTTAATGTTTTTCGGTATTTAATGAGTTTTTAGAGTTTTTAATGGGTTTTAGGGTTTTTATGGTATTCTATAATTTTAATTTTTTTTTGTGTTTTTAATGGGATTGTAGGATTTTTAGATATTTTATAGCGAGTGTTTAGGGGTTTTAGGGGTTTAATATTCTTTTAGTGTTTTTATCATTTTTAGAGGTTTAAAGGGTTTTAGATATTTTAGTTATTTCATGGTTTTTTGGGATTTAGGGTTTTTAAAAATTTTAGAATTTTTATATTCCTTTGGGTTTTATGGGGTTATGGGTTTTAGTGTTTTTAGGTTTTTAGTTGTTTTAAGTGTTTTTTGGTTTTCTGGTTTTCATATGGTTTTAATTATTTTTTATGTTTTTATGTTTTTTGGTATTTTTAGGGATTTATTTTAATTTCATGATTTTTTGGGTATTTATGGATTTTGAGGTTTTTACGGATTTTAGGGAATTTTCTTGTTTTATGGTTTTAAGGCTTTTAAGGGTTTTCTAGTTTTTTTGGGGATTTATGGTTGTTTAGAGTTTTCAAAGTATTTTGGGGTATAAAGGGTTTATATAGTTTTTTTAGTTTTAGTAGTTTTATGGGTTTTATGGGTTTTACAAGATTTTAAGGGTTTTAATGATTTCTAAGGTTTTTAGTGAGTTTAGTGTTTTTAAGGGAAATTTGTTTTTTTGGGTTTTTGCATTTCATATGTTTTACAGGAATTAGCTAGGTGTTTTAAGGTTTTTATGGTTTTCCAAGGGGGTTTCAATTTTTTCTATTTTTTATGGTTTTTTAAGGCTTTTTAAAATTTTAATTGATTATAGGGTTTTTAGGGATTTTAATAGGTTTTAGGGTTTTTTGGGGGTTTTGAGGTTTTGGTGTTTTTAGTGTTTTTATTTTTTTTATAAGTGTTAAGGGTTTTGAGGTTTTTATGTTTTCATAGGTTTTTTCTTGGTTATTAGGGTTATTAAAATTTTATGTATTTTTCTAGGCTCTTTAGTATTTTTATTGGCTTTAGGGATTTTTGGGATTTTGAGGGGTTTTAGTGTTTTGTAGAGTTTTCATAGTTTTTATGTTCATTGGGGGTTTTAGAGTTTTTTACGTTTTTAGGGGGTTCATAGTTTTTTAGATTTTTTAAAAAATATTGCGCTTTTAAGGGGCATTAGAGTTTTTAGTTCTTTTAGGGTTTTATGGATTTTAGGGTTTCTAAAATTTTTAAGGGTTTATAGGTTTTTTGGCATTTTATGGGTTTTAGTGTGCTTTAGGTTTTTTAGTATTTTTAAGTGATATTATTATTTTTATTTTTATAGGTTTTCTAATTGTTTTTCATGGTTTTTAGGGGTTTTTAGATTTTTTGGGTTATTTTAGATTTTAATGTTTTTTAGTGTTTTATTGGATTTGGGAGGGTTTGGGATTTTCTTGATTTTATTTGGTTTTATGTGTTTTTTTAATTATTGGGGGATTTTATGATTTTTTAGTGTTTTTTAAAATTTTATGGGTATAAAGAGTTTTTTTGATTTTTCATTTGGTTTTTAGGGTTTTATGGATTTTTGGGGTTTTTACGGTTTTTAAGGATTTTATGTTCATTGGGATTTTATGATTTTTTAATGTTTTTAGAATTTTTATGTTTTTAGAGGGGTTTAAATGTTTTTATGTTTTTTTTATTTGGTATTTCCTTGGTTTTTAGGGGTTTTAGGGGTTTTACACTTTTAGATATTTTTATGGATTTTAGGTTTTTATGGTTTTTTGCAATATTGAGGGTTTTTTAGGGTTTTTATAATTTTTTTAGTGTATATGTTTTTATCTAAATTTTTATGGTTTTTAATTTTTTACATAGTTTTAACTATTTTTATGGGTTTAAAGGATAATTAGAGTTTTTAGGGGTTTTAGGGTTTTTAGGGTTTTTAGGGTTTTTAATGTTTTTAATTGTTTTACGGTTTTTATTTTTTTGGTTTTTAGGAATTTATAGGTTTTTTAGCATTTTTTAGTTGTTTAAAATAATTTTAGGTTTTTGTTGTTTTATTTGGGTTTTTTAGGGTTTAAGGGGCATGTAAGATGCGAGGGTTGGGCTATTCCTGGCCCCACCAAATTTATTAGAAAGCAAAAAAAGAGACATAGCAGATAAGGGAGGGGAGGGGTCGAACGACCCACACCCAAAAACCCTTTACAACCCAAGACGAAAAAGACCCTAAAAAAGAAAAAAGAAAAAAGAGAAAACACACAAATCCAAGCAGCCACCACCAACATCCATCATTAACCAGCATCCAGTAGCTCACAGCTAACCACTGACCAGTATCCACGCTCACAAAATCCATCATCCAGCACCAAGCACCAACAACAACAATCACCTCCCCGTCAATCAGCCACCATCACCAAGAACCAGCAACTCGAACCCAACAACTCCCATTTGGACGCAACCAGTTAAACTAGCATCCATTTACTCCAAAACTAGCTTCTATCACCTCCTCCCAACATGATCCAAGGACAGCAAAAAAACCAACAGCGCTAAACCCTAGACAATCCATAGACATCGTCCACCACCAAGGTCTCCGATGTCCAGCATCACTTTTCGTACCATGCACACAGGCCGCAACAAACAACCTAAATTTCTCATCATCACACTCAAAAATAAGAATTAGCAGATTCGAAAAACCCAGAACCATCCTAGACAGAAGATCAAGGGGAAAGAAACTCCAGCACCCTCGACCAATCAAAAATAAACCAACCACATCACAGAAATCCACAAACTTATTGGAAAACATGTCACAGCAAAACATAGAAAGCCCTTCATCAGCGACATGAAACAGATCTGTGGGATCTGAAAAATGAAACTGCAACTTCTTCAAAAGATGGAGCCAAGCCGGTTTCAATCGCACCTCCTGCAACCTTTGAGCAGATCCGAAAGCCCCCATCATAGCCTCAAGTAGGAAATGCCAAAAACTTTCACATTGCCATAAAATCCACCAAGAGAAAGCCATTACCAGATCAATTCTGCAATTCCTTACCTCACCGTGACTCCACGCAAGCCTCCTAAAACTGAGTTACATAAGAAGCAGTAACGTCTCCAGAAAACCAGATCTCACCTCAACATCATGGATGGATTCTAGATCTGCCGAGGCTGAGTCAAAACACCGCCATTCCCAGCCAACACACCCGTTTTTAGACTCGCGTGAAAGGTATTGGTCCAGATCTACCACAGACGGACCAAAACGCCACCAGTCCAAACCGATTTTTCCCTTCCTCGACTCTCATGAAGATTATTTTGAAGACGTTCCAACCCACTGCCAGGCAAAGACGGCTCTGCCCAAGAACGAGCAGATCCATCCATCACCGCCAGTCCTCAAGCACAACACCAAATAAGACGACCGCTTCCCATCCGAAGCACGATCACGCCGGAAGAAGAGGTCGCTATGGGGAAGACCACGAGGGAATGAACATGGCGTCGGGAGAGAGAACCCAGGAGAGAGCGCCGCCATCTTTATTTCCTTAGGTTTTTTTAGGGTTTAAGGGTTTTTTATGTTTTTATGTATTTTTTGATCTTTTAGGATTTTTATGGGTTCGATCATTTTTAATAATTTTGAGTGGTTTTAGGGTTTTTACGTATTTTTTTGGTCTTTTGGGTTTTTATGGATTTTTTATTTTTTTACAGTTTTTAAGGTTTTTTTATATTTTTAAATTGTTTTTAGCAATTTAATGGGCCTTATAGTTTTTATTTAGTTTTATGGTTCTTAGGGGTTTTTATGGGTTTTTAGGGTTTTTTAGGATTTTTAGGGGTTTTATGGTTTTAGGTATTTTCATTGTTTTAGGGTTTTTATAGTTTTTATGGTTTTTAGCATTTTCCGGATTCTTAGGGATTTTAAGTTTTTTCATGTTTTTAATATTTTCATATAAATTTTTATGGTTTTATGGTTTTTTATGTTTATGGGATTTTTAGGGCTTTATTAGGATTTTATGGTTTTTAGGGTTTTTAGAGATTTTGTGGGTTTTAAGGTTATTTATGGTTTTTATGGAATTTTGGGATTTTAGGGTTTTCTATGTTTTTTAGGTTTTTTTATTAGAGTTTTTAATCATTTTTTGGGGTTTATAATTTTTTTACAGTTTTTAGTGGGTTTATAAGGTTTTCATGGTTGTTTAGAGTTTTTAATGCTTTTAGGGGTTTATGGTTTAGGTATTTTCGGGTATTTTTGTGTATTATCACTTTTTGGGTTTCAAAGGTTTTAACTATTTTGGGTTTGTAAGGTTTTCCAAGGTTTTTTCTGGGTTTTTATGGGTTTTTACATTTTTATGGATTTTTACTTATTAATTAAAATTGATATAGCTTTTTAAGAAATTTAGTGATTTTTACGGTTTTAGGGGTTTGTGGTTTTATGGATGTTAGGTGTATTGGGTATTTTTAAATTTTTAGGGATTTAATGTTTTTTATATTTTTATACCATATTTAGGGGTTTAAAGGGTATTTAATGTTTTAATGGGTTTTTGGGGGTTTTAATCATTTTTAGTTTTTAAATGTTTTTAGGTATTTAAAGTTATTTATGGGTTTTAGGGATTTTTCGGACTTATTAGGATTTTTAGCATTTTTATACGATTTTAGGGATTTCATTATTTTTAGTTTTTTGGGGATTTATTGAGGGTTTTAGGTTTTTTATGTTTTTAGTGATTCTTAGGGATTTTTTTGTTTTTTTGGGATTTGGGTTTGTAGGGATTTTGAGTGTTTTTAGGCATTTTAGGGTCTTTAGAGTTGTTATGCTTTTTTTGGTATTCTTTTATATTTTAGGGTTTTTATTTATTTATATATATTTTAAAAAAATTTGGGATTTAAATTGTTTTTGAGTTTTTTAGTGGGGTCTTAGGGTTTCAATGTGTTTTTAGGGGTTTTAAAGGTTTTTTGGAGTTTTAGGGTTTTAGGGTCTTTTAGCATTTTTGAGTTTTTTATGTTTTTATGGGATTTAAGTGTTTTTAGGTTTTCAATGTTTTGTTAGGTGTTTTAAGGCTTTTTTATTTTTTTTAGTTTTTTTTATTTTTATGTATTTTTAAGATTTTATCATTTTTAGGTTTTTAGGGATTTTGTGGGTTTTAGTTTTCTTTCATTTTTAGGGTTTTAAAGATTTTATTTGGGGTTTTAGGGGGTTTTTTTGAGTTTTTTCGTGTGTTATGGTTCTTTATAGTTCTTAATGTTTCTTGAGGTTTTATGGATTTTTATATTTTTAGTGGTTTTTAGGGATTTTAAGCACTTTATGGGTTTTTATAACTTTTAGGGTTTTATGGTTTTATGGTTTTATGGTTTTATAGATTTTATGGTTTTTGGATGTTTTATGCATTTTAGGGGTTTTATTGTGTTTAAGGGTATATCAATGTTTTAGGGTTCTATTCATTTTTATGGATTTTTTTATGATTTTTATTGTTCTTAGTGTTTTTAGATATTTTTAGGGTTTTTATGGATTTTTTTTGGTATTTCTGGTTTTTTGGAGTTTCTATGGATTTTTTGGTTTCTTTGGGATTTTGAAATTTTAGGGCATTTTATGTTTCTTAGATTTTTTATTAATTTTTTTGGTTTTTTTAGGTTTTTATGTTTTTAAGATGTTTAAGGTTTTTATGGTGTTTAGTGACTTTTTTGGTATTATGGTTTTTAAAATTTTTAAGGATTTTAGAGGATTATGGTTTTCTAGATTTTTATTATTTTATTATGGGTCTTTAATGGATTTCATGATTTTTACATTTTTTATGGTTTTTATGGTCTTTTTTAGTGTTTTTATGGATTTTGTGTGTTTTTAGGGTTTTTATCCTTTTTATGGGGTTTTTTTGGGTTTTTGGGTTTTTTAGTATTTTGGGTTTTTATGATTCTATGAGGTTTTTAAAATTATTATTGGTTTGAATGATTTTTAGAGTGGTTAATTATTTTAGTGGTTTTATGGATTTTTACGGTTTATTATGTTTTTAGGGGATTATATGGGTTTTAAGTATTTTAGGGGTTTTATAGTTTTTTAAATTTTCTTAGGGGATATAGTGTTATTGTATTTTTGTAATGTTTTCTAAGGGGTTATCTACATTTTAGTATTTTTTTTTTATTTTTTATGGATTTATAGGAATCATTAGGTTTCTTAGGGGTTTTTTGGATTTTTAGGGATTTTAAGGGGTTTTAATGTTTATTGTGGTGTTTTAGGGTTTTTTTGAGTTATTATAGTTTTAATGGTTTTTAGAGTTTTTTTATTACTTTTTTAGTGGTTTAATTGGTTTTATATAGTTTTCAAAAAGAAATTTATTATTTTAGTGTTTTATTGTTTTAGGGGTTTTATGATTTTTACGATTTTTTGGGTTTTTACGGTTTTTAGGGTTTTTTGCGTTTGTACGTTTTTAGGGATTTTATGTGTTCTTAGGTTTTTAAGGTTTTCTTAGAGGTTTTCATGGGGTTTTGAGGTTTTTCAATTTTAGGTATTTCTAGGGTTTTTTATAAATGTTATGGTTTTTAGGTTTTTTATTAATTTTGAGGGTTTTTAGGTTGTTTTTGGGTTTTTAGTGTTTCATAGAATTTTGGTTTTTATTTTTTTTCAGTTTTAAGGGGTTTTTAGGTTTTTAGAGTTTTTATTGTTTTTTAGGGTTTACGGGTTTTTATAATTCTTGTGTATTTTTAGTGTTTTTATGGGATTTATGTGTTTTAAAGGTTTTTAGGTGTTCTTATTGTTTTTAATGTTTTTAGGGTTTTTAGGGTTTTTAGTGTTTTTTTTGGTTTTTTGAAATTTTTAGATTTTTAGGGGTTTTATGTGTTTTTTAGGTTTTTAAGGTTTTACTAGGGTTTTTAGGGTTTTCATAGTTTTAGGGTTTTTTTTGTATTTTATAGATTTTACAGAGTATTTAGGATTTTTGAGGGATTTGAAGGTTTTTATGGTTTTTTGGGTTCTTAGGATTTTTATGGTTTTTTCGGTTTTAAGGTTGTTTTGGAGTTTTTTATATTTTTGGGGATTAAATATTTTTTATTGTTTTTAGTTTTTTTAGGTGTTTTAATGTTTTTAGTGGTTTTTAGGGTTTTTAGGAATTTTAGCGTTTTTAGTGTTTTCAGTTTTTTAGGGATTTTATCATTTTTTAGGGTCTTCAATGTTTTTTGGTTTCTAAATACATTATAGGGATTTTCAGGGATTATTAGGATTTTTTATGTTTTTTCATATTTTTTTGGTATTTTTACAATTTTATTATTATTTAGTGTTTTCAAGGTTTTTGGGTGTCTTAGAGTTTTATTTTTGGGTTTTGGGTTTTCTGTGTTTTTCTATGTTTGTTTAGGGTTTGAAGAGTTTTCATAGTTTTTTTTAACATTTTTAGGGTTTTAAATGGCTTTTCGATTTTTAAGAGGGGTTTTAGGGTTTTGATGGGATGATAGGGTCTTTATTGATTTTTGAGGTTTTATAGATTTTACGGTTTTAAGGGGTTTTTAGGGTTTTTTGTGTTTTTTAGGTTCATTATAAGGATTAAGTGTGTGCGGGTTTTCTTAAAGATTGTTAGGGTTTCACATGAGATTTTACATTGTTATGAATTTTTACAGATTTTTAGAATTTTTGGGGGGTGTTCGGGTTGGAAGGTTTATATTTTTTTATGTTTTATATGACTTTTTTTGGGTTTTAGAGTTTTTTTTGAGTTTTTGGAGTATTTGTAGTTTTTAGTGGGTTTTAGGGTGTTTATCAGTTTTTAGGGTCTTTTATTGTTTTTAAGAGCTTTTAGTGTCATTAATTTTTGTAGGGTTTTTGGGATTTTTGGTTTTTAGGGGTTTTAAGTACTTTTAGGTTTTTAAAGTTTTCTTTAATGTTTTCAGGGTTCTTAGGGTTTTTATGTTTTCAGGGACTTTTAGGGATTTTTTAGGATTTCAATGTTTTTTGGTTAATTTTTTGGTCTGAGTGTTTTTAGGGTTTTAGTGGTTTTGTGTTTTTTTTTTGTGTTTTATGGTTTTTTGAGTTATTTGGGGTTTTCAAGGTTTTTTTATTTTTTTTAATGTTTTATGGATTTAAATGGTTTCTTTAGTTTTTAGTTGTTTTTAGGGGTTTTATGTGGTTTTTGGATTTTATATGATTTTAGGGGGTTCTGTGGATTTTAGGGTTTTATGGTTTGTAGAATTTTTTAGGCTTTTAGGGTTTCAATTGTTTTTATATTTTTAATGTTTTCTTAATGCTTTTCATGGTTTTTAGTTTTTTTACATTTTTATGGACATTCAGGGATATTTTTTATGATTTTATGTGTTTTTATTATTTATTTTGGGTTTTTGGTTTTTGGTTTTTATTATTTTTTTATGATTTTAGTGGTTTTTATTATTTATTATGGGTTTTAATGGGTTTAATGGTTTCTAGAATTTCTTTAAATTTTTAGGGTTTTTATATGTTTTTTAGTATTTATATTTTTCAAAGGGGTTTTAGGGTTTTTATGCTTTTATATATTTTGGGATTTTTTTGTATTTTATGGTTTTTAAGGTATCTAGAGATTTTTCTATTTTTTAAGGTTTTGGGTGTTTTTTGTTTTTTGTTGTTGTTTTTTATGTTATTAGGGGTTTTTTAGTTTTTTGGGGATTTAAGGTTTTGTAGAGTGATTAATGATTTTAGGGGTTTAAAGGGTTTTCATATTTTTTAGTGTTTCTATGGGTTTTGAGGGGTTTTTTTTATGATTTTGGGTTATAATCATTTTATTACTTTTTAGGGGTGTTTGTGTATTTTAAGGTTTTTTCAGTTCTTATCATTTTTAAGTGTTTTAGGGATTTTAAATGTCTTTATGGTTTTTGTGTCCTTGTAGGGGTTTTTATAGTTTTTTATAATTTTTATGTTTGAGGTATTTTTATGTATTTTTATGTTTTTTATGTTTTAGGGGTTTTTGGGTTTTGTATATAATATAAAAAAATATAAGTTTTTAGTGTTGTAATGTTTTCTTTGGGTTTTAGAATTTTTTTTATTTTTTATGGTTGTTTGTTTTTTTATATTTTTAATTGTTTTATGGGTTTGAAGGGTTTTTAGAGTTTGTAGAAGTTTTATGTTGTTTTAGTAATTTTTAAATTTATCAGGGTTTTTAGTGTTTTTATGGTTTGGGGTATTTTAGGGTTTTTACCATTTTTATCATTTTTAGGGTTTTAGGTTTTTAAGGTTTTCTTAGGATTTTCTTTAGAGATTTAGGGTTTTTTTCATTTTTAGATATTTTTAGGGAATTTTTAGGATTTTAAATTTTTGAAGTGTATGAGGTATTTTGTGGGGATTTAGGTTTTTCAAGGTTACATGGTTTTTATTGTTTTTTTGGGGGGGATTAAGTTTATTTTCTATTTTTTAGTATTCTTAAGTGTATTTAGTGTTTTTAATGATTTTAGGGGTTTAAAGTGTTTTTAGGGTTTTTATCTGTTTTTTTTAAGGGGTTTTAGGGTTTATAAGGGATTTAGTATTTTTAATGGTTTTCAAGGGGTTTTTTTTGGATTTTTTATATATATTTAGTTTTTATGAGTTTTATGTATTTTGGGTTTTAAGGTTTTCATAGGGTTTTATTGTTTTATGGTATTAATGGTTATTTATGGATTTTAGTGTTTATTTATGTTTTTATGGTATTATATAGTTTTTTAATGTTTTTAGGGGTTTTAAGGTTTTTTATAATTTTTAGTTGTTTTTAGGGGTTTTATGTATTTCTATGTTTTTTTGGTTTTTTATGTTTTTTAGAGATTTAGTGTTTTTAGTGGTTTAAACATTTTTAGTCTTTTAGGGTTTCAACTATTTTTAGGTTTTTATGGTTTTCATTGGTATTTTTTGAGTTTTTAAGTGATTCCTCATTTTTAGTTATTTTTTGGAATTTTTTAGCATTTTAAGGGTTTTATGGTTTTAGGGAATTTTAGGAATTTTATCGTTTTTAATGGTTTTTAGTGATTTAATAGTATTTTTGTGGTTTTTGGTTTTTGGTTTTTTGGGGTTTTAATTTGTTTTTATACTTTTTACATTTTTTATTTGTTTAATGGGTCTTTAAAGTTTTTAGAAGTCTTTTAAGATTTTTATGGGGTTGTAAATATTTATGGATTTTAGGATATTTAGGGTTTTTCAGTGTTTATAGTGGGTCTAGTGTTTGAATTTTTTTTATTTGTTTGGCTTTTTTGTATTTTGATGTTTTACGGGTTTTTATGTTTTTTAGGGATTCTTATAGATTTATTAGGTTTTTAAGGTTTTTTATTGGTTTTATGGATTTTGTTGGTTTTTAGGGTTTTTATGGTTTTAATAGTGTTTTTGGTTTTCAGTTTTTTTGTGTTTTTAGGGGTTTAAGGGATTTTTTTGACTTTTTTGTGTTTTTCACTATTTTTAGTGTTTTTTATTTTTTTAGGGGTTTAATGGGTTTTCATTTTTTGTTGTAATTTATTGATTTAATGGGTTTTTAGTGTTTTTTATTGTTTTTTTGGTTTTTAGGGTTTTTGGGGTTTTTAAGGGGTTTTTAGGGTTTTTAGCCATTTTCTTTTTTAAATAGATTTAGGAGTTTTCATGATTCAATTTTTTCTTAGAGGTTTTCCTAATTTTTATAGGGTTTTTTCACATTTTTATATATTTTTATAGATTTTTGGGATTATTATTATTTTTTAGTGTTTTTATGTTTTTTAGGGGTTTCAGGGGTTTGGGGTTTTTTGGTTTTTTTGGTTTTTTTTGCATTCTTATGTTTTTTGAGTTTTATAAGGTTTTATTATTTTTTATTTTTTTTAATAATTTTATTGGTTTAAATAGTTATTAAATTTTTTAGTTCTTTTATGGGTCTTTTGGGGTATTATGGTTTTTTTATTGTTTTTAGGGGTTTTGGGGTTTTGGGGTTTTTAGGGTTTTAGGGATGTTTTGGTGTTTTATCATTTTTAGCGTTTATGTGTTTTAGGGGTTTTATGTGTTTTTATGATTTTAAGGTTTTATTAGGGGTTTTAATGGGTGTTTACATTATTAAGGATTTTTAGGGCTTTTTTAGTATTTATCAGTATTTAGAATTCTTTAGAATATTGAGAGGTTTTTGGGTTTTTTATGGGTTTTGGGGGTTTTTATTATTTTTTAGGTTTTTATGGTTTTTAGGGGTTTTATACCAAGAAGGCTCGATCATGGGCATAAGACCCATGACCCCAAAATTTATTCAAAGAAAAATAAAAGTTGCAACAAACAAAAAGGGGGAAAAGCTACAGTCCAACAGACCACGCCAACAAGAACAAACAGATCAAATAGAAGATCACCTTTTTCGAGGACGACCTCGACCCCTAGATCCCCCCCAACTGGCCGGGAGGCGACCACGCCCACTCTGCTATCCAGCTTCCATTGCCATAGTCAGTTCCTCAGTATTTTCTATAGGGGAAGCTTCCCCATGCAGGCCAACATCAGTGCAAGTGTCTTCCTTGTGATCCGCAGCAGCATGATACTCTTCATGCACCGACCGAACCTCCTGTGTATCCTGGACTACCTGCATCTTAGAAGAAGAGCAAGCAGTATTATAAGGAGTGGATTCCACTACTACTGGGATCTCCATCCCCTTATCAGCAGTAGGTATCAAAGTGCTATCTCAATTATTGCGACATCATTCCTTCTTAAGCCCTTTCAAATTAATCATATCAAACTCCGGAGTATTAATCGACTCCAAAATAGAAAAGAAATTAAATACTGGCTTTGGAGATTTCGGCTCAGCACTCAAAGTATCCGTTGGAGCAGCCTCCATATCAGCAACATGCAGAGTTGAACTCTCCAGAATATGCTCTGTCCCAATATCAGCATCACCCTTCAATAATAAATCATAATGGTTAACCTACTGGTCTACATCCTCTCCTACAGTACCACTATCCACCATCACAGCACCATCCAGCCACGCTCCCACATTAGTTACCTGGGCTGGATCAGCCCTCAACTTCTTCGACGTCACCAATTGAAACCCATCTTCATCAAAGATCTTCATCTTACCCTTCATACAAGCCGAAGCCACTGCAGCACGATCAAACTCAGCATTGACATCATCCTGAACAACAACCTCATGCTCTGATTGGACCCCTTCATCTTCCTCAACAGGAATATGTTCACCCTGCTGGGCATCAACCGCAGCCTCCTGCTGAACTTCAGCAACCATTGTAGCAGCATCTGTATGCACTAGATGACACCCTTCCTCCTCTTTAGAAATATCAGACCATGACCTGCAAGCATCACCCCTGGTAATTCCAACAACAGATGGTTCCAATTCCTTATCCACTGGTCGGTCATCAGCAGCAGCTGGCTGTCCAACAGACTACTTACCCAAACCAAACTGGACAGCCTCAGCAAATGAGGCAGGGCCTACCTTTGGAGGCTCCTTTACTCTAGAAACCAACATAGAACCAGCCTGCACCGCCGAGATCGTTTTGCACTGCTCAGAGGCATGACCCACCGACTTACAAAGTGTACACTTCAAATTCCTACGACATTGCATAGAAGTATGACCAATACAAAGACACGATTTACAAAAAATAGGCAACCACTCATATTGAACAGCATGTTCCAGCTTAAACTCCCCAGCAACAAGGAAAACATTGTCAATCAGGACCTGCGCTAAATCAATTTCTACCAAGACCCTAGAAAAATGGCCAAATCTAGGGTGTTCAGTCTCCTTATCCACCTTAATTGGACTCCCAATGGCTGAGGCAACTTCCCATAAGACTGAAGGATGCCAAAAAAACCAGTTTAAACCCCTAATGCGTACCCATGTTTGAGTGGAAGAGTTCTTAGTGGCAAGGGGATGCGATAAAGGATCCCACTACTGTACCATTATATACCCAGGCTTCAAAGAAACAGGTCCAATGCTCCATGATATATTCAGCAATTCCTTCGAAGGAAAAACGACATGAAACATACCTCTTCCGATGGAAATCAGACGCCAATCCGAGAACCCCCAGCTTCTGGCCAAGCAATTGCGCACTTCATCAACCCTCACAGGAGCTTCGCTATGAGTTCTCGATAATCTAGCGAGCAGTGAGAACCTACATTCCTCAAGGCGATCCTCTAGAACTTTCGGATTAGCTTCAACAAAAGCAATTGAACCATTCTTGGTGATCCTCTTATTTAGAGAGGCTGAATCACATAGGGATTCAGAGAAAAACCTATTTCGGGAAGCCAAGCTATCATTCTTCCGCCTAGGGTTTAGCAGACAATCCTTCGCCGCCAAATCAATAGCATCACCCGAAGCGACCACCTTCGAGGGAGGAACAAAGACATCCTTAGGATCAAATTTCTATTGTTTTCTTAGGGGTTTTCACAGTTTTCAGGGGTTTGTATAATTTTAGGGATTTTTATGGATTTTTTATATTTTTTGTGATTTTTTGGGATTTTAAGGGGTTTAAAGATTTTTTATAGGGCCTTTTTAGTTTTTTTTGATTTTTACAGGTCTAGGGGTTTTTTGACTTTTTTTAGGGTTTTATGGGTTTGTGATTTTTATTATGATTTTTAGGGGTTTAATGATTTTTTAGTGTTTTTAGTGGCTTTTGCTGTTTTTTTGGGTTTTTTTTTTGATATTTTACTATTTAAGGGGTTTTATGTTTTTTAAGGTTTTAGGGGGATTATTGAACTTTTTGGGGTTAATTTTTTTAGGTTTTTTGGAGGTTTTATATATTTTTAGGTTTTTAATGTTTTCTTGTTGGTTTTTATGGTTTTTATGGTTTTTAATTTTTAGATATTTAGGGAATTTTTTGGATTTTTAAGGGTTTTTAGAGATTTTGAGGGTTTTAGGGTTTGTTTATGTTTTTAAGTTTTTTATGGTTTTTTATAGTATTTAATATTACTAGTTATTTGTTGGTTTTTTGAATTTCTAGTGGATTTTTGGGTTTTCTCTGGTGTTTTTGGTTTTTTTAAGGATTTTAGAGATATTATGCTTTTTGGGATTTTTTAGGGTTATTTTCATTTTTATGTTTTTAGGTTTTAATTGTTTTTAGGTTTTTTATGTTTTTCTTATGGGATTTCTGGGTTTCTGGGTTTTTTATGTTTATGGATTTTTGGGACCTTTAGTATTTTAATGGTTTTTAGGTTTTGGGGTGATTTGGGGGGTTTTTTGGGGTTTTTTGGGTTTTAGGATTTTTTATGATTTTAATGGTATTTTAGAGTTTCTAAATGTTTTTTGGGGTTTAAATGTGTTTTAAGTTATATTGGGTATTTAGGGGTTTTATGGGTTTTAGTGTTTTTATGGTCTTTACGGGTTTTATGTTTCTTAGGGTTCTTAGGGTTTTAGGGTTTTAGGGTTTTTAGTATTATTAGGTTTTTAGGGCTTTCTCGTGTTTTTAGGTTTTAAGGTTTCTATTAGGTATTTCCATGTTTATTTGGTTTTTTAAATTTTGGGGGATTTTTTATGGAATATTTAGGATCTGTATGGTGTTTTGGGGTTTCTTATATTTTTGGGTTTTGTGGGTTATTATGTTTTTTAGGTTTTTTGGGGTTTTTTGGGGTTTTATTGGGGGGTTTTAGTGTGTTTTTTGAGTTTTTTTAGTTTTTAAGGTTTTTAATGGTTTTTAATTTTATTTATTTTAACGGGTTTTAGTGTTTTTAGATATTTTTTGGGGGGTTTTGAGTTTTTAGGATTTTTAATTGTTTTAAGGGTTTTATGGTTTTAAGGGTTCATAGGATTTTATGGTTTTAGGGTCGTTTTTATGGTATTTATGTTTTTTATGGTTTTTTGGTTTTCTTCGAGTTTTTTTATGGTTTTAGGTGTTTTTACATTTTTAGGGATTTTGATGGATGTTTTAGGATTTCTATGGGGTTTTATATTATTTATGGATTTTGATCATTTGAGGGGTTTTTTTGGTTTTTTTGGTTTTTAGGGGTTTTTTTGTATTTATGGAATTTGGTTTTTTAGAGTTTTTTGTATTTTTGGAGTTTAAAGGGGTTTTATAGTTTTTAGTTAGTTTTAGGGTTTTTATTGGTTTTTAGGGGTTTTATGGTTATAGGGGTTCTTTTCTGTTTTTCATGTTTTTAGCATTTTCAAATTTTTTTAGTTTTAGGGTTTCTGGATTTTAGGATTTTTTTAGTTTTTTAGGGTTTTTATCATTTTTTATATTTTTATGGGATTTATATGATTTTATGTTTTTAATGTTTTCTTATGATTTTTATGGTTTTTATGTTTTTTCACATATTTGGTTATTTATTGATTTTTCTATATTTTTTTGGCCATTTAAGGATTTTATAGATTTTGAGGGCTTTTAGGGGGTTTTATGGTTTTATGGTTTTTATGGGTTTTTTGGGGTTTTAGGATTTGTTTGGGATTTTTTTAGTGGCATTTGTGGTCTTTAGAGTCTTTTAAATCATTTTTATGGGTATAAATGGTTTTTATAATTTGTAATTGTTTTGGGGGGTTTTATGGTTTCGAGGGGGTTTAAGGGTTTTAAGGGTTTTATGATTTTTTATGTTCTATAGTTTTTTATGTTTTTAAGGGTTTTATTTTTTTATAAGTAATTATTGTTTTCATATAAGTTTGAAAGGTGTTTTAGGGTCTTAATTTTTTTTAGAATATTTATAGCTTTTTGGGATTTTATGAGTTTTTTGTTTGTTTAGGGAATTTGAGGGTTTAAGGGTTTTTAGGGTTTTTTTATTTTTATGAGGTTTTTCAAATTTTTTAGGTTTTTCTTTTTAAATTTAGAGTTTTTAGAAAAATTTAGGGGTTTATAAGGTTTATAGTGGTTTACATGTTTTTAGGATTTTTATGAGGTTTTAGGGGATTTGATGGTGTTTTGGTGTTTTTATAGTTTTTTGGGGGTTTAGGGGTTTTATGGTTTTTAGGTTATTAAAATTTTTACGTTTTTGAGGGGTTTTACTTTTTTTTATATTTTTATTCTTTTCTTAGGGTTTTTAGAGTTTTTTACATTTTTAAAGAGTTTTTTGGGGGTTTTTAGGATTTTTAATGTTTTGGTTTTAAAGGATTTTGATGAATTTTCTGATTTTTAGGGATTTTTTGGTTTTTTGGTTTTATAATGTTTGTGATTTTTTAGGGTTTTTTACATTTTTTGAAATTTTATAACATATTTAGAGGTTTAAATTATTTTATATTTTTCTGTGGGTTTTTGGGTTTTTATGGGTTTTCATAGTTTTTAATGTTCTTAGGGGTTCTTGTGGTTTTAGGGTTTCTATAGTGTTTTAGGGTATGTAGCATTTGATAGGTTTTTCGGACATTGAGTTTTTTTTAATTGATATATATCTTATTAGGTACTTTAAATATTTTTATGTTTTTTGGAATTTTTAGGGATTTTATTTTTATTTTAATGGTTTCAACGTGTTTTGATGTTTTTAGGGTTTTTAGGGTTTTTATGGTTTTTGGGTTTTAATTTTATTTTGGATTTTTAGGGGGATTTTTGGGTTTTTTATTATTTTAATTAGTTTTTTTTGATTTAAATATTTTATTTGTTTTTAAATAGGTTTTAGGGTTTTATTGGTTTTTATGGTTATATGGGTTTTTAGGGAATTTTTAAGGTTTTAGGGTTTTTATGGGTTTTAAGTTTTTAGGTATTTTAAAGGAATTTTGTGATTTTTATTTTTTAAATGTTTTATTAGGATTTATTAGGACATTTTGAGTTTCTTATTTTTGTATGTATTTTTGAAGTTATTTTTATTTTTAAATTTTTTTGGGTTTCTAGTTATTTTGAGAGGTTTTAGGGTTTTTTGGGGGGTTTTATTTTTCGGTGGGTTTTATTTTTTGGGCGGGGGGGGGTAGTGGTTTTTTTGATTGTTTTAGGGTTTTTACTATTTTTATTGTTTTTAATGTTCTTAGTGGTTTAAAGGGTTTTTATAATATTTGTGGTATTTTAGGGTTTTTTATGTTTTAGGCAGTTTTTAATGTTTTTATGGTTTTTATGGTTTTTATGGGTTTTAAGGTTTTTAGTTTCTTTTATGTTTTTTAGCATTATCCATATATTTTAGTGGTTTCATTTATTTTAGGTCTTGAAGGGTTTTTAGGGGGTTTTCAATTTTTTAAGGTTTTTAAATGTTTAGGTATTTATATGGGTTATTTGGATTTTTAGAGTTTTTTGTGGTTTTAGGGATTTTGAAGGTTTTTAGGATTTTTTTTCTATTTTTATGGTTTTTATGGTTTTTTGGGTTTTGGCAGTGTTTTTATGGTCTATTCAAATATATTATTTCTGTTAGGGGATTATAGGTTTGTAGAGATTTTTTCTTTTTAAGGTTTTCTTTTTTCTGGTTTTTAAGGATTATAAGAGTTTTGTGGGTTTTTTATTGTTTTTAGGGTTTTTAGGTTCTTTCGGATTTAATTGTTTTTACGTTTTTAAGATTTTTTAGCGGTCATTTTGGGTTTTTATGGATTTTTAATTTTTTTTGATTTTTCGGGTTTTTTTATTTTTATTGGTTTTTAGGGTTTAAGGGATTTTGAGGGTTTTTAGGGTGTTCGTGGGTTTTTTTGGGTTGTATGTATTTTTTGATTTTTTAGTCATTTTTATGATTTTTTGTGTATTTTAATTTTGTATGTCTAAATGGGGTTTTAGAGTTTTTTTTGGGTTTTGAGGGATTTAAGGGGCTTTATGGTCTTTAATGAATTTATGGAGTTTTATAGTTGTTATGGTTTTTATGGTATTTTAGAGTTTTTTCTGTTTTTAGAATTTTTAGGTTTTTTTGGGTATTAAGTGTTTTTAGGTTTTGAATGTTTACCTAGTGTTTTTCATGGTTCTTAAGTTTTTTTTATATTTATAGATATTTTGAAGAATATTTTAGTATTTTTATGGATTTTATTTTTTTAAGGATTTTTAGGGATTTAGGGTTTTTTAGTTTTTTTGAGGTCTTAGGTTTTTGGGGTTTTTCGAGTGTTTTTTGAGTTTTTTAGTGTTTTAAAGGGATTTTAGGGTTTTTGAACATTTTTTAACGGAATAAAGGGATTTATATTTTATAGGGGGTTTTTATGTTTTTAAGGGTTTTAGGGTTTTTTAGTTTTTAGGATTTTAGGGATTTTAGGGTTTTTATGGTTTTTAGCATTTTTGGGTTGTTTATTTCAGGTTTTAACTATTTTTAGGGTTTTTGGTTTTCGTGAAGTTTTTCATTGGTTTTATGGATTATTACATTTTAGGTTTTTTTATAGTTTTTTTTATTTTTGTGGGGTTTTATGGTTTTTCTAGAATTTTGGAATTTTTTACTATTTTTAAGGGTTTTATTGTTTTCTTGGAATTTTAGGGGTTTTTAAAGTATTAATTTTTTTTAGTTTCTAAACATTTTTGGGGTTTTAATGGTTTTTGAGTTTATAGTGGGTTTTTGCATTTTTGGGGGTTTTAGGGGTTTTATGATTTTTAGAGATTTTAGTGTTTTTAGCATTTTAGTATTTTTAATGTTTTTTGGATTTTATGTTTTTTTGGTGATTTTGGTTTTCTTAGAGGTTTTTTGTTTTTTGGGTTTGTTAAATTTTTTGGGATCTCAATTTAATTTTAGGATTTTTATTGTTTTATCATTTTTGGAAATTTATGGGTTTCTTTGGTTTTTAAGGGTTTTAGGGTTTTTTTGGTTTTTTTGGGGTTTAAGGATTTTTTGTGTTTTTTAGAATTTAAAATATCTTTAGACTTTAATACATTTTTAGGGGTTTTAAGGGAGTTTATAGTTATTTGTGTGTCTATAGGGTAGTTGTTACTTATGTTTTTTAATGTCTTTTGGGTTATTTTGGTTTTTTAGGTTTTTAAATGATTTTTAGAGTATTAGAGTTTATTATATTTTTTAGTGCTTTGAGTGTTTTATGGTTTTTAGTGTTTTTATGGTTTTTTGGTTTCTTAGTTTTTTTGTGTTTTTAGTGGTTTATGATTTTTTTTAATTTTTTAAAGTTTTTAGGCCGTTTAATGGTTCCTTGAGTTTTTAGTGGGATTTTAGGGTTTTTATGGGTATTTAGGTTTTTTCTAACGTTTTATGGGGTTTATGGATTTTAGTGTATTTAGTGTATTTTTGTTTTTAGTGTTTTTTGGTTTTTCGGGATTTTAATTGTTTTTATATTTTAATGTATAATTATGGATTTTTTGGGTTTTAGGGGTTTTAAATTATCTATGGATTTTATAGGCTTTCAGAGGATTATTATGGGTTTTAGAGATTTTATGGATTTTACATTTTTTTTTGTTTTTTAGGGTTTTCAATATTTTTATTGTTTTTTTATTTAGGATTTTTTATTTGATTTTTTATTTTTTTGGGTTTTTTCAGTTTTGAATTTATTATGGTGTTAGTGGATAGTTAGTGTTTTTAGTGGGATTTTAGAGTTTTTAGGTGTTTTGTGGATTATACAGTTTTTTTTGGGTTTTATGGTTTTAGATGGTTTTAGGGTATTTTTTGGGGTTTTTAGGGTTTTTATAACTCTTTTTGTTTTTAGGGGTTTTATGTACTTTTAGGTATTAATTGGGGTTTTTAGAGTTTTTAGGGTTTTTTACATAATAAGGATTTTTTGTTTATTTATGATTTTTATGTGATTTGATGTTTTTAGGGATTTTTTTGGTATTAGGGTTCTTTACAATTTTTTGGAGTTTTTATGGTTTTCATCATTTTTATGTTTTTAGGGTTTTTATGTGTTTTCAGGTTTTTATGGTTTTCTTAAGGGTTTTCAGCTTTTATGGTTTTTTATGAGTTTAGGTATTTTTATGATTATTGTGGTTTTAAGGGTTTTTAGGGATTTTGAGGGCTTTAGGGTTTTTTAGGGTTTATGTTTATTGTGGAGTATTTGGGTTTTTTTGTGTTCTTTATGGTTTGTAAGGTTCTTTTTGAGTTTTTATCATTTTTTATGGGTTTAATGGATTTTTAATGTTTTATTTGGATATTAGGGTTTTTATGTGTTTTATAGTTTTGAGATTTTTTTTGTTTTTTAGAGTTTTTGGGGTTTTGGAGTTTTTAACGGTTTTGATATTTTTTTATGTTTTTGGGATTTTATGTTTTTTTAGCTTTCTATGGTTTTCTTATTGGTTTTCAAGGATTTTAGGATTTTTTATGTTTTCAGATATTTGTAGTATTTTTAAGGATTTTTTAAGGTTTTTATGGATTTAAAGGGTTTTTAGTGTTTTTTTAGTTTCTTATGGATTTTTTTGGTTTTTTAGTTTTTTAGTTTAATAGGTTTTTTTCTATTTTTTATTTTCCAATTATTTTTTGGGGTTTGAGTGGTTTTTAGGGGTTTTAGTGGTTTTTATGGTTTTTAGGGGGTTTTAGAGTTTATTAAGAATATAAAGGTTTTATTATTTTTAGGATATTTGGGGTTTTTAGGGTTTAAGAATTTTGGGGTTATTTGGGGTTTGTGTGTATTTATGATTTGTTTTATTCTTCAGGGTTTTTAGGGTTTTGAGGCAGTTTTAGAGAATTTTGAGTTTTATATGATTATTTATTGGTTTTTGGGGTTTTTGGACATTGGAGTGTTTTAGGATTTTTTATGGGTTATATATTTATATGTTCTTTTGTTCTTTAGTTTTAATGGTGTTTTTTTATGGTTTTTATATTTTTTAGTGGTTTTTAGATTTTTTTTTTATTTGTTTTTATGATTTTTAAAGGTTTTTAAGGGTTGTTATGGTTTTGAGGGGTATTGAGCTTTTTAGGAGTTTTATTATTTCAATTTTTTTTTGGAATTTAAGTGTTTTTAGATTTTTAATGTTTTCATAGGATTTTTTAGGGCTTTAGGTTTTTTTACATTTTTGTGGGGTTTGAAGGATTTTTTATGTTTTTAAGGGTTTTAGGAATTTTGTGGGTTTTGGTGGTTTTACGTGTTAAATGGGTTTTATGGGTTTTTATAGTATTTTACAGTTTTTAGGTATTTTATGGTTTTTTAGTTTATTTATCTTTTTATATGTTTTAAGAGTTTTTAGATTTTTTAATGGGTTTTATGATTTAAATTTTTTATGGTTTTTAGGGGATTTATCATTTTTTGAGATCTATTGTTTTTTATATATTTTACTATTTTTAGTTTTTTAGGGTGTTATGTTTTTTTCATATTTTTATGGTTTTCATAGCAGTTTCATGCGGTTTTATGGTTTTTTACATATTTTTGGATATTTATAGCTTCTTATGATTTTACGGTCCTTAAGGATTTAGAGGGTTTTATGTTTCTTTTGGGATTTTAGGGTTTTAAAAAAAGTAGGGGTTTTAATTGTTTTAATATATTTATTACAATTTTATGGTTTTAAATAGGTATTGGAGTATTTAGGTTATTTTTATGGTTTTTATGGGTTTTTATTATTGTTAATGTTATAGTGGGTTTTTGGGATTTGGGTTTTTAGGGTTTTTTAGTGTTTTTAGGGAATTAATGTTTTTAGGGGGTTTAAGTATTTTATCTTTTTAATGATTTCTTTGGTATTTTCAGAGTTTTCAGTTTTATTCATTTTTAGGGATTTTTGGCTTATTTAGGTTTTATGGGTTTTAGGGGTTTTAATGATTTTGAGGGGTTTTATGGTCCTTATAGTTTTTTGGGTTTTATGGTTTTTAGGGGGTTTATGGTTTTTTATAGTTTTTATAATGATTTAGGTGTTTAATGGGTTTTTATAGTTTTAGTGATTTTTTGTGTTTTTATCAGGGTTCAGGGTATTTTATGGGTTTTTGTCATGTTAATTATTTTCAGGTGTTTTTGGGTTTTAGGGACTTTTAGGGTTTGTAGTGTTTTTAGGTATTTGTGGGATTTAATTATTTTAGGTTTTTATTGATTTTTTAGGATTTTTCCATGTTTTTCGGGTTGTTTATGTTTTTAGGGATTTTTATGGATTTCAAAAAAAATTAGTGGTTTTATGTTTTTTTTGGAATTTCAAGGTTTTTTGAAATTTTATTGTCTTAAATGTTTTCATGTTTTTAATGTTTTTAGGAGTTTAAAGGGTTTTTAGATTTTTTGTGGTTTATAGTGTTTTTAGTTTTATTATTTTTTTATAACGTCTTCAAGGGTTTTATGGTTTTTTTGTTTTTTTTTTGGGTTCTTTTAGGGTTTTATCATATTAGTGTTTTTATTGGATTTAAGTGGTTTAAGTTTTTTAAGGTTTTTTTAGTGTATAAGGTATTTATGGTTTCTTATTTTTTTAGTGATTTTTAGGGATTTTTTACAATTTTTATGGGTTTTTATGGTTTTTATGGATTTGGAAGTGTTTTAGGGTTTTTAATGTTTTTTGGGTTTTTTAGGGTTTTTCGTTTTTTGGGGTTTTGTTTTATGTTTTCTATTGTTATTCAGGTTTTTATGGAATTTTAAAATTTTAGGGATATAAATGTTTTTAGAAAAAATAAAACCACTAGTTTTAAGGTTTCTTTTGGGTTTGAAGGGTTTTTGTGGGTTTTTAGGTTTTTTAAGTTTTTTAAGATTTTTATTGTTTTAAGTGATTTTTAAGGTTTTTAGGGTTTTTATTATTTTTTGGGTTTCTAAGAGTTTTATGTTTTTGTCGGTTTTAAATGATTTATTATTTTCTATGGTGTTTTAGGGTTTTTTCAATTTTAGGGGTTTTTAGTGTTTTTTATCTGTATAGGTTTTAGAGGCTTGGGTATTTTTTGAGTTATCAGGATTTTTGCATGGGTTTATGGGGTTTTATGGTTTTTTTGGTTTTTTTGGTAGTTTAGGAGTAATTTTTGTTTTATATTTTTCATATTTTTAACATTTTTTGGAGATTAATTTTTTTTAGATTTTTAGTGGTTTTGTGGTTTTTATGGGGTTTTAGGGGTTTTATGGTTTTAGGGGGTTTAAGGTTTTTTCTGTTTTATAAATTTTAGATTTATCAAGGTTTTTATGTGTTTTTATTCTTTTAATGTTTAATTAGGGATTTTAGGGTATTTTAGTGGTTTTTAAATTTTTATTTATTTTTTGGATTTTTTGATATTTATGGTATTTATGGTTTTTCGATATTTTTATGGGTCTTAGGGTTTTTTGGGGTTTTGTTTGGTTTTTTTGTATTTTGGGGTTTTTTAGTTTTCTAAGGTATTAATGGTTCTCTTTATTTTTTTAACATCATTATAGGTTTATAGGGTTCATAGAATTTTTACAGGTTTTTAGTGTTGTATGGGTTTTTAGGGTTTTTATGGTTTTTAGGGATTTTGGGGAGGATTGAGTGTTTTATAGTTCTTAGAATTTTTAGGTTATTAGGGTTTTTATTTTTTTTATGGTTTTTTGTTTCTCCTAGGGGGTTTTTCAGGATTATTAAGGTTGTGTTCGTTTTTAAGGATTATATGAGTTTTTTTTGGATTTTTATGTTTTTTAGTTTTTTAAACCAGTTTTGATGGCTTTATAGTTTTTTTTCAGGTTTTATGGTTTTTATGGATATTTAGGGGGTTTATGATTTGTTAGATTTTTATGTTTTATAAGGTTTTTAGTGTTTTTAACATTTTTATGTGTTTGAAGGTTTTATCGTGTTTTTATTGGGTTTTAAGGTTTTCTTTTTTGTATTTTTAGGGGTTTTTTAGAATTTTAGGTTTTTTTTGTTTTTACGGTTATTGGGGTTTTAGCATTTTTCGAGTTTTTAGCGGTTTTAAGTTCTTTTATGTTTTTATGTTTTTCAAATGGGTTTTCATAGTTTTTAGGGGTTTTACGCTATTTAAGATTTTAGTTATTTTTTATGATTTTACGGCTTTTACGGTTTTTTTTTGGTTTTTTATTTTTTTTAATTTTTTTTATTTTGTTATTGTTTTTATGGTTTCTTGAGTTTTTTAGATTCATTAAGGGTTTTTATAGTTTTTAAATATTTTGTGGGTTTTAAAGGGTTTTTATTCTTTTTAGTGCTTTTTGGGTTTTACGGTTATTTTTGGTTTTTTGTATTTTTAGTTTTTTGGTGTTTATGGAATTTATTGTTTTATTTAATATTTTTAAGGATCTAATGTGTTTTTAGGGTTTTTATTTTTTTTATGATTTTAAATTTTTTTATTGTTTTTAAATTTTTAAGGTATTTTAGGGTTTTTAGTATTTTTAAGGGTTTTAGGTGTTTTAAATGTTTTTGGAATTTTTTTGTTTTTAGGGGTTTTAATTTTTTTAGGGTTTCATTGGTTTAGTAGGTAAATTCTTGGTTTTTATGGTTGTTTATGCTTTTAGTTATTTTTTAGGCTTTTAGAGTTATTGTGTTTTTAGGTTTTTTAGGGATTTTTTGGGTTTATTGGCTTTCTAGGGGTTTTATGGGGTTTTTAGTACTTTTCGGTTTTTACATATTTATAAATGAAATTTAATCATACAATAAAATTAATTCAACTATTTGTATCATCTTATTATCCCTATAATATTATTTTAACCCTTAATTACATAATTTACCTTTTATTATGGTAAACAATTACTAAGGTTACTATTCATATTGAACAAAAAAAGAGAACTATTTATAAATTTTTACCTATTTATTATAAATATGGTTTCCATTTTTCTAATTTTAAAATATAAAAATTTCATGATTTAATTTAAAATTAAATCTAAAAAATATGATGGAAAATATTTTTTTATAGAAAAATTACCTATTTATGTAATTTTATTTACTAAATTCAAGTATAAAATAAATTTAAAAAACAATAATTGGATTATTTTAAATAAGAAGTAATTATTGAAATTTTAAAACTAATCCAAAATATAATTTAACTTTAAGAATAATTTTAAATAAAACAAAATTTTAAATAAAAATCAATATTTTTCAATATTCATAGAAAAATCAAACTTTTTTGGGTTATTAGGGAATTTGAGGGTTTTAGGGTTTTTAGTTATTCATTGGTTTTAAGTATTTGAAGAGTTTTAAGGTTTTAATAGTTTTTTAGGTGTTTATATAATTTTTATAGTTTTTACATTTTTAGGGAACATTAAGGCCATATAGGATTGTTACGGGTATTTGGGATTTTTGGGATTTTGATGGGTTTGGGGGTTTTTGAGGGGTTTTATGGATTTTTCAGTTTTTAGGTTTCTCTGAGTTTTTTTTGAGGATTTCCATTATTTGATATTTTTTAATGTTTTAGTTCTTTAAATGGGATTTATATTCTTTTTGAGGTTTTTAGCTTTTTTAGGATTTTTAAGGGTTTTGTGTATTTTAATGGTTTTTAGGGTTTTCTGGGTTTTGTAGGGGTTTTAGTGTTTTTAGGTTTCTTAGGGTTTTTTTTGTTTTTAGTTTTTAATGTTTTCATAGTGTTTTTTTAGGTTTATTGTTGTTTTTTACCATTTTAAGGATTTTTATGACAAAATTAGGGTTTTAATTTTTTTTCTTTCGATTTAAGGGATTCTGAGAGTTTTAGTGGGTTTTAGGGTTGTTATAATTTGTTAGTGTTTTTAGGTGTTTTAAGTGTTTTTATCTTTTTAATGTTTTTTTATAGTTTTTCACGATTTTGGGGGGTTTTTTCATTTTTTTGGTATTTTTATAGATTTTAGTTTATTTTTATGGTATTCTAGGGGTTTTAAGGATTATGAGGGTTTTTATGTAATTTTTAATGTTTTTATGGAATTAAAGTGTTTTTAGTTTTTTTACTTGGTTTTTTGGGTTTTTGGTTTTTTATTTTTTAGGGTTTTTTTGGTTTTTTGGTGTTTTGTTGGGTTTGAGGGTCTTTTAGAGTTATTTTGGGTTTTTAGTATTTTTCAGTTCTTTTTGTGTTTTATGTGTTTTTTAGAATTTTATTGTTTTATTAATATTTTTCATGTTTTTTGGCATTTTTTATGATTTTAGGTGTTTTAGTGGTTTTTAGGAATTTTATGGTTTTTAGGGTTTTTAAGGAATTTGAGGGGTTTTATGGGTTTTAGGGTTTTCTAGGGTATTTACCATTTTTGGGTTTTTCAGGGTTTTAAGTGTTTGTTAGATTTATAAGGTTTTCTTAGGGATTTTCAGTGTTTTTTATGATTTTATGTATTTTTAGGTATTTTTAGGAATATTATGGGGTATTTTGGGATTTTTTGGATTTTTTGGGTTTTACGATTGTTTGGTTTCTTGGGTTTTTATGGTCTCTTAGGTTTTTAGTGTTATTTGATTTATTTTGTGTCTTATAGTTAATTTTTTATAATGTTTCTTTGGGGTTTAAAGTGTTTTTAGAGTTTTCAATTGGTTTTTAGTGATTTTATGGGGTTTTATGTTTTTTTAAGTTTTTGGGTGTTTTAATTTTTAGGGGTTTTTAGGGACTTTATAGTTCTCAGGATATTTTAATGGTTTCTTGGATTTTTTGTCTTTTTTAGGATCTTAGGGGGTTTAAATATATTTAGAATTTTATGGTTTTCTTGGGGATTTATTTATCTTATTGGTTTTTACATTTCTAGGCATTCTTAGTGATTTTTGGGGTTTTTTTGCTTTTGGGGGGGGGGGTTTAAGTACTTTCAAGTGTCTTTAGTGTTTTAACATTATTTAGGTTTTTTAAGGGTTTTGACCTTTTTAGGATTTTAATGCATTCTTAGTACTTTTTTGGGTTTTTAAGGTTTTTTATATTTTTGTACTTTTATGTATTTTTTCAGATTTTTAGTTTTTTAGGTTTTTTAGTGATTTTGATGGTTTTAGGTTTTTAGAGTTTTTTTCTAATTTATTGTTTTTTGAGTTTTTTTGGATTTTAATGGTTTTTAGTGTTTTCAAAATTTTAGGGGTTGAAATTATTTTAAATATTTTTTAGTGGTTTTTAGGTTTCTATGGGGTTTTATATGTTTTACGGTTTTTAGGGATTTTTATTTTTTAAAGTGTTTTTTTTTTCGTTATTAGTGACGCTTTAGGGTATTTAGGGGTTTCATAATTTTTTATGTTATTTATGGTTTACAATTATTTTTATAGTTTAATTATATCTTGGGGGTTTTAATGGTTTTATGGTTTTTCATGTATTTAGGATTTTTGGGATTTTGTAGAATTTTTGTGGTTTTAGGGGGTTTTGGGATTTAGAGTGTTTTAAGGGTTTTAAGGGGGTTTAGAATTTTTATGTTTTTAAGGTTATTAAGCGTATTTAATTTTTTAATTTTTTCTTAGGGTATATTAGGGATTTCACAGTATTTTGGATTTTTAGGTTTTTATGGTTTTTAGGTTTTTATGGTTTTTTTGGGTTTTTAGGGTTTTTAGGGTTTCTTGAGTTCTTTATGTTTTTAATGTTTTTGAGTGTTTTATAACATTTTTACAGGTTTAATGTTATTATAGATTTTTCCGTGGGTTTATATTCTTTATGTGTTTTTATGGGCTTTAAATTTTTTAGGGGTTTTTGTGGGATTTAGAGTTTTAGGTTTTTTAGGTTTTTTATGATTTTTAATGGTTTTAAGTATTTTTATTTTTTTTATGTAATCTTAATAATTTTCTGAATTTTTAATATTTTTATTGTTTTTATTGATTTTTAGGGATTATTTAGTAATTTTATTGTTTTTAGGGTTTTTATGAATTTTGTGGGACTTGAGGGGTTTTTAGAGTGTTCATATTTTTTAATGTTTTTAGAGCATTTATGTGTTTTTAGGATCTTAACACAACTGGAAAGGGGAGCTTTCCCAACAGTTGTATACCAACGGTTCAAAGGAACCATTGGCATATGTTGTCTTTCCCAACAGTTTATATAAACCATTGGGAAAGACCTTGAAGAACTTACTTTTACCAACAGTTATATGAAAACATTGGGAAAAGTGGGGGAAAAACATAGTTTTCCCAACGGTTTCATAAAACCGTTGGGAAAGATTGGGGTTTCCTTAGTTTTCCCAACAGTTTTATCAAACCGTTGGGAAATATTGGTTTTCCCCAAATGTTTTTAAGAACCGTTAGGAAAAAAAGCCCCAAATACCAAAATGTGGGCAGCAGCCTCCCCACGATTCCAGAAGCCTTCTGTTCGTCTCCTGGAGTGATTCCTTGGCAGAAGGACTTCCCAATCCCCACATCTTCCATCATATCAGCACCAACCAGGTTAGACTCCTTCTATATTTTATCAAGGATATAGTTCCACCTCTTATAAATCATATCCTTCTATTCTCGATTTCGGTATTCCCAATTTTTAGGGTTTTTGTAAAATTTTATGATTGTTCCACGAATTGTGTACTCAAATCCCTAAATCGGTGTATGTCCATTTAATGTTTTCATTACACATTTACATTTATAAGGGAATGTTGTCTCTTTATTGTGTTCTAATTTTGAAGATTCATAGTTTTTTTAATCTGCTTCAAATATTATAGCTTCATGTATAGGAACTAATAAGAAATTGTTTGTAATATTTATTGATATTATTTCATGAAAATCACTCCTTTCATTAAGATCATGCCAAACATGAAGATCTTGTTGATCTTAATTTTTATACACTATGTGTATTACATAACAAGTATGTATCATGTTTCTCTCAAAATCTATATATATATAAAATGACACACTGTTCACTTATCCTTTGCACAATAGAACATATGGATTATTTTCTTGAACTTTTCAAAATAGTATGTGGTCACTAATTAGTACTTCTTCCTTCTTTATGAAACTAATTCACAGAATGTCAATTTCACAATATTAGTGAATATTAGTTTTTCTAATATAACCATTAATCATTATGCCTTCGACATCGTACATGTGTTATTCAATCACCTTTTTAAAACACAATGACCATTTTAACTGATTTGGGGTTCCTCAAAATGCTTAGGAAAATTAGAAAAATGCATGTATTGAATCTTGTTTCTCATATGGTTTCATGGATACAATTTCATCTCGAAAATCATGATTGTGTGGTTCAAATATCATGAAGACCATGAGATTATTATTCTTCACACAAATGATGTTTTTTTCTACAACTATGTGTTTTTGTTTTCACTTTTGATTTGGCCGAAAGGGGAGCTTTGTGGTAATTAATCATGGTTGTGGGTGGTCATTTATGATGAAAGATAGTATGAATTCATTTTACTTGATATATCCAATATTATTATTGATTTATGTTCAATTTGATTATTTTCAACTAGTGATGTTATTTAATAAGATTTTATTAATGATTGTAATAATGACGATATGGTATAAGGGTTCATATGGTGTGTATAAGGGTTCACGTGGTGTGTATAATGGTTGACATGGTATCAGTGCAATCAATTCATTAATTTAAGCCCTCATTCTCACTAGCATGTAAGAAATTGAGTGATGTCAACTCATCCTCACATGATTTCATACCTTAGATAGTGTCCAACATATGGAATACGAGCTTTTGAATTCATCATCTAACGAGGATCATATATCCCATTTCCCCCAAGATGACTGTACTAATATTACTTTAGGGTCAACTAAATATGGTTCTCATTGTACGTTGTATATTATGTGTCCTTCTTTGACAATACTCACTTTTATGAGGGTGGGGTGCTTTTCACTACATTGACTAGAAATGTCATCCATTATCATTTACTTAAATGTATTTTCTATTAAAGTTCAATCCTATTGAATTGTTTATGATAAAATGACTTATATAAATTCTTTTTACAGAATGGACAGAAGTTGGATGTATGAAACCGATCGGATCTCAAGCGATTTTCAAAACAATTTGGAGAGCTTTATAGATTTTTCATTTTACAATGCTTCAGATAGTGGTCGCATACACTGCCCATGTTCCTATTGTGTTGGTAGACCTTGGTGGAGCCATGAAGAAGTTAGCTACCACAAAACCAAAAATGGTTTTCAAGAAAACTACTTTGTGTGGTATCACAATGGGGAGAAAATGAAATCTCAAATTGGTGATGATCGAAATGAAAGGACTGGAATGGATAATTTGTTAGATGATCGGTTTCCGTTTATTCGTCATCATGAAAAAGAAAGGATTTCAACTCAAGAAGACTTCGATATGAGGACAGCTAATGCATCTAGTGAAAATGATGATATTGATAGGGTGAAAAAATTGAATGAGGCTGCCGGGACTCCAGTATATCGACAATGCGATAAAATGAAAAAGATGGAATTTTTAATCTGATTGTTTCATGAGAAAAGTATGTATAGAATTCCTAATATAGAAATAGATTACATTCTTACCCTCTTGAAGAATTTACTTCCAGATGATGCAGATATTCCCTCAAACCACTATATGGCATGGAAGTTAGTTGAGGAACTTGGATTTTCAAGAAAAAAAATTCATTCTTGCCCGAAAGATTGCAGTTTATTATGGGAGGAAACTGCTGAACGAAATGATTGTATAAAATGTGGCACATCCCGCTGGAAGTCAAAATCTGATGGAAAACCATTTCACATTCCACAGAAAGTAATGTGGCACTTTCCATTGATCCCTAGACTTCAGAATCTTTTTATGTCTGATGACATATCAATAAAAATGAGATGGCATGATACCGAGAGAAAGAAGACTAAAGATGAGTTGGTTCATTCTGCAGATGGATTTTCATGGCAGAGATTTGATGCTCGACATCCTGATTTTGCAGCAGACGTGCGTAATGTGAGGCTGGGTCTTTCATGCGATGGTTTTAATCCATTTGGGCAGATGCTTACTTCGCACAGCACATGGCCAGTTTTTATACACATTTATAATCTCCCCACATTGCTGTGTATGAAAAAACCTTTCACTTTCATGAGTATACTCATATCTGGTCCTTCTGATCCCGACATTGATATTGACGTATACATGCAACCTTTAATAAAGGAGTTGAAACTTCTTCGGGATGTGGGTGTGCGCACATACGATGCATGTTCGAAATACATATTTAAGATGCGTGCTGCGCTTATGTGGACGATCAATGATTTTCCGGCTTAGGAAATGATGTCTGGATGGAGCATGAAGGGAAAACTGTCATGTCCAGTTTGTATGAAGAATACACGATCCAGAAGACTAAAACATCGTTGTAGTTTCAGTTTTATGGGACATAGACGATTCTTTCCAAAGGATCATCCATATAGAATGAATCGTCAAAGATTTGATAATACCATAGAGATTGATGATCCACCTTAGTGTATGTCTAGAACTGACGTGCTTAATGAATTGAAAGATTTCAGTTTTTCGTTCGGGAAGGGTCAAATGAAATCTGGAAAGAGAATGAATGTTTCCACTGAAACCTGTTACAATTGGAGGAAGAATAGTATATTTTTTGATTTGACTTATTGGTCAACCAATTTGTTACGTCATGGCTTAGACGTAATGAATATTGAAAAGAATATATGTGAAATGTTGCTTTTGGTTCTTCTAAATGTCAAGGTGAAGACAAAAGATGATTTACGATCTCGGCGTGACTTGGTGGATTGGGGCATCAGACCAGAATTGCATCCTGTGCGTATTAGTGAAAATAAATGGCAACTTCCATATGCTTCTTATGAGATGACACCTATGAAAAAAACAATTTCTGGAAGTAATAGAGACTATTAGAGTTCCTAATGGCTATTCAAGCAACATATCTAAACGGGTCAACAGAAGAGAGTTGAAGCTAAAATCTTTGAAGACTCATGATTATCACGTTCTACTGCATGAGTTTCTTCCAATAGCAATCCGTCATCTTTTTTCTAATAATGTAAGGGTGGCTGTTATTTAGTTATGCCATTTTTTAGAGATCATTGTGCTAAGAATTTGTCCAAGTCTTTCTTGCAAAAAATGTTGACAGATGCCCCATTAATTTTGTGTGAGTTGGAGAAAATATTTCCTCCATAATTTTTAAATGCATGATGCATCTGATTGTCCATATTCCCACTGAAATACTTCTTGGAGGACCTGTTTCTTTTCATTGGATGTATCCAACTGAAAGAAATATGTTCACATTAAAGTCTTATGTCCGAAACAGAAATCATCCTAAAGGTTCTATCATGAACGGTTACTTGGCTCAAGAATGTATGGATTTCTGCTCGATGTATTTATTTGATCTTACTAAAAGATTGAACAAACCAATGAGAAATGAAGAAGAACAGTATGAGAAAATTTAACCCAGTTTTCCATCACATCCTCAAACAGGAGGAATTCCTGGATCATATACATTGAATACATTATGCCATGAAGATCAAGAGATGGCACATCGCACGGTTTTGTGCAACTGTGATTTTTTTGATGACTATATCAGGTAACTAAATTGATTATGTATATCTTACATATATATTTGTCAAACTATTAATATTTTTTATCTACAGGGAACATAAAAAAATGATAAATAGGAAGTATCGTTCTTTATCTTTGAGAAGGAGAGAGACTTTGCATATCAAAGAGTTTTCTGCTTGGTTAAAATTAAAGGTATAAAAAATTAATGTTTAAAATAATTATATCATTATTTAATTAAGTTTAATAGTCATTTATATTGCAGGTATTGAGTTTTTCTGCTGAATCTGTCTCTGAGGAAATAAGAGCTTTGTCTTTTGGTCCTAATACCGTGGTTTGTGACTATAAATCAATTGTTATCAATGAGTATAAATTTATTATCACTGAACGAGCAAAGAACATGAGAACACAACATTATGGTGTTATGGTTACTGCCACAAAAGATTTTTATTCTTGTGCATCAGATAGTAGACCGCGATCTGAAAATGTGGGTTATTATAGAGTTGTTGAGAAAATAATGATATTGGATTATTACTCTCATGGACGAGTCACAATGATGAAATGCCATTGGTATTATTCGATGATGAGAAATGGTACATTTATTGATGATTTTGGATTTTGAGTAATTAATATGACTCGCACTCTTGCTACCGAAGAACCATATGTGTTGGCATCAATTGCTAAACAAGTTTTTTATGTCAAAGACCAACATCGACCTGAATTTGGTGTCATAGTTGAAGTAATTCCAATACATATTTTAGATGATGGTGATAATGGAATTGACACTGTCCCTAGTTCCATTGGAACCAATCCATTTATTTCTTTTGATAACTCAAATAGCTCAATTTTCAGAGATGATTGTGAACCTGAAGTTGTGGTTGAAAATATATAGAATCATTCATCAATGTTCTCAATTCTTTTTCTTTACCTCGAGTTGGGTTGTTAAGGTTAGTAATATTCAAATTTATTTTGTATTGATCACAAATATGTTTTAGCTGACTTGACCATTATGTGAATTTTCAATGTTTATTGGTTGCAGTTTTATTTGAATTGCATTTTCTAATTTGGAATTGAACTATATTCAAACATAGTCAAACAATATTTCTAACATGGTGAACATTACAACTTGTATGATTTATTAAATCCATTCAATCTCTTCTAAAACAATTGATAGTTGACTTGACAGTTATGTGAATTTTCAATGTTTATTGGTTGCAGTTTTATTTGAATTTCATTTTCTAATTTGGAATTGAACTGTATTCAAACATAGTGAAACAATATTTCTAACTTGGTGAACATTACAACTTGTATGATTTATTAAATCCATTTCAAGTTCTTCTAAAACAATTGATAGCTTAATTGACCATTATGTGAATTTTCAATGTTTATTGGTTGCAGTTTTATTTGAATTGCATTTTCTAATTTGGAATTGAACTTTATTCAAACATAGTCAAACAATATTTCTAACTTGGTGAACATTATAACTTGTATGATTTATTAATTCCATTCAAGATCTTTTAAAATAATTGATAGCTAAATTACCAATGAATCCCCCTATTCCTTTATATATTATGTTTTTTGGGTTACACATTAGTTTTATTTTTCTAATTAATTACATATTTGTTTTCAAAATACAGGAAATGAAGCCAATTGAAGAGAGACGAAGGAAAAAAAATGATGGATAACAATCGTCGAATGACGGAGTTGTGAATTCCATCCTTAGTGCCTGTAGTGAGTACTTTATTTCAAATTGATATATTTAAAGAATATATAATGTCATGTAATTAATTATTTTGTAAAAAATTTTGTAGGATCCACCTATACGTCGACAGTTATTCGACGAGGAGCCTAGTACTGGTCCTAGTACTCAGGACGATGGTACGAGGAGGGTTCGTACCAGAGGTGGACGAGCAGCTGCGTGTACCCGACTAGACCCTGCCCCTCCCACTAACATGTCATCCTTCCCACATTCTAATCCCGGTCTGTCATTCGAGACACATGGGATATTTAGGCCTTCCATTTTTTCACTACCTTCTGCATCTTCTGGCCCATTATTTTCACATCCCATGATGATTCTCACTCCTCAGTCAGCATCCGGTTAGACAGTCGTCCCATATTCTTTTACTTCTACTTATGCCTCTCTGAGCTTCTATATTCCATCATCTTCGACTCCTGTTCCACCATAGGGTGTTCCATCAGTTTCTATGGATCCTGCGGCACTCAGCGATCAGACCGACACATGTATATTTATATAACCCTAACAAATTTTTATAGAAATATATATTTTCATTATAACATGTTTTGATAAAATATTTGTTTTTATTTCATGAAAGATACATCAACTGACAGGAGGCAAGGGCGGGGGCGTACACGCATGTGTTCAGTGTGGAATTTCCGCACACAGGGCGGGGGCGTACACGCATGGTGAATTATAATGAAGACAACCAAATGGTTGAGAAAACAGGGCAACAATGTCGGAGTTTTTTTGTGACGCTTTCCAAATACTCCGACATCATTCCCGTCAACCCGCTATCATGGAGACATCTGCCACATGAGGTCCGGGATAGAGCTTGGGCAGAGATATGGGTAAACAAATCTGTTCTATTTAATTCCATGAATTATTTTTTTATTTATATGAATTAATATTTTGATTTCAACTTCGATTTAATTTTCCCGATGGTGAGGGTGCACGATCGGAACGTCTAAACAATTTAGGCGAGATTTGGAGAGCCTACAAGCATGAGTTGTATATTGGATGGGTTTATAGAGTTGGCAATGATTTAGAGGTGGTACCGGTGGTGGATGATTGTCTTATAGAGCAGTATCGTCAGATTCATTGGATGAGTACCTGGTTTAAGGTATTAATAACATTTGAGGTATTTAAATAATAACTTTCATGTTTTCATTAATACTATAAGTTGCATTTTCGAATTTTATTTAGGAATAATTTGGAAAAAATAAAAATATCATTGATACAAAAAAAATACCTCCACACACTGGGACGCACTACGATGCCTGATCATGAGAGGAAGCAGGTATGAGAATTGTTTACAACTTTTCTTTACGAATTACACTTTATTTTGTTTCTTCAATTATTTAATAGTTTGATAAAGTTTTCATTTAACTTTAGTTTTCAATGTCATTGTAGAGGAAAATACAAAATATTGAAGGACGTGTGCCTTGAGAAAAACTGTTTTGCTCGAGTAGACGGAAAAAGGATGGAATTGTCGTCAACGAAGTGACTCGGTAGCAGATTATAAGTTTTAATATGTTGAATTTATTTTTTAATTTCTATTTTTTAAATTAATGATATATTTATATTTGTAACAGGTTACTTTAGAGGCCCTCGATGCCTAAGAACCAGACATTTTTTGGCCAACAGATCACTTACATCAGGTGTTGGGAGAGGAGCATTCTGCCAGAGTACGCTGCCGACCTAGGATAGCCCTGACGAGGTATTGGCCCTCCACAGGTACGAGATGTAGAGCCACCGAGCTACAGCAAGTTAGGGCATAGGTAGAACAGGCTGAGAAAAGTTCCACAGAGATATAAGAATAGTCTACTAGGGAAAATAGTGTGTTTATGAAATTTATTGAAGTTCTACATCCTACACTTCCAGCAGAGGCCAACCCAGCTGTTGATGAGTATATGTCGTCGATACGTTCTATATACGGTGCACCAGGTGGATGTTCTAGTGGTGTTCAGGACGATGACCATCTTGATGATGATGATGGCAAGGAGTCTGATATAGAAGACAAGGGAGAGGAGGAGGGCGAGGCGGGTGGCGAGGGCGAGGAGGAGGGCAAGGACGAGGAGGAGGGAGAGGGTGAGGACGATGATGGGGACGAGGACAAGGGTGATGATGATGATGGTGATTATGGTGATGGTGATGTGGGACAAGTTGTTCCATTACATTTTTTACTGATATTACTGAGATCTGATATTTAATCTATTATAGTTGTTGGTTTTATCTAGACTCGTAGCATAGTATTGGAGTTGAGTTATTTTTATATATTATCTGTTTTTATGGATGTTTTTGTCTTTTAGTGGTTGTGTGTTTGGGAACCACCCTCCTTCCTCGACCATGGAAAAACCCCCACCCTCCTCCCTGGACCCCGGATAGCCCCGCCGAACAGCCCCCCAGACAGCCCCTCAGACAGCCCCCCACCCTCCTCCCTGGACCCCGGACAACCCCCCGAACAGCCCCCCAGACAGCCCCAGGAAAGCCCCCCCCACCCTCTTTAGTGGACCACAGATAACCCCCCGAACAGCCCCGGACAGCCCCCGGACAGCCCCTTGAATATCCCCCCGGACAGCCCCCCACCCTCCTCCCTGGACCTCAGACAGCCCCCCGAACAGCCCCCCGGGCAGCCCCCCGGGCAGCCCCCGGATAGCCCCCCAGACAGCCCCCCCACCCTCCTCCGTGGACCCCGGACAACCCCCGGAACACCGCCCAGACAGCACCCCGCACAGCCCCCCCCCCCCCCCCACCCTCCTCCCTGGACCCCAGACAACCCCCAGAAAGCCCCCTGGACAGCCCCCCATACAGCCCCCCACCCTCTTCCTTGGACCCCGAACAACCCCCCGCACAGAGGATTCTCATAAAATGGACAACAATTTAAGTACATACGGAAAACAGACCAAACGCATTCGGTTTCCATTGAAACTTTAGGAGAACGATCCATGGGTCATATGTGACGTGTACGAGTAAACTTTGCCTCAATTTGAGGCACGGTGTGGCCGGAACCACTCAAAGTTTCTGCCTTTTGTTTCAAAAGTACGTAATTTTAATTGAAAAACATCAACTGGCATACGGAAAACCGACCTAACGCATTCGGATTGTGTCGATACATTATCAAAATGATCCATGGGTCATATGTGGCATGTAAGAGTCATCCCCGCCTCAATCTGAGGCGTGGTGTGGCCGCCACCATTCAAAGTGTCTGTCTTTTGTTTCAAAAGAACATCATTTGAAGTGAAAAACATCAACTGGCATATGAAAAAATAACCAAATGCATTAGGATTTTGTCGATACTTTAGCACAATGATCCATGGGTCATATGTGACGTGTACGAGTCAACCCCACCTTAATCTGAGGCATGGTGTGGCCAGAATCACTCTAAGTGGCTCTCTTTTGCTTAAAATGGACAAAAATTTAAGTACATACGGAAAAATGACCAAACGCATTCAGTTTCCATTGAAACATTAGGAGAATGATCCATGGGTCATATGTGACATGTACGAGTCAACACCGCCTCAATCCGAGGCACGGTGTGGCCGACACCACACAAAGTTTCTGCCTTTTGTTTCAAAAGCACATCATTTTAATTAAAAAACATCAACTGGCATATGGAAAACCAACCAAACACATTCATATTGTGTCGATACATTATCACAACGATCCATGGGTCATATGTGATGTGTATGAGTCAACCTCGCCTCAATCCGAGGCACGGTGTGTCCGGTAGCACTCCGGGTGTATGTATTATGTTTAAAATGGACATTATTTCAGGTAAAAATATATGGTATACAAAAAACTGATCAAATGCATTCATATTGTGTCGATACATTAGCACAACGATCCATGGGACATATGTGACATGTACGAGTCAACCCCTCCTTAATCTGAGGCGCGGTGTGGCCAGAATCACTCTAAGTGGCTCTCTTTTGCTTAAAATGGACAACAATTTAAGTACTTACGGAAAACCGACCAAATGCATTCGGTTTCCATTGAAACATTAGGAGAACGATCCATGGGTAATATGTGATGTGTACGAGTCAACTCCGTGTCAATCCGAGGCGCGGTGTGGCTGGCACCACTCAAAGTGTCTTCCGTTTGTTTCAATAGGACGTCATTTTAATTGAAAAACATCAACATGCATACAGAAAACTGACCAAACTCATTCGAAATGTGTCGATACATTAGCACAACGATCCATGGGTCATATGTGACGTGTACAAGTCAACCCCGCCTCAATCCAATGGGTGGTGTGGCCGCCACCACTCAAAGTGTCTATCTTTTGTTTCAAAAGGACATCATTTGAATTGAAAAACATCAATAGGCATACAAAACACCGACCAAATGCATTCAAATTGTGTCAATAATTTAGCACAACAATACATGGGTAATATGTGACATGTACGAGTCAACCCCTCCTTAATCTAAGGAACAGTGTGGTCGGAATCACTCTAAGTGGCTCTCTTTTGCTTAAAATGGACAACTATTTAAGTACATACGGAAAACTGACCAAACACATCTGGTTTCCATTGAAACTTTAGGAGAACGATCCATGGGTCATATGTGACCGGTACGAGTCAACTCCGCCTCAATATGAGGTGCGGTGTGGCCGAAACCACTCAAAGTGTCTTCCTTTTGTTTCAAAAGTACGCCATTTTAATTGAAAAACATCAACTGGCATACGGAAAACCGACCAAACGCATTCGGATTGTATCGATACATTAGCACAACTATCCATGGGTCAAATGTGATGTGTATGAGTCAACCCCGCCTCAATCCCAGGCGCGGTGTGGCTGCCACCACTCAAAGTGTCTGTCTTTTGTTTCAAAAGGACATAATTTAAAGTAAAAAACATCAACTGGCATACAGAAAACCGACCAAACTCATTCGGATTGTGTTGATAATTTAGCAAAACGATCCATGGGTCATATGTGACATGTACGAGTCAACCCCGACTTAATATGAGGCACGGTGTGGCCGGAATCACTCTAAGTGGTTCTCTTTTGCTTAAAATGGACAACAATTTAAGTACATACATAAATCCGAACAAACACATTCGGTATCCATTGAAACATTAGGAGAACGATCCATGGGTCATATGTGACATGTACGAGTCAACGCTACCTCAATCCGAGGCATGGTGTGGCTGGCACCACTCAAAGTGTCTGCCTTTTGTTCCAAAAGCACGTCATTTTAATTGAAAAACATCAACTGACATATGAAAAACCGACCAAACGCATTCTTATTGTGTCCATACATTATCACAATGATCCATGGGTCATCTGTGACGTGTATGAATCAACCACGCATCAATCCGAGGTGCGATGTGGCCGCCACCACTCAATGTGTCTGCCCTTTGTTTCAAAAGGACGTCATTTTAATTGAAAAACATCAACTGGCATACGGAAAACCAACCAAACGTATTCGGATTGTGTCGATACATTAGCACAACGATACATGGGTCATATGTGACGTGTACGAGTCAACCCTGCCTCAATCTGAGGCTCGGTGTGGCCGCCACCACTCAAAGTGTCTGTCTTTTGTTTCAAAAGGACGTCATTTAAAGTGAAAAACATCAACTGGCATACGGAAAACCAACCAAACACATTCGGATTGTGTCGATACTTTAGAACAATGATCCATGGGTCATATGTGACATGTACGAGTCAACCCCGCCTTGATCTGAGGCACGGTGTGGCCGGAATCACTCTATGTGGCTCTCTTTTTCTTAAAATGGACAACAATTTAAGTACATACGGAAAACTGAACAAACGTATTTGGTTTCCATTGAAACTATAGGAGAACGATCCATGGGACATATGTGAAGTGTATGAGTCAACTCCGCCACAATATGAGGCGGGGTATAAAGACCCGAAGCTTGACGTACATGGACATTACATTACTTTTGCGTAATACTTAGTACATTATAAAAACACACACACAAGGACCGTAATAGTTTAGTGTGTTTGGAAACTCGGAATATAATCTTCTAATCGTGGTGAAAGATCTTCAACATCTCCCATAAAGATCTTCCCTTTTTTTTCTTACCTAAAACCATTATTTATATCCTGGGGAAAAGAAAACATAAAAGGGTGAGCTCAAATTCTCAGTAAGGGTAAACAAAAGAAATATCAATCACATCATATACATAAGCACATAACTTTTGGAAATCATAACCTGTAAAAGAGATCAAAATTTCATAACCTGGGATAACTCATGGTAGTGAAATGTAATCACAATAATCATAAATTAAAACATTAAACTTTGTGGCATACACACATAATCATAGAGAATCATATCTTATTAGTCAAGACTCATTTCCAAGACTATCTTAGTGGACAAAGTCCATTTCTGAATCGAGTAACCCTCGTTTCAGTCCTGTTTCACTGAACCGGTATAACCTACCATTTCAGCCATGTCTATCTCATGAGATATAAAATCTTTACCCAATGCATTGGAGGGAGATATAGGTCCCACCCATTTCATAATGATACCATTCTTATGTGTGCCACAAAATCATAAATCATACATCATTACATAACCCATGTAATAAAAATGGGATTCTTAAACATCATGACATCATAAAAAAATTCATATAAGATAAATGAATTCATAAAAATAATTCCATCACAACATAATCAAATCAATGTAATAATAGGGATAAAAATAGAACCCTTTATTATCTTAGATGGAAAATAATTTTGATAAAACACTTGAAATGAATTATTGAGGAAAATATCCTTTCTTCTTTAAAAACATTTTTCCTTTCTTAACATGTCATAAAACTTTAAACTAAAAGAAGTTGATTAAAAATAAACATGAAAAATTGAAAAGGAAGCTTCTTGGAAATAATTTTTTTTTTAAATCCATTCATGCCGTATAAGTTAAAAAAACATTCTTCTCGTACTTTTGTCGGAAAAGTCAAAAAATACCTCGTACGAAAAACGCCAAAAGATTCCTTTCATATCTTTTACTAAAATCTCACCGAAGGGTAAAATTTGATATAAACTATTGTAGAAGGATATAAATATTACATATTGGGGAAACATGGATGTGGATGATAAAATACACCCCAGTAAATACTAAAGTATAAACAATCTCGGATAAAAATGAGATTGTGATATTTCTCTTACCTTAGGTCCGATTTACTTCGTAAGTGTCCGAACCTCCTGTATAATGATTTAAATAATGTCATTGACTTATTACAGAATCATATTCATTGTTATGATATAATATATGGTTCACTTATGACTTTATATTACCCGTTCTTTAGTAAATTTCATGTTAAAGAGCGTTTTGGGTAAAATTGTTTCATTTGTCGTCCATGTTTTGACTTGTAATTGTTCATATGATTACTTAGATCATAATTACTTAATTCAAGAATATAAAACATGATTTATATATATATATTCATAATATACATATATATAATAAATCAGTAAATGGAAAGAAATACACTGTTCCTGGAGACGGTAGTCCGTACGTACGCATGAACGCTGTTTTCGTTTCCTTATTGAATTGAATGGAATTAAGTAGATGACATACATATAAATATAAATAATTCCAGTATCATTATTATGTCATATATTTCATTAGAACTTATTATATATACTTTATAATCATTCATGAATGGTTAATCATTGAGAATGAATCTCATCGCGTCGTGGAGACGGTAGTCCGTACGTACGCACGAGCGATGATATCGTTCCCATGGTCGTTGAATTGTGTTGAAGTGTATGTATACTCTTTCAGTATAAATATCAATTTATAATAATCATATATAGTTACTCATTAAACCATTATACCCATCCAATTAAGGTGGTGGCGGAAAATAGATTACACCGCAGCATGGAGACGGTATTCCGTACGTACGCACGCGCGGTGATTTCCTTTTTCCGTAGGATAGATAGAAGGTTAATTAGAGTTGATTCATATTTATAATAACATATCAGTACTTAAGTAATACTGATGTTATTACTTTATCATGAAACAACTAAAGAAGAAGAAGTTGATGAAGAAAGAAATTGAAAAGATCGGTAATGGATATTACCTCTTCTTTGAAATGCCTCTTTGAATCCTTCACTTAGGGAACTAAGATTGGTCTTTGAAGAAGACCAGAACCTCTAGGATTATTCTAGGGAATTGGAGAAGGTATTTTGGCAGGGGTTGGCCAAGCTTGAGTGCTCAAATTGGTGTGAGGAGGAGGGGGAGGAGGTGCCCTTTTATAAGGGAGGAGAGAGGCACCTTAGGAATATCTCAAAATATTATTTTATATTAAAGTCAAAATCAGTTTATAATGGTTCCAAAGGGTATTATTTCGAAGATAATGTGGGTATGGGTCTAAATCCTATCAACCAATAGGATTTATACAAGTTTAGGTTATTATTTTAACCTTATCAATTAGATTTAACTCTAAGTTAAATAATTTAACTTTTACCGTGTCTTTTTGTTTTCTTACACTATATGGTTAATACACTTACTATAACATGCCAAAAGAACCCCAAATTGTTTATTATTAATATATATATCCTTATCTAAGTCATTTGGCCGAACCTTAGATTTTTAGGAACAAAATAACAATTAATAATATAATATTTTATTTAAAAACTATTTTGTGTCAATTTTGACACTATTTGATATATGATTTTTGTGAAAGTCATAACAGAATTATATGTTCAAACCAAGTTGATTAAATAAACAATAATATATCATAGTAACCTAGAAAATTAGTGGGATTCATATAAAGTCTCAAATTACATTTATTTTGGTGTTTATAACATCAATTATGTCAATATTTCAACAATAAGATAATTACTCCCTCATCATTGTGTCATAAATAAATTAAATTATTTAATGTCTAAAAATTATAAATAAAATACAATTATGTAGGAAATATTTTTACCTTTATAAAGAATATTTATAGTTGAATTTATCTTTTGTATAACCCCATATTAAAAATTATTTACTTATTAAACTTTGATATTAACTATTTTAACCCTTCTTTAAATAAATTAATAATAAATGTCCTAATATAATCCAAGTGGGACTAAATGATAATATTTTACACTTAAGGTTGTTTTTGGTCGAGATACACTTGTCCAATAGGATTAGGACATGTGTTAGGGTAATATTAATATCATTTTTACCCTTAATTACCCTATTTACTTTTAACCGTGGTAAATAAAAGTAAAAGGTTACTATTCACCAAAAATTATTTTCGTCTCATTGAACCACATTTTACTTACTGACATCAACCGTGTCTCTCGGATTTTTGAAATTCCATTCACAGAAGCGGTAAAATTAAGTTTTATGAAAAGTTCAGTTTTTTTAACTACCACTTAGTAGTTTCACTATTCATCAAAAATTGATGTTTTTCAGAACAATGCCAAAATTTCATCCTAAGCTATATTTCATATTCCAAATTCAAAAATGAAGTCTATTTTACCAAATTCATAACATAGAAGTTGCATTAATTAATTTTATAATTTAAATCCCGCTGTTAAAACAAATAGCGTGTTTTTAAGAAACAATATCTATCAAAAGATTGACACTTGTTCATGTCTGGTTTAAATGTGAAATTACATCCAATGACAAACATTGTATTAAATTGTAAAAATATATTCTAAATATACTTTAAAACCACTCAAATTAATAATTTATCACTATTAATTATTTTGATTGAAAAAGTTGTTTTTAACTAAAATTTAGTAATTTTCACTATTCATCAAAATATGAAAGTTATCCGAAAATTACCAAAATTTCACCCTAAGATAATTTCAATATTAAGAATCCAAAAATGAATTCCATTTTGAAAAATAAAATTTACAAAATTTCAAAAAGTGGTTATTACTATTCATAACAGCTAGTTTTAATAATATTTTAATAGCATATCGTTGTTTAGTGAAACTCGGTATTGAGTACTACACATGCTATCAAGGAAGGTCGTGATTGCGTGTAATGAAAGGCAAGTCAAGGATGTGTGTTGTGAAAGCTCCTTTTGGTGTAGCGTACAACACAAGACATTAATGAAATTAAAAAGAATATTTTTCATAAAATCTCGGGGTGTTACATTCTACCCCCCTTAAAATGAATTTCGCCCTCGAAATTCGTCGGGGTTATAAATGGTTTACTATTCAAAAGTTTTTTTAATCGAAACCCACATCATAAAAAGGAATACAAAAACCAATCTTTAAAAAGAAAAGTATAAAACGTAATGGTTACCCAAATAAACTAATCACTGGGTTTCCACATAGGTGAAAATATGGATGTGGAAGAGAAATCTAACCATCATGTTCTGATGGAGAGTGGTAGAGAACATGGCTATGGAAAATCCAGCAATCACAAAGCCAAAAATTTGTGACGATCTAAGGTACCATCTGATTCATCAGATATAAGATCACTAGGACAACATTTTTGGTTTTCAAGATCGTTTCCCTAAAGTTGATGAATTTGAATTAGAATAAATACTTACTTTATTTTGGTACAATCTCACTGTTGTTCGTGCCTTGAACAATTTCCACTTCATCTCTTAAATAAATGAAGTTGAATTTGTTATTCGTGAAGTGTTAGCAGATCCTGTGATAGAATGACGGGTCATTCCATCTGTCTCAAACAAAAGGTTAGCAAAAGTTATTAAATATACATAAGTCATTCCAGAGTGAGATTAATCATATATGGTTCCTAAAATGGACTTATAAATCATATATCATGCTGCTTAATATAATAAAATTAGTTTCTACTAAACAGGGACTTCCTGTAGGCCAGTGGTAGGCGATAATGGCCAGTCGCACTTCGGTTGTGGGTTCGATTCCCACGGCCTTGTTCGAAGCGATGGGTTGTCGCCCGTCCTGCAGGTTGTCCTTTTTCTAAAACTATACTACTATAATATCGAAAAAAATTCAATCCATAAACAATACTAACTTATGTCCAACATAATCCATTCCAATCTTTAGGCTTATCGATAATACTTCAGTCCACTCTCATGATATAGTGAAAATGATTACCAGAGATTTAATACCATCTTTGATCCCCATACATCATAAGATATGTCTTGTTGGTAAAATTCCAAACATTCAAAGGCCTTAATAATGTATTCTCTTGAATACCCATTGAACCATAGTGAAAACTTGAATGCAGTTAAAAGTTAACACTTTTCACATACCAAAATACTCAAAATTCTATATACTCAAACCATGACATCACTTAGTCCTTATATCAATCATGAGCTCATGAATACTGTTAAACATTTCATTTTCTCGTTTTCCCTTCATTATGCGCATATCATCTTATTTCCAAAAATATCTCAATCACATTGAATACCACATTAGACCAATACATAAATAGTCCAATACTCTATGATACAATATTATTTTGGAATCCCATTACATAAACACTTAATCATTCCACCACATCGTTGTCATATTCAACATCGCCAATAGTGATAGCATGGGACTTCCCTTTGCCCTTTGCCTTAAGCGGTTGCTCATGTCGATCATCACTAACCCTTGGATTAGGGCATTTATTAGCATAATGCCTCATTTCCTTGCACTTGAAGCATTGAAGTGTTGGTGGTGCGTTCTCTACAGTGTTTGCTTTATTCACATCATTAGAAACCCTTTTTCCATTACTTCGACACTCAGCTGCTCGATGACCTTCTTTTACACACTTAAAACATTTTCTAGTCCCTTTAAGACAATCTCCACCATGCTTCTTTCCACACTTTGAGCATAAGGAAACATTCATCTTCTTTTCACCATTATTCTGAGATTTCTCCTTGAACTCCATCTTTCGTTTCATTTCAAAACCATGAGATGGATATGTAACACCAACTTCCATTTATACCTTGATTGCACAACGCACAATTTCTTCATAGCTATTGAAGTCTCTTATTGTTAATTCCCTTCGAAGACTTGGTTTTAAGCCACTGAAAAATCGATCAACTTTACTTTCAGGTTGGATGATAATGCCAGATGCATACCTGGAAAGTCTTGTAAAATTCATTTCGTATATACCAACAGATTCATCATCCTTCTGCTTCATCTCAAGAAACTCATTTTCCAACTTTGTTCGAAGAATACGAGGGAAGTACTTACTGAAAAACAAGTTCTTGAACTCGTCCCATTCCATGGACTCAATTTCATCTCTTTGCCTCATATTCTTGATAAGATTCCACCATTGATCAGCTTCACCTTCCAAACGATATACTGCTAAGATGATTTATCATGTTCAGAACATTGAAGAACTGAAAATATCTTTTCAGTGGTACTGATCCATTTTTCAGCAACAAGTGGATCGGAAGTCCCACTGAAACAAGGTGGACGTTGCCTCATGAAGGACTCAATAGAATATTGTTCCCTTATCTGCTCATTTGGAAGTCCAGAATGATTCATATCTTGTGTAATTATAGCAATAATATTTTGAACTCCATCTCCCATAACATTTGTTTGTTCAGGAGGGCAATCATTGCATTTTCCATTGCATTGATCAACACGGTTCCTTCGGGTTCCAGCCATCGTCTAAAACCCAAAAAGAATAGTGTGAGAGGCAAAAATCATTCTAGGGAAAACAACATTATAAAGGGGGAGTATCCTCAATATCTAACTTCTTAGGTTAAATTATATGATCGTTACCATAGTTCTAGGACTGTATCTTATACGTATACTTATCCTTAGGGACATCTCTAGACATACCTTAGAAATATCTCTAGGGATCTCACTAACGTTTTCGCATCCTAGTTTCCAAATGTTGACTAAACCTTTCCTCTAATACCAACTATAAAGACCCGAAGCTTGACGTAAATGGACATTACATTACTTTTGCGTAATACTTAGTACATTACAAAAACACACACAGAAGGACCGTAATAGTTTAGTGTCTTTGGAAACTCGGAATATAATCTTCTAATTGTGGCGAAAGATCTTCAACATCTCCCATAAAGATCTTCCCTTTTTTTTCTTACCTAAAACCTTTATTTATATCATGGGGAAAAGAAAACATAAAAGGGTGAGCTCAAATGCTCAGTAAGGGTAAACAAAAGAAATATCAATCACATCATATACATAAGCACATAACTTTTGGAAATGTTAACCTGTAAAAGAGATCATAATTTCATAACCTGGGATAACTCATGGCAGTGAAATGTAATCACAATAATCATAACATAAAACATTAAACTTTGTGGCATACACACATAATCATAGAGAATCATATCTTATTAGTCAAGACTCATTTCCAAGAGTATCTTAGTGGAAAAAGTCCATTTCTGAATCGAGTAACCCTCGTTTCTGTCCTGTTTCACTGAACCGGTATAACCTACCATTTCAGCCATGTCTATCTCATGAGATATAAAATCTTTACCCAATGCATTGGAAGGAGATATAGGTCCCACCCATCTCATAATTATACCATTCTTATGTGTGCCACAAAATCATAAATCATACATCATTACATGACCCATGTAATAAAAATGGGATTCTTAAACATCATGACATCATAAAACAATTCATATAAGATAAAGGAATTAATAAAAATAATTCCATCACAACATAATCAAATCAATGTAATAATATGGATAAAAATAGAACCCTTTATTATCATAGATGGAAAATAATTTTGATAAAACACTTGAAATGAATTCTTGAGGAAAATATCCTTTCTTCTTTAAAAACATTTTTCCTTTCTTAACATGTCATAAAACTTTAAACTAAAAGAAGTTGATTAAAAATAAACATGAAAACTTGTAAAGGAATATTCTTGGAAATAATTTCTTTTTAAAATCCATTCATGCCGTATAATTTAAAAAAACATTCTTCTCGTACTTTTGTCGGAAAAGTCAAAAAATACCTCGTACGAAAAACGCCAAAAGATTCCTTTCATATCTTTTACTAAAATCTCACCGAAGGGTAAAATTTGATATAAACTATTGTAGAAGGATATAAATATTACATATTGGGGAAACATGGATGTGGATGATAAAATAAACCCCAGTAAATACAAAAGTATAAACAATCTCGGATACAAATGAGATTTTGATATTTCCCTTACCTTAGGTCCGATTTGCTTCGTAAGTGTCCGAACCTCCTGTATAATGATTTAAATAATGTCATTGACTTATTAAAGAATCATATTCATTGTTATGATATCATATATGGTTTACTTATTACTTTATATTTCCCGTTCTTTTGTAAATTTCATGTTAAAGAGCGTTTTGGGTGAAATTGTTTCATTTGTCGTCCGTGTTTTGACTTGTAATTATTAATATGATTACTTAGATCATGATTACTTAATTCCATAATATAAAACATTATTTATATATATATATATTCATAATATACATATATATAATAAATCAGTAAATGGAAAGAAATACACCGTTCATGGAGACGGTAGTCCGTACGTACACATTAACGCTGTTTTCGTTTCCTTATTGAATTGAATGGAATTAAGTAGATGACATACATATAAATATAAATAATTCCAGTATCATTATTATGTCATATATTTCATTATAACTTATTATATATACTTTATAATCATTCATTAATGGTTAATCATTGAGAATGAATCTCATCGCGTCATGGAGACGGTAGTCCGTACATACGCACGAGCGATGATATCGTTCCCATGGTAGTGGAATTGTATTGAAGTGTATGTATACTATTTCAGTATCAATATCAATTTATAATAATCATATATAGTTACTCATTAAACCATTATACCCATCCAATTAAGGTGGTGGCGGAAAATAGATTACACCACGGCGTGGAGATGGTATTCCGTACATACGCACGCGCGGTGATTTCCTTTTTCCGTAAGATGGATAGAAGGTTAATTAGAGTTGTTTCATATTTATAATAACAGATCAGTATGTAAGTAATACTTATGTTATTACTTTATCATGAAACAACTAAAGAAGAAGAAGTTGATGAAGAAAGAAATTGAAAAGATCGGTAATGGATATTACCTCTTCTTTGAAACGCCTCTTTGAATCCTTCACTTAGGGAACTAATATTGGTCTTTGAAGAAGACCAGAACCTCTAGGATTATTCTAGGGAAGTTGAGAAGGTATTTTGTCAGGGTTTGGCCGAGCTTGAGTTCTCAAATTGGTGTGAGGAGGAGGTGGAGGAGGTGCGCTTTTATAAGGGAGGAGAGGGGCACCTTAGGAATATCTCAAAATATTATTTTATATTCAAGTCAAAATCGGTTTATAATGGTTCCAAAGGGTCTCATTTAGAAGCTAATGTGGGGATGGGTCGAAATCCTATCAACCAATAGGATTTAGACAAGTTTAGGTTATTATTTTAACCTTATCAATTAGATTTAACTCTAAGTTAAATAATTTAACTTTTACCGTGTCTTTTTGTTTTCTTACACTATATGGTTAATACACTTACTATAACATGCCAAACGAACCCCCAAATTGTTTATTATTAATATATGTATCCTTATCTAAGTCATTTGTCCGATCCTTAGATTTTTAGGAATAAAATAACAATTAATAATATAATATTTGATTTAAAAACTATTTTGTGTCAATTTTGACCCTATTTGATATATGATTTTTGTGAAATTCATAACAGAATTATATGTTCGAACCATGTTGATTAAATCAACAATAATATATCATAGTTACCTAGAAAATTAGTGGGATTCATAAAAAGTCTCAAATTACATTTATTTTTGTGTTTATAACATCAATTATGTCAATATTTCATTAATAAGATAATTACTGCATCATCATTGTGTCATAAATAAATTAAATTATTTAATGTCTAAAAATTATAAGTAAAATACCATTATGTAGGAAATATGTTTATCTTTCTAATGAATATTTATAGTCGAATTTATCTTATGTATAACCCCATATTAAAAATGATTTACTTATTAAACTTTGATTTTAACTATTTTAACCCTTCTTTAAATAAATTAATAATAAATGTCCTAATCTAATCCAAGTGGGCCTAAATGATAATATTTTACACTTAAGGTTGTTTTTGGTCGAGATACAATTGTCCAATATGATTAGTACATGTGTTAGGTTAATATTAAAATTATTTTTACCCTTAATTACCCGATTTACTTTTAACCGTGGTAAATAAAAGTAAAAGGTTACTATTCACCAAAAATTATTTTCATCTCATTGAAATACATTTTACTTACTGACATCAACCGTGTTTCTCGGATTTTTGAAATTCCATTCACAGAAGCGGTAAAATTATGTTTTATGAAAAGTTCAGTTTTTTTAACTACCACTTAGTAGTTTCACTATTAATCAAAAATTGATGTTTTTCAGAACAATGCCAAAATTTCATCCTAAGATATATTTCATATTCCAAATTCAAAAATGAAGTCTATTTTACCAAATTCATAACATATAAGTTGCATTAATTAATTTTATAATTTAAATCCCGTTGTTAAAACAAATAGCGTGTTTTTAAGAAACAATATCTATCAAAAGATTGACACTTGTTTATGTCTGGTTTAAATGTGAAATTACATCCAATGACCAAAATTGTATTAAATTGTAAAAATATATTCTAAATATACTTTAAAACCACTGAAATTAATAATTTATCACTATTAATTATTTCGATTGAAAAGGTTGTTTTTAACTAAAATTTAGTAATTTTCACTATTCATCAAAATATGAAAGTTATCCGAAAATTACCAAAATTTCACCCTAAGCTAATTTCGATATTACAAATCCAAAAATGAATTCCATTTTGAAAAATAAAATTTACAAAATTTCAAAAAGTGGTTATTGCTATTCATAACGGCCAGTTTTAATAATATTTTAATAGCATATCGTTGTTTAGTGAAACTCGGTATTGCGTACTACACATGCTATCAAGGAAGGTCGTGATTGCGTGTAATGAAAGGCAAGTCAAGGATCTGTGTTGTGAAAGCTCTTTTTGGTGTAGCGTACAACACAAGACATTAATGAAATTAAAAAGAATATTTTCATAAAATCTCGGGGTGTTACACGGGGTGTGGCCGAAACCACTCAAAGTGTCTGCCTTTTGTTTCAAAAGGACGTCATTTTAATTGAAAAACATCAACTGTCATAAGGAAAACTGACCAAATGCATTCGGATTGTGTCGATACATTAGCACAATGATCCATGGGTCATATGTGACGTGTATGAGTCAACCCCACCTCAATCCAAGGCGCGGTGTGGCCACCACCACTCAAAGTGTCTATCTTCTGTTTCAAAAGGACATCATTTGAAGTGAAAAACATCAACTGGCATACGAAAAACCGACCAAACACATTCGGATTGTGTCGATACCTTATCACAATGATAAATGGGTCATATGTGACGTGTACGAGTCAACCCCGCCTTAATATGAAGCACGGTGTGGTCGGAATCACTCTAAGTGGCTCTCTTTTGCTTAAAATGGACAACAATTTAAGTACATATGGAAAACTGACCAAACGCATTCTGTTTCTATTGAAACTTTAGGAGAACGATCCATGGGTCATATGTGACGTGTACGAGTCAACTCCGCCTCAGTATGAGTTCGGTGTGGCCGGAACCACTCAAATTTTATGCCTTTTGTTTCAAAAGTACGTCATTTTAATTGAAAAACATCAACTGGCATACGGAAAACCAACCAAACGCATTCGGACTGTGTCTATACATTATCACAATGATACATGGGTCATATGTGACGTGTAAGTGTCAACCCTGCCTCAATCCGAGGCGCGGTGTGACTGCCACCACTCAAAGTGTCTGTCTTTTGTTTTAAAAGGACATCATTTGAAGTGAAAAACATCAACTGGTATACAGAAAACCGACCAAACACATTATGATTGTGTCGATACATTAGAACAATGATCCATGGGTCATATGTGAAGTGTAAGAGTCAACCGCACCTTAATATAAGGCACGGTGTGGCCGGAATCACTCTAAGTGGCTATCTGTTTCTTAAAATGGACAACAATTTATGTACATACGGAAAACCGACCAAACGCATTCAGTTTCCATTGAAACTTTAGGAGAATGACACATGGGACATATGTGACTTGTACGAGTCAACACTGCCTCAATCTGAGGTGCGGTGTGGCCAACACCACTAAAAGTGTCTACCTTTTGATTCAAAAGTACGTTATTTTAATTGAAAAACATCAACTGGCATACGGAAAACTGACCAAACGCTTTCGGATTGTGTCGATACATTAACACAATGATCCATGGGTCATATGTGACATGTAAGAGTCAACCTCGCCTCAATATGAGGTGTGGTGTGGCTGCCACCACTCAAAGTGTCTGATTTTTGTTTCAAAAGGACATCATTTTAGTTGAAAAACATCAACTGGCATACAGAAAACCGACCAAACGCATTCAGATTGTGTCGATACATTAGAAAAACGATACATGGGTCATATATGATGTGTACGAGTCAACTCCACCTCAATCCAAGGCGCACTGTGGCCGCCACCACTCAAAGTGTCTGTCTTTTGTTTCAAAAGGACTTCATTTGAAGTTAAAAACATCAACTGGCATATGGAAAATCGACCAAACGCATTTGTATTGTGTCTATACTTTAGCATAATGATCCATGGGTCATATGTGATGTGTAAGAGTCTACCCCACCAAAATCTGAGGCATGGTGTGGCCGGAATCACTCTATGTGGCTCTCTTTTGCTTAAAATGGACATCAATTTAAGTACATATGGAAAACCGACCAAACGCATTCGGTTTCCATTGAAACTTTAAAAGAAAGATCCATGGGTCATATGTAACGTATACGAGTCAACTCCGCCTCAATCCGAGGTGCGGTGTGGCTGGAACCACTCAAAGTGTCAGCCTTTTGTTTCAAAAGGACGTCATTTTAGTTGAAAAATATCAACTGGCATACGGAAAACTGACCAAACACATTTGGATTGTGTTGACACATTAACACAAGGATACATGGGTCATATGTGACGTGTACGAGTCAACCCCACCTCAATCCGAGGCGCGGTGTGGCCGCCACCACTCAAAGAGTCTGTCTTTTGTTTCAAAAGGACATCATTTGAATTGAAAAACATCAACTGGCATACGGAAAACCAACCAAATATATTCGGATTGTGTCTATACTTTAGCACAATGATACATGGGTCATATGTGACGTGTAAGAGTCAACCCCACATTAATATGAGGCACGGTGTGGTCGTAATCACTCTAAGTGGCTCTCTTTTGTTTAAAATGGACAACAATTTAAGTACATACGGAAAACCGACCAAACGCATTCGGTTTACATGGAAACTTTAGGAGAATGATCAATGGGTCATATGTAACGTGTATGAGTCAACTCTTCCTCAATCCGAGGCGTGGTGTGGCCGACACCACTCAAAGTGTCTTCCTTTTGTTTCAAAAGTACATCATTTTATTTGAAAAACATCAACTGGCATACGGAAAACCGACCAAACGCATTCGGATTGTGTCGATACATTAGCACAACGATCCATGGGTCATATGTGATGTGTACAAGTCAACCCTGCCTCAATCCGAGGCGCGGTGTTTCTGCCACCACTCAAAGTGTCTATCTTTTGTTTCAAAAGGACATCATTTGAAGTGAAAAACATCAACTGGCATATGGAAAACTGACCAAACGCATTTGGATTGTGTCTATACTTTATAAAAACGATCCATGGGTCATATGTGACGCGTACGAGTCAACCCTACCTTAATATGAGGCATGGTGTGGCCGAAATCACTCTAAGTGGCTCTCTTTTGCTTAAAATGGACAATAATCTAAGTACATACGGAAAACCGACTAAATGCATTCGGTTTCTATTGAAACTTTAGGAGAATGATCCATGGGTCATATGTAACGTGAAAGAGTCAACACTGCCTCAATACGAGGTGTGGTGTGGCCGGAACCACTCAAAGTGTCCACCTTTTCTTTTAAAAGTACGTCATTTTAATTGAAAAACATCAACTGGCATATGGAAAACCGACCAAACACATTTGGATTGTGTCTATACATTAGCACAATGATCCATGGGTCATATATGACATGTATGAATCAACCCCACCTCAATCCGAGGCACGGTGTGGCCAGCAGCACTCCAGGTGTATGTATTATGATTAAAATGGACATTATTTCAGGTAAAAATATATGGTATACAAAAAACCGATCAAATTATGAATTGACTTCTGGATTCCACATATAATTGTCATCTAAATTTTAAATTGAATTATAAATGAATTATGTATGTTTATAATTATGTTATGAATTCTAATTTAATTATGGATGTGTATAGTTCCACTATTATATGTTAAATGTGTATGAATTTGTTCTCTATATGTAAGTGTTAGTTGGTAATTGCAAGTACAATAATTGTATATTTATGTGTTAGTTTATTGCAGGTACAATAATTGGATTGATAATGATAGGGATCCCACAAAATGAGACCTGGTGGGAAAATTGGAGAGCTAGTTGCAAATTGGGGAGCTGCTGGGCAAATTGCAGAGCTGCTGTGCAATTTTCCTAGCAGAGGCTATGCCAACGGTTCAAAACCGTTGCCATAAAATGTCTAGGTTTTGTTTTACCAATGATTCTATGAACCATTGGTAAAACACTTTTCCCAATGGTTCTAAACCATTGGGAAAGAGGAGATTTTGGGTTTTTCCCAACGGTTTTCAAAACTTTCAGTACTTTATCCCAATGGTTGTAAACCGTTGGGAAAAATCATTCCCAACGGTTTTCCAGAACCGTTTGGATAGGGTAATTTTTCTCCACCATATCCCAACGGTTCACTGTAAACCATTGGGAAAAGTTTTTCCCAACGGCTTACTTCCCTACGGTTTGTAGAACCATTGGTATAACATATACCAACGGTTCTGCAGCCTTTCCCAACGGTTCTAAACTGTTGGGAAATCATGTATTTCTAGTAGTGTAAATATTCCTTAGTGTTTTTTGATTTTTCAGGATTTTTTATGTTTTTAGGGATTTTTATGGATTTATTAGGATTTTATGCTATTTTTTGTTTTTAGGGATTTTGATGGTTTTATAGTTTTAAGAATTTTTATGGTTTTTATGTGGTTTAATTGTTTTTAGTGTTTTAATGTTTTCATTGAGGTTTTAGGGTTTTTATTTTTTTGGGATTTTCAGAGATTTTGTAGGATTTGTATAGGTTTTAGGGATTTTAAGTTTTTTTTAGGTTTTTTAGGGATTTCATGTATTTTGAGAGTTTTTAGGAATGTTTGGGTCTTTGGGTTTTTATAGGGTTCTTATAGGGTTTCTTAGGTTTTTATATTTTTTATGGTTCTTTAGTGATTTCTAAATTTTTTAGGGGTTTAATAGGTTTATAGAGTTTTTAGAGATTTTTTTTTTCTTTTTTGGGTTTTTGCTGTTTTTATAATTTTAGGGGTTTTATGGTTTTAAGTGGTTTTCATGTTTTTACGGTATTTTTTGAGTTATTTACTGTTCTAATGTATTTTAGTGTTTACATAGTTTTAATTTTATTTAGGTTCGTAATTTTTTATTTGGGGTTTTCAGGATTTTAATTGTTTTTACGTTTTTTTGTGAATTTTTGGGCACTATTAGGAATTTTATGTTTTTAGGGTTTTTTGGGATCTTCAGGATTTTGTGTGTTTTTAGATTTTTTTGGGGCATTAGTTTTTTTTTTATTTTTATGGAATTTTAGTTATTCGAGGGTTTTACCTTTATCAAATTTTTAATGTTTTTATCATTTTAGGGTTTTTTCTATTTTAGGTTTTTAGGGATTTTTAGAGATTTTTTATGATTTTTAAATCTTTTTTAGGATTTTAAGGATTTTGGATCATTTTTTGTGGCTTTAGGATTTTAGGGTTTTAGTGTATTTTTGGTTTTTAGGAGTTTTAAGGGTAATAGGATTTTATGGATTTGTGGGGATTTTAATTTTTTTAATGATTTTTTACAATTTTAGGGATTTTTAGAGTTATTTAGGATTTTTATGGTTTTTAGTGTATTTTATGATTTTGAGGATTTTTTGGGATTTTGGTTTTTTTATGGGTTTTAGTGGTTTTTAGGGGATTTAACTATTTTTCCCGGTTTTTATAGGGTTTTCAGGGATTTTAGGAATTTTTACGTTTTTAGGATTTTAAATGATTTTTATAGTTTTTAGGGTTTTAATAAATTCTGAGGGTTTTAGGGTTTTTATGGGTTTTTGTGTTGTTATGATTTCATTGAGTTTTTAGGGGTACTATGGTTTGTTAGACTTTGTCAAAATTTCTAGGGGTTTAAAGGAGTTTTAGAGATTTTAGTGGTTCTATGTTTTTATTGGGTTTTACAGTTTTTATGGTTTTTTATGATTTTATGGATTATAGGGCTTTAGGGTCTTTATGTCTTTATAGGTATTGTTTAACAAATTAATGTTTTAAATGTTTTTTAGCGATTTATTTTTTTAGTTTTTTAGGTTTTTCATAGGGTTTTAAAATATTTTTACAATTTTATGGATTTTTAGAGAATTGTAAAAAAATATAGGCATTTTTAGAGATTTTAGGTTTTAAGGGGCATTAGGGGTTTTAGAGTTTTTTTGGGTTTTTTACTATTCTATGTGTTTAAGGTTTTCTAAGGAGTTCACAAGGTTTATAGGGTTTTTTATAGAGTTTAATAGAATTTAGGATTTCTTGTGGTTTTTTGGTTTTTTATGGATTTTTAGGGGTTTTGGGGTATTGGGGGTTCCTAGCTCTATTTTGATTATTAGGAATTTTATTAGATTTCTTTGGGTTTTAATGTCTCATTTTTTTTAATTTTTTAGATATTGAGGGATTTTTATTGTTTTTAGTGTTTTTAGGGATTTTTGAGGGTTTTTGGGTTTTTTAAAAGATTGTAGGATTTCTATGGTTTATTTGGGGTTTTTGGTTTTTTTAGTTTTTATATTTTTAAAGATTTTTGGGTTTTCATCATTTTATTTAGTTTAAATTGTTTTTTGTGTTTTTATCTTTTTTATGGTTTTTATGTGTATTAGGGGTTTTATGCTTTTTAGTGGTTTTATTGGTTCTTATGGGTTTTAGAGTTTTAGGTATTTTCGGGTTTTTTTATATTTTTTAGAGTTTTTAGAGTTTTTAGGTTTTTAGGGGTTTTATGTATTTTTATGTTTCTATGGTTTTCATAAGAGTTTAAATATATTTTATAGTGGATTAAAATTTTTTGGTATTTTTTGGTATTTTTTGGGATTTTTATTATTTTTAGGGTTGTATGGATTTTGTTTGTTTCAAGACATTTTAGGTTTTTTAGAGTTTTAGGTTTTTATGGTTTTTACGTGTTTTTGAAGTTTCTAAGGGTTTATTATTTTTTTGTTTTAATATTTTTTATTGTTTTTATAGATATTAGGGAGATTTAGAGTATTTATGGTTTTTAGGGGTTTTTTGGATTTTGAGGGTTTTAGGGTTTTTAGGGTTATATGGTTTTTATGGTTCTTTAGGGTTTTTATGTTTTTTAGTTTTTTAACGTTTTTATGGTTTCAAAGTTTTTTAGAGTTTTTAGTGGTTTTTGGGTCTTAATGGATTTTAGGGTTTTTTGGTTTTTATGGGTTTTATGCTTTGTTGGTGTTTTAAGGATTTTATAGTCTTTTTAGTGGGGTTTTAGGGTTTAAAATCTATTTTAGGTTTTAGGGGTTTTAAGTGTTTTATATTTTCATGGATTTTAGGGGTTTTAATGTTTTTTGGGTTTTTTTAATTTTTTTGGGATTTTTCGGTTTTTAGGGGTTTATAGTTTTTATGGTTTTGGGGATTTTAGGGTTTCTAAGGTTTTTATTTTTTTACCATTTCATAGTTGTTTTTTGGTTTTAAATTTTTTTAGGTTTTTATGGTTTTCTTAGGGTTTTCATTTATTTTAATGTTATCATGTTTTGGGGATTTTATGGATTTTTATTATTTTTATGGTTTTTATAGTTTTAAGGGATTTTAAGGGGTTTTAGGGCATTCATTGTTTTATGAGTATTAGTTTTTTTGTGTTTTTTAGGGTTTTTTTTCAGAGTTTTTGATGTTTTTAGTGGTTTAAAGGTTTTTAGAGTTTCTAGTGGCTTTTTAGGGTTATATGGGTTTTTAGTATTTTTATTCCTTTTAAGCATTTTTAGGGGTTTTAGTATCTTTTATGGTTTTTACGGATTTTAACATTTTTTAGGTTTTTGGAGATTCAATAGTTTTTTGGTTTTTTGGTGTATTTAATAGTTTTTAGTTTTTCTGGATTCTAAATATTTTTCATGGTTTTAATTTTTATATGATTTATGTATTTTCTGGTTTATTTATGAGTTTTATGTTTTTTTGATTTCTTAGGGATTTTGAGGTTTATTAGGGATATTTAGGGGCTTCAAGGTTTTTATTATTTTTAGGTTTTTAGTGTTTTTATGAGTTTTTTGGTTTAAAGTTTTTTGTAGGTTTTTTTATTATTTTTAGGGTATTTATGTTTTAAGGGATATTTTGGGATTTTTTAGGATTTTTAGGGTTTTTTGGTATTTTTAGGGATCTTGAGGGTTTTTAGGGGTTATATGTATTTTTTTATTTTAGGGTTTTTTGATTTTTTTTCTTCTTTTAGATATTTTTAATGTATTTAACGGTTTGAGGGGTTTTTACATTTTTTAGCAGTTTTTTGGGTTTTAATGGTTTCATAGGGTTTTTACTGGTTATATGGGGGTGTTACGGTTTTTTGGGTTTGGGGGTTTTACTATTTTTAGGTTTTTAGTATTTATTTCATTGTGTTTTATAGGTTTTTAAGGATTTATTAGGATTCATGTTTTTTATGTTTATATCGATTTTCAAGGATTTTAGTGTTTTTTTGAATTTTAGGGATTTTGAAGGGGTTTTTGATTTTTTTTGGGTTGGATGACTTTTTTTATTTTTTAGGTATTTTTGAGTTTTTCAAGGTTACTAATTTTTTAATAGTTTTTTTAAATAAAATTAGTTTTTAATTGGTTTTCATAGTTTTTAGTGTTTTTTGGTTCTTTTAGTGGTTTTTGGTTTTTTTGGTATTTAGTGGTTTTAAAAGTTTAATGGTTTTTAGTGTTTTAGGGTTTCTAGCATTTTTATGTTTTTAGTGGGTTTAAGTTTTTTATGGTTTTTAATGTTTTATAATCTTTTTTCTAAGGCATTAGGGGTTCTTATATTTTTTGTGATTTTGAAGGAATTTTAGGATTCTTTTGGACTTTATGTTTCGTAGGGATCTTAAGCGTTTTATGTTTTTAGGGTTTTTTTTTGGATTTTTTGGTTTTTCGAGATTTATGGTGTTTTTTTCTTTTTTTAAGGGATTTTAATTTTTTTATAGTCTTTAATGTTTTTATGAATTTATTAATATTTTAGTGGGTATTATGGTTTTTATGGGGGTTTTATGGTTGTTTAAGGTTATTTGGGATATTTAGGGTATTTAGGGATTTTAGAGGTTTTAGGGGTTTTACATTTTTATGTTTTTAGGGTTTTTATGTATTTAAAGATTTTTAAAGATTAGTTATCATTTTAAGGGTTTTTGAGTTTTGTTGGATTTTTTAGGGTTTTTTTGGTTTTTTTGGGTTTTTATGTTTTTTGGTGTTTGGGGATTTTTATGATTTTGTATGGTTTTTGAGGTTTTTTTAGAGTTCCTTAATGTTTTTGGTTGTTTAATGAGTTTTTAATGTTTTAAGGGGTTTTTAGGGTTTATTTGGTATTCTAGAGTTTTTTATGTTTTTTAGAGTTTTTATGTGTTTTAGAGTTTTTTGGGGTTATTATAGTTTTTTGGGTTTTTTAATTTTTTTATGTTTTTATGGGTTTCATGTGTTTTAGGTTTCTAAGGTTTTCATTTTTTTTATGGTTTTTTTACATTTTTAGGATTTTTAGGGCTTTTAGGTTTTTTTTATATTTAGTGTTTTTGAATATTTTGAGGGGATTAAATTATTTATAGGGTTTTTAGATATTTTATGGCAGTTTTTGTTATGTTTTTTGGGTTTTTTATGGGTTTAATATTTTTAAGTGTTTTTATCATTTTTAGGGGATTAAAGGTTTTAAGAGTTTTTAGTGGTCATAGGGTTTTTTGTGGGGTTTAAGGTTTTTAAAATTTTTAGAGGTTTTATTTTAACGGTTTAAGGGTTTTAGTGTTTTTTAGGTTTTTTAGTTGTTTTATGTGTTTTTGGTTTTTATGGTTTTATTATAGTTTTTAATCATTTTTTAGGTATTGTATGTTTGTAGGAATTTTGAGAAACTTATTTTAATTTCATGGGACATTTGGATTTTTATTGATTTTTGAGGTTTTTTAGGCTTTTAAGGATTTTTCTGGTTTTATGGTTTTTTAGGATTTTAGGGTTTCTTATGATTTCTAGGGTTTTAATGATTTTTAGATTTTTTAATGCTTTTTTTGGGTTTAAAGGGTTTTAATAGTTTTAGTGGTTTTTAGGGTTTTATGGGATTTATGTGTTTAAAAGTATTTTAGGGGTTTCAATGATTTTTAGGGTTTCTTAGGGGTTGTAGTGTTTATAGGGACTTTTTGGTTTTTTAGGGTTTTTTTTGTTTTTTATATTTTCAGGGTGTTATTTGTTTTTATGTTTTTACGGTTTTCCAACGGGGTTTCAAGGTTTTATACTTTTTAGGGATTTGAAATGATTTTTAGAATTTGAAGGGATTTTAGTTTTTAAGGATTTTCAGGGGTTTAGGGTTTTTAGGGTTTTGGGGGGTTTTTATGTTTTTATGTTTTGACGGGTTTTAAGTGTTTTTAGTTTTTATTATGTTTTCATAGGTTTTTTAATGGTTTTTAGGGTTATTAAATTTTTAATGTATTTTTCTAGTCTTTTTTAGTATTTTTATAGTCTTTAGGGTTTTCATAATTTTGAGAGTATTTATTATTTTTATAGTATTCATTGTTTTTATGTTATTATGGATTCTTATGGTTTTTTATATTTTTAGGGGGTTCAAGGTTTTTTAAAATTTTTAACAAATTTAGGGCTTTAAAGGGTCATTAATGTTTTTAGTTGTTTAAGAATTTGGTGGTTTTATGGTTTTTATGATTTTTAAGGGTTTATTAGATTTTAGGTGTTTTAGGGTTTCTATGATTTTTAAGGGTTTATTAGTTTTTAGGTGTTTTAGGGTTTTTAGTGATTTTAATTTTTTTAGTATTTTTATGGTGTTTTATTTTTTATGTTTTTTTTGGTTTTCTTATTGTTTTTCAAGTTTTAATCTTTGTTTAGATTTTTTGGTCTTTTTTGATTTTAATGTTTTTTAGTGTTTTTAGGGATATTGAAGTGTTTGGGGGGTTTTTTTATTTTATTGTGTTTTAGGTGTTTTTAGTTTTTTTGGGGGATTTTATGTTTTTCTAGTGTTTTTAACATTTTAGGGGTCTAAATGTTGTTTTTTGAGTTTTCAGTGGGTTTTCAGGGTTTTATGGATTTTGGGGATTTAATGGTATTTAAATATTTTATGTTTTTAGGGATTTTATGATTTTTTTATTGTTTTTAGAATTTTTAGGTTTTGGGGGGGATTAAGCGTTTTTAAGTTTCTAAGGTTTTATTTGGAATTTCTTAGGTTTTTAGGATTTTTACAGGTTTCTACGCTTTTAGTGATATTTAGGGATTTTAGGTGTTCTTAGGGTTTTAGGAATCTTTAGGGTTTTTATAAATATTTTTGGTGTTTAGGTTTTTTTGAGTTTTTATGGTTTCTAATCATTTACATAGTTTTATCCTTTTTGTGGATTTAGAGGATAATTAGAGTTTTTAGTGGTTTAGGGTTTTTATGGGTTTATAGGATTTTTAATGTTTTTAGTGGATTTATGGTTTTTAATTTTGTTTGGTTTTTAAAACATTATATGTTTTTGGCATTTTTTTATATTTAAGTGTTTTTATGTTTTTATTGTTTTATTATGGTTTTTCAAAGTTTGGGGGATTTTTTACGATTTAAGGTATTTTTTGATCTCTTAGTATTCTTTGGTTTTTTTAGTTTTTAATAATTTTGAGTGGTTTTAGGGTTTTTAGGTACTATATTGGTCTTTTGGGTTTTTATGGTTTTTTTAGTTTTTTACTTTTTTTTTAGTTTTTTAGAGTTTTTAAATGTTTTTAAAAGTTTAATTGGCACTATAGTTTTTATTTGGGATTTATGGTTTAATGGTTTTAGGGGTTTTTAGTGGGTTTTATGGTTTTAGAGGTTTTCATGGAATTTGGGTTTTTATAGTTTCTAGGGGTTTTAGAATTTTAAGGTTTCTTAGGGGTTTTATTTGTTTTCATGTTTTTAATGTTTTCTTATGAATTTCTATGGTTTAATGGTTTTTTATGTTTTTGGGGTTTTTAGGGATTTTTTAGGATTTTTATTGTTTTTTGGTTTTTATGGATTTTGATAGTTTAGACGTTATTTCGGGTTTTTATGATATTTCGAGATTTTAGGTTTTTCTATGTTTTTAGGTTTTTATGGTTTTTTAGTGTTTTAGAACATTTTTAGGGGTTTTTATTTTATTATATTTTTAGTATGTTTTTAGGGTATTTATGATTTTTTATAGTTATTAATGTTTTTAGGGGTTTTATAGTTTTAGGGATTTTTGGGGTTTCATTGGGTTTTTGGTTTTTTTGGGTTTTTAGCATTTTTAGCATTTTATGGGTTTTATGTATTGTGGATTTGTAAGGATTTCCTAGGTTTTTTCAGGGATTTTAGGGGTTTTTACTTTTTAATGGGTTTTTACTGATTTTTTAAAATTAATATGGTTTTTAGTATTTTTTAGATATTTTTAGGGTTTTATGGGTTTATAGTTTTATGGTTTTTAAGGATATATGGTGTTTTTTGTTTTTTTGGGTTTTAATGTTTTTTATTGTTTTTTTACAAATTTGGGGGTTTAAATGTTATTTAAAGTATTAAGTAGTTTTTTTTGGGATTTTAATGGTTTTTAATGTTTAAATGTTTTTAAGCGTTTTATGTTATTTATGGTTTCTAGTGATTTTTCAGATTTATTAGGATTTTAGCATTTTTAGGTGATATTAGGGATTTAATTATTTTTTGGTTTTTGGGGATTTATTATGGGTTTTAGATTTTTCATGGTTTTATTGATTTTTAGGGATTTTTATGATTTTTATGGGTTTTTGGGTTTTAGGTATTTTGAGTGTTTTTAGGCAATTTAGGGTTTTTAGGGTAGTTATGGTTTTTATGTATTTTTTTTATATTTTAGGTTTTTTATGTTTTATTATATTTTTTTAACATTTTGTGGGATTTAAGTGGGTTTTAATGATTTTAGTAGGGTTTTACGGTCTTTATGTTTTTAGGGTTTTTATGATATTTGGGGTTTTAGGGTTATAGGGTTTTCTAGGGTTTTGAGTTTTTTATGTTTAGGGGTCATAAATGATTTTAGGTTTTTATTGTTTTGTGAGGGGTTTTTAGGGGGTTTTTAGTTTTTTTTTTATTTTTAGGTTTTTTTAGGATTTTATGGCTTTTAGGGTTTTTAGGTATTTTGTGGGTTTTAATTTTCTTACGATTTTTAGCATTTTATGGATTTTTTGTGGTTTTTAGGGATTTTTTGAGTTTTTTGGTGTTTTATGGTTTTTTATAGTTCTTAACGTTTCTTGGGGTTTTTTGATTTTTAGATTTTTTACTATTTTTAGGGGTTATAATCATATTAGGGGGTTTTATGACTTTTAGAGCTTTATGGGTTTTTAAGGTTTGTAGATATTTTTAGGTTTTTAGGGGTTTTAATTTATTTAAGAGTATATCAATGTTTTAGGGTTCTATACATTTTTATGGAATTTTTATGATTTTTAATTTTCTTAGAGTATTTATATATTGTTAGTGGTTTTGGGGGTTTTACGGTTTTATTAGTATTTTTGGTTTTTTTTCGAGATTCTGTGGATTTTATGGTTTCTTAGTTTTTTGATAATTTTAGGGGATTTAAGGTTTTTTAGAGTTTTTATTAGTTTTTTTGAATGTTTTTGGTTTATTGGGTTTTTAATGTGTTTAGGGCCTTTTTTGGTTTTAGGGATTTTAAAATTTCAAAGGGTTTTGAGAGAATTAATTTTTTCTTGTTTTTTAAAATTTTCTTATTGTTTTAATGGTTTTTCATGTTTTTTACATTTTTATGGATTTTATGGTCTTTTTTAGTTTTTTTTATTTTGAATTTTTTTATGGTTTTTATCATTTAATGTTTTTATGGGGTATTTTTGGTTTTTTTTAGTATTTAGGGTTTTTATGATTTTAATAGTATTTTTAAATTTTTATTGGTTTAATGGATTTTTATAGTTTTTACTTTTTTAGTGGTTTTATGAGTTTCAAGGGTTTTAATGGTTTTAGGGGATTTTATGGTATTTAAGGGTTTTAGGGGTTTTATAATTTTTATATTTTTTAGGGGTTATTTTTGTATTGGGTTTTTAATGTTTTCTAAGTGGTTTTCAAGGTTTTAGTGTTTTTTATGGATTTATAGGGCTCTTTAGGATTTTAATGGGTTTTGGGATTGTTAGGGATTTTTAGGGGTTTTGTAGTTTATTGGGAGTTTTAGAATTTTTTGAATTATTATTGTTCTAATGGTTTTTATAGCTTTTTTAGTGGTTTAATGGGTTTTTTAGAGTTTTCCAAATTTTTTATTGTTTTAGTGTTTTTAAGGTTTTTAACGGTTTTATGATTTTTAGGGTTTTTACAGTATTTAGGGTCTCTAGAATTTTTTATGTTTTTAGAGGTTTTATGTGTTCTTTTGTTTTTATGGTTTTATTAGGGGTTTTCAGGGGCTTGGGTCTTATTAATTTTTAGTGATTTTTAGGGTTTTTTAGAAATTTTGTGGTTTTTAAGGATTTTTATGAATTTTGTGGGTTGTCAGGTTTTTAGGGGTTTTATTGTTTTTGGTTTATAGTTTTTTTATTTTTTACGTGGTTTTTAGTTTTTTTGAGTTTTTTTAATTTTTTTAAGGGTTTATGTCTTTTTACAATTCTTTTGTATTTTTAGGGTTTTATTCTGTTTTAAGGGTTTTTATGGTTTTAGGGGGTCTTAGGGTTTTTAATGTTTTCAGGGTTTTATGTTTTTTTTTGTGTTTTTATCATCTTTTAGGTTTTCAGTGGTTTTATGTGTTTTTATGTTTTCATGGTTTTCTTATGGGTTTTCATGGTTTTATGGTTTTTTTATGTTTTTATCGATTTTCACAGAGTTTTTAGGATTTTGAGGGATTTGTCTGTTTTTATGGTTTTTTTGGGTGTTAGGATTTTATGGTTTTTTTCGGGGGTTTAAGGTTTTTATGAGTTTTTTATATTTTTGGGGTTTTTATGGTTTTTATATTTTTAGTTGTTTATATTGTTTTTATGAGTATTAGGGTTTTTAATGGTTTTCGGGGTTTTTATGGTTTTTAAGGATTTTAGGGTTTTTTAGTTTTTTTATTTTTTGGGGGGTTTTTATCATTTTTATGTTTTTCAATGGGTTTTTGTGTTTTCAGGTTTGTGAGGAAATTATAGGGGTTTTCAGGGTCTTTTTGGGTTTTTTATGTTTTTATAGATTTTTTGGGATTTTTATAATTTTTATGGTTATTTAGAATTTTCAGGATTTTTTGGTGTCTTATTGTTTTAATTTTTTTTTTGTTTTTTGGATTTTTAGTGTTTTTCTGTGTTTTTTTAGGGTTTGAAGGTTTTTTATAGTTTTTTAACATTTTTAGTGGTTTAAATGGGTTCCAATGTTTTTAGAGGGGTTTAGGGTTTTTATAGGTTGGTTGGGTTTTTAAGGTTTTTAGGGATTTTATGGATTTTATGGTTTTGGGGAATTTGTTAGGGTTTTTAGTGTTTTTTAGGTTTATTATGGGGTTTAAGTGTTTTCAGGTTTTCTTAATGATTGTTAGGGTTTTATATGGGTTTTTACATTGTTAGGGATTTTTACATATTTTTTAGAATTTTTGGGTTGTTTTAAGGGGGTTGAGGGTTTGAAGGTTTTTAGGGTTTATGCGATTTTTTGAGGTTTTAGGGGGTTTTTTTGAATTTTTAGGGGTTTTAGAGTTTTTAGTGTGTTTTAGTGTTTTATGGATTTTTAGGGCCATTTAATGCTTTTAATAGCGTTTAGGGTCTTTGATTTTTGTAGGGTCTTTGGGATTTTTTGTTTTTGGGGGTTTTATGTGTTTTTAAGTCATTATGGTTTTCTTTAGGGTTTTTGGGGTTATTAGTGTTTTTATGTTTTTAGGGACTTTTAGGGATTTTTTATGATTTTAATGTTTTTTGGTATTTTTTTGGTTTGAGGATTTTTAGGGTTTTAACGGTATTAGGGTTATCTTTTTTTTGTTTTATGGTTTTTTATGTTAATTGGGGGTTTAAAGGTTTTTTATTGTTTTTTAATGTTTTAGTGCAAGGAAGATGTAGGGTTAGGCTATTCGTGATCCCCCATATTTATTAGAAAAAAAGATGTTGCATACAAGGGAGGGGAGGGGTCAAACAACACACACCCAAAATCCCTTAACAAACCCAAACCCTGAAAACCCAAAAAACCAAAAGGTACAAAAATATAAATTGCAGGAGAACACAAGAAGCACCATTAACCACATCTTCATCACATCCCATCCAAGCAGTAACCATCTTCCAGAGCTCACAACCATGTAGCGACCAACATCCAATCTCACATACTTCAACATCCTGCACCTCCTTACCAAGAAGATCCACCACAAGCCGCACAGAACCATCAACACCAAATTCAAACCCACAAGCTACATCACATTCTAGTCAAACAACAACCAACCCATCACTACGTTACCATAATCAATTGTCTCTTCACCATGAAGATAAACCATTAGCAGCACAAAACCACTAGAATCACCATCCTCCAGCACCTCCACACCAATAAGAGCCACCGCCAGAAACATAAATCCACCAGAACCAAACTCATAAACAAAATATTCATCACATCCCATACCTTCAGCAAGAAACATCCAAAGCCACCATCTCTGATCAACATCTCCTCCCGGACCTCCAAATCAAGTAGTGACAGAACGCATGCCTATTGCATCGACAAACACCAAATGCACTCAGCGCCTCAATACCAACAACCAGAATCTCCCTTAATATATCCCATCCAACCAGCAACCAACACCCAGCAACCTGATGTCCAGCAACCAAAACCTCCTTGCGAGGCAGATTCCAGCATATGGCTAGACAGAACCCTGTGCCTCACATCCAAACCATCACTATCACAAACAATGGATCATAACCAGTTCAACCATAAATAGAGGAGTAACCACAATACCAATATGACAAGCTCCAACCAAGACCCTCAGTAGAATACAAGTGACCAAAGAAACAGATTTGGCACCCCAACGAACTACATACCAACATATCAACTAGATCCTTGCACAACATTTGCACATGTTAAATTTATAGGTTTTTAATGTGTTTTTCAGTATTTTGAGTTTTCAAATGGTTTTTAGGGTTTTTATTCTTTTAGTGATTTTTTGATTTTATTTTATTTTATGGTTTTCAGGGTTTCTAGTGATTTTGAGGGTTTTTCTGGTTTTTTGTTTTTTTGGTTTTTTGTTTTTTGCTGTTTTTTTATGTTATTATGGATTTTTGTGTTTTTTTTTGTATTTTTAAGGTTTTGTAGAGTGTGTAATGATTTTAGGTGTTTAAATGGTCTCATATTTTTTAGTGTTTCTATGGGTTTTGAGGTTTTTTTTTATTTTTTGGGGTTATATTATTTTTAGTATTTTTAGGGGTTTTAGAGTATTTTATGGGTTTTTGGGTTTTTTAATTTTTAGTTGTTTTATGGGTTTTATGTGTTTTTAAGTTTTTAGTGTTATATTAGGGGTTTTATAGTTTTTTGTAATTTTCATGTTTTAGTTATTTTATGGATTTTTAGGTTTTTTATGGATTTTAGTGGTTTTTGGGTTTTGTGGAAATTTTAAAAAATTTAAGAGTTTTTAGGGTTTTAATGGTTTTCTTCAGTTTTAGTTTTTATTATTTTTTACAATTGTTTTTTTATATTTTTTTATCGTTTTCGGGGTTTGAAGGGGTTTTATAGTTTGAAAGGTTTTTATGTGGTTTTAGTAATTTTTATTATTTTTAGGGTTTTTATGGTTTTCATGGATTTAGGGTTTTTAGGGTTTTTTTAACATTTTTAGCATTTTTAGGGTTTTAGTAGTTTTATGTGTTTTATGTTTTTATGGTTATCTTAGGGATTTATTTGGGAATTTAGGGTATTTTATTTTATGTTACTTTTTTGGATTTTTATGTTTTCAGGGGTTTGAGTTATTTTGAGGGGCTTTGTTTTTTAGGGTTATATGGTTTTTATGGTTTGGGGGGATTATGTTTTTTTCTATTTTTAGGGGTTTTATGTTTATTTAGAGTTGTTAATGTTTTAGGTGTTTAAAGAATTTTTATGCTTTTTATCTTTTTTTATGGTTTTTAATAGTTTCTAATGTTTATAAGGGATTTAGGGGTTTTAAAGGGTTTCAAAGGTTTTATTGTTATTATTGTTTTTTGTGTTTTTATTTTTTTTTTTGTTTTTAGGAGTTTTAAGTGTTATGGGGTTTTAAGGGTTTTATAGGGGGTTTAGTGTTTTAGGATATTTATGGTTATTTTTGGGTTTTAATGTTTTTTTGTGTTTTTATTGGTTTCTATAGTTTTTTAATGTTTTTATGTGTTTAATGGGTTTTTTTATAATTTTTAGTAGTTTTGAGTGGATTTATGTTTTTTATGTTTTCTTGGGTTTTTAGGTTTATTTAGAGTTTTAGTGTTTTTATTGTTTTAAACATTTTTTCAGCTGTTAGGATTTCTACTATTTTTATATTTTTAAGGTTTACTTTGGGGTTTTATGGTTCTTAAGTGATTCCACATTTTCAGGTATTTATTGATCTCTTAATGATTTTATGGGTTTTTAGTGGTTTTAGGGAATTTTAATAATTTTATGGTTTTTAATTTTTCTAGTGATTTAATGATATTTTTTTGTTTTTGGATTTTTGTAAGAGTTTTAATATTTTTAGAGTATTTAATTTTTTGAGTGTTTTAATGGGGTTTTAGAGTTTTTTGTGGTCTTTTAGGATATTTATGGGGTTTTATGTTTTTTTATTGATTTCAGGGTCTTTGGGATTTTTTAGTGTTATTAGGGGATTTTGCATTTTTTAGGGGTTTAATTATTTCTAATTTTTTATGGTTTTCTTAGTCGTTCAATAGGTTTTAATGGTTTTAATGGTTTTTAGGGATATTTAGTGATTTATTTTGTTTTTAATGTTTTTTAGTGTTTTTATTTATTTTGAGGGTTTTAATTGTTATTGTGGTTTTAAGGTTTTTTTTGGGTTTTTTGTGTTTTTTTAAGTTATTAGAGGTGTTAGGTTTTTTTTGAATTTTTAGGTTTTTTAGAGTTTTTAAATTTTTTAGCGGTTTAAAGGGTTTTTATTTTTAGTGTTATTTTACTGATTTTATGGGGTTTTAGTGCTTTTTAAGGGGTTTAAGGGTTATTATGATCTTTAGGGTTTTTAGGGGGTTTAGGGTTTTAGAATTTTTTAATTTTTTAATATTTTTTGGAGTTTTTTAGATTTAATGCTTTCTTTGGATTTTTTATATTTTTTGGGGGTTTTCATATTTTTAGTTATTTTTATATATTTTTTGGATTATTGTTGTCTTTTTGTGTTTTTATGTTTTTTGAGTCGTTTCAAGGGTTTGGGGGTTTTATGGTTTTTTTAGTTTTTTTGAGTTTTCTAAGGTTTTATTTTTTTTAGTGTTTTTTAATGGTTTAAAGGGTTTTTAAAATTTTTAGTGCTTTTATAGCTCTTTAGCGGTATTACGGTTTTTTATTATTTTTAGGGGTTTTATGTTTTTTAGGGTTTTGGGGTTGTTTTTGAGTTTTATTGTTTCTAGTGTTTATGTTTTTATAGATTTTATGTGGTTTTATGATTTTATGGTTTTCTTAGGGGATTTCAGGGTATTTTCATTATTAGGGATTTTTAGGGCTTTTTTAGTATTTTATGGAATTTTAAGTTTTTTTTTCATAATTTTTAGGTGTGTTTGGGTTTTTTGGGTTTTGGGGGTTTTTATTATTTTTTTATATTTTTATGGTTTTTTGGGTTTTTATAAATTTTTAGGCTTTATAGGGGTTTTGAGTGTTTTTAGTTTTCTAAGGTTTTCTTAGGGTTTTTCATGGTTTTTAGCGGTTCTTACAATTTTAGGGTTTTTATTAATTTTTAGGATTTTTTAGGATTTTTTGGGATTTTGAGGGGTTTAGTGGTATTTTATGGTTTTTATAGTTTTTAGTATTTTTTTGGGGTCTAGGGTTTTTTTGACCCTTTTAGCGTTTTTATGGGTTTTTAGAGTTTATTACTATTTTTAGGGGTTTAATGATTTTTTGTGATTTTTAGTGGCTTTTACAGTTTTTTGGGATTTTAGAATTTTTTACTATTTTAGGGGTTTTAAGGATTTTAGGATTTAAGGCGGATTAGGGTATTTTAGGGTTATAAATATTTTTAGGGTTTTTACATAATGTATGTGTTTTTAATTTTTTAATTTTATCTTTTTGGTTTTTATTATTTTAATGGTTTTTAATTTTTACAGATATTTAGGTCATTTTTTGAATTTTTAAGGGTTTTAGGGTTTGTAGGAATTTTGAGGGTTTTAGTGTTTGTTTATCATTTTAGGGTTTTATGGGGTTTTATAGTATTTATTGTTTTTCTAAATGGTTTTTAAAGTTTTTAGTGGCTTTTTGGGTTTTTACCGGGGTTTTGGTTTTTTATGGATTTTATAAATTTTATGCATGTATAATTTGGGGGGTTATATTAGGGTTTTAAGAGTTTTTATTTTTTTAATGTTATCTTATGGGTTTTCAGTTTTTTAGGGTTTTTTATGTTTTTATGGATTTTTTAAGCCTTATAATATTTTAATGGTTTTTAGGGTTTGGAGGGGTTCATAGGGGTTTTTAGGTGTTTTTTGGGATTTAGGAATTTTTGGTTTTATATATTTTTAAAAATATTCTAGAGTTTATAATAGTTTTTAGCGGTTTAAATGATTTTTTAAGTTGTATTTTGTTTCTAGGGGTTTTATGGGTTTTATATTTTTTAAGGTGATTACGGGTTTTATGTTTCTTAGTGTTATTAGGGTTTTCGGGTTGTGGAGTTTTTAGTGTTTTTTTGTTTTCTAGTGATTTTAGTTTATCTAGGATTCTTTCAGGTTTTTCTATGTTTTTATTGTTTATTTACAGTTTTGGGGTTGTTTACAGAATTTTTAGGATCTTTATTGTTTTGGGCGATTTTTGGTATTTTGTGGGGTTTTTGGGGTTTTAATGCTTTTTGTGGGTTTTTATGATTTTTTGTGCTTTTAGGGTGTTTTTTGAGTTTCATTAGTTTGTAATGTTTTTAAAGTTTTTCAAAAATTTTTACTATTTTAATGGGTTTTTGAGATTTTAGTTATTTTTATTGGTTTTAAGGGGTTTTGGGTGTTTTTAATAGTTTTAGGGGTTTTATGGTTTTTAGGGTTGTTTAGGTTTTTAGGGTTTTTAGCATTGTTTATTAAGAGTATTTATGTTTTTTAGGGTTTTTAGGTTTTCTTAGGGTTTTTATGGTTTAGGGGTTTTTTCATTTGTAGGGAATTTGAGTGATGTTTTAGGATTTTTATGGGGTTTTATAGGATATATGGATTTTGGGGGGTTTGAGGGGGTTATTATGGTTTGTAGAGTTTCTATGATTTTTTTTGGTTTTAGGGTATTTAGTGTGTTTAAGGGTTTTGAGGGTTTTTGGAGTTTTTTACATTTTCAGGGTTTTAAAGGGTTTTTAGAGTTTTTAGTTAGTTTTTTGGATTTATTGGATTTTAGTTTTTTATGGATTTATGGTTTTTTTTTTGTTTTTTGGGTTTTTATAGTTTTCGCATTTTTTTTAGTTTTAGGTTTTTTTGGATTTTAGGATTATTTGAGTTTTTTAGGGTTTTTATCATTTTTTAGATTTTTTGGGGCCTTATGTGATTTTATGCTTTTAATTTTTTCTTATGATTTTTATGGTTTTTAGGTTTCTAATATTTTTAGAGATTTATTTGGATTTGGTTTTTTTATGGTCATTTAGGGATTTTATGAATTTTGAAGGTTTTTTAGAGGTTTTTTGGTTTTATGGTCTTTTATGGTTATTTTGGGGTTTTAGGAGTTGTTTGAGTTTGTTAGGTGTTTTTAGGGTTTTTGGAGTTTTTTATCATTATTTGGGTTTTAAAGAGATTTTATAGTTTTTAGTGGGTTTGGGGGTTTTATGGTTTTGAGGGGGTTTTAGGTATTTTATGAGTTTTACGATTTTTATGTACTTTTTTGTTTTTAGGTTTTTAGGTGTTTTTATTTTTTTCTACGTATTCAATGTTTTCATAGATGTTTTAATTGTTTGGGGGTTTTTAATTTTTTTTTTGGACATTTATAACTTTTTTAAGATTTTATTGGTTTTTTGTATGTTTAGGCAATTTTAGAGTTTTAGGGTTTTTTAGAGATGTTTTTATTTTTATGTATTTTTTTAAATTTTTAGGTTTTTTATTTATTTTAGAGTTTTTAAACATTCTTATGTGTTTTATGTTTTTAAAGTGTTTTAGTTATTTCTAGAGTTTTTATGTGGTTTTAGGGGATTTTATGTTTTTTAGGTTATTTTGTAGATTTTTTGGAGTTTAGGGGTTTTTTGGTTTTTAGAGTTTTATGTGGGTTTTAGGGTTTTTATGGGTTTTCAGAGTTTTTTTAATGATTTTAGGGGTTTTTATGGTTTTTAGTGTTTCTATAGTTTTTTAGGGTTTTAGTGTTTTATAGGATTTATGGACATTGAGTGTTTTTAATGGTTATATATATTATTAGGTTTTTAAGGGTTTTTATGTTTTTAGGATTTTTTAGAAATTTGTTTTGGATATTTATGGTTTTCAAGAGTTTTTGATATTTTTAAGGTTTTTTGGGTTTTTATGGTTTTAATTTTCTCTTAGGTTTTTAGGGATATTTTTGAGTTTTTTATTATTTTTATGGGTTTTTATACATTTTATTTTTTTTATTTGTAAAGAGGTTTTATGGTTTCTAGTGGTTTTTATGGTTTAATGTTTTTGATGAATTTTTACTGTTTTAGGATTTTTATGGGATTATGGTTTTTAGAGGTTTTAGTGTTTTTATGTATTTATGGGTCTTTAGTGTTTTGTATATTAAGTATTTTCTTAGGGTTTATCATGATTTTTGAATTTTCTTATGTTTTGAGGTATTTTTTGAGTTCATTATTTATTTTTAGGATTTTTGGGTTTTTATGTATTTTGAGAGGTTCTAGGGTTTTTGTGGAATTTATTTTGGGGTGGGGGATTGTGGTTTTTTAGTTTTTTAGGATTTCTATGATTTTTAAAGTTTTTAATGTTCTTAGAGGTTTAAATGGTTTTCAGAATATTAAGTTGGATTTTAGGGTTTTCAATGTTTGGGGGGGGGGGGGGTTAAGGTTTTTATGGATTTTATGGTTTTTTGGGGTTTTTAGGTTTTTAGTTTCTTTTAATGTTTTCGCATTTTTCATATATTTTAGGGGTTTTATGTTTTTTATGTTTTTATGGTTTTTTAGGGGTTTTAAGGTTTTAAGTGTTTTTAATGGTTTAGGTATTTTTAGGGGTTTTAGGTTTTTTATGTTTTTTTTTCGTTTTAGATATTTTTACGGTTTATAGGTTTTTTTTCTATTTTTACATTTTTTGGTTTTTTTGGTTTTTTATCGTTTTTTTGGTTTTTTAAAATGTCATAATGTTATTAGGGTATTAAATGTTCTTTAGAGTTTTTTTTTGATTTTATGGTTTAATGTGTTTTTAGGTTTTTAATTATTTTAGGGGTTTTATGGTTTTTATTGGTTTTTATTGGGTTTTTATGGTTTTTAGGGATTTTAGGTTCTTTGGGATTTAATTTTTTTACGTTTTTAAGTTTTTCTTAGGGATTTTTGGGGATTTTTGGGTTTTAATTTTTTTTATTTTTATGTATATTTTATTTATTTTATCGATTTTTAGGGTATTATGGATTTTGAGGGCTTTTACAGTTTTAGGGTCTTCATGGGTGTTTTGGGTTTTAGAGATATTTTTGGAAATTTTTTCATTTGTAAGGGTTTTTAGGGTATTTTAATTTTTTATAGTTAAAAGGTTTTTTAGATTTTTAGTGGGTTTTAGGGATTTATTGAAAAATTGGGTTTTCTAATAAATTAATGGGGTTTTATATTTTTTAAGTTATTTAAGGGTTATAAGGATTTTTAGGATTTGTAGCATTTTTTATATTATTTTGGGTGTTAAGTGCTTTTTAGGTTTTTAATGTTTACATAATGTTTTTAATGGTTCATAATGTTTTTTATATTTATAAGGATTTTGAATATTTTTTTAGTATTTTTGAGGGTTTTATTGTTTTTTGGGGATTTTGAGGGGTTTTAGGGTTTTTAGTGTTTTTTGTTGTTTTATGTTTTTTTTTGGTTTTTTGAAGGCTTTTTTGAGTTTTTAGGGGTTTAGAGTTTTTATGGTTTTTGAACCTTTTTTATCGATTTAAAGGGATTTATTTTATATTTTTTTATGGATTTAGGGTTTTTTTAGTTTTTAGTGTTTTAGGGTTTTTAGGGTTTTTAAGGTTTTTAACATTTTTTAGTGTTTTTTTGGTTTTAAGTGTTTTTAGATTTTTAATCTTTTCATAGAGTTTTTCATATGTTTTAGGGATTATTATATTTTAGTGGTTTTTAATGTTTTTTATTTTTGTGAGGTTTTTTGTTTATTAAGAATTTTATCGGTTTTTACTCTTTTTAAGGGTTTTATAGTTTTTGGGATTTTAGTGGGTTTTTGATGTATTATTGTTTTTTTAGAGTTTTTAAACTTTTTTGGGGTTTAAATGGTTTTTTATTTTTTTAGTAGTTTTTTGGGATTTATGGATTTTAGGTGTTTTTACGGTTTTTTGGGATTTTATGGTTTTTAGGGGTTTTTAGTGTTTTAAGCACTATTTATGTTCTTTGGATTTTAATTTTTTTTGGTGTTTTATGTTTTTTGAAGGGTTTTTTGGGTATTGTTATATTTTTGGGATCATGATTTCTTTTTATGATTTTTATGGTTTTAGTATTTTTGCGGTTTTAAGGGTTTCTCGAGTTTTTAAGGGTTTTAGGGTTTTTATGGTTTTTTTGTGGTTTTGGGTTTTATTAGTTTTTAGGATTTAAAGGATTTTTATAATTTTATATATTTTTAGGGGTTTAAAGGGAGTTTAGAGTTATTTTTGTGTTTTTAAGGTTATTTTTTTATTTATGTTTTTAATTTCTTTTGGGTTTTTTTGGTTTTTTTAATTTTTAAATGATCTTTAGGGGTTTTATAGTATATTATGTTTTTCAGTGTTTTCTGTGTTTCTAAGGATTTCATATGGGGGTTTTATGGTTTATGGGGGGTTTTACAGTTTTAGGGATTATAAGGGAATTTTTAGGTTTTTTATTTTTTTAGTGTATTTAAGGATTTTGTGTGTTTTCTTGTTTTTTGGGTTTTTAATGTTTTTTGGGGTTCTTAGGGTTTTTTTTGAGTTTTTAGGGGTCTAAGGTTTTTTAAAATTTTAAAGTTTTTAGGTGGTTTAATTTTTTCTTGAGTTTTTAGTGGGTTTTAGGGTTTTTATGGGGTTTATGGATTTTTTTAACTTTCTATGGGGTTTATAGTTTTTAGTGTTTTAGGGTTATTTAGGGTTTTAGTGTAATTTGGTTTTTAGGTGTTTTAATTGTTTTTATATATTGAATGTTTTCTTAGGGGTTTTAGGGTTTTAGTGGTTTTAAATTGTTTGTGGATTTTCTGGGCATTTGTAGGATTCTTATGGGTTTTTAGAGTTTTTATAGATTTTACATTTTTGTGTTTTTTAGTGTTTTTAGCATTTCTAGGGTTTCTTTAAGATTTTTTTTAATTTTTTTTGGATTTTTACTGGTTTTTAGAGTTTTTTAGTATTTTATGGGGTTAAATGGTTTTTAGAGATTTTAGTAGAATTTTATAGTTTTTATGGGTTTTGTGGATTTTACAGTTTTTATGGGTTTTATGGTTTTAGATTATTTTAGGGTCTTTTGGGGGTTTTTATGGTTTTTAGCACTCTTTATATTTTACGGATTTAAATTACTATTAGGTATTAATTGGGTTTTTAGGTTTCTTAGCGATTTTTACATTTTAAGTATTTTTGCGCTTTTTTATGATTTTTATTTGTTTTTATCATTTTAGGGATTTTGAGGGGTTTAGGGTTCTTTATGATTTTTAGCGGTTTTTATGGATTTCATCATTATTATGTTTTTAGGGGTATTACATGTTTTATAGTTTTTATGATTTTCTTAAGGGTTTTCAAGTCATATGGGTTTTTATGAGTTTAGGGATTTTTATGATTCTTGTGGTTTTATGGGTTTTTAGGGATTTTGAGGTGTTTATGTGTTTTTAGGGTTTATTGTTTTTGTGGGATTTAGGGTTTAATGTGTTCTTTAAGATTTTTATGGTTTTTTAGAGTTTTTATGGATTTTAGGGGTTTAATCGGTTTTCAGAGTTTTTTGGGATTTAGGGTTTTTACAGGTTTTATAGTTTTGGGGTTTTTATGTTTTTTATAGTTTTTAGGTGTTTGGGGGGGTTTTCATAGTTTTTATCTATTTTTTGGTTTTATAGGTTTTATTTTTTTAGGTTTCTTTGATTTTCCTTTTGGATTTCTTAGTTTTAGGATTGTTTATGTTTTTAGAGATTTTTAGTATTTTTAAGTATTTTTTCACGGGTTTTAGGGATTTGAAGGGTTTTTAGTGTTTTTTAGTTTATTATGGATTTTTTTTAATATTAGGGTTTTAGATTTATATTTTTTATTGTTTTTATATCATTTTATGGGGTTTTAGGGGTTATTTAGAGTTTTTAGTGGTTTTTACCATTTTTAGAGTGTTTGAGGATTTACTAATAATTTAGGGGGCTCATGGTTTTTATGATTTTTTAGGTTTTCATGGTTTTAGAATCTTATTATTTTTAGGGGTTTATGTGTTTTTAGGATTTATTATTTTTATAGGGTTTTTTACTGTTTTTAGTGGTTTTTAGGGAATTTAGAGTTTTTTCGGAATTTTTGGGATTTAGAGAGTTTAAGGGTTTTTTTGTTTTCATTATTTATATGTTTTTCGGGTTTTTATTTTCATTTATTTTTAGGGTTTTTATATTTTTTAGTAGTTTTTAAGGGTTTTTAAAGGTTATAATGGGTTTTATGGTTTTTTAGGTTTTTTGGGATTTTAGGAGTTTTATTATTTTACGTTTTTTTAATTTAAGTGTTTTTAGGTTTTTAATGTTTTCATTGGATTTTTCAGGGCTTTTGGGTTTTTTAAATTTTTGTCGGATTTTGAGGATTTTTTATGTTTTTAGGGGTTTTATGGATTTCGTGGGTTTTTTGGGGTTTTATGTTTTAAATGGGTTTTATGGGTTTTATAGTATTTTTCAATTTTTAAGGATTTTTTGGTTTATTATTTTTTTAACCTTTTGTATATTTTTTTAGATTTTTTAGATTTTTTAATGGGTTTTATGATTAAAATATCTTTTTTATCTTTTTAGGTAATTAATTTTTTAGGGTTTTTATGGTTTTTATATATTTTAGTATTTTTTGGATTGGGGGGGGGGGTTTGATTTTTAAGGTTTTCTTTGCTGTTTTTATGGTTTTATAATTTTTTACTCATTTTAGGATATTTATAGATTCTATTGGTTTTATGGTTTTTAAAGATTTGGAGGGTTTTATGTTTCTTTTGGGATTTTAGGGGGTTTTAAAAAGATATATGGGTTTTAGTGGTTTTAATATTTTTCTAAATATTTTAGGGTTTTAAACAAGTATTAGTGTTTTATGTTTATTTTTAGGGTTTTTTTGGTTTATATTTTTTTTAATGTTTTTAGTGAGATTTTTGGGTTTTTAGGGTTTTTTAGCGTTCTTTGGTTTTTTAGGGTTTTAATGTTTTTAGTATTTTTAATTGTTTTGTGTTTTTAATATTTTCATTGGTATTTTTAGGGTTTTCAGATTTTTACATTTTTTGGTATTTTGGGTTATTTAAGTTTTATGGGTTTTAGGGTACTTAGGGAATTTAATGGATTTTATGTGTATTATGGGGCTTATAGTTTTTATGTTTTTAGGTTTTTTTTGTTTTTATGTGTTATTTGGTTTTCTAGGGATTTTATCATTTTTATAGTTTGTAATGATTTAGGGGTTTACAGGGTTTTTACTGTTTTGGTGGGTTTTTATGTTTTTATGAGGTTTTAGGTAATTTTATCGGGGTTTGGGGTTTTTATGTTTTTTAAGTGTTTGTGGGTTTTAGGGTCTTTTAGGGTTTATACTATTTTTAGGTATTTAGGGGTTTTAAGTGTTTTTAGGGTTTTATGGATTTTTATGAATTTTTCTCGTTTTTTAGGGTTTTTTATGTTTTCAGGGAATTTTAGGGATTTCAGGATTTTTTTAGTGGTTTATGGTTTTTTTGGATTTTAAGGGTGTTTTGAATTTTCATGGTTTTTAATGTATTTAATTTTTTTAAAAAAATTTAGGAGTTTAAAGGGTTTTTATTGTTTTTAGTAGTTTTAGTGTTTTATAGGTTTTTAGTTTTTTTAACATCATTAGGGGTTTTATAGTTTTTAGGGTTTTTTGGATTTTTGGGGTCTTTTAGGGTTTTATCATTTTTTGAGTTTTTAGTGTATTTAAGAGTTTTCAGGTTCTTAATGTTTTCTTAGGGTTTTAGGGTATTTATGGTTTCTTATGTTTTTAAGGATTTTTAGGGATTTTTTATATATTTTATGGTTTTTAATGGTTTTATTGATTTTAAGGTGTTTTAGGGTTTTTAGTGTTTTTAGGATTTTTAGGGTTTTGTGTTTTTTGCGGTTTTGTTTTGAGTTTTCTATTGTTATTCTGGTTTTTCAGTGTCTTTTAACATTTTATGAGATATCAAAGTTTTCTTTGAAAATTTTTACTAGTTTTTAGATTTCCTAGGGGTTTTATGGGTTTTTTTGTTTTTAAGGTTTTATGGGTTTTATGGTTATTATGGGTTTTTATGGTTTTTTTAAATTTTTTAAGTTTCTAAGAGTTTTAAGTTTTCTTAGGTTTTCAAGGTTTTATTATTGTTTTTATTGGTTTTAGGGGGTTTTTAAATTATAGGGGTTTTTAGTGTTTTTTTGGATCTGTATCAGTTTTTTGGGTTTTATGTATTTTTGAGTTATTAGGATTTTTGTAGGGTTTTTATATTTTTTATTATATTGGGGGGGGGGGGGGTAGGAGTATTTTTTGTTTTATTGTTTTCATATTTTGTAATGTTATTTTGGGATTAAATGGGTTTTATATTTTACTACATTAATGATTTTTTTGGGGTTTTAGGGGTTTTATGGTTTTAGAGGTTTTTTAGAAGTTTTAGGTTTTTTAGTGTTTTAGAAATTTTAGGTTTTTAAATGGTTTTATGTGTTTTTTTGGTTTTAAGGTTTTATTAGGGGTTTTATGGGTTTTTATTTTTTTTAAATTTTTATGTATATTTTGGGGTTTTATGATTTTTATGATTTTTAGAGATTTTGAGGGGTCTTTGGGTTTTTTGTGTTTTTAAGTGTTACTTCAGGATTTTTGGTTTTTTATTTTTTTTAGTTTTAATGGTTCTTTTGAGTTTTTTACATTATTATTGGTTTATAGGGTTCTTATAATATGTACAAGTTTTTTAGTTTTGTATGGATTTTTAGTGTTTTTATAGTTTTTTTGGGTTTTTACGGTTTTTGAGAGCGAGGGGGGGGGGTCCATGTTTTACAGGGATTTTTAGGGGGGGTTTACATTTTTTTTTTTTTAGTGGTTTTAATTTTTTTGTTTTTTATGTTTTTATAAATGTTTATTAGGGTTTTTAGGAATTTTTATGTTTATAGGGATTTTTAGGGCATTTTAGGATTTTATAGTTTTGACAATTTTGGGATTATGTGGGTTTTTTGGGATTTTAGGGGTTTTAAGGGGGTTTAGTGTTACTATACATTTTTAGGCTTGTTATGGTGTTGAATTTTTTTCATGAATTGGGTTTTCCTATTGGGTTTTAGGGTTTTATGGGATTTTAGATTTTTTTGGATTATTAATGATTTTTCATGAATTTTATGGGTTTTAAGGTTTTTGGGTGTTTTTAGGATTTTTAGGGGTTTTATTATTTTTTATGGTTTTGAGGTTGGTTTTTAGTGTTTTTAGGTTCATTAATGGTTTTTTTGAAGATTTAATATTTTTAGGGGTTTAAAGAGTTTTTAGAATTTTTAGTGGGTTTTAGGGTTTTCATGGATATTTATGGTTTATTAAGAGTTTTAGGGGTTTTTATTATTTTCAAGGATTTTAGATTTTTTGGTTTTAGTAGTTTTAATTGTTTTTAGGTTTTTAAGGTTTTATTATGGGTTTTAATGGTTTTTATGAGTTTTTATGTTTTTATGTATTTTTAGGGTTTTTTAGGATTTTCATGGTTCTAGGGTTTTTAGATATTTTGTTTGTTTTAGGGGGTTTTAGGGTTTCTTAGGAATTTAGATTTTTATTGGTTTTTATGTGTTTTGAGTGTATTTATTTTTTTAATGTTTTCTAATGTTTTTCGGGTATTTTATGTTTTCTGGGATTTTAGGGCCTTTTGGATTTTTATTGCTATTTAAGTGTTTTAGTGATTTTTAGTCTTTTTATGGTTTTGTTTTGTTTTTATTTGAGTTTTTAGGGGTTTTATGGTTTTTTTATTTTTATCTTTTTTAGGGGTTTAAAGTGTTTTTGGGTTTCCAGCTTTTTTAGATATTTTTTTGCGTTGTTAAAGATTTTTGGGGATTTAGGATTTTTATTCTTTTTTAGATTTTTAGGGTATCTTTAGGCGATTTTATGGATTTTATAACTTTTAGGATTTTTAGGGGTTTTCAAGGATTTTATGATTTTTCTCATTTTTATAGATATCTTTGGTTTTTCAAAATTTTATGGTTTTTAGGGTTTTAAGGATTTTGATGGTTTTAAGGGGTTTCTAGGTTTTTAGAGTTTTTAGGTTTTTATGGTTATTATTATTTTTAGGCTTTTAATGATTTTTAAGGTTTTTCTAGGTTTTTAGGGGTTTTTTTCATTTTTAGGGATTTAAAGTATTTATTTATGAATTTTATAGTATTTAACATTTTTAGTGTTTTGAGGGGTTTTAATGGTTTTAATGATTTTTGGGGTTTTTTGGTATTTTTGGGTTTTTTCGTATTTTTGGATTTTTTAGGCTTTTTAAGGTTTAATAGTGTTTGGAATGTTTTTAGGGTTCTAAATGTTTTCTATAGTTTTTAGCGAGGTTTTTGTTTTTATAGTTTTATGGATTTTTTATGGGTTTTATAATTTTTTGGTTTTTAAGACTTTTAAGACTTTTTAGGTTTTACAGTTTTTCTTAGGGTTTTTAGGCAAGGAAGATTCGAGGGTTGGGCTATTCCATACCCCCCCCCCCCAAATTTATTAGAAAGAAAAAGAGAGACATGGAAGACAAGGGAGGGGAGGGTTCAGATGACCCACACCCAAAAACCCTTAACGTCCCAAGACAAAAAACCCCAAAAAAAAAATAAAAGTCAAGAACGAAAAAAGAAAACACACAAAGCAAAGCAGTCACCACTATCATCCAGCATTAACCAGCATCTAGCAGCTCATAGCTAAGCAACGAACAACATCAAAACTCATGCAGAAAACAACATCCAGCAGCAGCACAGCCATAAACCGCATCTTCAGCACCTCCAATCCAAGAAGAAACCAGCATCCAGAACCACCAGTATCCAACATCACAAAACCACCATCATCCAACATCACAGAACCACCAACATCAAAATCACAAGCCTCACCATCACCAGCATTCAGCAGCTCACCAGCAAGCAGCAACCAACATCCAAACTCACAAAGACCATAATTTAGTACCTTCACACCAAAACAAGATAGCACCAACAGCACATAAGAATCATCACCAGAAGCACACAACCACCAGCAACCAGCACTCACATCCATACCACAACCATCATCCTTTTTTTGTGCTTTTTAAGTTTTTTAGTGTTATTAGGGTCTTTATAGTGTTTGAGGTGTTTAAAATTTTAAGGCTTTTTAGGGGTTTTATGTGTTTTTTAGTTTTTATGTTTTTCTTAGGGGTTTTCATGGTTTTTATGGGTTTTTATTTTTTAATGTATTTTTATAGTTGTTTATTATTTTTATATCTTTTAGGGTTTTTGATGTTTTTAAGTGTTTTTTTAGGGTTTTGGGGATTTTATCATTTAAGGTTTTAGGGGATCAAAGTATTTTTATGATTTTCTGGTTTTCATAGGGATTTTCAATGTTTTTTTGGATTTTTAGAGATATTTTAAAAAATTTATAGTTTTTAGTGTTTTTTGGGATTTTATTGGTTTTTAAGGGTTTTTTGGGTTTTTACTATAATTTTTATTTTTTATGTTATTATATAATTTTTATAGTTTTATATTGTTTATAGGTGTTTAAAGGGTTTTTAGAATTTTTAGTGGATTTTAGAGGTTTAATGGGTTTTTATGGTTTTTAGGATTTTTCTGTTTTTTTGGATTTTTAGGGGTTTTGGCGGTTTTTGGGATTTTTTGGTTTCTATCATTGTTTATATGTTTTAGGGATTTCATGTGTTTTCTTGCTGTTAATGTTTTCTTATACTTATTCAGGGGTTTTAAGGGATTTTAAAATTTTAGGGCTTTTAGGATTATTATGGTTTTTGGGTATTTATGGAATTGTTTTTAGGGTTTTTTTGGGGTTTTAAGATTTTTAGGTTTTTTAGGGGTTTTATGTTTTTTAGGTTTTTAATGTTTTATTACAGTTTGTAGTATTTTTATAGTTTTTTACATATTTTTGGAATTTTTTAAAATTTTTATGATTCTTAAAATTTTTTGTATTTTTTATTTGGAATTTTGAGGGATTTTAGGGAATTTAGAGTTTTTATGTTTTTTGTGTTTTAGGGTTTTTTGAGTTTTTTTGGGTTTTGAAAGTTTTTTAGAAAATTTTAACATTTTTATGGTGTTTGATAAGTTTTTAGTGTCTTTAATGGGGTTTTAGTGTTTTTATGATTTTCTTTAAGTATATGGGGTCTTTATGGGATTCCGGGGTTTTAGGATCTTTTTATTATTTTTTAGGGTTTTTAGGTTTTTAGGGGTTTAATGTTTATTTAGTTTATATGTTTTTCTTAGGTGATTTTATGTTTTTAGGGATCTTTAAATTTTGATGAAATTTTATGATTTTTGGGGTTTTTAAGGTGTTTTAGGGTTTTTAAGGAATATGAGGGTTTTTATGTGTTTTTATAATTTTTAGGGGTTTTATGTGTTTTTAGGTTTTACAGATTTATTAGAAAATTTTAAGGTTTTTAGGGGTTCACATGTTTTTAGGAATGTTTAGGGATTTTTAGGATTATTAAGGTTATTTTGGGTTTTAGGGATTTTGAGGGTTTTAGTGTTTTTACAGATTAAGGGTTTTTATGGTTTTTTGGATTTATAAGTGGTATATTTTGAGTTTTGTAGTGATATTAATGTTTTTATATTTTTTAATGTTTCTATGGTTATAATGCGTTTTTAATAATTTTAGTGGTTTTTATGTTTTTTATAGATTTTTAGGGGTGTTTATGGTTTTTATGGTGTTATGGTTTTTAATGAGTTTTAAGAGTTTTATGGTCTTTAGTGTTTTTTGGGGTTTAAATTATTTTTAGGTTTTTATCGCTTCCTTAGTTTTTTTAATGTTTTTATGATTTTTAAATTTTCTATGGATTTTTTTAGATTTTTCAAATATTTATGGTTTTTAGGGTTTTTAGAATTTTTTTCAATTTAGTTTTTTTTAACTTTCTTAGCGTTTTTAAGGTTTTTAGGGTTTTTTTATAATCATAGGTAATTTTAAGGCCATTTGGGATTTTATGGTTTATAGGGTTTTTTGGGATCATGAGGGATTTTATAGTTTTTTATGTTTTTTCCATTTTTATGGTTTTCCAGGGTATTAACGATATTTGAGTTTTTTATGTTTTTATGGTTTTCTAGAGTTTTTAACACAATAATAGGTTTAATGGTTTTTATAGTTCCTAGTGGTTTTTAGGGTTTTATGGGTTTTTTAAGTGTTTTATGTTTTTTATTTTTTTGAGGGTTTTTAGGTTCTTTTATAACTTTTAGGGATTTTAGGGGTTTTAATCATTTTTAGGTTTTCAAGGTTTAATTAGGGGTTTTAAGGATTTTTAGGGATTTTTACTTTTTAGGTGTTTTTGCGGTTTTTTGGGGTTTTAGGGGTTTTGAGGGCTTTTAGGGGTTTTGAGGGATTTTAGGGTTGTATTGAATTTTTAATTTTTTTTACTATTTTTAGGATTGTTAGGTGTTTAATGTGTTTTTAGGTTTTTAGGGATTTGTTAGTGTATTTCAAGGTTTTAATGTTTTTTTTTTGTTTTTAGGTATTTTTAAGTCTTTTTAGGATTTTTATGTTTTTATGGATTTTTATGATTTTTAGGGTTTTTAGGGTTTTTATACTTTTTTTGGGTTTTAGGTTTTTTTTGGAGTTTTTATCGGTTTTTTGGTTTTTTGGATTTTTTAATGTTTTTATGGGTGTAAGAGGTTTTAAGTGTTTTAGTGGGTTTTTATGATTTTTATCATTTTTAGGGTTTTAATGGGGTTTTTTCATTTTTATGGCTTTTAGGGGTTTTAGGGTCTTTAGGGACTTCTATGGATTTTAGGGTTTTCATTGATTTTTATATTTTTATGCATTTTATGTGTTTTTATATTTTTATTTTTTTTTTGACAGGTTTTCAGTGGTTTTAGTATTTTTTACATTTGTACGGATTTAGGGTCTCTTTTTGATATTTTTATGGGTTTTTACGGTTTTATGGATTTTGAGGCGGTTGGGGATATTTGGGATTTTTAGTGTTTTTAGGGGTTTTAGTGTTTTTTGGTTTTGTATTGGTTTAATGTGATTTTAGGTTTTCAATGTTTTCATAGTGTTTTTTACATTGTTAGGGATTTGTGTGGCCATTTAAAGAATTTTTATGTTTTTTAGAGAATTTGATGGTTTTTTTGGTTTTTATGGGTTTTTAGTTTTTAGGGATTTTTAGAGTTATTAAGGTTTTTAAGGTTTTTTGTAGTTTTTTTAATATTTGTAGAGTTCTAAATGGTTTTTATGGTTCTTAGTGGTTTTAGTATTTTTAGGGGTTTTTATTATTTTAGGGTTTTATATTTTTTTAGGATTTTTCACGATTTTAGATCTTTTTAGTGTTTTCAGGTTTTTATGATTTTATATGTTTTTTAGGGGGTTTTATTATTTTTAGGTTCTTAAGGTTTTCTTAGGGTTTTTTAGATTTTTTAGCGATTTTATTGGTTTTTTTTGAATTTTGAGGTTCTTTTTTGGGGTTTTTGGTTTTTAGGGTTTTTAAAGAGTTTAATAATTTTTAGGGCAAAGGAAGATGTGAGGACCAAGCTATTCCTGGCCCCGTCAAATTTATTAAATAAAAGGAAGAAAGTCCAAAAGGAGTACAATAAGAGAAGAAATAAAGGAAATAAAGACACAAAAGAAAGAAATAGCAAAAAAGTCAATCCATAAAGTCTTCATACTCATGCCCATCTCCAAAGGGATCTCCATCTGCACCATAGTCATTAGCAGCATTGGGATTTGACGAGTCCCACTCAGAAGATTCATACGGTGTCATAGCATAATACTCCCATTTCCTCTCCTTCTCCTTGCACGAGGCCCGGGTTTGAACAGTCTTGGGTAGCAAAGAATAATCCGAGTCCCAGACGAGCTATGTGTCCCCTGAGAAGGTATTTCCATGTCCTCCTGATCTTTCTCCTGTACATGAATCTCCATGACCTCTTGGTTCAAGGCACAAGTAGAAAGTTCACACCTCATACTTTTGAACTGGGGCATATTGGCACTATCTTCCAGATTGAGAGAGCTAACAGTAAAGGTAGGCCCTGCAAAAACCATCTCCCTGGGCAAGCCACCTGCATAGTTCTCTTTCCCAAAGGGTTCCCCAGGTAGGGCCCTTTCTTTCAAAACATTATCCATATCTGATGTCATCCTGAAACTATCATTTGTGTCGTCCTGCCATAACACATGATCATGGTAATTTGATTCCTCCTGCAAAAAAGCAACCAGCACTAGTGCCTACATCACATTGGGGTCCTCCAAAACTCTGTCTTTCTGAACCAACTATATTGACTTCCCTTTGTCTTCATCTCCCATCTACCCAGACTCATGTATCTTACCATCATGTTCCCTTTCAGGAGCGCATGTGTCTGACATGTCTATCGCAATTGGGACCGAAGACCCCATTTCATGATAACAATCATCATGCGAAATAGGGAAGGACACCACTGCCTATGCATCATCACCCTCCTTCCAATCCACCCGAGCAGTGTGACCCTGATCAGTAGATCGAGTCACCATAACCCCAACAATCCCCTGCCCAGAGCCCAATTCCTCAGCCAGCCTATCAAATCAGTTGTTAACAGGAACATCCATGCCCTGCCCACCTGCACATTTTCCCAACACCCCATTCCTCTCCTGTGTCACTTGCATATTCACGACCATGTCATCTCAAGAGTCCCAGATAGTTTCAAGACTGCTGATTCCTGCTTCAGAAGCATTCAATCCTTTTCCAAACACTATTCATAGATCATTATTCAGCCTATCAAACACTTCACAAACCTTAGGCTCGGGCGGGTGATGCGGAACACTCTTTAGCTAAGTGTCCCCTGACCCCGCACAAACTAACTCCTCCTCTCAAGGCATTGCCCCCTACCTAGCTACCGCTTTCTGATTAGGACCAGAAGTCGGGGAGGTAGCCTGCTCGTTGAGAGGCTCCATGGATGAAGCTCCCCCCTCCTGAGTTCCCACCAATTTCCCATCACCACCAGAAGTATTAGGATTCCTGGGGTATCCAACCACACTAGTATTTGGAGTCAACCCTCCCATATTATGAAGAGGTGATTCCCCAACCACAATCTTAGCAAACGTTGAAGGAGCTACAACAGACAGCCCAGCCATATAAGAGGAGGAACCACTTCCATTTTGGCTCACAGATGCAGCGTGGCCTAACCTGCAGCAATTAGAGCAGAAGAAGAACCCGGATTAAACGCAGACATGCTGTTGCCACCGGAGTTCACCATCAATCTCAACACAAACCAAATTGACCGCGGGCTGGACACGTCCACCTCTATGAAAATCTATGGCACGAAGGGGTGACATGAAGTGCTCGTTTGTGTATCCATAAAAAGAATACTCCCAATGAGATTACCAATGACATGAAGGATGGACGGATTCTAGAAGGGGGCGCATGTCCAGGAAGATTTACCCACAACACCGTGCTTGGAGGGTCCTGATTCAAGTGGAAATCAATGCTCCACCAGAACAAGTAGAACCGAAAACAGATGATAATATGTGGAGCCACATTACAGGATGATATAAAATCATCATCGTTCCCAAATCGAACCAAGAAATGGTGGGCATCAAGTAACCCTACAATATCCCTTTCACGGAGATTCCATGAAGAGGCTACAATCCTATCAAATATGTTGATAAAGGGTCAGTTCCTCCCAAACCGAACCACCAGCGTCATATCTAGAAGATTAGAGGCCAAAGAAAAATCTTGAGCAGAAATCGGGACTGAGGGCACACCGTTTTGGAAATGATGGACTTTCGGGAAAATCGCAATCTCTAGAAAAAGGGGGGGAGGCTTCTGCTCAGCGAGTTGTAGGGGAACCTCATCCGCTACCCCTCTAATCCTAGGGAGGGGCGGCACCGCCGCGACCATCAAATATGGTGACTTCTTCTTCAAGGGAGCTAAGAATCTTCATCGCACGCGAGAGAGAGAGAAGGAGTAGCGCCATCCAATTTAATAATTTTTTGGTGTTTTGGGGGTTTTATGTGTTTTTTGGTTTTTTATGTGTTCTTAGTTTTTTTTGTGTGTTTTTTTTTATTTTTGGGGATTCCAAGGTTTTGTTTTTATTTTTTAGGTTTTTAGGGGTTTTTTTTGGGAGTTTTGGGTTTTTATTATTTTTTAAAGGTTTTTTTTTGAGTTTTTAGGTTTTTATGGTTTTTTGTATTTAATGTTTTTAGAGATTTTAATAATTTTTTGAGTTACTAGTGATTTTTAGGATATTTATGGGTTTTAATTTTTCAATGGGTTTTTAGGGATAAAGGGGTTTTAGGTTAATTTTTGGGGTAGGTAAGATGCGAGGGTTGGGCTATTCCCGGTCCCCCAAATTTATTAGAAATAAAAAAGAGACACAGCAGACAAGGGAGGGGAGGGGTCAAATGACCACAGCCAAAAACCCTTTACAACCGATGACACAAAAGACCTAAAAAAGATCAAAAACAAGAAGAAAAAGAAAATACACACAAATCCAAGTAGCCACCGCCATCCTCAAGCATCAACCAGCATCCAGCAGTTCACAGACAATCAGCAACCAGCAGTAATCCAGACACAACATCTTCAGCACCTCCCATCCAAGTAGCAACCAGCATCGAGAACCACCAGCATCCAACAACACAGAACCACCGGCATTAATGTCACAATCCTCACCATCAACAGCATTCAGAAGCTCACCACCATGCAGCAACCAGCATCCAATCTCACAAAGAACAAAATCCATCACCTTCATACCAAAATAAGCTACCACCAACATCACATAAACATCATCACCAAAAGTACACAACCACCAGTGACCAAAGCTCACATCCATAGATCAGCCATCATCCTTTTTCAAAAAAACTAGTAGACATCACCTCCCTACCGTGACGGTCCACCGCAAGCACCACATAACACTCACTCCAAGATCAGACAACATCCAATACCTCAAAGAAGAACTAAAAACCAGCACTAAACCAATCCCTCCTTAATCTGTGAAACAACTACCATATCCAAATAGTGAACCTAGAACGTAGCACTTTTCCAGGCCAGCAACAAGATCATACCACAAAAAAGAAATCCAGAAAAGAACCTGCCTCCGCGCTAAGATCCAGGATGAGAACTCTGCACCATTTCCTAGCAGACCGAGCTGAAGCAAATCAACGTCTCCCCACACAGCTTCAAGGATCAGAAAAGACCCATTGTACAACAACTAGAAGCACCGAGGCCAAGCCTCTCCATGCCACCGCTCGGGAGAAGAAGCCGTCGAAGGAACCAGGAGCCACCAAGAGTGCCGCACAATGAAAATCCCAGACCTGAGAGGATCCTCTATGGTAGTGCACCACCGCACCAAGAAAAGATCGGATCTGGCCCATACCTCTGTAGATCTGAAGCGCCACATGCTAGGGGGATCTGGACAGAGCAAATCAACAGGGGAGGAAGCCAACCTCCATAGACATCAGACTTTTGCAACATTAAAGTAGAGCTTAGAAATGAAACAAGAACTTCCGTAACCAAGCCAGACCGCTCGGAAAACCAAACCATTCCAAAGCCTACGATGTGCCCAGCCCTTCCAGAACCCTCCCAAGCACACAACTATGGAAGAATCCCGAAATATGTTTTCAGATTTATTAGGCCCGAGGAAAACCGCTGCAAGAGACTAACCAAGCCAAACCATCTTTGAAAAGCGCCACTCCGCCAAATCGAAACCTTCCATAGTCGCATCGCACCAGCAAAGATCACCGTGGCCAAGATGCTTATGATCCCACCTCGAGCTCGAAGAGGCGGAGGCCTCATCTGCATCTTTGAGCGAGAACAAGATGAAACATACAGGGGGGAGAAACGATCACTGCGAGAGACGAGAGACAGGGGAGAGTGGCGGCATTTGGGGTTTTTAGGGGTCATTTTTGGGGTTTTATGTGCTTTATCGTTTTTGGGTTCTTTTCAACATTTATGTTTTTTTCGAATTTTGAAAATATCATTGGAGTTTTAATTAATTTAGGGGGGTTTTCATTTTTAAGGATTTTATGGCGTTTTTTTATTATTATGGATTTTTAGGTTTTTAGAGTTTTTGAGTGGTTTTAGGGTTTTTTATGGTTATCTGAGTTTTTCTGATTTTAGGGGTTTTAATTTTTTTTAACATTTTAATGTTTTCATTGGGGGTTTTATGGTTTTTATCGGTGTTTATATTATTAGAGTTTTTAATCGATTTTTTATGATTTTAATGTTATTTATGGTTTTTAGGGATTTTGGTTTTTTTTGGGTTACTATGTTTTTTGTATTTTCAGTGTATTTTTTTGTGTTTTTAGGATTATTATTATTTATTTAGTGTTTTTAACGTTTTTAGTGGATTATTGTGTTTTTAGATATTTTACTGGTTATTTGGGGTTTTGGGGGTTTTAATGGTTTTTAGGGGTTTTATAGTTTTTACGGTATTAAGGGTTTTTATGGGGTTTTGTTGTTTTTTATTGTTTTTTGGTATTTCTGGGTTGTATGTGTTTTAGGGTTTTTAGGTTTTCTTAGAGTTTTCTAGTATTTTTAGAGTTTTTTAGGGATTTTTTTCTAATTTTTTTTGCGTTTTTTAGGGTTTATGTATTTTTATAATTTTTAGGTTTTTTAGAATACTTTGATTTCTATAGTTTTTATCATTTTTATGGTTTTATGGATTTTAAGTATTTTTAGGTTTCTATGATTTTTAGGGTTTTTATAATTTATTATATTTTTATAGGTTTTATGGATTTTTATGATTTTTAAATCTTTTTTACAGTTTTCTGGAATTTAAGGGGTTTTAGGGTTTTAGGGTATTTATGTATTTTTGGGTTTTAGGGTTTCTTTTATTTTCATAGGGCTTTAAAGGTTTTTAGAATTTTTTCACATTTTTATGGGTTTAAAAGGGTTTAACTATTTTAGTGGTTTTTATGGGTTTTAGGATGTCTAAGGTTTATAGGGTTGTTTTGGTTTTTTGGTATTTTTTGGGGTTTTTACAGTTTTTAGGGTTTTTAGTCTCTTTATAGAGTTTTTTATGTTTTCTAATGTTTTTAGGTTTTTAGGGTTTTTATGTGTATTTAGGTTTTTACAGTTTTCTATGTGTTTTTCAGGGTATTAGGGATTTAGGGATTTTCTATATTTTTAAATATGATTATGTATTTTGTATGTTTTTATTATTTTTGTGCTTTCTAGTGATTTTGAGGGCTTTAAGGGATTTTTATGGTTTTAGGGTTTTTTTGGTTTTTAGGGTTTTTAAAATATTGTGGGATTCTAAGGCTTTTTATAATTTTTTATATTTTTTAGGGGTTTAAAGAGGTTTTATAGTTTCTTTTCATTTTTAGGATCTTTATGGTTTTAGGGTTTTATGGTTTTTAGGGGTTTTATGGTTTTTATGGTTTTAGGGTTTTTTATGGGGGTTTATGGTTATTGTATTTTTAGGGTTTTAGGGGTTTTTAGTGTTATAGGTTTTAATGTTTTTCTTTGGTTTTTTCTTGGTTTTTAGGGGTTTTTATGTTTTTAGGGATTTTTATGGATTTTTCGGATTTTTTTATATTTGACGTGTTTTAGGGACATTTTGGGGTTTTTGAGTTTTTTAGGGTTTTTATTTTTTGGGGGGGTTAGCATTTTTATTTTGTTTTTAGGGGATCTATGTGGTTTTAGTCTTTCATGTATCTATTAATGTTTTTTAGAGTTTTAAGGGTTTTTATTATTTTAGTGATTTTTGGGGATTCATTTGGATTATTAATATTTTTTTGTGCTTTTAGGGATTTTTAGAGTTTTTTGAGTTGTAAGGTTTTTATGGTTTTTTGGGTTTTTAGAGTTTTATAAAGTTTTACTATTTTTATGGTTTTTAAAAATTTATTTACATTTTTATACTCCTAAAGGAGTTTTAGATTTTTTATTTGTTTTGGCGGTTTTATGGGTTTTTAGGGTTTATTCTATTTTGTAGGGGTTTTATGGTTTTTTGGATTTTAGGGTTTTTGGTTTCTTCTATTTTTTGGGTTTTAGGGTTTTATGTGTTTTAGGTGCTTAATGTTTTCTTAGGGGTTTTCTAGGATATTGGGTTGTTTATATTTTTTGGGTTTTTGGAATATTTTATGATTTTTATTCATTTTTTAGATTTTGAGTGATTTTGATGGTTTTAGGGTTTTAAATACTATTAAATATTTTTTAAATCTTTATAAAATTTTAGGGATTTTCAAAATTTTATTATTTTATGGTTTTATTACGGGGTTTCAGGGTTTTTGGAGTATTTTTATATTTTTAGGTATTTTTGGGATTTCTATAGATTTTTATGGTTTTTAGGGATTTTTAAGATTTTTAGTATTTTGGGTGTTTTAGAGTTTTTGTGGTCTGTTTGGTGTTTTAGGGTTTTTTTTAGTTTTTAGGGTTTTAAAGGTTTTCATATTTTTTAACATTTTTAGTGGGTTAGATGGATTTTAGTGTATTTGGTGCGTTTTTTGTTTTTATTCGTTTTTAGGGGTTTTAAAGATTGGGGACTATGTTTTTAGGGTTTCTCATGTATCTTTTTGGTTTTTAGTGGTTTTATCATAATTTTATTTTTTGGGATTTTTACTGTTTTTAATTTTTTATGGTTTATGTTTTTTTTAGTGTTTTATAGTTTTTTATGTTTTTTGGGATTTTTATTGGGTTATAGGGTATTTAGAAATTTTTATGTTTTTCTATTTTTTAGGGTTTTTATAGTTTTTTTGAATTTTTTGGGGTTTTTTGAGTTTCTATGGTTTTATGGGTAATTATTGTTTTTTTAATTTTTTAGGGGTTTTAGGGGTTTTTAGTGTTTTTAGTGGGGGTTTAGGGTTTTTATTGGTTTTTATGGTTTTTTGAGGTTTTTATTGGGTTTTAGGGTTCTTAAATTTTATTAAGGATCTTAGCGTTTATTATTTTTATGGGTTTTAAGTCTTTTTAAATTTTTTATGTTTTTATTTTTGGGTTTTTATGGTTTTTTGGGTAATTCATATATTTTTGGGTCTTTTGGGGGTTGTAGGACATTAATGGTCACTATGGTTCTTATGGATTTTGATGGGTTTTAGTGGTTACTAAGGGTTTATGATTTTTTGGGTATATAAGTTCATTTTTTTTTATGTTTTATGATTTTTAAGATTTTTTATTTTTTGTAAAGAAATTTTATAATTTTTAGTTGTTTCTATGTTTTATTAAGTTTTAGGGGTTTTTATTGTTTTTAGGGTTTTTACCATTTTTTAGGTTTTAGGGCTTTAAAGTGTTTTAATGTTTTTAAGGATTTCATTGGGATTTTCAGGGGTTTTGGGTTTTTTTACGTTTTTTTGTATTTTTATATCTTTGTTTTAATTATTATAGTTTTTAAGTTTTTTAGCAATTTTAAAGCTTTTTAGGGGTTTTTCTTGGATTTTAGAGTTTTTATGTTTTTTTGGGATTTTTAGGTTATTTAAATTTATACAGGCTTTATGATTTTTTTAGTTTTTTTAAAAAATCAGGGATATAAAGGTTTTTTTAAATTTTAGTATGTTTTTAGGGTTTTTATTGGTTCATAGGTTTTTTAATTGTTTTTTGCTGTTTTATGGTTTTTTGGGTTTTTAGATATTTTTAGGGTTTTTATGGTTTTGAAATTTTTTTTTGTATTTAGGGGTTTTATGGGTTTTAGTTTTTTATAAATTTATTAGGGTTTTAAGATATTTTAGGTTATTTAAATTTTTAGGAATTTTTAGGTACAATTTTGGATTTTATGGTTTTTAGGGTTTAAGGATTTTTAGGATTTTTAGTGTTTTCAAGGAATTTTTTGGGGTTTTATGGTTTTTTGAGTTTTTTAGGGGGTTAAAGTTATTTTTTGTTCTTTATGTTTTTATGATTTTAATGGGTTTTTAGAGTTTTTTGGGGTTTTAGGGTAGTATGGGGGTTTGGGGGATATAAATATTTTAGGGGTTTTATGCTTTTCATGGGGTTATAGGGTCTTTTTAGGAGGGTATTTTAGTGTTTTTAGGATTTTAGGGGTTTTATTTTTTTATATTTTTAACGTTTTTTGGGGTTTTAATGTTTCTTAAACTTTTATGAATTTTATGTCCATTTGAGACGTTTTATGTTTTTAGGGTTTTAGGGATTTTCATGGAATTTAGAGGTTTTTAGGTTTTTAGTGTTTTTTACCGTTTTTAGTGTTTTATATTTTTTTTGGGTTTTAAGTGTTTTTTTGGATTTTCTAGGTTTTTATATTTTTCCAAATTTTAATTTTATTGGATTCTTATGTATTTTATTGGTTCTTAGGGATTTTAGTGATTTTGAGGGTTTTTAGAGTTTTTACAATTTTTAGGGGTTTTAAGGTGTTTTTTTTGGATTTTTAGTATTTTTTTAGATTTTAAGGTTTTGATTGGTTTTTATTGTTTTTTATTATTTTTAGGGACTTAAATCAATTTTATTTTCCTTAGTAGGTCTTTAGGGTTTTTATGGGGGTTTTAGGGTTTTATGGTTTTATTGGTTTAATGGTTTTTACGGATTTTTAGGTTCTTTTGTGGGTTTTAGGGGGTTTAGACTATTTAGGATTTTAGTTGTTTTATGTGTTTTTAGATTTTTAACATTTTTTAGGGGTTTTCTATGGTTTTTGGGGTTTTTTAAGTTTTTAGGGGTTCATATGGATTATTTTGATTTATTTTATTTTTTTAGGTTTTTAGGGATTTTGAGGGGTTTTGTGGTTTTTTTTGTTTTTAGGGTTTCTAGTGTTTTCAGGTATTTTAGAATTTTTTTAGGTTTTTTAGCTTTTTAAAATTTTCTTGGTTTTTATGGTTTTCAAAGGATTTTTAGGGTTTGTAGGTTTTTATGTTTTTTGGTATTTTAGGGATTTTTTATGATTTTTATCGATTTTTGATGGGATTTATGGTTTTTATGATTTATTTAAGTTTTTATATATATTTTTTTGATTTTTTAGGGTTTTTAATGTTTTTATAGTTTTTTTCTGTTTTTAGGGGTTTAAAGGGTTTTTAGAATTTTAAGTTATTTTCTTGGTTTTTAAAGGTTTTATGGGGTTTTATAGTTATTAGGATTTTAAGAGGTTTTAGTGTTTTTGGTTTTTTAGGGAATTTACGTGATTTTAGGTTTTTAAGGTTTTATTAGGGGTTTTGGTTTTTTAGGGTTTTTTATGTACTTAGGGATTTTATGGGTTAAAAATATTTTTACTATTTTTTATGATTTTTATGGATTTTATGGGTTTTAATGATTTTCATGGTATTTTCTTAGTTTTTATTATATTTATATTTTTTAGATTTTTTTAAGTTTTTAGGGGTTTAATGGGTATTTTGAGTCTTTAGTGTTTTAGGGCTTTTTTGGGGTTTAGGGGTTTAATGGGATTTAGTGGTTTTAATGGTTTTTAGGGGGTTTAAGGTATTTTTAGGTGTTTTAAGATATATAGTGATTTTTAGGTTATTAGGGATTTTAAGTGTTTTTTTTGTTTTTTTGGGTTTCTTTTGGGTTTTTATTGATTTTAGAGTTTTTTTATTTCTTGGGATTTTTAGAGATATTTTAGGATTTTTGTGGGTTTTAGGGTTTTTAGGGATTCTGAAGATTTTTAGTTGATTTCATGGTGTTATGGTTTTTAGGGGTTTTATGTTTTGTAGGGTTTTTAAGTGTTTATAGGACTTTATGGTTTTATAGGGATTCTATTAGTTTAATGGGTTTTTATGTATTTTTGGATCTTTATGTATTTGAAGAACATTTAGGGCTTTTTATGATTTTTGGGATGTTGAGATGTTTAGGGGTTTTAGGGTTTTATTGTTTTTTTAGGTTTTTAGGTTTTGTTTGTTTTTTTTGGGTTATATGGTTTTTTAGTGTTTTTATCATTTCTAGTGGTTTAATGGGTTTTTTTGTTTTATTAGTTCCTTAAATATTTTCTTCGTATTTATATGTTTTAATGGTTTTTAGGGGTTCTTATGTATTTTAGAGTTTTTAGTGTTTTTTAGCTTTTAGGGGTTTTATATGTTTTTATATTTTTAAGGTTTTCTTTGGTGATTATTGGTTTCTTATATTTTTTTTGATATTTTTACGGTTCATTAATGATTTTTATGGAATTTAGGGTTGTTAGTGATTTTCAGGGTTTCTGCAGTTTTTAAGGTTATTATGGTTTTTTTGGTATTTGGGATTTTTTTAATTTTTTAGGGTTTTATGGTTTTTATGTGTTTTTTAAAAAATGTATGGGGTTAAAGATTTTTTAGAGTTTTTATTGGGTTTTATGTTTTTTAGGTTTTTGTAGTTTTTGAAGGTTTTAGGGGTCTTATGGGTTTTAGAAGATTTTATGGTTTTAGGGTAATTTTATAATTTTTAGGGGTTTTAGAATTTTTAGAGTTTTTAGGGGTTTAATATTAATTAGATTTTTATTTTATTTTTCTACGGTTTTTAGGGTTTTAGGTTTTAGGGATTTATAGGAATTTTTTCTATTTTTTCAGTTTTTAGGGATTTAGTTATTTTGAGGATTTTGAGGATTTTATGATATTTATGGATTTTATGATTTAAAATGTATTTAGGGGTTTCATGTGCTTTTAGGTTTTTTAGGTTTTCTTAGGGTTTTATTGATTTTTTGGGTTTTTTCAATTTTAGGGATTTCTATGGTTTTTTTGGTTTTCATGTGTTTTGGGGGGTTTTATGGATTTTGAGGGTTTTTGGGGGGTTTTGGGGTTTTTTGGGGTTTTATGGTTTTTTGGGTGTTTTAGGGGGTTTTATATTTTGTAACATTTTTATGGTTTTTTGAGTTTTTTTTAAAAAAAATCGGTATAAAGGGTTTTATAGTTTTTAGTGGATTTAGGGTTTTTACGTGTTTTTAATGTTTTTAATGTTTTTAGTTGTTTTTATGGGTTTTAGGGTTTTAGGAAAATTTTAATGTTTTATTGTTTTTTAGGTTTAAAGGTGTTTTATGTGTTTTTTGATTTTTATGATTTTCTTTGGTTTTGGGAGTTTTTACATTTTCAGCGATTTTTAGGATATTTATTGTTTTTAGAGTTATAGGGATTTTGTTGGTTTTTTTGGGTTTTTCGGTTTTTTGAGTTTTTCTATTTTTTGGGTTTTAAATTTTTTTGAGTTCATAAGGTTTCTAAGGGTTTTAAGAGTTTCTTTTCATTTTAATGGTTTTAAAATCATTTAGTATTTTTATTGGGTTTGTTGGATTTTTATGGGGTTTTATATTTTTTTTTGGTTTTTTGGGATATTTAGGATTTTTTCTTTTTTTTTGTTTTTCAAGTGGTTTTACATGTTTTTATATTTTTATAGATTATTTGGGATTTTCAAGGATTTTAGGGTTTTTATATTTTTTATATTTTTAGTGATTTTTTAGGAATTTTATGGGGTTTATGTTTTTAGATATTTTTAGTGGTTTTGCGTTTTTAGGTTTCTTAAGGGTTTTATTTTATTTTGTTTTTATTAGTTTTTAGGTATTTTTAAGGTTTTTAGAAGTTTGTGGGGTTTTTAGGTTCCTTAGGGTTTTTGGAATTTTTTAGGTTTTTATGGGGTTTATGTGTTTTTAGGTTTTTAAGGCATTCTTCGGGATGTTTAGTTTTTTTATGTTTCAATGGATTTTTTGAGATTTTATGATTTTTATGGTTTTATGGATTATGAAGGTGTTTTGGGTTTTTAGGGTGTTTTAGGTTTATAGGATTATTTGGATTTTTTTTGTGTTCGAAAGTTTTTTTTAAAAAATTAGGCATTTAAATAGTTTTAGAGTTTATAGTATATTTTAGTTTTTTTGTTTTAAGGGGTGAATATAGTGGTTTTTGATTTTTTGGGTTTTTAGTGTTTTTACTATTTTTATCGATTTAATGGTTTTTTATATTTTTACGGTTTTCATATGGTTATTGAGTGGTTTTATAGTTTTTTATGTTTTAAGAGTTTTTTTTGTGTTTTCTAGGATTATTATGGTTTTTACGGTTTTTAGGGATTTTGAGGTGATTTACGTATTTTTTTGGTTTTTAGGTTTTTAGGGGTTTCAAGTGTTTTATGGTTTTTAATGTTTTCATAGGGTTTTTTATTTTTTTTAGTTTGTAGTTATTTTAGGGATTTTTATGATTTTTATGGATTTTTAAGGGTTTTAGTGATTTTGAGGCTTTTGTGGGTTTTTTGGATTTTTATGGTTTATTTGGGCATTAGGGTTTTTTGAGTTTTTCTGGGTTTTTAAGGTTTTTATTATTTTAAACATTTTTAGGGGAATAAATTGTTTTTAGAGTGTTTAGTGGGTTTTTCAAAATTTTATGGGTTTTAAAAGTTTTGAGTGTGTTTATGGTTTTATTGTTTTTAAGGGTTTTTAGAGTTTTTAGTGTTTTTATGGGTTTTAAATGTTTTTAGGTATTAAGGGAAATATTAGGGTTTTTAGGGATTCCATGGGTTTTTACATTTTAAATTATTTTTAGAGATTTTTTGTATTTTTAGTGTTTTTAGGGTTTTAGGGATTTGGTTTGGTTTTTTATGGTTTTTATGTTTATGTTGGGGTTTCATGGTTTTATTGAGTTTTTAGAGTCATTAATGTTTTGTAGACTTTTTAATGTTTTAATGGGTTTAATGATTTTATAGATTTTTTTATTGGTTTTTTGGTTTTTATGGGGTTTTAAGGTATTTTATGGATATTATGGGTTTTCATGCTTTTAGATTTTTAGTGTTTTTATGTCATTTAGCATTTTTGGGGGTTTTTAGGGATTGTATGTGTTTTTATATTTTAAAGGATTTATTAGGATTTTATGTGTTTTTAGGGTTTTTTATTTTTTTAATAATTCGTATGGATTTTTAAATATTTTTTTTGTTTTTAGGGGTTTTGATGGTTTTTTGGGTTTTTAGGGTTTTTATTGATTTTTTGGTGTTTTTTGATTTTTATAACTGTTTAATGTATCTTTAGAAGTTTTTAAAAAAAAATTGGGGTTTAATGGGGTTTTAGAGATTTTAGTTGGGTTTTATAGTTTTTATGGGGTTTTAGTTATTTTTAAGGTTTCTAGGGGGATTTATGGTTTTAGTATTTTTTGTGTTTTAGGGTTTTTTAGGGTTTTTTGGGGTTTTAGCATTTCATTGGGTTTTCATTGGCTTTAATTTTTTTTTAAAATTTCAAATTTTTCTTATTATATTTTTGGTTTTTTATGTTTTTATGGACTTTTAGGTATTTTTTTTGGATTTTGGGTATTTAGGGTTTTGAGGGTTTTAGGGTTCTTTTGGGGTTTTATGGTATTTTGCATTTAGGTTTTTAGGGGTTTTAATTGTTTTTATAATTTTATTGTTTTCATTGGGTTTTCAAGGGGTTTTAGAATAATTAAATTTCTAGGTATTTTTATATATTTTGAGGGATCATTGCTGTCTTAAGTTTTTTAGGTATTTTGAGGGATTTTATGCTTCTTTTAAGGATTTTATGGTTTTTCTTCTTTTATTGGGTTTTCATGTTTCATTTTTTGTATAGTTTTTAATGATTTTAGAGATTTTACTATTTTTAGAGTCCTTTTGGGTTCTTAATAGTCAGAATTATTATTAAGGTTTTTAGGGGTTTTTGGTGTTTTAGGGTTTTAATGTTTTCTTAGGGATTTTCAAGGTTTTTTTATTTTAGGTATTTTTATTTCTTTTATGATTTTTTTTGGTTTTTATGGTTTTTTAGGGTTTTAGGGGTCAATAGTGTTTTTTTGTTTTTTATGGTTTTCTTAGGGGTTTTTATGTTTTTTCTGTTTTTACATTTGTAAAGATTTTAAGGGATTTTGTTACAATTTTTATTGGTTTTAGGGCTTTTATGGAATTTGCGGTGTTTTGAATTTTTTAGGGTTTTAGGGTTTTTTATGGTTTTTTGGGGTCTTAATGTTTTCTATAGGTTTTTAACTTTTTATGATTTTCAAGGGTGTTTAGTGCTTTTAGTGTATTTTTAGGGATTTTATGGGTTTTTTGGGTTTTTTAATTTTTTAATGATTTTTAGGGTTATTTAGGTTTTTAGGGATTTTGGTGGTTTAAATTTTTTTTAAAGGTTTTAGTGGATTTTACGGTTTTTATGTTTTTAGTTTTTTTAGTATTTTTTAGATTTTAAAGATTTTTATGTGTTTTTATATTTTTAACCACTTCTTAGCGTTTTTTGTGTTTTGTAAGGGATTTTATGTTTTGACGGATTTTTTATAATTTTTATTTTTTTAGTGTTTTTTGGGATTTTTTTTGGTTTTAGTGTTTTTAATGTTATTAGGGGTTTTTATGTTTTTTTGGGTTTTTAGGGTTTTTTTTATTTTTGGGAAATTTTATGTTTTTTATAGTTTTTAATGTTTTTAGGGGTTTAATATGATTTTAGAGTTTTTAGTGGTTTTATGGTCTATAAGGGTTTTTAGGTTTTTATGGATTTTTCGGGTATTTGGATTATAGAGATTTTTTTCACGTTTTTAGGATGTTCGAGGTATTAATTATATTTAGGTTATTGGTATTTTCTTAATGATTCTTATGTTTTTTATGGATTTTAATGTTTTTGAGGGTTATTAGTGATTTTGGGATTTTTATGGTTCTTAGGTTTTGTTGGGATTTTGAGGTTTTTTAGGAATTTTAGGGTGTGTTTATTGTTTTTAGCCATTTTTTGGTTAGTTATGGGTATTATGTGTTTTTAGGATTAAGGTTTTCCTATTATTTTTAGGGTTTTTTAAATTTTTTGGGATTTTTAATACTTTTTGTGGATTTTTATGATTACAATTATTTTTCGTATTTTAATGGTTTTTTGGGCTTTCATAGTTTTCTGGGGGGGGGGGGTTTGGTTTTCAGGGTTTTTTAGAGGTTTTAAGTTTTTTTTAGATTTTTTAACATTTTTTTTGATTTTGAGGGTTTTTAGAGTATTTATAGGGTTTAGGGTTTAAATAGATATTTAGGGGTATTAATGTTTTTTAGGGGTTTTATGGTTTTTTGTATTTTATGTTTTTTATGTTCTTTTTAGGGGTTTTATGTATTTTAGTATTTTTAGGGTTTTAGTGTTTTTAATTGTTTTTATTGTTTTTATGTTTTACTTATGGATTTTAAGGTTTTTAATGGTTTTTATGTTATTAGTTATAATTAGTTTTTTAGAATTTTTGTGGTTTTAAGGGATTTTAGGGATTTTGTGGGGTTTGAGTGTTTTAGTGTTTTTAGTGTTTTAAGGGTTTTTTGAGATTTTTTGGTTTTTATGGGTTTTAAGTATTCTTATGTTTTTAAGGTTTTATTAGGTTTTTTCAGGGGTTTAATTGTTTTTTTTACCTTTTTGGGTTTTCATTGCCTTTTTAGTATTTTTATTGTTTTTTCATTTTTTAGGGATTTTGAGGTTTTTGAGGGTTTTTATGTTTTTTTTGTGTGTTTTACATGATTTTTTGGGTTTTTAATGTCTTCTTATAATTTTTATCTTTTGGGGTTTTAAAGGGTTTCTATAGTTTTTATGGGATTTTAGTTTTTTATGGTTTTTTGGGGTTTTTAGGAAAATTTAATGGGAATTTTTTATTTTTATAAATTTTAGGCTTTGAGGGTTTTAAGTGTTTTTATAGTTGTAAGGTTTTCTTAGGGGTTTTTAGGTTTTTTATGATTTTTAAAAATCATAGTGGTATTTTTTGATTCTTAAGGATTTTTATGTTTTTAGGGTATTAAAGTATTTTGAGGCTTTTATTTTTTTTTATAGTTTTTATGTTTTTAACATTTTTAGGTATTTGGGGGAATTATGTGTTTTTATGTTTTTATAGATTTTTATGGGTTTTTTTGGATTTTAATGTTTTTTTATGTTTTTAGGGACTTTAAAGGATTTTTTGTATTTTTTTTTCTTTTTAGAATTTTTATTAATTTATTGGTGTTTTAGGGGTTTTCTTTTTTATGGTATTTTTTTGTTTTTATGAGTTTTTTTTTGAATTTTTTGTGTTTTTAAGGTTTTCAGGATTTTTCGAATTTTTTAATGTTTTTAAGGGTCTAATCATTTTTTATAGTTTTTAGATTTTTTAGGGTTTTTATAGGGCTAAGGGGTTTTAATGTATTTGAGGTTCTTTAGGTGATTTAATTTTTTTTATTTTTAAGGTTTCCTTGGGGTTTTCAAGTTGTTTTTACGTTTTTAGGAATTTTAGGGATTATTTAGGTTTTTAAGGATTTTAGGGTTTTTTGTAATTTTTAGGGGTTTGGGGGGTTTTTAGGGTCTTTAGCATTTTTTAAATTTTTTCGGGGTTTTAATGAATTTTAAAATGTTCTTATGTTTTTTTACATTTACATGGATTTTTAGGTTTTTTTTAATATTAAAGTTTTTATGGTTTTTAGGGTTTTGGGGTTTTTTTTCATTTTTTTGGGTTTTAATTTTTTTGTGTTTCTTAACATTTTTAGGTTTTTAAAAGTTTTTATTTTGTTTTTAAGGTTTCTATGGGGTTTCAAGGTATTTTAATATTTTTTGGGGTTCTTAAAGGTTTTAGGGGTTTTAGTATTATTAGGTACTTTTTAGGGTTTTTATGGGATTTAGTTTTTTTTATTTTAAGGGGTTTTATGTGTTTTTAGGTTTTAAGGTTTTCTTTGGGGGTTTTTGGGTTTTTAGGGGTTTTTATATTTTTAGTTATTTTTACAGTTTTTTATTATTTTGATTGGTTTTTAGGGATTTTAGGGAATTCAATAATTTTAAGGTTTTATAGGTTTTTTAGGGTTTTATGGTTTTTTTCATTTTTATAGGTTTTTATGGGTTTTATGTGATTATTGTTTTTATGTTATTCCTATGGGTATTCATTATTCTTATGGTTTTTACATTTTTATGGATTTTTAGTGATGTTTTAGTATTTGTATTGGTTATTTCAGTTTTTGCGATTTTGATGGTATTTTAAATTTTTACGGTATTTCTAGTTATTTTTCGGTTTTAGGGATTTTTTTAATTTTTTATGGTTTTAATGTTTATATATTTTTTTATGTTTTGACGGGTTTAATAGATTTGTAGAGTTTGTATTGGGTTTTTGGGTTTTAGGGTTTTGAATGTTTTTTGGTGTTTTATGGTTTCGTGGGTCTTTTTGGGTGTTTTGGTTTTTTGGGTTTCTTTTGTTTTTTTTTGTTTTTTGGTTTTTTTGGTGTTTTATGTCTTTTTAGGTTTTTAGGGTTTTATTAGCATTGTTCAGGTTTATTTTATTTTATGTTTTTAGGTATTTTTACGTATTTTTAGGATTTTTATTGTTTTTTGGGTTTTAGGGATTTTGAGGGTTTTTAGGGTTTTCAGGTTTTTTATGTTTTTTGGGTTTTAGGGTTTTTTTACTCTTTAGGTGTTTTATGGATTTTGATATTTATTAATGTTTTAGGGTTTTAAAGGTAATTTAGAGTTTTTAGTATTTTTTAGGGATTTTATGGGTTTTTAGAATTTTTATTGGTTTTAGGTGTTTTTATGGTTTTTAGGGGTTTTAGGGTTTTTATTAATTTTTAGGTTTCTTGAGGTTTTTAGGGTGTTTAGGTTTTTAAGGTTTTGTTACAGATTTTTTTAGGGTTTTTATTTTTTCATTGATTTTTAAGAATTTTATTGTTTTTATTTTTTTATGGATTTTGAGGGTGTTTAAGGGTTTTAAGATTTTTAAGGTTTTTAGAATTTTTGGGGATTTAGGGTTTTTATGTGGTTATAAGTTTTGAAGTTTTAGTAGGGTTCTCAGTATTTTTAGGGTTTTTACAATTATATATTTTTTTTTTTGTGATTTCTTTAGTAGTTTTATTTTATTTAGTGGTTTTAGGTATTCTGATGGTTTTCAGAGTTGGTAGGAGTTTATCGGTTTTTTTAGTTTTTAATATTTTTTATAGTTTTTAGGGTTTTGAAGGTTTTTTAGAGTTTATTAATGTTTGTATTGTCATAACTAGGATTTAGTGTTTTTAGTGTTTTTAGGTATTTTATTGTCCTTTTAAGGTTTTTAATGATTTTACTGGTTTATATAGTTTTTAGGTTTTTTATGGTTTTATGGTATTTAGAATTTCTTTGGATTTTAGGGGTTATATGTTTTTCTAGGATTTTATGGTTTTCTTAGGGTTTTTTGTATTTTTAGTTTTTTTTATGTTTTTAAATATTTTTTGGGATTTTTAATATTTTTATGGGTTTTCATAATTTTAATGGATTTTAATGGATTATAGAATTTTAGGGATTTAAGGGATTTTTAGGATTTTATGATTTTTATGTCATTAAGGGGTTTTAAGGGTTTTTATGTTTTATGGTTTTCTTTCGGGTTTTCAGGCTTTTTTATGTTTTATGGATTTTTAGTGATTTTTATGATTTTTAATGTTTTATGGGTTTTTAAGCATTTGATGACTTTTTTGTGTTTTTGGGGTTATAGGTTTTTTATAGTTTTTAGGGGATTTATGGGTTTGTTTTGAGTTTTTAGGGTTTTTATGGATTTTTATAGTTTTTAACATTTTAGTGGGGTAAATGGTTATTACATTATTTAGTCTGTTTTTTGGATTAATGGGGTTTTGGGTATTTTTAGGATTAGGGGGGGGGAGTTATGATTTTATGTTTTTTAGGGTATTTTTACAGTTTATTATTTTTAGGTAATTTAGGGGTTTTAAGAGTCTTTAGGCTTTTATGGGTATATTGGATTTTAAACGATTTCAGGGATATTTATGTTTTTAGTATTTTGTAGGTATTTTTAGGATTTTTATGGGTTTTAGGTTATTTAATTATTTTGAGTTTTATTGGTATTTTTAGGGTTTTTATATTATTTTTTGGATTTATAGTTGATTTTTAGAGTTTTACAATTATTTAGGTTTTTAGAGTTTTTTAATGATTTTTTAGGTTTGATGTGTCTTGAGTGTTTTTTTTGGGTTTTTAGGGGTTTTACAAGTTTTAGGGTTTTTTTATGGTTTTAACTTATTTTTATGGTTTTTTGGTATTTTTGGGATTTAATGGGTTTTTAGAATTTTATAGTTTATTTAAAGGTTTTGATGTACTCGTTAATTTTTTTGTTTAATTAGGTGATTTAATTTTTTTAAACGGTTTTTAAAATTTTTATGTATTTTTTCGGATTTTTATGGTTCATTTGGGTTCTTTTGGATTTTGTGTGATTCTGGGGATTTGTTTTGGGTTTTAGGTATTTTTGTTTTTTTAGGGTTTTGATGTTTTTTATATATTATTAATGTTTTTGGAAGTTCAAACCATTATTAGAGTTTTTATATATACGATTTATAATGATTTTTAGGATTTTTTAAAAGGTTTTTTGGGTTTTTATGGTTTTTATCATTTTTTTTTGTTTTTAGGCATTTAAAGTTGTTTTTATGTTTTAAATATTTTCATAGTGTTATTAAATATTTTTTATGTTTTTAGCAATTTTTGTTTCTTTTTGTTTCTTTTTATGTTTTTTAGGGTTTTTAGATATTTTATGAGTTTATAGGGTTTTTAGAGTTTTTATTGTTTTTTTGGGTTTTAGGGTTTTTTATTTTTAAGAGGTTTTAATGTATTTAGAGTTTTTAACATTTTTAAGGATTTAAATGGTTTTTACATTTTTAGTGTGTTTTAGGGGTTTTTTGGATTCTTAGGATTTAGTAATGGTTTTTTCTGGTTTTTATCGTTTTTAGGATTTTTTTGGGTTTTTATGTTTTTAGGGGTTTTAGCGTTTTTTAGGGTTTCGAGGGTTTTATGTGTTTTAGGTATTTAAGGTTTTCTAAGGACTTTTCAGGGATTTTTTTTACATTTTTATGAATTTTTATGGCCTTTATGGTATTTTTATTCATTTTCTTGTTTTAAGGGTTTTGAGGGTTTTTAGCATTTTATGGGATTTTTTTGTTTTTTTATGTTTTTTTGGGGTTTTAGGGTCTTTCTGAGTTTTTTAGGGATTATAAGGTTTTTAGTGTTTTTAATATATTTAGGAATTTAATGGGTTTTAAATGTTTTTAGTGTGTTTTTAGTGTATTTATGGTGGTTTTGGGTTTTAAATATCTTAGGGTTTTTATGATTTTTAGTGGATTTTAGGGCTTTTTTGTGTTATTTAAGGTTTTAATGTATTTAGGTTTTTACAGGTTTTATGTGTATTTATATTTTTAAGGTTTTATTAGGGGGTTTTAGTATTTTTAGGGGAATTTTACATTTTTATGATTTTTTTGGGTTTTTAGTAGTTTAATTTTTTAGGGATTTTGAGGGGCTTGGGGGTTTTCAGGGTTTTTGGATTTTTAGCATTTTATGTTTTTTGGGGTTTTAAGTGTTTTTAGTTTTTAAATATTTCTTAGGGTTTTAAATATTTTTATGGGTTTTTACATTTTTTGGTAATTTGGGGGTTTTTTAGATCATTATGGGTTTTTAGTGTGTTAGGGTTTGTAGAGGTTTTGAGGACGTTTAGGGATTTTAGGGGTTTGTGTTTTTTTTTTGTTTTTTAGATTTTATTGAGTTTTTAGGGTTTTCTATTATTTAGAGTTTTTTAATGTTTTTTGGGGTTAGATTAATTTATAGTTCATTTAGAGGGTCTTTTTGATTTTTTTATTGATTTTAGGAAAATTTCTAATTTTTAAGCGGTTTTATGGTTTTTGTTTTGTGATTTTAGGGGGTTCTGAGGTTTTAGGTTTTTTATCCTTTTTAGGTTTTTATGTGTTTTATTATTTTTTTGGTTTCTATGTTTTCTTTGAGGTGTTCATGGTTTTTTGGAGTTTTTTAAATTTTTAGTGGTTTTTAGGTATATGAATGATTTTTAGGATTTTTAGGGATTTGGAGTGGTTTTTGGGGTTTTTAGGGTTTTTAGGGGTTTTAGATTTTTTTTTGATTTTTTGGGCTTGAATTTTTTTTAAGTTTTTTATTTTTTATTATTGGTTTTCAATGGTTTTTTATACTTTTATCACCTTTCACTCAATTTTTGGATTTATATGGTTTTTAGGGATTTTTTGGAATATATGGTTTTTAAGGTTTTCAGGTTTTTTTTGTTTTTTTGGGTTTTAGGATTTTTTTGATTATATATGGATTTATGGACTTTTATTGTTTTTTTACATTTTTAGGGGTCTAAAGGGATGTTATAGTTTTTAGAGGATTTAAAGATTATATGAGGCATTAATGTTTTTAGGGATTTTTATGGTTTTAGGGGTTTTTGCATTTTTTTGTATTTAGGGATTTAAATTGTTTATTAGGTTTTAAGGTTTTATTAGGATGTTTTTAGTCTTTTTTGGGGGTTTTACATTGATAAATTTTTAAATATTTTTATATTTTTTTTGGGTTTTGATTGATTTTGAGAATTTTTAGGGTTTTTAAGGCTTTAATGGTTTTCAGGGTTGTTTGTGGGTTTTTTTTGTTTTTTTGGATTTTAGGGTCTATATTTTTTTGGATTGTTTAAAAAAATTTATTGGTTTAACGTATTTGTATAGTTTTAGTAGTTTTAGTGGTTTTATTGGTTTTAGTGGGGTTTTTTTGGTTTTTTTGGTTTTTAATGGTTTTTAGGGTTTTTAGGGTGTTTTTGGACATTTTATTATTTTTATCATTTTTTAGGTATTAGGGGATTTCAGTGTTTTTTTGGTTTTTGAGGATTAGATTGTGGTTTTAACAGATTTTGGAGTTTTTTTATTTTTTAGGTATTTTGAGGTCTTCTTTTTATTTTATTTTTAGTTTTTTGGTTTTATAAGTATTTTAAGGATTTTTTAGTGGTTTTTATGATGTTTAAGATTTTTGGACTTGTATCATTTTCATGGTTTTTAGAGTTTTAGGTTTTTTTTTGTTATTAAGGATTTCTTATGATTGTTCATGGTTTTATGGGTTTTTACGTATCTAGGGTTCATTAGTTATTTTTTAGGATTTTTACGGTTTTTAAAGATTTTAGGAATTTTTAAGAGTTTTAGGGGTTTTAGGGGGTTTATGTTTTTTATGATTGTAGTAGTTTTTGAGTTTTTTTGGGTTTTAAGTTTTTTTATAGTTTTTTCTGGTTTTAAGGGGTTAAAGTGTTTTTATAGTTATAAGTGATTTCTTATTATTTTTTTGATTTTTTGTGTTTTTAAGGTTTTTAGAGGTTTTTATGTATTTTAGGGTTTTGGGGTTTTTTGTTTTTAGGGTTTTTAATTTTTTTAAGTGTTTTTAGATTTTTATGTCTCTCGTATGGTTTTTAGTGTTTTTACATTTTTTGGGATTTTTAGGGATTTTTTAGGATTTTATGGTTTTTATGGTTTTTTGGGTTTTTAGGTATATTAGAGTTCTAGGGGGTTTTAGGGGTTTTTTGTATTTTTGGGTTTTCTGAATTATTAGGGTTTTATTGTTTTTAGAGTTTTGTAACATTCTTAGGGGTTTGAAGGAAGTTTATAGTTTTTAGTGGTTTTTTATTTTTTTTATTTGTTTTTACGGTTTTTATGGATTTTACGGGTTTTTATATGTTTTAAGAGTTTTTATGGTTTTACAGTTTTTAGTATTTTTGTTGAAATTTAGGGTTTTTAGCATTTTTTAGGTTTATAGGTGTTTTAAAAGTTTTTTTGGTTTTTATGGTTTTCTTGGGGGTTTTAATGGTGTTTTACATTTTTAGTGATTTTCCAGATTTTTATGGATTATTAAGGGTATTAGGGATTTTGAGGCATTGTTTGGGTTTTAGGGTTTTTTTGAGTTTTTCAGATTCATTAAGGTTTTTTTCATTTTTATGTAATTTTATTGTTTTATAGAATTTTTAATGTCATTTTGGTATTTAGGTATTTTTATGTTTTTTATTTTTTTGAGGGTTTTATGTTTTTTGGGGGTTTTAGTGGGTATTTTTTGAGTTATTAGTGTTTTAATTTTTTCACATTTTTTAATGTTTTTGGGATTTATTTGGTTTTTATGTTTTTTGTGTTTTTTAAACTTTTTATTGGTTTTAGTGTATTTTTAATGTTATTAAGTGTTTTCACACTTTTATGGGTTTTAGGGTTTTTATGGTTTTTTAAGTTTTTAGGGGTTTTAAGTGTTTTCAATTTTCAAGGTTTTTTGGATGATTCATGATTTTATGATTTTTTTACATTTTTAGGGATTCTAAAGGATTTTTTTCAGATTTTTACAGTTTTAGGGATTTTATGGGGTTATAGAGTTTTAGGGGTTTTTTTGGTTTTTTTGGTTTTTTGGGTTCTTAGGGGTTATTTTTATGTTTTTATGTGTTTTATGTTTTTGGAGTGTTTTTTAACATTATTTAGGTTTAAATTTTTTTTAGAATTTTTAGTGGGTTTTTACATACTTTATAGGGTTTTAAGGTTTTTAAGGGTTTTGGGTTTTCTATGGTCTTAGGGATTTTTAGAGTTATAGGTTATTTTAGAGGTTTTTTGGGATTTTATCATTTCTTAGGATTTTTGTTGATTTAATTTTTTTTATATTTTTTTATTGTTCTTAGTGTTTCCCAGTGTTTTTACGATTTTTACGTTTTTTATGGATTTTTAAGGACTTTTAGGATTATTATCATGTTTTATGTTTTTAGTGATTTTGAGGGTTTTATGGTTCCTTTGGGTTTTTAATTTTTTAGGGGTTTTAAGTGTATATTTTTTAACAGTTTTTCAGTGGTTTTTGGTGGGTTTTAGGATTTTTTACCATTTAGGTATCTTTTAGAATTTTGTTAATATATTAATTGTTTTTAGTGTTTTAGGGATTTTAAGAGTTTTTGTGGTTTTTATTTTTTTATTTGGGTTTTCTGGTTTCCTTATTGAGTTTTGATGTTTTTAATGGTTTTTGTGTTTTTTAACATTGTTAGGATCCTTTTTGGGTTTTTAGGGTTTTTATTAATTTTTAGGTTTTTAGGGGTTTTAAGTGTTTTTAATGTTTTATGGTTTTATTATGGATTTTCAATGTTTTTATGGTTTTTTAAGTTATTTTTATTTTTATGATTTTTGGGATTTTTATTATTTTTTTGGATTTTTGGGGTTTTGGTGGGGTTTTATGGATTTTATTGTTTTTAGGGGAATTATTGTTTTTTATGATTTTAGGGGTTTTTAGTGTTTATTGTTTTTTATGTTTTTCTATGGGTTTTTCAAAGGATTGGGTTTTTTTTCATTTTTAGGGTATTTAAGGAATTGTTTTTATCATTTTATGTGTTTTTTGGTTTTTTATAGTTTTTGAGGGTTTTAGTGTTTTTGGGGTTGTTTTTTGGGGTTTTTTTTGGTTTTTTTGTGTTTTAAGGGGGGTTTTAATTTTCTAGGGTTTTTATTGTTTTCTAGAGTTTAGTAATGTTTTCATTGTTTTAAAGTGTTGTATAGTTTTTATTGTTTTTTTTGTTTTTATGGGTTTTAGGGGTTTTTATATTTTTTAGGGGTTTAGGGGTTTTAGGGGTTTTAGAGTTTTTAGGATTTTAATAGTTTTAGTTATATTTTGGTTTTTAACGTTTTATTAAGGCTATTCAGGGGTTTTAAAGTTTTTTACATTTTTAGATGTATATAGGTATTTTTTATGGTTTTATGAATTTTAGGGTTTTAGGGATTCTGTGGTGTTTTAGGGTTTTTAGGGTTTTTATAGTTTTTTGGGATTCATGTTTTTTCTTGATTTTTAAGGGTTTTATAGTTTTTTTGAGTTTTTTATCTATTTCTAGTGTGTATAAATCTTTCAGAATTTTTAATGGGTTTTTAGGGTTTTGTGTTTTTTTGTATTTAATGTTTTTAGTGATTTTAATAATTTTTAGAGTTATTAGTGATTTTTATGATTTTTATGGGTTTTAATTTTTTTGTGGGTTTTAAGGGATAAAGGGGTTTTAGGGTCATTTTGGGGCAAGGAAGATGCGAGAGTCGGGCTATTCCTGGCCTTCCCGAATTTATTAGAAATAAAAAAGAGACACAACCGACAAGGGAGGGGAGGGGTCACATGACCCACAACCAAAAACCCTTTACAACCCAAGACACAAAAGAACCAAATAAAGAAAGATCAAAAACAAGAAGAAAAAGAAAAAAAACACAAAGACAAGAAGCCACCACCATCCTCCAGCATCAACCATCATCCAGCAGCTCACAGACAATCAACAACCAGCAGTAATGCAGACACAACATCTTTAGCACCTCCCATCCAAGCAGCAGCCATCATCGAGAACCACCAGCATCCAATAACACAGAACCACCAGCATTAAAGTCACAAGCCTCACCATCACCAGCATTCAGCAGCTCACCACCAAGCAGCAACCAGCATCCATTCTCACAAATACCAGAATCCAGCACCTTCATACCAAAATAAGCTACTACCAACAGCACATAACCATCATCACCAAAATCAAACAACCACTAGTGACCAAAGCTCACATCCATACAGCAGCCATCATCAATTTTCACAAAAACTAGTAGACATCACCTCCCTACCAAGATGGTCCACCGCAAGCACCACATAACTCACATGCCAAGAGCAGACATCATTCAATACCTCAAATCAGAACTAAAAACCACCATTAAACCAATCCTGCCACAATCCGTGAAACAACTACCATAGGACAACAAAGAACATAGAACGCAGCACTTGTCCAGACCAGCAACAACATCATACAACAAAAAAGAAATCCAGAAAAGAAACTGCCTTCGCACTGAGATCCTGGATGAGAACTCCACACCAACTCCTGGCAGACCGAGCCGAACCAAATCAATGGCTCCCCACACATCTTCAAGGATCAGCAAAGACCCACTGCACAACAACATGAAGCACCGAGGCTAAGCCTCTCCACGCCACCGCTTGGGAGAAGAAGTCGTCGAAATAACTAGGACCCACCAAGAGTGCCGCAAAATGAAAATCCGAGATCTGAGAGGCTCCTCCATGGCAGTGCACCACCGCACTAAGAAATGATCGGATCTAGCCCATACCTTTGTAGATATGAAGCGCCACATACCAGGGGGATCAGGACATAGAAAATCGACAGGGGAAGAATCCAACCTTCATAGACATCGGACTTTTGCAACATTAAAGCAGAGCTTAGATATGAAACAAGATCCACCGTAACCAAGCCAGACCGGTGGGAAACCAAACCACCCCAAAGCCTCCGATGTGCCCAGCCATGCCAGAACCCTCCCAAGCACACAAACAAGGAAGAAACCTGAAATATGTTTCCAGATTTATCAGGCCCGAGCCAAACCACTGCAAGATACGAACCAAGCCAACACATCTCTGAAAAGCTCCACGACGCTAAAACGAAACCTTCCAGAGTTGAATTGCACCACCAAAGATCACCACGGCCAAGAAGCTTCTGATCCCACCTCGAGCTCGAAGAGGTGGAGGCCTCATCTTCATCTCTGTTCGAGAACAAGATGAAACATCCAAGGGGGAGAAACGATCACCGTGAGAGACAAGAGCTAGGGGAGAGTGGTGGCATTTGCGGTTTTGGGGGGGGGGGCATTTTTTGGGTTTTTATGTGTTTTATCTTTTTTTGGGTTTTTTAAAAATTTATGTTTTTTCAGAATTTTAATATTATCTTTGGAGTTTTAAGGAATTTTGGGGGGTTTTCATTTTTAAGGATTTTAGGGGGTTTTTGTGATTCTTATGGATTTTTAGTTTTTAGGGTTTTTGACTGGTTTCAGAGTTTAATATGGTTATCTGATTTTTTCTGGTTTTAGGGGTTTTAATTTTCTTCAGGTTTCAAATCTTTTCATTGGGGGTTTTATGGGTTTTAGCAGTTTTTTTATCCTTTGAGATTTTAATAGATTTTTTATGATTTTAATGATATTTAAGGTTTTTAGGGATTTTGGTTTTTTTGGGTTATTAAGGTTTTTTGGTATTTTCAGAGTTTTTTTTGGGTTTTTAGGATTATTATTATATTTTTAGACTTTTTTTACGTTTATAGTGGTTTAATGTGTTTTTAGATATTTTAGGGGTTATTTTGGGTTTTGGTGGTTTTAACGGTTTTAGGGTTTATAGGGTTTTTTACGGGGTTTTGTGGTTTTTTATTGTTATTAGGTTTTTTTGGGTTTTATGTGTTTTAGGGGTTTTAGGTCTTTTAAGAGTTTTCTAGTATTTTTAGAGTTTTTCTAGGGATTTTTTCTTATTTTTTTTGTATTTTAGGGTTTTAGGTATTTTTATAATTTTTATGTTTTTTAGAATACTTAGAGTTTTATGGTTTTTATCATTTTTATGGTTTTATGGATTTTAAGTGTTTTTAGGTTTTTATGATTTTCTTAGGGTTTTTAGAATTTTTTATATTTTTATTGTTTTTAAGGATTTTTATGATTTTTAACTCTTTTTTACAGTTTTTTGGATTTTGAGGGGGTGTAGGGTTTTAGGGTAATTATGTATGTTTGGGTTTTTAGGGTTTCTTTTATTTTCTTAGGGTTTTAAAAAAAAATTAGAATTTTTTCACATTTTTAGGGGTTTAAAAGGGCTTAACTGTTTTAGTGGTTTTTATGGTTTTTAGGGTGTCTAAGGTTTTTAGGGGTTTTCTTTGGTTTTCTAGGGTTTTTTTGGTTTTTACGGTTTTTAGGGTTTTTAATATCTTTATAGAGTTTTTTATGTTTTCTATTGTTTTTAGTTTTTTAGGGTTTTTATGTGTATTAAGGTTTTTACAGTTTTCTTATTGTTTTTTAGGGTTATATAGATTTTTTATATTTTTAAATATGATTATGTATTTTGTATGTTTTTTATTATTTTTGTGCTTTCTAGTGATTTTGAGGGCTTTAAGGGATTTTTAGGGTTTTAGGGTTTTTTTGGTTTTTAGGGTATTTTAAATTTTTTGGGGTTTTAAAGAATTTTATATTTTTTTATATTTTTAGGGGTTTAAAGAGGTTTTATATTTTTTTCTCATTTGTAGAGTCTTTATGGTTTTAGGGTTTTATAGATTTTAGGGGTTTTATGGTTTTTATGGTTTTAGAGTTTTGGATGGTTTTTGATGGGGTTTTATGGTTTTTGTATTTTTAGGGTTTTTGGGGTTTTTGGTGTTTTATGTTTTAATGTTTTTTATATGTTTTTTCTTGGTTTTTAGGGGTTTTTATGTTTTTACGGATTTTTATGAATTTTTCGGATTTTTTTATATTTTACGTGTTTTATGGACATTTTGGGATTTTGAGTTTTTTAGGGTTTTTATTTTTTGGGGTTTTTCGAATTTTATTTATTTTTAGGGGATCTATGTGGTTTTAGTATTTCATTGATCTATTAAGGTTTTTAGTGTTTTAAGGGGTTTTATTATTTTAGTGATTTTTGGGGATTCATTTGGATTTTAATTATTTTTTTCCGTTTTTAGGGATTTTAAGAGTTTTTTGAGTTTTAAGGTTTTTATTGTTTTTTGGGTTTTTAGGGTTTTTTATTGTTTTATTATTTTTATGGTTTTTAAAAATTTATTTACATTTCATACTCTTAAAGGGGTTTTAGAGTTTTTATTTGTTTTGGCAGTTTTATGGGTTTTTAGGGTTTATTCTATTTTGTAGGGGTTTTATGGTTTTTAGGATTTTAGGGTATTTGGTTTTTTCTATTTTTTTGGGTTTTAGGGTTGTAAGTGTTTTTAGGTGTTTACGGTTTTCATAGGGGTTTTCTAGGATTTTGGGTTGTTTATATTTTTTGGGTTTTTGGTATATTTTATGATTTTTATTCGTTTTTAAGATTTTGAGTGATTTTGATGGTTTTAGGGTTTTAAATACATTTAAATATTTTTTAAATCTTTTTGAAATTTTAGGGATTTTCATAATTTTATTATTTTTATGTTTTTATTATTGGGATTCATGTTTTTTGGAGCATTTTTATATTTTTAGGGATTTTTGGGATTTCTAAAGATTTTTATGGTTTTTAGGGATTTTGAATAATTTTAGTGTTTTGAGTGTTTTAGAGTTTTTGTGGTTTGTTTGGTGTTTTAGGGTTTTTTTATTTTTTTAGGGATTTAATGGTTTTTATATATTTTTTACATTTTTAGTGGGTTAAAGGGATTTTAGTGTATTTAATTTGTATTTGGTTTTAAATGGTTTTTAGGGGTTTTAAATATTGGGGGCTATGTTTTTAGGGTTTCTCGGGTATCATTTGGGTTTTTAGTGTTTTTATCATAATTTTATTTTTTTGGGATTTTTACTATTTTTAATTTTTTATGGTTTTTATTTGTTTTTATGGTTTTATAGTTTTTTATGTTTTTTGGGATTTTTGTGATTTTTATTGGTTTTTAGGGTATTTAAGAATTTTGATGTTTTTCTAGTTTTTAGGTTTTTTTTAGTTTTTTTTTGAAATTTTAGGGGTTTTTTGAGTGTCTAGGGCTTTATGGGTAATTAGTGTGTTTTTACTTTTTTAGGGGTTTTAGGGGTTTTTAGAGTTTTTAGTGGGGTTTTAGGGTTTTTATGGGTTTTTTGGTTTTTTGGTGTTTTTATTGGGTTTTAGGGTTCTTAAATTTTATTAAGGATCTTGGCGTTTATTATTTTTATGGGTTTTCTGTCTCTTTAAATTTTTTATGTTTTTCTTTCGGTTTTTCATGGTTTTTTGGGTTATTCATATTTTTTGGGTTTTTGGGGGTTTTAGGACATTAATGGTCACTAGGGTTCTTATGGATTTTGAGGGATTTTAGCGGTTTTTAAGGGTTTATGATTTTTGGGGTATATAAGTTCTTTTTTGTTTTTTAATGTTTTATGATTTTTAAGATTTTTTATTGTTTTTTTGTTGCAAATAATTTTTTTAATTAGTAGTTGTTTCCGTGTTTTAATGAGTTTAGGGGTTTTTATTGTTTCTAGGGTTTTTACCATTTTTTAGGTTTTAGGGCTTTAAAGTGTTTTAATGTTTTTAAGGATTTCATTCGGATTTTCAGGGTTTTTCAGTTTTTTAATTTTTTTTGTATTTTTATATCCTTTTTCTAATTTTTATAGTTTTGAAGTTTTTTTAGCAATTTTAAGGCTTTTTAGGGGTTTTTCTTGGATTTTAGAGTTTTTATGTTTTTTTGGATTTTTAGGGTTATGTGAATTTTTACGGGCTTTATGATTTTTATAGTTTTAAAAATGATTAGGGATATAAAGCTTTTTTTAAATTTTATTGTGTTTTTAAGGTTTTTATTGGTTTTTAGGTTTTTTAATTATTTTTTGCAGTTTTATGGTTTTTAGGGTTTTTAGATATTTTTAGGGTATTTATGGTTTCTAAATTTTTTGTGTATTTAGGGGTTTAAAGGGTTTTAGTTTTTTATTAACTTATTAGGGTTTTTAGAGATTTTAGGTTATTTACATATTTAAAAAATTTTAGGTACATTTTTGGATTTTATGGCTTTTAGGGTTTAAGGATTTTTAGGATTTTTAGTGTTTTCAAGGAATGATTTGGGGTTTTTTGGTTTTTTGAGTTTTTTAGGGGGTTAAAGTTATTTCTTGTTTTTAAGGTTTCTATAATTTTAATGGGTTTTTAGAGTTTTTTTGGGGGTTTTAGGGTAGTATGGGTGTTTGGGGGTTTTAAATATTTTAGGGGTTTTATGGTTTCTATGGGGTTATTGGGTCTTTTTAGGAGGGTATTAAAGTGTTTTAGGTTTTTAGGGGTTTTATTTTTTTATATTTTTAATTTTTTTGGGGTTTTAGAGTTTCGTACACATTTATGAATTTTAGGGCCATTTGAGAAGTTTTAGATTTTTTAGGGTTTTAGGGATTTTGAGGGATTTTAGGGTTTTTTAGGTTTTTAGTGTTTTTTACAGTTTTTTGTGTCTTATATTTTTTGGGGTTTTAAGTGTTTTTATGGAATTTCTAGGTTTGTATTTTTTTCTACATTTTATTTTTTATGGATTCGTTTGTATTTTTCTTGGTTCTTAGGGATTTTAGTGATTTTGACAGTTTTTGGAGTATTTACAGTTTTTAGGGGTTTTAAGGTTTTTTTGGGGTTTTTAGTTTTTTTTTTAGTTTTTAGGGTTTTAATTAGTTTTTATTGTTTTTTATTGTTTTTAGGGGTTTAAATCAATTTTAGTTTCCTTAGTGGGTCTTTAGTGTTTTTATGGGGGTTTAGGGTTATATGGTTTTATTGGTTTAATGGTTTTTACGGATTTTTAGGTTCTTTTGGGGGTTTTAGAAGGTTTAGCCTATTTAGAATTTTAGTTTTTTATGTGTTTTTAGATTTTTATCATTTTTAGGGTTTTTTATGTTTTTGGGGTTTTTTATGGTTTTAGAGGTTCATATGGATTATTTTGGATTATTTTATTTTTTTAGGTTTTTATGGATTTTGAGGGGTTTTATGGGTTTTATTGGTTTTTAGGGTTTCTAGTGTTTTTCAGGTGTTTTACGATTTTTTTATGTTTTTTAGGTTTGTAAATTTTTCTTGGTTTTTATGGTTTTCATAGGGTTTTTAGGGTTTGTAGTTTTTTATGTTTTTTGAGATTTTATGGATTTTTTATGATTTTTATTGATTTTTGAGTGGATTTATGGTTTTTATGATTTATGTAGGTTTTAGATTTTTTTTAATTTTTTAGGGTTTTTATTGTTTTTATATATTTTTTTCTATTTTTAGGGGTTTATAGGTTTTTTAGAATTTTATGTTATTTTATGGGTTTTTTTTAAATGTTTTATGAGGTTTTATAGTTATTAGTATTTTTAGAGGTTTTAGTGTTTTTTGGTTTTTCAGTAAATTTAAGTGATTTTAGGTTTTTAAGGTTTTCTTAGGGGTTTTTGTTTTTTATGGTTTTTTATGTTTTTAGGGATTTTATGGGTTAAAAATATTTTTACTATTTTTCAGGCTTTTTAGGGATTTTAATGTTTTTAATTCTTTTCATGGTATTTCTTAGTTTTTATTATATTTATATTTTTTTAGAGTTTTTTAATTTTTTAGGTGTTTAATGGGTTTTTTGAGTCTTTAGTGTTTTACGGGTTTTCTGGGGGTTTGGGGGTTTAATGGGATTTACTGGTTTTTATGGTTTTTAAGGGGTTTAAGGTATTTTTAGGCATTTTAAGATATATAGTGATTCTTAGGATCTAATGGATTTTAAGTGTTTTTTTGTTTTTATGGGTTTCTTTTGGGTTTTTATTGATTTTAGAGTTTTTTTTTATTTTTTTGTATTTTTAGGGATATTTTAGGATTTCTGTGGGTTTTAGGGTTTTTAGGGATTCTGAAGATTTTTAGTTGATTTTTTGGTGTTATGGTTTTTAGGGGTTTTAGGTTATTTATAGTTTTTAAGTGTTTATAGGACTTTATGGTTTTGTATGGATTCTATTGGTTTAATGGGTTTTTTATGTATTTTTGGATCTTTATGTATTTTAAAAAATTTATGGTTTTTAGGTTTTTTGGGATGTTGAGATGTTTAGGGGTTTTTGGGTTGTATTGTTTTTTTAGGATTTTAGGTTTTGTTTGATTATTGGGGTTATATGTTTTTTTTGGAGTTTTTATCATTTATAGTGGTTTAATGGGTTTTTTTGTTTTAGTGGTTCCTTAAATATTTTTTTGGTATTTATGGGTTTTAATGGTTTTTAGGGGTTCTTATGTATTTTAGAGTTTTTAGTGTTTTTTAGATTTTAAGAGTTTTATATGTTTTTATATTTTTATGGTTTTCTTGGGTGATTTCTGGTTTCTTATATTTTTTTGATATTTTTAGTGGTATTTAATGATTTTTATGGAATTTAGGGTTATTAGTGATTTTCAGGGTTTCTGGGGTTTTTAATGTTATTATGGTTTTTTTGGTATTTGGGATTTCTTGAATTTTTTAGAGATTTTAGAGTTTTTATTAGGTTTAATGTTTTTTAGGTTTTTTTAGTTTGTGAAGGTTTTAGGGGTTTTAGGAGATTTTATTGTTTTAGGGTCATTTTATAATTTTTAGGGGTTTTAGAATTTTTAGAGTTTTTTGGGGTTTAATATTTATTAGATATTTATTTTATTTTTCTAGAGTTTTTAGGGTTTTATGTTTTAGGTATTTACAGGAATTTTTTTCTATTTTTTTGGGATTTTAGGGTTTTAGTTATTTTGAGGATTTTTAAGATTTTATGATTTTTATGGATTTTATGATTTATAGTGTATTTAGGGGTTTTAAGTGCTTTTAGGTTTTTAAGGTTTTCTTAGGGTTTTAAGGAATTTTTGGGTTTTTTCAAAATTAGGGATTTTTATGGATTTTTTGGTTTTTATGGGTTTTGGGGGGTTTTAGGGATTTTGAGGGTTTTTGGGGTTTTTGGGTTTTTTTTGGATTTTATGGTTTTTATGGGGTTTTAGGGGGTTTTTAGATTTTTTAACATTTTTTGGTGTTTAGTGTTTTTTTTAAAAAAAATGGTATAAAGGGTTTTATAGTTTTTAGTGGGTTTAGGGTTTTTACAGCTTTTTAGTGTTTTTTAATGTTTTTAGTTATTTTTATGGGTTTTCGGGTTTTTAGGGAAATATTAATATTTTATTGGTTTTTAGGTTTAAAGGTGTTTTATGTGTTTTTTGATTTTTATGGTTTTCTTAGGTTTTTGGGATTTTTTACATTTTCAGTGACTTTTAGGATATTTATGGTTTTTAGTGTTTTAGGGATTTTGTAGGTTTTTTGGGGTTTTTCAGTTTTAACGATTTTTCTATTTTTTGGGTTTTAAATTTTTTTGAGTTTATAAGGTTCCTAAGGGTTTTAAGTGTTTTTTTATTTTAATGGTTTTAAAAGTAATTTAGGATTTTTATTGGGTTTCTTGGATTTTTATGGGGTTTTAGGTTTTTATGGTTTTTTGGGATATTTATAATTTTTTTCATTTTTTATGTTTTTCAAGGGGTTTTACATGTTTTTATATTTTTAAAGATTCTTTAGGATTTTCAAGGATTTTAGGGTTTTTTATATTTTTTGTATTTTTAGTGATTTTTAGGATTTTTATGGGGTTTATGTTTTTAGTTATTTTTAGTGGTTTTACGTTTTTAGGATTTTAAGGGTTTTATTTTGTTCTGTTTTTATTGGTATTTAGGGATTTTTATGGTTTTTAGAAGTTTTTGGGTTTTTTAGGTTATTTTGGGTTTTTGGAATTTTTTAGGTTTTTATGGGGTTTATGTGTTTTAGGTTTTTAAGTCATTCTTAGGACTATTTAGTTTTTTTATGTTTCAATGGATTTTTTGGGTTTTTATTATTTTTATGGTTTTATAGATTATGAACGTGTTTTCGGTTTTTAGGGTTTTTTATGTATATATGAAAATAAATGGATTTTTTTTGGGTTTGAATCTTTTTTAAAAAAAATTAGGCATTTCAAGAGTTTTAGAGTTTATAGTATATTTTAGTTTTTTTTGTTTTTAGGGGTGAATATGGTGTTTTTTCATTTTTTGGGTTTTAAGTGTTTTTTCTATTTTTATTGATTTAACGTTTTTTTATGATTTTAAAGTTTTCAAATGGTTATCGAGTGGTTTTATAGTTTTATTGTTTTAAGAGTTTTTTTGTTTTCTAGGATTATTATGGTATTTAGGGTTTTTTGGGATTTTGAGGTGATTTGCGCTTTTTTTGGGGTTTTAGGTTTTTAGGGGTTTTAAGTGTTTTATGGTTTTTAATGTTTTCATAAGGTTTTTATTTTTTTATGTTTTTAGTTATTTTAGGTATTTATTATGATTTTTAATGATTTGTAGGGGTTTTAGTGATTTTGAGGCTTTGTGGGTTTTTAGGGGTTTTATGGTTTATTTGGGTTTTGGGGTTTTTTGAGTTTTTCTGGGTTTTTAAAGATTTTATTGTTTTTAACATTTTTAGGGGAATAAATTGATTTTATAGTGTTTAGTTGGTTTTTAGTATTTTTATGGTTTTTAAAAGTTTTGAGTGTGTTTATGGTTTTAAGGGTTTTAAGGGTTTTTAGAGTTTTTAGGGTTTTTATGGGTTATAATTTTTTTTAGGTATTACGGGAAATCTTAGGGTTTTTAGGGATTCTATGGGTTTTTACATTTTAATGTATTTTTAGTCCTTTTTTGGATTTTTAGTGTTTTTAGGGTTTTAGGGATTTTATTAGGTTTTTTAAGGTTTTTATGTTTATGTTGGGGTTTTAGGGATTTATTGAGTTTTAAGACTCATTAATGTTTTTTAGACTTTTTAATGTTTTAATGGGTTTAAAGAGTTTTTTTTTCTTTTTTCAGTTTTTTGGTTTTTATGGGGTTTTAGGGGTTTTTATGGTTATTATGGGTTTTCATGCTTTTATATTTTTAGTATTTTTATGTCATTTATCGTTTTTGGGTTTTTTAGGGATTGTATGTGTTTTTATATTTTAAAGGATTTATTAGGATTTTATGTGTTTTTTAGGGTTTTTTATTTTTTAAGAATTCTTAGGGATTTTAAAATATTTTTATGTGTTTTTAGGGGTTTTGATGGTTTTTGGGTTTTTAGGGTTTTTATTGGTTTTTTGGTGTTTTTTTATTTTTTTAACTGTTTAATTCATCTTTAGAGGTTTTTAACAAAAATTGGAGTTTAATGGGGTTTTAGAGATTTTAGTGCGTTTTAATAGTTTTTATGGGGTTTTAGTAATTTTTAAGGTTTCTAGAGGGATTTATGGTTTTAGTAATTTTTGGATTTTTGGGTATTTTTAGGGTTTTTAGGGGTTCTAGCATTTCTTTGGGTTTTCATTGGCTTTAATTGTTTTCCAAATTTTAAAATTTTCTTGTTATTTTTATGGTTTTTTATGTTTTTAGGGACTTATAGGCATTTTTTGGATTTTGGGTATTTAGGGTTTTGAGGGTTTAGGGTTCTTTTGGGGTTTTATGGTATTTGCGTTTAGAGGTTTTTAGGGGTTGTAATTGTTTTTATAATTTTATTGTTTTCATTGGGGTTTCAAGGGTTTTTAGAATTTTTAAATTTCTAGGTATTTTTATATATTTTGATGGATCTTTGTTGTCTTAAGTTTTTTAGGTATTTTGAGGGATTTTATGCTTTTTTAAGGATTTTAGGGATCTCCTTGTTTTATTGGGTTTTCAAGTTTCATTTTTTGTACAGTTTTTAATGATTTTAGAGATTTTACTATTTTTAGGGTCCCTTTTGGATTCTTAATAGTCACAATTATTATTAAGGTTTTTTGGGGTTTTATGTGTTTTTAGGGTTTTAATGTTTTCTTAGGGATTTTCAGGGTTTTTTATTTTAGATATTTTTATTTCTTTTATTTCTTTTATTATAGATTTTATGGGATTTTGTAACAATTTTTATGGGTTTAAGGGTTTTTATGGATTTTGAGGTGTTTTGAATTTTTTAGGGTTTTTAGTGTTTTTTTGGTTTTTTGGGCATTTTTTATTTTTTGGGGTCTTAATGATTTCTATAGGGTTTTTAACTTTTTATTATTTTCAAGGGGGTTTAGTTCTTTTAGTGTATTTTTAGGGTTTTTTGCGTTTTTAGGGTTTATTAGTTTTTTAATTATTTTTAGCGTTTTTTATGTTTTTAGGGATTTTGGTGGTGTAAATTTTTTTGAAGGTTTTTTTGGATTTTACAGTTTTTATGTTTTTAGTTTTTTAGTATTTTTTGTCTTTTAAAGGTTTTTATGTGTTTTTATTTTTTTAATCACTTCTTATGGTTTTTTATGTTTTGTATGGGATTTTATATTTTGATGGATTTTTTATAATTTTTATTATTTTTAGTGTTTTTTTGGATTTTGTTTGGTTTTAGTGTTTTTAAAGTTATTAGGGTTTTTAATGTTTTTTTGGGTTTTTTGTATTTTGGGATATTTTTTTTGTTTTTTATAGTTTTTAATGTTTTTAGGGGTTTAATATGATTTTATAGTTTTTAGTGGTTTTATGGTCTATAAGGGCTTTTAGGTTTTATGGATTTTTGGGGTTTTTGGATTATAAGGATTTTTTTCACGTTTTTAGGATGTTTGGGGTTTTAATTACATTTAGATTATTGGTATTTTCTTAATGTCTCTTATGTTTTTTAGGGATTTCAATGTTTTTAAGGGTTTTTAGTGATTTTTGGGATTTTTATGGTTTTGAGGGTTTGTTGGGATTTTGAGGTTTTTTAGGGATTTTAGGGTATTTTTATTGTTTTTAGCCATTTTTTGGTTAGTTATGGGTTTTAAGTGTTTTTTGATTTAAGGTTTTCCTATTATTTTTAGGGGTTTTACATTTATTGTGATTTTTAATACTTCTTATGTATTTTTATGATGTTTATAGTTTTTTTTTGGTATTTTGGGGGTTTTTTGGGATTTCATGGTTTTCTGGGGGTTTTGTTGTTTTCATGGTTTTTTATAGGTTTTAAGATTTTTTAGATTTTTTAATTTTTTTTGGATTTTGAGGGTTTTTAGTGTTTTTATAGGGTTTAGGGTTTAAATATATATTTAGGGGTATTAATGTTTATAGGGGGTTTATGGTTTTTTGTATTTTATGTTTTTTATGTTCTTTTTAGGGGTTTTAAGGTATTTTAGTATTTTTTAGGTTTTTAATGTTTTTAATTGTTTTTTTTTGTTTTTAAGTTTTACTTATGGATTTTAAGGTTTTGTAGGGTTTTTATGTTATTAGGTATAATTAGGGTTTTTAGATTTTTTGTGGTTTTAAGGGATTTTAGGGATTTTGTGCGGTTTATGGGTTTTAGTGTTTTTAGTGTTTTTAGGGTTTTTGAGCTTTTTTGGTTTTTATTGGTTTTAAGTGTTTTTAGGTTTTTAAGGTTTTATTATGTTTTTTATAAGTTTAAGGGTATTTTACCATTTTGCGTCTTCATGTCCTTTTTAGGATTTTTATAGTTTTTTCATTTTTTAGGTAATTTGAGGTTTTTGAGGGTTTTTATGTTTTTTTGTGTGTTTTACATGATTTTTTTGTGTTTTTAATTTTTTTAATAAATTTTATCTTTTGGGGTTTTAAAGGGTTTTTAGAGTTTTTAGGGGTTTTTATGTTTTTTATGGATTTTTTGGGTTTTTAGGTTTCTAAGGGTTTTTAAGGAATTTTAATAGGATTTTAGGATTTTTAGAAATTTTAGGCTTTTGAGGGTTTTAAGTGTTTATAGAGTTTTAAGGTTTTCTTAAGGGATTTTAAGTTTTTTATGTTTTTTAAATATCATAGTGGTATTTTGGGATTCTTAAGGTTTTTTATGTTGTAAGGGTATATATGTATTTTGAGGCTTCTATAATTTTTTATTGTTTTTAAGGTTTTAACATTTTTAGGTTTTAAGGGGAATTATGTGTTTTTATGTTTTTATGGATTTTTATGGGTTTTTTTTGGGATTTTAATGTGTTTTTTGTTTTTATGGACTTTTAAGGGTTTTTTATTTTTTTTAGAATTTTTATAAATTTTTAGGTGTTTTAGGGGTTTAGTGTTTGATGGTATTTTTTGGTTTTTTGGAGTATTTTGAATTTTTTGGGTTTTTAGGGTTTTCAGGGTTTTTCGAGTTTTTTAATGTTTTTAAGGTTTTAATATTTTTTTATAGTTTTTAGAGTTTTTAGTGTTTTTATAGGGATAAGGGGTTTTAATGGATTTTAGGTTCTTTAGGTGTTTTAATTTTTTTTATTTTTAAGGTTTCCTTGGGGTTTTCAAGTTGTTTTACGTTTTTAGGAATTTTAGGGATTTTTTAGGTTTTTAAGGATTTTAAAGTTTTTTGTAATTTTTTGGGGTTTGGAGGGTTTTTAGGGTCTATAAATTATATTAAGTTTTTCATGGTTCAATGGCATTTTCAAGGTTCTTAGTTTTTTTACATTTACATGGATTTTTAGGTTTTTTTAATTTTAATGTTTTTGTGGTTTTTAGGGTTTTGGGGTTTTTTTCAATTTTTTGGGTTTTAATTTTTTTTTGTTTTTTTATAATTTTTAGGTTTTTAAAAGTGTTTATTTTGTTCTTAAGGTTTCTATGGGGTATAAGGTATTTTAATATTTTTTGGGGTTCTTATGGGTTTTAGGGGTTTTAGCGTTATTAGGTACTTTTAATGGTTTTTATGGGATTTAGCATTTTTTTCAGGGGTTTTCTGTGTTTTTATGTTTTTAAGGTTTTCTTTGGGGTTTTTAAAGTTTTTAGGATTTTTTATATTTTTATTTATTTTTAGGTATTTTTGTGATTTTTATTGGTTTTTAGGGTTTTTAGGGAATTCAATAATTTTAATGTTTTATAGGTGTTTTAGGGTTTTATGGTTTTTGCATTTGTATAGGTTTTTATGGGTTTTATGTGATTATAGGTTTTATGTTATTCCTATGGGTTTTCATTATTCTAAAGGTTTTTATATTTTTATGGATTTTTAGTGACTTTTTAGTATTTTATTGGTTATTTCAGTTTTTTCGATTTTGATGGTTTTTAAGATTTTTACGGTATTTATGGTTGTTTTTGGGTTTTAGGGATTTTTTAATTTTTTTAAGGTTTTAATATTTTTATATTTTTTATGTTTTGATGGGTTTAATAGATTTTTAGAGTCTGTAGTGGGTTTTTGGGATTTAAGGGTTTTTATGATTTTTGGTGTTTTATGGATTTTTGGGTCTTTTCAGGTCTTTTGGTTTTTTCGGTTTCTTTTTCTTTTTAAGTTTTTATGTTTTTTGGTGTTTTATGTGTTTTTAGGTTTTTAAAATTTTATTAGGGACTTTCAGGGTTTATGGTATTTTATGTTTTTAGGTATTTTTATGTATTTTTAGGTTTTTTATTATTTTTACGGTTTTAGGGATTTTGAGGGTTTTTAGGGGTTTTATGGTTTTTTTTTGGTTTTTTTAGGTATTAGGGTTTTTTCAATATTTAGGGGTTTTATGGATTTTAACATTTATTAAAGTTCTATGGTTTTAAAGGGAATTTATATTTTTTAGTATTTTTTAGGGATTTTATGGGTTTTTAGGATTTTTAATGGTTTTAGGAGTTTTTATGGTTTTTAGGGGTTTTAGGGTTTTTATTCTTTTTTACGTTTCTTGAGGTTTTAAGGGTTTTTTGGTTTTTAAAATTTTGTTACAGTTTTTTTAGGGTTTTTATGTTCTTATGGATTTTTATGATTTTTATTGTTTTTATTTTTTAGGGATTTTGAGGGGGTTTAAGGGTTTTATGATTTTTAAGGTTTTTAGCATTTTTGGGGATTTAGGGTTTTTATGTGGTTATAAGTTTTGAAGTTTTTATTAGTGTTCTCAATATTTTTAGGGTTTTTAAAATTATATATATATATATTTTGGGATTCATTAGTAATTTTATTGTATTTAGGGGTTTTAGGTATTTTGATGGTTTTACGGTTGGTAGGAGTTTATCGGTTTTCTTAGTTTTTAATATTTTTTATAGTTTTTTTGTGTTTTAAAGGTTTTTAGAGTTTATTAATGTTTTTATAGTCATAACTAGGCTTTATAGTTTTCAGTTGTTTTAGGTATTTTATTGTTCTTTTGGGGTTCTTAAAGATTTTACGGGCTTATATAGTTTGTAGGTTTTTAGGTTTTTACGGAATTTAGAATTTCTTTGGATTTTAGGGGTTTTATGTTTTTCTAGGAGATTATGGTTTTCTTACAGTTTTTTCTATTTTTAGTGTTTTTTATGTTTTTAATTATTTTTTGAGATTTTTAATATTTTTATGGGTTTTCAGAATTTTAATGTATATTGATGGATTATAGTATTTTAGGGTTTTAAATAATTTTTAGGATTTTATGATTTTTATGTCTTTAATGGGTTTTAAGGGTTTTTATGTTTTATGGTTTTCTTTTGGGTTTTCATGGTTTTTTATGTTTTATGGAATTTTAGTGATTTTTATGATTATTAATGTTTTAAGGGTTTTTTTAAGCATTTGATGATTTTTTGTGTTTTTTGGGGTTATAGGTTTTTTTGGAGATTTAAGGGTTTGTTTTTTAGTTTTTAGGGTTTTTATGGTTTTTTATAGTTTTTAACATTTTAGTGGGGTAAATGGTTGTTAGAGTATTTTGTCTGTTTTTTGTTTAATGGGGTTTTAGGGATTTTTAGGATTGGGGGGAGTTATGGTTTTAAGAGGTTTTTAGGGTTTTCGGGTATTTTTACAGTTCGTCATTTTTAGGTTATTTAGGGTTTTTAAGAGTCTTTAGGATTTTATGGGTATCTTGGATTTTAAAGGATTTTAGGGTTATTTATGTTTTTATTATTTTGTAGGTATTTTTAAGATTTTTATGGGTTTTAGGTTATTTAATTAATTTGAGTTTTATTGGTAATTTTAGGGATTTTATATTTATTTTGGATTTATAGTTTATTTTTGGAGTTTTTACAATTTTTAAGGTTTTTAGAATTTTTTAATGATTTTTTTGGTTTGATGTGTCTTGAGAGTTTTTTTCATTTTTGGGGTTTTACATGTTTTAGTGTTTTTTATGGTTTTTACTTATTTTTATGGTTTTTTGGTATTTTGGGTTTTAATGGGTTTTTAGCATTTTATAGTTTATTTAGGGGGTTTTATTTACTTGTGATTCTTTTTGTTTACTTAGGTGCATTATTTATTTTAAAGGGTTTATAAATTTTTAGGGATTTTTAAGTATTTTTTAGGATTTCTATGGTTCATTTGGGTTCTTTAGGATTTTGTGTGATTCTAGGGATTTGTTTTGGGTTTTAGGATTTTTTGTGTTTTTAGGGTTTTGAGGTTTTTTATATTTTTTTTAATGTTTTTGGAAGTTTAATCCATTATTAGCATTTTTATCTATATGATTTATAATGATTTTTAGGATTTTTAAAACGTTTTATGGGTTTTCATGGTTTTTATCATTTTTTTGGTTTTTAGGCATTTAAAGTGTTTTTTATGTTTTAAATTCTTTCTTAGTGTTATTAATGATTTTTTATGTTTTTAGAAATTTTTGTTTATTTTTATGTTTTTTAGGGTTTTTAGATATTTTATGTGTTTATAGGGTTTTTAGAGTTTTTATTGTTTTTTTGGGTTTTAGGGTTTTTTTATTTTTAAGGGGTTTTACGGGTTTAAGAGTTTTTAACATTTTTAAGGATTTAAACGGTTTTTACATTTTTAGTGTTTTTTTAGGGTTTTTTTTTTGGCTTTTTAGGATTTAGTAATGGTTTTTTCTAGTTTTTATCGTTTTTAGGATTTTTTTTGGTTTTTTATTTTTTTAGGGGTTTTAGCATTTTTTAGGGTTCCAAGGGTTTTATGTGATTTAGGTATTTATGGTTTTCTAATGGCATATCAGGGTTTTTTTACATTTTTATTAATTTTTATGGCCTTTATGGGATTTTTATGCCTTTTCTTCTTTTAAGGGTTTTGAGGGTTTTTATCATTTTAAGGGATTTTTGGTTTTTTATGTTTTGTTTGGGGTTTTAGGGTCCTTTTGAGTTTTTAGGGATTATAAGGTTTTTAGTGTTTTTAATATATTTAGGTATTTAAAGGGTTTTAAATGTTTTTAGTGTGTTTTTAGTGTGTTTATGGTGGTTTTGGGTTTTAAATATCTTAGGTTTTTTATGATTTTTATTGGATTTTAGTGCGTTTTTAGTGTTATTTAAGGTTTTATTGTTTTTAGGTTTTTACAGGTTTTATGTGTATTTTTATTTTTAAGGTTTTTTTAGGGGGTTTTAGTATTTTTAGGGGCATTTTACATTTTTATGATTTTTTTGGGGATTTTGTAGTTTAATTTTTTTAGGGATTTTGAGGGGCTTGGGGGTTTTCAGGGTTTTTGGGTTTTTAGCATTTTATGTTTTTTGGGGTTTTCAGTGTTTTTTATTTTTTAAATATTTCTTAGGGTTTTCAATATTTTTATGGGTTTTTATATTTTTTGGTAATTTTGGGATTTTTAAGATCTTTATGCGTTTTTAGTGTTTTAGGGTTAGTAGAGGTTTCGAGGACTTTTAGGGATTTAGGGGTTTATGTTTTTTTGTTTTTAGGATTTTTATTGAGTTTTTAGGGTTTTCTATTTTTTAGAGTTTTTTAATTTTTTTTGGGGTTTGATTATTTTTAGTTTATTTAGAGGGTATTTTGATATTTTTATTGCTTTTAGGCAATTTAATGATTTTTAGGGGGTTTTATGATTTTATTTGGGATTTTAGGGTTTTTTGAGGTTTTAGGTTTTTTATCCTTTTTTAGGTTTTTAGGGGTTTTATTAGTTTTTTGGTTTTTATGTTTTCTTTGAGGTGTTCATGGTTTTTTGGGGTTTTTTAAATTTTTAGTGGTTTTTAGGTATATGAATTATTTTTATGATTTTTTGGGATTTGGAGTGGTTTTAGAGGTTTTTTGGGTTTTTAGGGGTTTTAGATTGTTTTGGATTTTTCGGGCTTGAATTGTTTTTAGGTTTTTTATGTTTTCTTAGGGGTTTTCAATGGTTTTTTGTTTTTTTACTTTTATCACCTTTCAAGTAATTTTTGGATTTGTATGGTTTTTAGGGATTTTGTGGGATTTATGGGTTTTTATGGTTTTAAGGTTTTTTTGGTTTATTTGGGTTTTAGGATTTTTTTTGATTATATATGGATTTATGTAATTTTATTATTTTTATACATTTATACGGATCAAAAGGGATGTTTGAGTTTTTAGAGGTTTTAAATATTTTATTCGGCATTAATGTTTTTTGGGATTTTTATGGTTTTAGGGGTTTTTGTATTTTTTTGTATTTAGGGATTTAAATAGTTTAGTATGTTTTTAAGGTTTTATTAGGATGTTTTTAGTCTTTTATGGGGGTTTTACATTGATAGATATTTAAATATTTTTTTATTTTTTTTGGGTTTTGATGGATTTTTAGAATTTTCAGGGTTTTAAGGCTTTAAGGGTTTTCATGGTTGTTTGTGGGTTTTTTTGGGTTTTTGGATTTTAAGGTCTTTTGTTTTTTTAGATTGTTTAAAAAAATTTATTGGTTTAACGTATTTTTATAGTTTTTAGTAGTTTTAGTGGTTTTATTGGTTATTGTGGGGTTTGTGGTATTTAGGGGTTTTTAGGATTTTTAGGGTGTTTTTGGACATTTTATTATTTTTATCGTTTTTTAGGTATTAGGGGATTTTAGTGTTTTTTTGGTTTTCAAGGATTAGATTGTGGTTTTAACAGATTTTGGAGTATTTTTATGTTATTAGGTATTTTGAGGGCTTCTTTTTATTTTTTTGGTTTTTAGGTTTTTTAAGTATTTTAAGGATTTTTTTAGTGGTTTTTATGATGTTTACGATTTTTGGATTTTTATCATTTTCTTGGTTTTTAGGGTTTTAGGTTTTTTTTATTAAGGATTTCTTATGATTGTTCATGGTTTTATGGTTTTTTACATATTTAAGGATCATTAGTTATATTTTGGATTTTTATGGTTTTTAGAGATGTTAGAAATGTTTAAGAGTTTTAGGGGTTTTATATTTTTTAAGATTTTAGCACATTTTGAGTTTTTTTTTGGGTTTTAAGTTTTTTTATAGTTTTTTCTGGTTTTAAGGGTTTAAATTATTTTTAGAGTTATAAGTGATTTCATATGATTTTTTTTTGGTTTTTTTGTGTTTTTAAGGTTTGTAGAGGTTTTTATGTATTTTATGGTTTTGGGGTTTTGTGTTTTTAGGGTTTTTAGGGTTTTTAAGTGTTTTTAGATTTTTATGTCTCTCTTAGGGTTTTTAGGGATTTTACATTTTTTTGGTATTTTTAGCGAATTTTTAGGATTTTATGGTTTTTATGGTTTTTTGGGTTTTAGGGATATTAGGGATTCTAGGGGGTTTTAGGGTTTTTTTATTTTTGGGTTTTTTGAATTTTTTGGGTTTTATTGTTTTTAGAGTTTTGTAACGTTCTTATGTGTTTGAAGGAGGATTGTAGTTTTTAGTGGGTTTTTATGTTTTTTATTTGTTTTTACAGTTTTTAAGGATTTTACGTGTTTTTATGGGTTTTAAGTGTTTTATGGTTTTACAGTCATGTAGGGGTTTTAAAGTTTTTATATTTTTAGAGTTTTATATTTTTTATATTTTTATGTTTTTTTTATGGTTTTCAAAGGTTTTACATTTTTAGTGAGTTTTAGGGATTTTTAAAAAAATATATAGGGTTTTGGGTTTTTGGTATTTTTTGGGCTTTTAGGGACTTTTATGGTTCTTAGGAATTTTATAGTTTCTAGTGTTTTTAATTGATTTTATGTTTTCATTTTTTAATATTATTTTTATGGGGTTTTAGGTTTTTTAGGTTTTTATGGATTTTTAGGGATTTTTAGTATTTTTAGGATTTTTGTGGGTTTTAGAGTTTATAAGGATTTTGAGGGTTCTTTAGGTTTTTCAATTTTTTTATATTTTTTAGGGTTTTTGATTAATTTTACATTTTTTAGGGTTTTTTATGGTTTTTCAAATTTCTCAAGATTTTTAGAGGTTTAAATTTTTCTTTGAGTTTTTAGTTGTCTTAGGGTATTTTAGTGTTTTAATGGTTTTAGGGGTTTTATGGTTTTTCTGAGTTTTAGGGTTTTTAGGGTCTTTTTGATTTTAAGAGTTTTTATATTTTTTTAGGGGTTTTATGTATTTTTTGGTTTTATGGTTTTATTTGGTGTTTTTTTTATTTTTAGGGTTTTAATATTTTATGGATTTTTAGGGATTTTCTATGATATTTATAGGTTTTAGGGCTTTTCAAGATTTTTAGGATTTTTAGGGTTTTTATGGATTTTATGGCTTTGTTGGGTTTTTGGAGTTTTGTTTGAGATTTTAAGGGATTTATGGTTTTTAGTATTTTTTTAATTATTTTTATGGGTTTAAAATGTTTTTAGACTATTTATTGTTTTTAGGATTTTATAGGGTTTTATGGGTTTTTGGTTTTTATTGTTTTTAGGTTTTTTAGGATTTTAAGAATTTTTTAGGTTTTGAAAGGTTTTTCGTGTTTTTAGATTCTAATGGTTTTATTATGCATTTCATGGTTTTTAGGGGTTTTTATATTTTTCATAATTTTTGGAGATTTTTTGAATTTTTATACGGTATTTTGGTTTGTATGGATTTTGAGTGTTTTTTAGGGTTTTATGGGATTTAAGGTTTTTTATTATTTTTTCAGTTTTGTTACAATTTTTGGAGTCTAAATGGATCCATTAGGTTTTATTTGATTTAAGTTTTTTATGGGTTTGAGGGAGTTTTAGGATTTTAAGGGTATTTATGGTTTTTAGGGGTTTATGTGGTTTTAGGTGTTTTAGTGTTTCTAGGATTTTAGGATTTTTATGGAGTTTACATGTTTTAGGTTTTTAAAATTTTCATTTGATTTTCAAGTCCTTTTACATTTTTATTGATTTTTGGATTGTTATGGTCTTTAAGGATTTGGATGGTTTTAGAGTTTTTATGGTTATTTTGGCATTTATTATTATTATTTTGTCTTTTTTAGGTGTTTTTTTTATTTTTAGAGTTTTTAACATTTTTAGAGGTTTATAGGGATTTAGAGTTTATAGTGGTTTTATGTGTTTTTTTACTTTAGGGAATTTTAAGGTTCATAGGGATGTTTATGTTTTTTAGATTTTAAGGGTTTTTTGGATTTAGCATTTTTTGAGATTCTATTTGTTTTTAGGTTTTTAAGGTTCTCTTCATGTTTTTTAGTGTTTTTAGGGTTTTCTATATTTTATGGGTTTTTAGGTCTTTTTAATAATTTTTATGGTTTTTCATTTTTTAGGGATTTGGAGGGGTTTTACATTTTTTAGTATTTTAGTGGAATTTTAGGGTTTTTAGCATTTTTTAGGTTTATAGGTGTTTTAAAAAAATTTAGATTCTTACGGTTTTATTGGGTGTTTTAATGGTGTTTTACATTTTTAGTGATTTTCCATATTTTTATGGATTATTAGGGGTATTGGGGATTTTGTGGGATTGTTTGGGTTTTAGGGTTTTTTTGATTTTTTCAGGGTCATTATGGTTTTTTTCATTTTTATGTAATTTTAATGTTTTTTAGAATTTTTAATGTCATTTAGGGAGTTAGGTATTTTTATGTTTTTTATTTTTTTGAGGGTTTTATGTTTTTTGGGTTTTTAGTGGGTATTTTTTGAGTTATTAGGGTCTTAATTTTTTCACACTTTTTAATGTTTTTGGGATTTATTTGGTTTTTAAAGTTTTTTGTGGTCTTTAAAATTTTTATTAGTTTTAGTAGATTTTTAATGTTATTAGGTGTTTTCATACTTTTATGGGTTTTAGGGTATTTATGGTTTTTTATGTTTTTAGGGGTTTTAGTGTTTTCAATTTTCAAGGTTTTCTTTGGATGATTCATGATTTTAGGTTTTTTGAAATTTTTAGGGATTCTAAAGGAATTTTTCATATTTTTTCAGTTGTGGGATTTTTATGGGGTTTTAGAGTCATAGGGGGGTTAGGGGTTTTTTGGTTTTTTGGGTTCTTAGGGGTTATTTTAAGGTTTTTATGTGTTTTATGTTTTTGGAGTATTTTTTTTAGCATTTTTTAGGTTTAATGATTTTTTAGGATTTTTATTGGGTTTTTACGTATTTTATCGGGATTTAGGGTTTTTTAAGGGTTTTGGGTTTTCTATGGTTTTAGGGACATTTAGAGTTATAGGTTCTTTTAGAGGTTTTTTTTGGGTATTTAGCATTTTTTAGGATTTTCAGAGATTTAATTGATTTTAGATTTTTTAAATTTTCATAGTGTTTCTCAGTGTTTCTACGATTTTTATGTTTTTATGGATTTTTAATGTCTTTTAGGATTATTATGGTGTTTTATGTTTTTAGTGGTTTTGAGGGTTTTATGGTTCTTTTGGGGTTTTAGGGTTTTTAATTTTTTAGGGGGTTTAAGTGTATATTTTTTTACAATTTATCAGTGTTTTTGGCGGGTTTTAGGATTTTTTACCATTTAGGTATCTTGTATAAATTTTTTAGTATTTTAATTGTTTTTTGTGTTTTAGGGATTTTAAGAGTTTTTTTTGGTTGTTAGGTTTTTTAGGTTTTTATTTTTTTATTTGAGTTTTCCGATTTCATTATTGAGTTTTTATGTTTTTAATGGTTTTTGTGTTTTTTAAAATTTTTAGGATCCTTTTTGGGTTTTTAAGGTTTTTATTAATTTTTAGGTTTTTAGGGGTTTTAAGTGTTTTTAAGGTTTTATGGTTTTCTAATGGATTTTCAATGTTTTTATTGTTTTTTTTGTTATTGTTATTTTTAATGATATGATTTTCATTATTTTTTGGGTGTTTTGGGATTTGGGGGGGGGGTTATGGAATTTAGTGTTTTAGGGGATTTATTGTTTTTTAGGATTTTAGGGGGTTTACGTGTTTATTGTTTTTTATGTTTTTCTATGGTTTTTTCAAAGGTTTTGGGTTTTTCATTTTTAGGGTATTTAAGGAATTTTTATCTTTTTATGTGTTTTTTGGTATTTTATAGTTTTTGAGGGTTTTAGTGTTTTGGGGTGGTGTTTTTTTTGGGGGGGGGGGGTGGTTTTTTTGTGTTTTAAGGGGTTTTTTAGTTTTGTAGGGTTTTTATTGTTTTCTAGAGTTTAGTAATGTTTTCAGTGTTTTAAAGGGTTGTATAGTTTTTATTGTTTTTTGTGTTTTTATGGGTTTTTATTGGTTTTTATAGTATTTAGGGGTTTAGGGGTTTTAGGGGTTTTAGGGGTTTTAGTGTTTTTAGGATTTTAATAGTTTTTGTTATTTTTTGGTTTTTAACGTTTTATTAAGGGTATTCAGGGGTTTTAATGTTTTTTCCATTTTTAGATATCTATAGGTATTTTTTATGATTTTATGAATTTTAGGGTTTTAGGGATTCTGTGGCGTTTTAGGGTTTTTAGGGTTTTTATAGTTATTTGGGATTCAGGAATTTTCTTTATTTTTAAGGGTTTTATAATTTTTTAGAGTTTTTTATCTATTTCTTGTGTGTATAAGTTTTTTAGAGTTTTTAATGGGTTTTTAGGGGTTTTATGGGGTTTGGGGTGTTGTATGGTTTTAGAGGATTTATGGTTTTTAAGGGTATTATGTATTTTTATGCTCTAAAGGTTTACTTAATGGTTTTCATGTATTTTAGTGTTTTTAATGTTTTTAGGGATTTTTATGGACTTATTAGTGTTTTTATGGTTTTATTGATTTTTAGGGTTTTAATGATTTTATAATTTTTTATTGTATTTAAAGGTTTTTATGGATTTTAGTTTTTTTTTGGGTTTTTAGGGGTTAATATTGTTTTTAGGTTTTTCATGTTTTATTTGTATTTTCATCGTTTTAAGGGTTGTTTATATTTTTAGGAAAATCTATAGTTTTTTATTATATTTTTTTGTGTTTTTATGGATTTGGTGCATTTTAATGTTTTTAGGGTTTTAAGGGTTTTTTTGGTTTTTTTAGTTTTAGGTGTTTATTTGATATTTTTGGGTTTTAATGGATTTTTAGATTTTCACAACATATTTAGGGGTTTAAAATAATTTAAAAGCATTTAGTGGTTTCGGTTTTTTTCTTTTATGGTTTTATAGGTTTTTTCAGAGTTTCTTCATTTTTTCTATTGTAGGGGTATTAAGTGTTTTTAGGTTTTTAAGGTCTTCTTAGGAGTTTTCAGGGTTTTTAGAGTTTTTAACTATTTGGGAATGTTTAGGGCTTTTTAAGATTTTGTGGGTTTTATGGTTTTTAGTTATTTTACTTGTCTTTTATGATTTTTATGGTTTTTAGTGTTTTTTAAAATTTTAGGGGTATACAGAGTTTTTATATTTTTTAGTGCTTTTTTTTATTTTTAGCCATTATTATATTTTTTATCGATTTTATGGTTTTAGGGTATTTGGGAGTTTTTTTTGTTTTTTGTGTTTTGAGGTTCTTTAGGGGTTTTAAGATTTTTTATGATTTTGAGGTTTTCTTATGGATTTTAGTGTCTCTAGGATTATTTATATTTTTAGGGATTTTACAGATTTATTAGAATTTTTATGTATCTTTTTGGTTTTAGGGATTTTGAGAGTTTTTAGGGGTTTTAGGGGGTTTAGGGTTTTTATGGGTTTTTGGGTATTTTTAGTTTTTAGGGGTTTATGATTTTTTAGAGTTTTTTAAGCATTATGAGTTTAAAGGGATTTATATTTTTTAGTGGTCTTTTAGTTTTTTTTGTGTTTTTGGGGTTTTTAAATGTTTTTAGAATTTTTATGGGTTTTTTATGTTCTAATTTTTTTTATAGTTTTAGCATTTTTAGGTTTTAGGGTTTTTAACTGTTTTTTTGTTTTTAAGGGTTTTATATGGATTTTCAGTGTTTTTATGGTTTTTTAAATTTTTATTTATTTTAGGGATTTTTAGGAATTTGTTTTTGGATTTTTAGGGTTTTGTGGATTTTTTGGGGTTTTACCGTTTTTAAAAGTTTTTGGGTTTTTTATGTTTTCTTTAGTTTTTTAGGGTTTTAAAGGTATTTTAGATTTTTTTTTAATTTTTTAGGGATTTAAATGGTTTTTAAGGTTTTAGTAGTTTTTAGGTGTTTTTTAGGTTTTTTGGGTTTTTAATATTTGTATGGGTTCATAGTTTTTTGGGTTTTATTGTTTTTGGGAGTTTTGGGATATTTAACAATTTTAGGTTTTTTAGTATTTTTTTTATTTTCAATGTCTTATTAGATTTTTTAATTATTTTTAATATTTTTTACATTTTTAGGGATTTTTAGGAAATTTTTAAGACTTTTATTGGGTTTTATGGTTTTTAAGGATTTTGAGTGTGTGTAAGGGTTTTTAGGTTTTTTTTGGGTTTTGGGGGTTTTTTGGTTTTTTATGCTTTGGTGGGGGGGTTTATTGTTTTAGGGTGTTTACGGTTTTATAGATTATATTATTATTTTTTGGGGTTTAGATGGTTTTTAAATTTTTTAGTTAGGTTTTAAGAATTTTATGGATTTTGTGGATTTTTTATGGTTTTTTGGGTTTTTATGGTTTTTAAGGAATTTTAGAGGATTTAGAGTTTTTAGTCCTTTTGATTATTTTTATGGGTTTTAAGTTTTTGGAGATTTTTATGGTTTTCTTAAGATTTTAGGGTTTTTTATGTTTTTTGGGATTTTTAGGCCCCTTTAGGATTTTCAAGGGTTTGTAGGGTTTTTTTGGGATTTGAGGGGTTTTTCAGGTTTTTGTGTTTTTGTGGTTTATTGGGGATTCTGAGTTTTTTAGTTTCTAGTGTTTTTAAATTGTTTTTTATTTTTTTAAAGTTTATAGTGGTTTAAAGTATTTTTAGGGTTTTATGTTTTTTAGGATATTTTATCTGTTTTATGGCAGTTTAGGCTTTTAGGATATTTTAGGGGTTTTATGAATTTTTTCTAGTTTTTAAGGGCTTCCTATTTTTTAGCTCTTTATGGTTTTCTTAGTGGTATTTGTATTTTTTCGGTGTTTTTACATTTTAATGAATTTTTGGGTGTTTTTATGATTTTTATGGTTTTTATAGATTTTTAGGGTTTAGTGTTTTTTGACTGTTCATAAGGGTTTTAGGTTTTTTAGGTATTTTATCATTTTTATTTTTTAGGTGTTTTAAATATTTTTTTGGTTTTTAAGGTTTTCATAGGGGTTTTCATGGTTTTTACGGTTTTTACGTTTTAAGGGATTTCTTTGGTAGTTTTATACATTTTAGGGATTCAATGGATTTTGAGGGTTTTTGGGTTTCATGGTTTTTATATTTTTTTAATATTTTTCATGGTTTAAAGTGTTTTAGAGTTTCTAGTGGTTTAAGAGTTTTTATAAGTATTTATGGTATTTATGGGTTTTGGGGTTTTATGGTTTTATGGGTTTTAAGGATTAATGTTTTTATGTTGTTTGGGAGGTTTTATGTGATTTTAGGTTTTTAGGGTTTTCATTGGTGTTTTTAGTGTTTTAGGTGATTTTACATTTTATGTGTTTTAGGGATTTTTTGTATTTCTATGGGTTTCTAGGGTTTTTATGGATTTTGAGGGTTTTATAGTTCTTATTGGTTTTTAGGATTTTAGAATTTTTAGATACTATAGTGATTTTAAGTGTTCATCGGGTTTTAAGGTTTTATTCGGTGCTTTAAGGGTTTTATAGGGTTTTTTTAACATTTTTTGGATTTTTATGTTTTTTAAGATTTTTATGGATTTAGGGATTTTGATGGGTTTTTTGGGTTTTTTGGGATTTTTGGGGGTTTTGGAATTTTTTGAGATTTTATTGGTTTAATGGTTAATGGAGTTATTTAATGTTTTTTGTCGTTTATAGGTGTTTTAGAGTTTTTTGTTGCTTTTAGGTTTTTTATGTGTATTAATGGTTTATAGATTTTTAGGCTTCTTTAGTTTTCAGTGTTCCTTAGGGTTTTAATGGTTTTAGCATATTTTAGATTTTTAGGGTTTTTTTAGTATTTTATGTTTTTAATGTTTTCTTAATGTTTTTCAAGGTTTTAGGGTTTTGAGGATTTCATAGGATTTTAAAGTTTTATTGGGGTTTTAGAGATTTTGATTGTTTTTATGATTTTTTTTGTTTTTAGGCGATTTGGGTTTTTTTAGCTTTTTAAGGGTTTTAAGTGTTTTTATTATTTTCAATGTTTTTATGATTTATATGGGTTTTTGAGGTTTTAATTATTTTTTATGGGTTTTAGGTGTATTTTTGGCATTTTTAAAGTTTTTAGGGGTTTATGGTTTTTAGGGGGTTTTTGGGTTATCGGGTCTGATAGGGGTTTTAAGGGATTGAAGTGTTTTTTGGTTTTTAGGGGTTTTAAGTGAATTTAGGTTTTAATGGAGTTCTTAGTGGTTTTAGCGTTTTTATGAGGGTTTTATGTGATTTTAAGGGATTTTTAGGATTTTTAGAGAATTTGAGGGTGTTTAATGTTTTAATTATTTCTGGGTTTTTAGAGTTTCTTTTTTCTTTTTTTGGATTTTTAGGGGTTTAAAGTGCTTTAGGGTTCATGTTGTTCTTAGTGTCCATATGTGTAATTATGATTTTTAATATTTAATAAAATTTTAGGGTTTTGAGGTTTATTATGTGTTTTTAGGGGTTTCATGGATTTTGGGGGGTTTTAGGGTTTTTAGGGTCTTTAGAGTTTTTTTGGGTTTTAGAGTTTTTTTAAAAATTTTATGGTTTTTATAGTTTTTTAAAATTTCTTATCTTCTTTAGGAATTTATTTTGTATTTATTGTTTTTACTGAGTTTTTAGGGTTTTTATGGGGTTTTAAGGTTTTTCAAAATTTTAGGGGTTTTCATGGTTTTAGGGTTTCAATGGGTTTTTATCATTTTTTTGGTTTTTACAGGTTTTCAGTATTTTTAGGTTTTTAATGATTCCTTTTTTTTGGGATTTTATTTTTTTATGTTTTTATTGGTTTTTGGGTTCTTTTAGGATTTCTAAGATTTTTTAGGTTTTTAGGGGTTTTTTTGATTTTTTTGGGTTTTAAAATTTTGGTAGAGTTTTTAGTGTTTTTAGGATATTAAATGGTTTTTAGGGTTTTCATAGGGTTTTATGGTTTTTATTGGTTTTTTAGGTTTTAGGGGATTTATGGTTTTTAGGGTCTTTTAGGGTTTTAGCAATTTTTAGGTTTTTAGGGGTTTTAAGTGTTTTTATGTATTTAATGTTTTCATTGTGTTTTTTTATTTTTTTGTGATTTTAAGTGATTTTTTTGTATTTTAATGAGTTTTGGAATTTTTAGGGGTTTTACCGTTTTCTTGGGTTTTTAAGGATTTTTAAGGTTTATAACATTTTTTATGTTTGTAAGCGTTTTAAGTTTTTTTTGGTTCTAAATATTTATTTTTGTTTTTCACGTTTTTATGGTTTTTAAATTTTTAGGTATTTTTTAGGGGTTTTAGGGGTTTTAAGTGTTTTAGGGTTTTTAGAGTTATTATGTTTTTCATGGTTTTTTGGGTTTATAGGGGTAGATTTAATTTTTTTTTCTTATGGTTTTTAAGGTTTGTTAGAGTTTTTTTTAACATTAATAGTATTTTAATGAGTTTTTAGAAAATATAGAGGAAGATGGTGAAGGACATGGAGTTTCTCTCTTACCTTCAGTGATGACGGAGGTTTTAGTATCGTCTCCTCCCCCCTTGGCGGGCGAGTGGGGATCATCATACCATGAGAGAGCAGGGTTGTTCTGACCATTCTCCAACCTAGGCATTCTTCTTTCATTCCTGAAAGCTTCATTAATCCCCAAAGCTCCAGATCTTCTTAATGGCATCCCTAATCTCTAGATCTCATCATCTATGTTTTTTGAAACCACAACACTCTTGAATCTCACTATGGTTGCTCGTTTTATGCAAAGGAGACCTTCAGTCGATGCTTTTGACTGGTTCATCTTCAGCTCTTAGGACCTTCAAGAAAGGGCAATTGTAGGCTGTCTTGACAGTCACCATATCATGATTCAGTTTGAATCGGAGGCAGATTTCATCAAAGCAATGTTGAGGGAACCTTGTATCTTCAACATATTTCATTTCATCCTCTTACGTTGGTCCTTCAATTTGCACATGAATCACGATTCTCCTTCTATGGAAGTTTGTGTAGCTTTCCCAATCTCCCGTTTCCTTTTCAGAAACCTTTTGTTATAAGAATGTTAGGAAATCTTGTAGGAAGATATCTATGATCTGATAACCGCATCAAGGTTGTGTGTCACCTGGTTAACCCTCAGGTTCATGTTGAAATGGATGCATCTCATTTTCCTTTCGATTATGTGTGGATTACTATTGGTGAGGAATACAGGTGTAAGAAATGATATATTTTTTAGAACTGGATAGATTTCTATCCGTCTTGCAATCGTTTGGGTCATCCCTTTGAGGTTTCATGAAGGGGAATCCCCACTCATGTGATGGAGGTGGTTCATCAGGGACACCCAGATTCTACACGAAGAGGGGATGTTTCAAAGGGTAAGGCTCCTGAGGTTGGTGTGATGGTGGGTCTAGTTTAGGAGTCTCCAGGGTCAAAAGGAAGCGATGGGGGACATCAACTATTGAGTCTAGTGGTGAAGGAACTTCTAGATGGTGTCTATAAGGTGAAAATTGAGGATGTTCCTGGTTCATAACCATCAATTGATATGAGGACTCAGGTTAATCGGAATGTAGTTGAAGTGTTCAGCAGGTTGTGGCAAGATTTGGTGGGCCCCTCTAATCCCAATTTTCGTGAGGATACTGTATTAGGTAATAAGGAGGATCATATGGAGCAGCACATGGATGGGGATAAGATGGTTAAGGAATAGAGGGTGGGGGCGAGGGACCCCAGTCGAACGTTACCAACCCAAACAGTGTTGTGGAAGCTAGGGGATTAGACCCTTCCCCTAGGCCCTTTCTATTTTTGAGCAATAGATTTGAAGGCATTTTGAAAGGAAAGTTTAAAAAGGGTTTGGATGATGATTCTGTGTAAGGTGATGATGATGATGGGTCCTTCTTTAAAGGGCACAAGGTTGGAAGGTTGGGACATGAGGAAGTTTCTATGGCTGTGGAAGAGCCTACTACTACGGTTGGTTGTCTTGCATTGATTGATAGTAACACGCCAGACTAGAGAAAGGGGAATTCTAATAGATGCAAGGATAATACCTCGAAGAACCTCCACGGAAATGGGAGATTTCTTTCTGGGGGTGATAAATAAAATATGAGTGGTCAGGAATATCTTTCCTATAGTGACATTATGCATAATGGGAATAAAAGAATGACAGAGTGTAAAAGAGCATTGTCCGCTACACCATGAAGATGAACAAGAAAGGATTAATCTAACCTACCGCAACTGGTGAGTACCAGATCATCCTTTAAGTGGGATATTGGGGTTATTATTTCTTTAAAAAAGGATAGATTGGTCAAGAAACCTTGCCCAGTGTAGCTTTCTTTGGACTAAAAAACCAAAAAAAACCTCAAACCCTTAAATGCCTCAAAATCTAAAAAAACAATAAAAACCCATAAAAATAAAATACAAAACGCAAAAAATCCCTAATAACATGAAAAACCGTTAAACCCTAAAAACCCTAATACGATATTAAAAACCAAAAAACCATTAAACCCCCAAATACAAAAAAGCCAAAAAACAACAAAAAACCCGAAAACCCTCAAAAACCCTAAAACCCCTCAAAATTCCTGAAAACCCAAAAAAACAATAAAAACACTTAAAACACTAAAAAAATAAAAATGTAAATAACCCTAAAAACTAGAAAATAATAAGAAAATATTAAAAACCTAAAAACACATAAAACCCTTTAAAAACAAAAAAATATCAAAAAACCCTAAAAACCCATAAAATACCCTAAACCCCCTAAACCAACTGAAATCTAAAAAAATATCTAAAAACCATTCAAAACATTAAGAATCCACAAAAATACAAAAAATAACTAAAAACTCTAAAAACCCATTAAACATATGAAAACATGAAAAAATCTAAAAAATGATAAATATTATAAAAACATAAATCTATAAAAAACTAAAAACCAAAGAAAACACCAAAACCCAAAAAAACCCTTAAACCCCAAAAAATTACTAAAAACACAAAAAACCCATCAAAATCTAAAAAAAATCCCTAAAAATCACTAAAAATGAAAAAAAAAATCCAGAAACCCCTAAGAAAACCATAAAAACATGAAAGCCCTTAAAACATCTAAAAACCTAGAAACGCTAAAAACCATGAAAATACAAAAAAACTAAAACCCAAGAGAAACCCTAAACCCACTCCAAATCCTTTAAAACCCTAAAAATCATAAAAATCCAAAAAAGAACACTAATAATCCCCAAAACAATAAAAATTGTTACAACCTTGGAATCCCATAAGAAAACCATAAATACATAAAAAACATAAAACCCTCGAAAAACTGAATAATGGAAAATAACCAAAAAAATGCCTTAAAAAACATTAATCCCTTCAAAACAATTAAATCCATGAAAACCCTAAAAACCCTTAAACCCCACAAAAAAACTAGAACCCCTTTAAACCCATTAAAATGTAAAAAAATTCTAAAAACATTATAAACCTAAAAATCACTCAAAACACCTAAAAACCAAAAAAATCCAAAAAACCCAAAAAAACCCTAAACACAATAAAAAACCTCAAAAACATAAAAACCCAAAAAACATAAAAAAATTAATGAAGAAATAATAAACCCTAATAAATTTAAAAACCCTAAAAACCCTAAAACCCATATGAAAACCATAAACCCCTAAAAATATTATAGATTTTAAAACTCCTAAAACCCGAAAAAAAACCCTTAAAATCCCGAATACCATAAAATAATTCTTAAAAAAGACATAAAAATCCTTAAAAATATAAGATCCATTAAAAACCATGAAAAACTCTATGAAAACCTAAAAAAAATTAACCCACTAAAAACACTAAAAACCATTAAAGTAACCAAAAAACCAAAAAACCACTAAAGACCAAAAAAGCTTTAAAAACAATAAAAACCCTATATCCCCATAAAAACCCTACTACCCACTAAAAACTCTAAAACCACTTAAAACAAAAAAATCATTAAAGAAGTAATAAAAACCATAAAAACATAAATAAATAAAAAACAAAAAAAACCCATTAAAAGCCGCAAAACCCTCAATATCAGTAAAACCCAAAAAACTGTAAAAATCATAAAAATCCTTAAAAACCTTAAAAACATAAAAACCATAAAAAAACCATAACAAATACATAATAATTTTAAACTATTTAAATAAAAAATGGTAAAAATCCTAAAAACCATAAAAATCTAAAAAACCCAAAGACCCACAAATCCTTATAAACCATAAAAATCCTAAAAATCCTTAAATTCCATAAAAACATAAAAGCCCCTAAAAATTATGAAAACAAAAATGAAAAACCTAAAAACCTAAAAAATCATTAAAACCCTAAAATACATAAAAATGATAAAACCCATTAAATACCATTAAACCACTAAAAAATCAAACCCCTTAAAATCCCAAAAAACCCTAGAAACCATTAAAATCATAAAAAAATCCCTAAAAATCCATAAACCATAAAACTCCTATAAAATTCAAAAAACCCCATATAAATCCTTAACAACTTAATATAACTAATAACCCAAAACAAGTAAAATATAGTACAACTCTAAAAAATCCTAAAAACCCAAAAAACTATAAAACCCCTAACAAACACAAAAAAAACCTAAATCCCACTAAAACCACTAAAAATTATTTAATCCTCTAAAAATGTTAAAAAAATATAAATAAAATTTAAAATCCTAAATAAACTAATAAACCCATAAAACCCTAAGAAAACCATAAAAATATTGAAACCCTAAAAACCCTAAAAACCTCCAAAACCCCAAAAATGCCTCAAAATACCTAAATCCCATAAAAATCCTATGAAATCCCAAAAAACACAAAATTAATTTTTTAAAAACAATAAGGACCAATAAAATCCCCAAGGAAACCTAAAAACGTAAAAACAATTAAATACCCTAAATAACAGAATAACGATATATAAACCTCACAACCCTAAATCCATAAAACCCTCAAAATCCCTAAATTGCATAAAAACACCTAAAATCATAAAAAATAATTAAAAATACCTGAAATGTAAAATATAATAAAAACATGAAAAATTCTAATAAAACATTAAATAATGAAAAAAATATTCCTCCAAAAACCATTAAAAACAAAAAACCCCTAAAAAGGCGTAAAAGGACCCTAAAACCACTTAAAATCCTTTAAACCCAAAGAAATCATAAAAAACCATAAAATCCTTAAAACACTAAAAACTATTTATACCTCTAAAATAGTTAAAAAATATAAAAACCATAAACCCCTAAAAACTAAAAAAACCAAAAAAAACCTTGAAAAAAAATAAAATCTCTAAAACCATAAAACCCTAAAAACCCCTAAAAATCCCTAAAATTTTTAAAAACCATAAAAATACTTAAAATGCCCCAAATTCATAAAAAACAAAAAAATCACCTAAAAACCCTAAAAACCCTAAGAAAAAATTAACAATCAAAAAATAATTAAAACCCCTATAAAAGTAAAATATACTAGAAACCCTTGGAAAACCCTAAAACCCTTAAAAACCAATAAAACCCCGTAAAACCCTCAATGTCATTAAATATGAAAATCCCATGAAAATCCTAAAAAGATCCAAAGATCCTTAAAAATGAAAAAACCCCTAAAACCATTAAAACCCCTAAGTAAGCCTTAAAAACCTAAAAACGCATAAAATCCCTAAAAAACTAAAAAACCTAAAAACACTAGAAACCCAATAAAGTCCCTAAAACCCCTAAAACAATGAAAACCCTAAAGCCCTTAAAATCAAAAAAAACCAATAAAAACCCTAAATTAATAAAAGAATCAAAATAAACCATTTAAACCCAAATATACAAAAAACCATAAAACCATAAAAATTATAAAAAGGCACTAAAATTCAAAAAAAAAACCCATAAAAACACTAAAAAAGCCAAAGAAACCCATAAATTCCAAAAAAACACATAAAACCCCTAAACCCCAAATAAAATGCTAAAAACCCTAAAAAGACACTAAAACCCTAAACCCCTAAAAACCATAAAAACCTTAAAAATCCATGAAAACCCAAAAATTCTAATAGATATAAAATCCTTGTAAACTGAAAAAAAAACATTAAAAAACTATGAACCCCCTTAAAAATTAAAAAACATAAAAAACTCCTAAAACACTAAAAAATGAAGAACACCTAAAAACCATAAAAAAACCCTAAAAATACCCAAAAAACCTAATAACCATAAAAATACTAAAAACTCTTTAAAATTACCTTAAAACATAACACCCTAAAAACCATGAAAACACTAAGAAATCTTTAAAAACCTAAAAACACTTAAAACACCTAAAAACATTAAAACACTAAAAACCCAAAAAATCTAGAACCCCTCAAAATCCCTAAAGATACTAAAACCCAAGAAATCCTAAAATATATCTATAAACCCTATAAAATCCTTATGAAATCCAAAAAAAACCATAAAATAGTTAAATATTAAATAAATAAAAAATAAAAACCCTAAAAGACCCTAAAAACCCTAAAAACTCACAAAGCTATAAAAACATAAACAAATTAAATAACCCTAAAGACCCCCAAAAGCCTAAAAACCGGTATATAATCTAAAAACATTTGAAACTCCTAAAATTTTTATAAACTCTAAAAACATTAAAAACCTTAAAAAAACTCGAAAAAATTTTAAAACCCCAAGAAAACAAAAAAACAAAAAATCCCAAACCACCTTAAAATATCTAAAACCCCTAAAGAATATAAAATAGTAAAAAATCCATAAGAATCTCTACAAAAATTAAAACCCTAAAAACCCTGAATAATCATAAGAAATCCATAAAAACGTAAAAACACTTAAAATCTCTAAAAACCAAAAACAAACCAAAAAACACAAAAACATAAAAATCCATAAAATTTTTATAATCCATAAAAATCATAAAAATATAATAATACTAAAAATATTTAAAAATACTTAAAAGCATAAAATCCCCTAAAAACCATGAAAAACCTTAATAAAACCATAAATACCTAAAACACCTAAAACCCATACAAACCTAAAAATGTTAAAAACATGAAAAAACCTAAAAACCATAAAAACCCTAAAAACCACATAAAATCCCTAAAATCCCTAAAAACTAATAAAACCCATAAAACCAAATAAAAACCCTATAAATGTAAAAATCACTCAAAATCCCTAAGAATACCTTAAAAATCTATATGAACTTAAAACCTCTAAAAATCTAAAAAAAATAGAAAACCTAAAACACTAAAATGTCCATAAAAATATAAAAATCATAAAATAACTAAAAACCTAAAAAACCTGAAGGAACAAAAAATCCCTAAAAATCACTAAAAATCTAAAAACCCATTAAACCTATAAAAACATTTAAAACTATAAACACCCTTAAAATCCCTACAAAAACTCAAAAAAATCCTAAAACCCCCAAATAAATATAAATAATAGAAAAATAAAAACATATCCTTAAAATTTAACAAAAATGTTAAAACCCATTAAAAATATGGAAACCCCAAAGAAAACATTAAAAACCTAAAAACCTAAAAAACCCCTAAAAAACTAAAAATTCCAAAAACATTAAAATCACTATTACCTTAACAACCCAAAAATCTATAAAATCCTAAAAATCCTATAAGGCCACTAAAAACCTAAAAAATCCTAAAAACCCTGAATTTCCCTAAGGAAACCTTAAAAGGAAAAAAAACAATTAATGTCCCAAAAAATCCCAAAAAATACTAAATACACAAAAAAAGACCAAAATAACCCTAAAAACCACAATTACCATAAAAACACTAGAAAAAATTATAAAAATAAAAAACCATAATAACCATAAAATCCAGTAAAAATATAAGTACCTCAAAAACCAAAAAAAAACATAACAAACTCTAAAAAACCATAAAAATGCTAAAAATAAAAAAACACTAAAACCCAAATAAACAATAAAAACCAAAAAACACCTAAAAACTAAAACATTCCTAATAATCCTAAAAACTTATAGGAATACTAAAAACACAATGAAACCCTAAAAACAAAAATAAAACCTTAAAAACCCAAATAAGAACATAAAACCCTAAAACACTTAATACCCCTAAAATCCTAAAAATTTTAAAAACCATTGAAACCCTCAAAATACCCCAAAACCATAAAATACCATAAAATACTAAAAAAATCCCAAAAATCCAAAAAACTGTAAAACCCTAAAAACCATGAAAAACCCATATGAAAACCTTGGAAACCTAAAAACAATTAAAACCCCAAAAAACATGAAAAATCATAAACACTGTAAAACTATAAAATCAATAAACCCTCAAAATATCTAAAAAACCTAAAAAACAATATAACCATAATGAATCCATAAAAATCCCAAATATGTCAAAAACCCTAAAATCCCTAAAACCCCCTAAGAAAACCATAAAAACAAAAGACAATTCCAACCCCTAAAAACCTAAAAAACATTAAATTCCCTAAATTACCCAAAAAATACAAAAACCATTATAACCCAAAAAACACACAAAATCCCAACAAACTACTAAAAACTCTAAAACCCCTTTAAACATATAAAATAGTTATAAAACTCCCAAAACCCTTAAATATTTTAAAAAACTCAAAAAAACAATAAAATCTCTAAAATATGAAAAACCCTAAAATTCCTAAAACCCCAAAAAATAAAAAAACCCTAAAAATATATAAAAATGTTTGAAACACTGAAACCCCTGAAATTCCTATGAAATCCTTAAAACACTAAAAACATTAAAAACTGAAAAAACCCTAGAAACCCCTAAAATCCAACAAAATACCTAACAAGCCTTAAAATAATAAAAAAACCTATAAAATCCTAAAAGGACTAAGAATATAAAAACCTTAAAAACCCGGAAAAATCCTAATAAAACCATATAAACATAAAAACACTTAAAACCCCTAAAACCCCCTAAAACCCATAAAATCCCAAAAATGGATAAAAACACTAAAAACCACCTAAAAACTCTACAACCCCTTAATAACCTTGAAATAATTTAAAACAATAAAAACCCATAAAAACATAAAAAAAATAAAAGACCCTAAAATCCCAAATAACCGTAAAACCCAAACAACCCTAAGAACCCAAAATACCTATCAATTCCCCTAAAAATATAAAACTAGAAATATCCATATATAATCCATAAAAATCCAAAAAAAAATGTAAAATCCCAAAAACTATAAAGAACCCTAAGAAAAACCTAAATACACAAAACAACTTAATACCCCTAAAAATCTAAAAAATGATAAAAACTGTAAAAATACAAGAAGCCTCTAAAAAATGAAAGTCTATAAAAATACTAAACCCCCAAAAATCATAAAGGGGAAAAAAATCCCTAAATCAGAAAAATCCATAAAAGGAATAAAATTCCGAAAAAACATTCAAAACCAAAAAACTCATAAAACTATTAAAAACCTAAATAAGATATAATGACCCTAAAGAACAAAAAAGACCTTAAAATACCTAAAAACCTTAAAAAACCATAAAATACTAAAAAACCATAAAAAATTATAAAAACATAAAAAACTCAAAAACCAATGAAAATCCTAATAAATAATTAAAAACCAAAAAAAATAATCCCACTAAAAAACCTAAAAAATAAAAAATTTTAAAATGAGACTAAAAACCATAAAACCCTATAAATACCATAAAACCCCCAAAGAACCTTGAAACCCTAAAAACACATCAACACCCTAAAACAAATAAAAAATATAAATTTCTTTAAACTCTTTAGAATGTCTAAAACTCTAAAAAAACCATACAAATCCTAAAATAACCTGAAAACCCAAAAACCAAAAAACCCAAAGAAAAACTAAAACCTCAAAACCCCCTCAAAATCTATAAAAACCCTAAAATAAGAAAAATACTATAAAATATCAAAAATTATTTGAAAACATAAGAACCCTAAAAACCCAAAAAACCCTAAAAAACTATACGAAAACATTAAATCCCAAAAAAAAATTAAATCTATAAAGAACATAAAAAATCCCAAAAACCCTATGAAATACTAAAACACCTAAAAACAATGAAAATCTGTTAATAAACTAAAAAACATAGAAATACAAAAAAACTTAAAAATCCATAAAAATCCGTAAACAATGTAATAAATCCAAAAAATCATAAGAAAATATAAAAATCTAAAAACACATAAATATCCTAAATTACCTAAAAACAGTAAAAACACCCAAAAACCAAAAAAGCCTCCTAAAAACCGCAAAAACTCCTAAAACCCCTAAAATACAATAAAAATCCTAAAACCAACTACAAACCCTAAAAACTCTAAAAACCCTTTTAATCCCCTAAAATTTTTTAAAAAATTTAAAATCATTAAAAACCAAACATACTCAAAAAACCCTAAACAATAAAAAACCAATAAATCCCTAAACCCCCTCAAAATACTATGCATAAAAATCCTTAAAAATAGATAAAATACTTCAAATATTAAACCACCTGAAAATCCTTGAAAACTCATAAGAAAATCATAAAAATCATTAAAACACTTAACAATCTTGAAAACCTAAATACGCGTATACCCTAAAGTCCCAAAAATAGAAAAAAAATCGTAAAACCCCTCAAAATCCTAAAAAAAACTAAACAACATAAAAGTCCTAAAAAACACTAAAAATTCATAGTAATGTAAAAAACTGTAAGACCCCCCAAAACCCACTAAAAACCTAGAAATCCAAAAAACACTCTAAACCAATAAAAACCTAAAATTATAAAACCCCAAAAAAACTAAAAAACCTAAAAAAACCCCAAATCACTAAAAACCCTAAAACCATAAAAATCCTAGAAAATACCTAAAAATTTAAGAAACACTAGAAACTCTAAAAAACCTAGAGAAATAATTAAAAACCTAAAAGTACATAAAACCCTAAAAAACCCAAAAAGATGAAACCTCTAAATGCCAAAAATAGACAATAAAACCCCTAAAAACACTAAAACCCCTAGAGAAATAATTAAAAACCTATAAATACATAAAACCCTTAAAAACCCAAAAAATATGAAACCTTTAAATGTCATAAATAGACAATAAAACCGCTAAAAACTCTGAAAACAATAAAAACCATTAAAAACCTTAAAACTCGAAAACCCCATAACAACCTAATAATCCATCAAAAACACAAGAAACTATTTAACCCCCTTAAAATGTTAAAACATAAAAACATAAAAACTATAAAAACTAAAATAACCTTAAAACCCAAAAAAACCATAAAACCCAAAACCCTATAAAACCCAATAAACCCCTAAAATCCGTAAAACACTTAAAAAAAACAAATCCATAAAAATCACTAAAAATGTAAAAAAACATATAAAACATGATAAGTAATAAGAAAACCTTCAAATAAAAAACACTTAAAACACCCCCCCCCCCCCCCCCGCAACAAAAACAAAAAAACTCTAAAAACCTTAATAACCATAAAACCCCTACACACCCTCAAAATCTGAAAAAACCATAAAAATCTTACAAATTCCCAAAAATCAAAAAAAATCCCCCTAAAACAGTGAAAAATCCCTAATAAAACCTTTAAAACCTATGAACACTTAAAACCCCTAAAAACATGAAAAACAATAAATACACCAAAACCCAAAAAAGACCCGTAGAACACCTAAAAACCATATAAACCCTAAAATCTAAAATACCTAAAAACCAAAAAAACCTTGAAAGCCCACTAAAAACATTAAAAAACCTTTAAACTCAAAAAAAGATTAAATACTCTAAAAAACATAAAACCCTAAAAACCCAAAAAACATCTAAAAACCCCAAAAAACATAAAAAAAATACAACCCTAAAACCCCTCAAAAATTTTAAAATTCCAAAAATCCCTTAAATTCTTAAAAAACACTAAAATTCCCAAAATGCATAAAAAACCCTTAATAAAACCCTAATAACATAAACACACATAAAACCCCTAAAAATTCAAAAAATGCTAAAAACTATAAAAACCCTCAAATTCCTAAAAAACTTAAACAACCATTAAAATCTTTAAAAGTCCTAAAAATCCCTAAAAAAGTAAAAAACCCTAAAAACCTAAAAAAATTAATAAAAACTAAAAAAAATAAAACCAATAAGAAACCAAGAAAATTATAAAACACCTAAGTAACCCTAAAGAGATCCCAAAAACCAAAAAACACCCAAAAAACCATTAAAACCCCAAAAAATAATTAAAATCCAAAAAACCACTAAAAAAGCTAAAAAAAATTAAAACCATAAAAACCAAAAAATCAAAATAAAAAATAATACCTCAGAAAAAACAATAAAAACCCTAAAAATTATAAAAATCCCTATTAACCATAAAAATTGAAATAATCCTAAAAGTCCTTAAAAATACCTAGTAATGTAAAAAACTAAAATACCTAAAAATTCATAAGAAAACCATAAAAGTTTACAAACATTTTAAACCCATAAAAACCTAAATGTGCTCAAACTGTAAAAACCATAAAAACACTAAAATCCCCTAAAATCCCTCAAAATCACTAAAAATATATAAAATCATTAAAATCATAAAAATAAAAAAAATACCTAAAAACATAAAAAAATCCAAAAACCCTAAATACCATTTTGAAAAAAAAATAATAAACTAAAAAAATTAAACCCATAAAAACTCTAAGAAATATAAAATAAATAAAACCCGTAAAAGATGCTAAAAACTCCAAAAACCTCTAAAACCCATAAAAATCCCTAATAATCATTAAAAGATGACAATCCTAAAAACTATAAAAGATACTTCGCTCTCTTGGGGTTACTGGACGATGCAAGAAACCAATGGCCCTGAAGCTGGTTAGATGGATTCCCCCAATTCCAGCATGGTTAAAAGTCAATGTTGATGGTGTGGCACTAAGATCTTCGGGGCTCTCGGGGTGTGGCGGCATCTTCCGTACTTCAAGAGGGTTCATCAAGGGATGATTATTTCATTTTATTGGGGACAAATGTGCCTACGAAGTGGATCTTTGGGCCATTATAAAAGTTGTGCGATATGCGAGCTGATTTGGGTGGCGAAAGATCTGGATTGAGTCGGACTCGATGCTTGTGGTTGCTGCTCTAAAGAAGTGTTCCATGTATGTCCCATGGAGATTACATCCATGTTGGATTGAGTTCATTGACACCTCCAGATCCCTATGATTTAGTGTGTCTCATGTTTATAGAGAGGCAAATTTGGTAGCGGACGCTCTCGCGGAAATGGCAATTGATGAAAGATGCTCGATGTGGTCCTTCGTGCCCCCATATTTTTGCTCTCCCTTTGTTGATTCAGATATGGAGGGTGAGACTCATTCACGCAATTATCGCTCCATCATGTAACTATCTCTTTATGTTTTATTGATTTTATGGGGCTAGGCTCGTCTTTCCCTAAATCTCTTCTGCCCATAAAATTTCCTAAAATCCTTCAAATTTCAAAAAAAAACTTGATAAATCCCTAAAATCATAAAAAATCTACAAAAATCTACAAAAATCTACAAAAATGTAAAATAACATAAATCCATTAAAATGCATAAAAAAATATGAAATATAAAGACTCTTAAAACCACATTTTTTCAGAAGGTGGGGGTCGAAGCCTCAATTTATTATTAAAGAAAAGACTTATTTTTAGTATAGGTAGAGGGAGACCCATTACATAGCCAGAAGGCCCAAGGACTAGTGGCCAGAATACAAGGATTGAAAGCCCATTTTTTGGCCTAAAGGATCCCTCGATGAATAGTACTGTAATAGTATCGCCGCCACTATAGTCCCTTCTACAGTTCCGCCACTACTACATTACTACTACTATACCCAGAAATTATTCCTTGCCCATATTTGATCCTAGGACTTTTGGATTCCATGCAAGAGATTGTACCACATCGGTACATGCTCATTTGAAAAAACACTTAAAACCCCTAAAAACCAAAAAATTATGTTAAAATACATAAAAACCATAGAAAATACTAATACACATCAAAATACCTAATACCCAAAAAATAATAATAATCCCAAAAAACTCAAAAAAATCCTTAAAAACAAAAACATAAAAATCCAAACAACCCTATGAAAACCATAAAAAACTAAAAACACTTAAAACCACTTAAAACCATAAAATTATAAAGACCCAAAGACCCTAAAAGACACAAAAATCTATAAAACCCCTTATAAACCTTACAAACCTTTAAAAACCAATGAAATCCCAAAAATGCTTTTAATCCACTAAAAAATCAATAAATCTAAAAAACATAAAAAACCCTTAAAAAATCAAATACCATAAATACCATAAAAACCATCAATATATATAAAACCCTAAAAATTCATAAAAACATTTTAATTTACCCAAAAATACCAAAAATATTAAAATAATTTAAAACCCTAAGAAACCCTTAGAAACCTGTTGAAACCGAAAAACCCATAAAACCCCTAAAAAGTAAAAATTGATATAACCCCTATAAAACACAAAAATTATTAAAATCCCAAAAATCTAAAAAAATAATAAAAATCCAAAAAACTCATAAAACCCCCCAAAAATCCTAATAAACCCATAAATACCTAAAACCACTTAAAAACCCTAAAAATTTATAAAAACCCTAAAGACCTTAAAAAACCCCTAAAACCATATAAACCGTAAAAACCCATGAAAACATACACAAAAATCAAAAAAAATAATTTAAACCCCAATAAATATTACAAAAAAATATAAAAATCCATTAAAACATTAAAAAAATAAAAAAACACTAAAAAACCAAAAATCCCAAAAACACGTTATACCCCTCAAAATCTCTGAAAATAATAAAAACCTATAAAAATCATAAAAACCCAAAAGACCCTAAAAATGTAAAAAACATGAAAACAAGGATAAAATTTATGAATAACATAAAAACCTAAAAGAATTAAAATCCTTAAAAACATAAACATTATAAAATCCCTAAAAACCCTTAAACACCATAAAACTCCTAAAATCCCTCAAAATCCTTAAAGCCCCTAAAACCTTAAAATTCATAAGAATCCTAAAAACTACCAAAAACCCTAAAACCCCTGAAGAAACCGTAGAAACTCATAAAACATAAATACCATAAACCCACCAAAACCCTAAAAACTCTAGAAACCCTACAAATACCTTAAAATCAAAAAATCACTAAAAACATTAAAAACACCTAAAAACCATAAAACCCCTAATAACCCATTAAAACCATAAAACCACTAAAAACATTAAAATATTTTTGAACTCTTAATCACATTGAAAAATAATTTAATAACCTTAAAACCACAAAAAACACAAAAAAATCCGTGAAAACCAAAAAAAGCATAAAAAGCATAAAAACCAAAATATCCCTAAAGACATTCAAAATCCATAGAATTCCTAAAAGAAATAAAAGTCTTAATAAATACCCAAAAATTTATAAATGCCTAAAAATCCATAAAATACTTGATAAACCATAAAGATGTTGTAAAAACCTAAAAATACAAAAAAACCCTAAAAGCCTAACAAATAATGAAAACCCTAAAAAACATAAAAATCTTAATAAACCCTAAAAAATCTAAAAATTCATAAAAACAAAAAACAAAATAAAAATCCTAAAAATTATCTAAAAAAACCAAAAAACCTAAAAAACCCCAAACACCGAAAACCCCCTAAGAATACCTTAAAAACCTAAAAACACTTAAAACCCCTAAAAACACAAAAAAAAATCACATTAATCCCCAAAGAAATCCTAAATACCATCCATATCCATCAAACCCTACTCCACAATAAAAATTTAAAAAAAACAAAAAAATACCTAGAAAAATACAAAAACCCTAAAAACACTAAAAACACCTAAGAAAATTATAATAATTTAACAACACTACAATTACAATGAGCTTGTACCAAAGTGGTAAAGGCCCCTACATGGCATCTAAAAGACCCATGATCGAATCTGTGAAGGGAAAAATTTCTAAGGTACTATAGAAACATTGTAGTAGGGTACTATAGCAACTGTGGATTATAACAACGATAAATTGTAGCGGTAGAGGCACTATAACAAGAATTGTAGGAGCCTAGTTACTATAGTAGTACTATTCACTAAAGGGACCTTTGGGACAAAAAATTGTCTTTTATGCCCCTATGCCTTCGAGTTATATAATGGGTATCCCTCTACATAGTCAAAATATGTTTTTCTTTTCTTTAATAATAAAATGAACCTTTGGCCCCATCCTTTTAAAAAAAATAAAAAATTACAAACCCCTATAAAATTAAAAAATTTCTAAATACCCAATACCCAAAAAAACACCTAAAAACCCCCAAAACCATAAAATCGTTAATAAACCCTAAAAACCTAGAAAACCCTTTAAACACATAAAAACCCTAAAAACTACAAAAATAAACTAAAAACCTTTATACCCATAAAACATTAACAACCTCTATAAAATATAAAAACCCTAAAAACCAAAAAAATCCTGAAAACACAAAAATGATTTAAAATTAATAAAAAAACCCTAAAACCCCCTAAAATGTAAAAACCCTTAAAACCTGAAAAAACGTAATAAAACCATAAAAACATTAAAAAAATTAAACCCCCAAAACATAAAAATTATAAAAAGACTTAAAAACCATACAAACCCTAAAAAACCCAATAAATAACTAAAAACATAAAAATTCTTAAAAAGCCATAAAATCCCTAAAAATTTAAAAATGCTTAAAACACTAAAGAACCTTAAGAAAACCATAAAAAACTAAAATCACTTAAATCCCAAAAAAAAACTATAAAAAATGAATAATACACTGAAAATAATAAAAATTCCCTTAAATTCCTAAAAATAAATAACACAATAAAACCCCCTAATAACATTAAAAACCCATAAAACTCTAAAAACCCTAAAAAAACTTAACTAAAAATAAAAATATAATAACCCATTTAAACCCAGTAAATTTCTAAAAACTCTAAGAAACATAAAACACTAAAAACATAGATAAAATTGTGAAACCCCAAAAACACCATAAAACTCAAAAAATCTTCATAATCCTTAAAAACCCTAAACAGAAAAAAAAATTCATAAAAAAATCCTAAATACCAATAAAATCATGGAAAAGTTAAAAAATATAATAAATCATTAAAAACAAAAAAATGCCTTAATCCCCTCTCCTCTCTTGTCTGTTGTGCCTCTTTTTTCTTTATAAGAAATTTTTTTTTGGTGGGGGGGGGCGGGAATAGCCCGACCCTCACATCTTCCTTGCCCTAAAAACCATAAAAATCCATAAAAATAATAAAAAATGAATAAGAATTCCAAAAAGTCAAAAATCCTAAAAACCATAAAAAACCTATGAAAACATTAAAAACCAAAAAACATTTAAAACCCATAAACAATCTAAAAACACTAGAAACTCTAAAACCTTAAATACATTCAAAATCCCTAAATACCCAAAAATCCCATAGAAATTATAAAAAATCCCTTAAATGTCCTAAAAAAGTAAAACACCGTAATAACCATGGAAATAACTATGAAATACCTAAAAATTGAAAACACATAAAACCCCCAAAAATGAAAAATTCTAAAGGCCTTATAAGTCATTAAAAACCACAAAAAACATAAGAAGCCCTAAAAACCAAATAAACACCAAAAACCACCAAAAAAATATAAAACCCATTTTGGAACCTAAATAATGTTAAAAACTATAAAATCCAAAAAAACCCTAAAAACTCAAAAACCCTAAAAATATTGCAACCATAAAAACTCCAAAAAACCCTAAAACCCCCAAAATACCAAAAATCTATAAAAACCAAAAAAATCATAAAAGATCACTAAAATATATAAAAATAAAAAAACCATGAAAACTATATGAAAACCATAAAATCCTAAAAACACTTAAACCCCTAATAAACATTAAAATATTAAACCCCTAAAAACTCGAAAACCCGTAAAGACCTAAATGCCCTCCAAATCCTTAAACCCCCTAGAAACCATAAAAATCCAAAAAATCAATAAAAATATCAAAAAACCTAAAAACCCCTAAAAAAGAAAGACCCAAAAACACATAAAAACCTAAAAAAATAAAACCTTAAAAACAAAAAATTTCTAAATACCAAAAAATGCAAAACACCCTAAAATTGTAAAAATTTCCTAAATACCCTAAAACCCCATGAAGTCCCTAGAAACAAAAAAACATAACAAAAAACTAAAAAATATATAAAACCTTATAAACGAACTAAAATAATCTAAAAACACAATAAACACTAAAAAATATTAAAACAGTATAAATATCCTTTAAAACATAAAAAACTCAAAAAACCCAAGAACCCCCCAAAAAACCATAAAATCACTAAAGATGCTAAAAACTCTAAAACCAACCAAAATCCCTAAAAACCCTAAAAATCCATAAATTCATAAAACTCCATAAAATCACTATAAATTTAGAAAATAAAAAATAACTAGAGAACCCCTAAAAATATATTAATGACTTAAAAACACTTAAAACCCCTAAAATCAAAAAAAATGATAAATCTAAAAAAACCCCTAAAATAATTAAAACCCAAAAAACTATAAAAAAAATCTAAAAGAGCACTAAAAATACCTAAAATTTTTAAAAACCATAAAAACATTAAAAACCCTAAAAATCCTTAATAAATAATTAAAAAACATAAAACCGGATAAAACCCACAAAAATCATAAAAATGAAAAATCACTAAAATACCTAAAAATACCCTAAAAACCATAAAAACCCTAAAACTTAAAAAAACCGTAAAAAACACTAAAAATGAAAAAAATCATTAAACATTTAAAAATGTTAAAAAACACTTACAACTATAAAACCCTAAAAAACTAAAAAACCATAAAAACCCAAAACCCCAAAATCCCATAAAACCCTAAAAACCATAAAAACCCATAAAACCTTCCAAAATCCTATAAAACCCAAAAAACCAATAAAAAACCTAAAAATCCTAAAAATATTTTGAAATAAATATAAAATTTTAACCCTTTAAAACACAAAATACCCCTAATAAAATATTATAAATATAAAAAAACTAAAAAACCCATAAAACCCCAAAAAAAGATAAAAATTCAAAAAAAACCATTAAAACCCTAAAAAACAGTCAAAACCTGCAAAATCCCTAAAACCCCTGAAAACCAAAAAAAGATAAAAACCCAAAAAAGTCCTCAAGAACCCAAAAAATAATAAAAACACTTAGAACCTTAAAAATAAATAGAAAAATAATAAAACCACAAAAAATATAAAAACCATTTAATCCCCTAAAAATGTTAAAAACTATAAACATCCTGAAAACGAAAAAAGTCAAAAAACCACTAAAAATGCTAAAAAACCTTACAACCTTTAAATATAAAAAATCTATAAAATCATTAAAAATCTATAAAAATGTAAAAATTCCCCAATACCCTGAAATCCCCTAAGAAAAACTCAAAAACCTAAAAATGATTAAACCCCTTAAAAACCCAAAATATGCTAAAAACCATAAAACACTAATATTCCAAAAAAAACCTTAAATGCCCTCATAACCCAAAAAACATTGAAAAAACATAAATTTAATAAAAAGAACTAAAAATCACTTAAATATAAAAAACCCTAAAACCCTAAAAACCCCTATGAAAACATTAAAACCAAAAAAACATAAAACGCCTAAAAACCCAAAAAATGATAAAACACTAAAAAACATAAAATTCCTAAAAATCTGCTAAAAACATTCAAAATTATTTAAAACCATAAAATCCCTAATAACTCTAAAATTCTTGCAAATACTAAAAAACCCTAAAAACCCAAAAAATTATAAAAATGATTAAACCATAAGAACCCCAAAAAACACATAGAACCGTAAAACCACTAAAAACCATAAAAATAATAAGAATCCATAAAATCAATAAAAATGAAAAAAACCATGAATAACACTAAGAAAACCATAACAGCTAAAAAACACAAAAATCCTAAAAATGATAGAAACCTAAAAACCGCAAAAAATCCCTAAATTCTTAAAATCCATCAAAAATATTTTAATAGCACTAAAAACCCATAAAAAACCTAAAAACACCTAAACAACCTAAAATCCATAAAACCCCCAAAAAACATACAAACTCTAAAAATATTAAATCCCTTACAAAAATAAAAAAAAACTAAAACTCCAAAAAACTATAAAACCCTAAAAACTATAAAAATCCTTAAAATCCATACAAAAACAAAAAAAATCCTAGAAAATCCCTAAAAATATAAAAACCCTTAAAACCCCGAAAAATAGAAAATCAGACATTAAAAACATAAAAAATCTTAAATATAATGTAAAACCTAAAAAATTATTAAAACACTAAAAATCCCTATAAAACCCTAAAACCCAAAACCCCCCCTAAAACCCACAAAAACCTATAAAACCACAGATAAATCTAAAACCACTAAAAATTCAAAAAACCCCTACACCGATTAAAAATTTAAAAACTAAAAATACCATAAAATACATTAAATACATTAAATACCCAAAAAATCCAAAAAAACAATTTATAACCTAAAAATAATAAAAACCAATAAAAACATCCAAAATCATTAAAACCCAAAAAAAATAATGATAATAAAGTCCTAAAATCAATAAATATGTAAAAAATCCCTAAAAGGCCTAAAAACCCATAAGAAAACAACAAAAACAAAACAAATATGAAATTCATAAAACCCATAAAAACCCTAACCCCTTATGAAACCATAAAAAACCGAAAAACCAACAAAACCCCTAAAACCATAAAAACCCTAAAACCATTAAAACCCTAAAAATCCATAAATACTATAAGACACCATTAAAAACTATAAATATAATTTAAATCCCAAAAATATTTAAAAATCAATAAAAAACTAAAAACCCCAAAAAACTCAAAAAACCCCAAAAACCCAAAAATACTTATAAACACTAAAACCCCCTAAAACAGCATCAAAATCCCAAAAAAACCAAAAAAACCATAAAACTCTTAAAAATCCATAAATTTTCCTAAAAACCTAGAAAAGCCTAAAACCCCTCAAAATACCCATGAAAACATAAAAAACCTTGAAAAATATAAGACTAAAAAATAACCTAACCATGCAAAAAATGCTAATAACCCTTAAAAAATGTAAAAACCCTAAAAGCTATAAATATCACTAAAACCTTAAAAACCCTAAATGCCATCAAAAATCTAAAACCCACTAGAAACTCTAAAAATTCCTTATATGCATAAAAACATTAAAAACTACAAAAAAACTCCTAAAATACCTAAAAACAATAAAAAATCCCTAAAAACAAAAAAATTTAAACCCTACTACCCAAAAATCCTAAAAATCTCTGAAAACCAAAAAAAATATCAAGAAATGAATAAAGATCCCTAAAAACCTAAAAACTGTAAAACCCTAAAAAAATATAAAACCCTAAAATACATGAAACCATAAAAATAAAAAAACAATACAATCCATAAAACCTTAAGACCCCTAAAAACCATAAAAACCATTAAAACCCTAAAAATAAGAAAACAATAAAACCCATAATAAGACAAAAAAATAAAAACACTCAAATCACTTTAAACCCAAAAAGGATAAAAAGCTCTAAAATACCATAAAACTCCTAAGAAATCAAAAAAACCAAAAAAAAACACAAAAAGGACATAAAAACTACTAAAAACCCTAAAACACGTAAAAAACTAAATACACTAAAAATACCTAAAAACATAAAAAACCCAAAAACCCAAAAAACCCTTAAGAACCCTTAAAACCCTAGGAGCACCTAAATCCCATAAAACCTAATGGAATTTAAAAAACATAAAACCCAAAGAATCTTCAAAATCACTAAAAACACTAAAAGCCCATAAATATCAAAAAACCCCACTAAAACACAAAAATCATAAAAAACCCTCAAAATACCAAAATCCCTAAAAACCATAAAAATAATTGAAATACATAAAAATCCATAAAATAATATAACCCTAAAACACTGAACACTACAAAGAAAACCATAAAAATGTAAAATTAGTTAAAACCCATAGAAAACCTAGAAAATGATAAAAACCCTAAAATACCCGAAAACCCCAAAAATCCCCTAAAACCATAAAAATCATAAAAACAGTAAAACACCAAAAGAACAATAAGAATTTAGAAAAAACTCTAAAAACCATTAAAACCCCTAAAAATGATAAAAACACTAAAAAACCTTGAAAATCCATACAAACAGAAAGAAAAACCTAATACCAAAAAATCTATGAAACACTAAAAACTATAAAAACCCTCCAAATCCAAAAAAACCCTAAAACCATTAAAAATACTACAACGACCTAAAATTCTCTATAAACATAAAACATCTAAAACCATAAAAACCAATAAAAAAATAAAAAACCAAATACAATTAAAACCCTAAAACCTTAAAAACCTTATGAAAATTAACCCCCCCCCCCCAAAAAAAACCATAAAATCTATTAAAATAGTAAAAACTATAAAAACCCATTAAACCCCTAAAACTGAAAAAAAAACTCATTAAGAATTAGAAACAGAAAAACTATAAAGAACCCCTAAAAACACAAAAAAAACCCATAAAACTGATAAAACCCTCAAAATCCCCAAAAATACTAAAAAACATTATAAACTACAAAATACATAAAAATAACTAAAATGTAAAAACCCTATAAAAACCCTAAAAGCATAAAAATCCCAAAAACCCTATAAAACTATTAAAATCATACACATCCTTAAATTCCCTAAATTCTTAAAAGCACATAAAACCCCTAAAAACATAAAAAAACCCAAAAGTAGTAAAAAATACTAAACACCCTATGAACAATAAAACCCCAAAATACCCTAAAACCATGAAACACAAAAAAAATCCTAAAAACCACTAAAAACATTAAATTCCCTTTAATCCCTTGAAAATAATAAAATACTCCAGAAACATTAGGACTCTAAAAAACTAAAGAAAAATAAAAACCATAAAAACCCTAAAGCCCATCAAAATAACTAAAACCTAAGAAAATATTAAAATAAAGACCTAAAAATATATTAAAAACCCTAAAAACATAGAAAACCCCTATGAAAATCGTAAAAACCTAAAAAAAATTAAACCCCTAAAATACTATAAAAAACTCTAAAAACTCTAAAAACCCTAAAACCCCTTAAAACCGCTAGATCCATAAAACCCTAAAAACCTAATAAAATCATTAAAACCCTGTAAACCAATTAATATGTTAAAAAACCAAAAAACCTTAAAATCACTAAAAGACTAAAATAACCCAAAACAACATTAAATCACTAAAAACCCAAAAATACCCAAACACCTCTAAAAATCTTTAAAAAATCTTAAAACCATAAAAATGATAAGAATCCCTAAAAATATTGAGAAATTTTAAAGAACCTAAAAACCTATAAAAAGACAAATAAAAAAATAAAAACCTAAAAACACATAAAACACCTAAAATCCTAAGAATTAGTAAAAACATTACATGACTCTAAAACCCCAAAAAACCCCAAAAAACCCCTTAAACCCATAAAAACGTTATAAAACTAAAACCCTAAAAAAATAAGACTCTAAAATCCATTAAAACAACTAAAAAAATTAAAAATATCTATAAACCCTTAAATAATGAAAAAACTATAAAATAATCCAAAACCCCAAAAACCCATAAAAATCATAAAACCTTTTAAAATCATAAAACTAGAAAAATCCCTCAAACCCTAAAAACCATAAAACCATTGCCGCCATTGTCTCCTACACATGGGCTTCCCGGAATGCGATTGCCTTTAACAAAGGGCGGCTCTCTCTTCATGGTGGTGTCGTTAAAATTCACTCGGAGATCCATGCGGCGTCTCATATCAAATCTGAATCGATGGAAAATGATGTGAGTGATCTCATCCTTCTGAAGTTACTTGGCGTTGATGGCAGGCCAAGGAAGCCGAAGATCCTCAAATACATCTGATGGATCCCTCCGATCTCCTCCTGGATCAAGGTCAATGTGGATGGTGCAGCGTTGGGTGCACCGGGGCCCTCGGGGTGTGGAGGGGTCTTCCGTACACACCGAGGCTTTGTCAAAGGCTGATTCCATCACTTTATCGGAAATGGGTGTGCCCTTGAGGCAGAATTTTGGGCCATGATTAAGGCGATTGAGTTTGCTGGACAGTTTGGCTGGAATCCCCTTTGGCTTGAATCAGACTCGATGTTCACTTTAATGTTTCCTCGGATAATGATTATTTATAATTCTAGAACTTCGGTTCTTAGTATTTTGGGGGACCTCTTATGAATGTTTTCAATTGGAATCTGGATCTAAATGTTGGTTCGAACCTCCCATCATCCCTATCTGGATTGGTTTCCCGGGTTTACCTTTCCATATCTTCAAATAGAGTGCTTTATTCTCTATTTTTGAACTCTTCAGACACCCATTGATGTTAGAATATGTTACTTTGAATCAATTAAGACCTTCAGTTGATAGTATTTTTACTGAAGTTAACATCTCTCAAGAATATAAAGCACTATTTTGGATAGAAAATTGAGATAATGGATTTATACAAGAATAGTTCTCATAAGGCTATTACAAATAATATCACTGATAAAGTTATTAATAGAATAAATTTTTTAAAATCCAAAACTGTTTTTAATCCTATTCCTAACCCATCAATTCCAGAAGACAATATACTTAATATTGAGGGTAATGAGGTTGTTCCTATTGAGGGGGTGAACCCTCTAATGCTAATACTTTAGTGCTTTCTCAATCTATCATGGACTCATGCCCAACACAATCTCAGTGGACATCCTTTCTAGATATTGAAGGGAAATCCACTCAAATTGAGAAGGACTTCTTAAAATCAAGATCTTGAAAAGGGAAAAAACAAATGGTGGATGCTGATGGGTTCATTACTCCTAATCCAAAAAAACCAGGAAACAAGGGGAATATTATAAACCTTGAAAAAACAATTGTTACAAGATCACTCAATTCTTCTAAAAATAAAAACACTAAAATTACAACATCAATAAGTGTGGTTGATTCTACTATAATAATTTTTTATGCTTCTAGAAAAATAACTACTGATACTCCTCCATAGATTGAGGTGGATTCTATTATTGTACCTCCTGATAATGACCTAAATGAATACTTAGACAAAGTTGTGAAGTATTTCGAACCTAGAATGGAACAATGAGATGAAATAGCTTATTAAAGGCTTAGAAATGGTGAAATTTATATGGAGACATATCTTGATATCAATCACTGAATGTTTAATAAGAGGTTGATGTAGGAGTCTAAACAAAATCAACGATTTTCTTGATCAGTGTTGCTATTTTTTTCAGATTTCCTTCTCCTTTTATGCCAATAACATTCATGAATTCCTCTTTTCATGGATTTTGTTGCTTTATGCACACATCCATGACTTCAATGAGTGGAAGATTCAACCAACTTTAGGCTAGATGTTTCCTAGGCCGTACACAATGGGTTTTCACTTCTTTTGACTGCATCATAGCTTGCATTTATAGATGATCCCGATGAGTTGGATTTTCTATTAATGGGTTACTACAGATCTTGTGGTCTTAGATATTTTTCAAAGTTGTTGAAATTTTGTTGGATATGATTTCTTAATTGAAGGCATGATGTCTTGTTTGAGCTTCTTTGATATATCTACATGAATCACTCACACTTTTTTTGGTGTAAACTCATTACACCTCGAGCACGTATCCTAATAATTTTAATTTAATAAATTTATTTGGGGCAATAATTCGGTGACCAATCAATTTCTCCCTTTGTTTGAAAAAAATGTTTTTAGGGTATTTTTTGTTTTTAGAGTTTTTTAGGGTTTTGATACTCTTTTAGGGTACCTAACTTTATTAAATTTTATTGGTTTAAGTGTTTTTATGTTTTTACGGTTTTCTTAGGGGGTTTCCACAGTTTTTAGTGTCTTTTAATTATTTGGTGTATTTGGGAATATTATCATTTTTTTGGGTTTTTAGGTATTATATAGATTTTGAGGATTTTTTGGGGGATTTTTGGATTTTTTTGGGGTTTTTCGGTTTTTAGTGGATTTAAGTCATTTTAAGGTTTTATGGTTTTCTAAGTGTTTTTAGTGTTTTTTTGTTTTTGGTTTTTTTATGGATTTTTAGGGTATTTTTAGGATTTTTATGGATTTATGAGTTTTTTGGGATTTAAGGGTTTATTTTTTTTAGGTTATTAATTTTTTGTATTCTTTTGGGTTTTTATAATTTTTTCATTTTTAGGGGTTTTTCAATATTTCATGTGTTTTTAATGTTTTTTGTGTTTTTAAGGTTTTATATAGTTTTTCATGGTTTTGTTATGTATTTATAGGGTTTTAAAGGTTTTTAGGTGATTTTATGGTTTTAGGGGTTATTTGGGTTTTTAGGGTATTTTAGGGGTTTTAATTTTTTTTTTGTTTTTTAGGTGTTTTGAGGGTTTAAAATATTATGGTTTTCTTACAGGTTTTGGTTTATTCAATTTATTTTGTATTTATAAGGATTTATTGGTAATTTAAAATATATTTATTGATTTTTATGGTTTTTAGTGATTTGGATATTTTTTGAGTTTTAGTGTTTTTTATGAATTTTAGTTTTCTTATGGTTTTTAACATTTTTAGGGTTTTTAGGGTTTTTTTATCAATTTTTAGTATTTTTAGGTTTTTAAGGATTTTATAGGGTTTTCAAGTGTTTTTGGAGGTTTTTATCATTTTTATGTATTTTTTGGGTTTTTAAGATTTTATGTGATTTTATGGTTTTGAGGGTTTAAGGGAGTTTAGGGGTTTGAAGGGTTTTTAGAATTTTTTATGATTTATAGGGGTTTGTGTTTTTTTAGTTTTTTAATGATTTCTTAGGTGACTTAATTATTTTTATTTTTCTAATGTTTTTGTTTATTTCTATGGATTTTTAGTGTTTTTATGGTTTATTAAGGTTTCAATGATATTGCGGGTTTTTATGATTTTTAGGGTTTTTTGGTTTTCTAGATTTTAATTGTTGTTTGTGTTTTAGGGGTATTATGGGGTTTTAGAGTTTTACTCATTTTTAGTGTTTTAAAGGGGTTTAGGGTATTAATGGATTTTTAGGGTTTTTAATGGTTTTTATGGGTTTTATGGTTTTTGGGGGTGTTATGGTATTTTAGAGGTTTTTTATTTTTTTGGGTTTTTATGAGTTTTAAGTATTTTTAGGATTTTATGGTATTAATAGTGTTTTATCAATTTTTTGATGTTCTTATGTTTTTAAGGATTTATGTTTTTTAACAGTTTTTATGTTTTAAGGATTTAGAGGGGTTTTGGTTTTTTGGGTTTTTTGGGGTTTTTAAAATTTTTAGGTTTTTATGAGTTTTATTTTTTTTAGGTTTTTAATGTTTTTTAGGGGTTTTTAGGGTTTTTGATTTTTTTTTTATTGAATTTTTAGGGATTTTAGGATTTTTATGGTTTTTTGGGACGTGGAGGGCCTTTACAGGTTTTTTTGGGTTTTAGAGGTTTTTTTAGTTTTCTAGTGGTATAATTGTTTTTTAGATTTTTTAACATTTCTTGTAGTTTGAATGGTTTTATGAGTTTCTAGTGGTTTTTATAATTTTTATGGGTGTTTAGGGTTTTCATGGTTTTTAGGGGTGTTTATGGTTTTTAGGGATTTTAGGGGTTTTTTGGTTTTGTGGTTATTATTATGTTTTTTTAGGTGTGGGGATTTTATGTGTTTTCCGGTTTTTGAGGTTTTCTTAGGGGTTTTCATGGTTTTTAGGCGTTTTGATGGTTTTTTTGGGTTTTTTGGGTTTTTATGTGGTTTGTATATTTTTTTGGGTTTTAGGGGTTTTAATTTTTTTTCTTAAGGATTTTTAAGGATTTTGGGGTTTTTATTTTTAGCGAAATTTTTATTTTTTTTATAGTTTTTATGGTTTTACTTTTGTTTAATATTTTTGGGGGTTTAAATGGTATTAAGAGTTTGGTGGTTTTTAGGAGTTTTATTGGTTTTTAGGGTTTTTATGGTTTTAGGTGTTATTATTGTTTTTTGGGGTTTAGGGTTTTTAGGGTTTTTATGTTTTTTTGGTTTTTAGTGGTTTTAAGTGTTTTTGGGTTTTAAGGTTTTCTTATGGTTTTTTAGGATTTTAGGTATTTTTACATTTTTAGTGATGTTTATTTAATTTTTTGGATTTTATGGTTTTTTGTGATTTGAGCATTTTAGGAGATTTTTTGTTTTTTATGGTTTTTATGATTTTCTGTTTAGAATTTTTTGAGATTCTTTAGGTTTTAAGCCATTTTTATTGTTTTAAATTTTCTATGGTTTTAGGTTATTTGTATGTTTTAATGGATTTTTTGTTTTTATGTGTTTTTATAGTTTTTTTTTGTTTCTTGGGGTTTTTAATATTTTTGGGTATTTTTTGGTATTTTTAGGGTTTTTAGTGGATTTATAAATTGTTTAGGGTTTTAAGGTGTTTTAATTGTTTTAATTGTTTTTAATCTTTTATGGTTTTCTAGGGTATTTCATATTTTTATGGGTTTTTATGTTTTTAGGGATCTTTTAGATTTTTTTTGAAGGGGTGAGGGGGGGTTCATGTTTTTAGTGATTTTGAGTGTTTTTAGTGGTTTTGGGTTTTTGATGTTTTCTAAGGGATAAGGGGATTTTTTTAGTTATTTAGGATTTGTTAGGTTTTTTAGAGTTTTTTAATGTTTATAGGATTTAAAATGTTTTTAGATTATTTTGTGGGATTTTATATTTTTAAGGGTTTTATGATTTTTTTTGTTTTTATGGTTTTTATGTGTTTTGGGATCCTTTTGGATTTTTAGGTTATTTAGAAGTATTAATTGTTTTTAGGTTTTAAGGTATTCTTATGTGTTTTCCAGGTTTTTATGGTTTTTATCTTTTTAGCTATTCCAATGGATTTATTTGAATGTATATTGGTTTTTAGATTTTTAGGAATTTCAAGGGGTTTTATATTGGTTTAGGGTTGTTTGGTGTTTTTTGTTTTTATGGTTTTTTTTTTGATATTTTAGGATTTTATGTGTTTTTAGAGTTTTTTAACATTTTTGGGGTTTAATGGGGTTTTTGAGTTTTTATTGGCATTTTAGGTTTTTATGGGTTTTTAGTGTTTTTATGGATTTTTGGAATTTTATGGTTTTTGCATTTTAAGGTTTTCTAAGGTCTTTTATGGTTTTTAGTGTTTTCTGGGTTTTATGGGTTTTATGTGTTTCTAGGATATTAAGGTTTTCTTAGGGGTTTTTTGGGATTTTTCGGTTTCTTACATTTTTAGGAATTTTTAGGGAATTTTTATGATTATCAATGTTTTTTAGGGTTTTAGGGGATTTTACTATTTTTTGGGGGGGTTTTGAGACATTAAGTGTCTTTAGGTTATAAAGCCTTTGTTATGGCTTTCAGGTTTTTTATGTTTTTTACAATTTTCAAGATATTTAGGTCTTTTTTGGTTATTTTTTAAAGATTTTTATGGATTTTGAGGGGATGTTTGTGGTTTAAAGGGATTTTAAGGTTTGTTGGGTTTTTTTGAGTTTTTTTATTATTTTTAATGTTTTTATAAATTCTTAACATTTTTAGGGATTAATGGTTTTTAGGGTTTTTTTGAAGTTTAAGCAGTTTTTATTGGTTTTTAGGGTTTTTATGATTTTTATGGATTTCTGTGATTTTTAGGATTTTTGAGGTTTTTATGGTTGCTTGGTTTTTATGATTTAAGGGGTTTATGTGTATATTGATTTTAGGGAATTATTTGGGTCTTTTAGGGTTTTTATGTGTTTTTATGTTTTTATGTATTTTTTGGGCTATTTTTGGATTTTTGTTGTTTTTAACGATTTCCGGAAATTTGATGGTATTTATTGTTTTTTGGATTTTTACGGTTTTTAGGTTTTTAGTGTTTTATATATTTGTAGGATTTTATAGTGTTTTTTGGTTTCTAAGGTTCTCAGAGGGGTTTTTCTAAGGGTTTTTGGGTTTTTGACATTTTTTGGGATTCTAAGAGATTTTTTAAGGATTTTTGTGTTTTTTGGGGTTTTCTATGGATTTTGAGTGTTTTAGGGCATTTTAGGGTTTTTGGTTTTTTGTATTTTTTGATTTTTTAGGGTTTTTGATGCTTTTAATTTTTTTTAAAATCATTAGGGGTTGAGAGGTTTTTTTATAAATTGTAGTTGTTTATGTGTTTTTATGGTTTTTTTGTGACTTATGGTTTTAGGTTTTTTGGGTATTTTAGCGTTTTTATCATTTTTAGGTTTTTAGGGGATTTATGTGTTTTTAGGTTTTTAATTTGTTTTATAGGGTTTTAGGTTTTTTACACATTTAAGTAATTTTAGTGTTTTTAGGTGTTTTAGGTATTTTGATGGTTTTTACGGTTTTATATAGTTTTTATAATTTTTTAGTTATTAGGGGTATTAAGTGTTTTTTAGTTTTTAAGATATTCTTTAGGGGTTTTAGGGTATTTTTTTGTGTTTTTTAATTTTTTTTGTATTTTAAGGTGTTTTGATGATTTTTATGGGTTTTTAGGATTTTCCAGATTGTTTGAGGTTTTAGGGGTTTTTAGGGTTCTTATGTATTTTTTTTTGTTTTTAGGGGTTTTTGAGTTTTTTGGGGTTTTAATGTTTTTTAGAGTTTTAGTAATTTTAAGGGGATAAAATTGATTCATAGTTTTTAGTGGGGATTTATGATTTTTTTTGTTTTTAATGTTTAATAGGGGTTTTATAGTTTTGTTATTTTTAGGGGTTTTTAGGGTTTTTATAATTTTTAGGATTTTTAGGGATTTTAAGTATTGTTAGGTTTTTAAGGTTTTGGTTAGGTTTTTAGGTATTTACTATTTTTTATCCTTTTAATGGTTTTAAGGATCTTTTAGGATTTTTATGTGTTTTTACAGTTTTTAGGGATTTTGAGGGGTATTAGGGTTCTTAGCATTTTTTAGGGTTTTTAGGGTTTTTTCATATTTTTTTGTTTTTTTGGTTTTCTTAAGGGTTTTTTAAGTTTTAAGGGTTTTTTAAAAAATTTCAGGGATTTTTTGAATTTTTTATGACTTTATGGATTTTAGGTTTTTCTAGGATTCTATTAGGGTTTAGGGGTTTTAGGTTTTTTATGATTTTTTAGGGATATTTTTTTTTCTGTTTTTAGTGTTTTTTACGATTTTAATGCTTTTAGTCGAATTTTAGAGTTTATAGTGGTTAAAATTTTTTATGCCTTTTTATTTTTTTTACGGTTTTTGGGTTTTTATTGGTTTTTAGGTTTTTGAGGGTCTTAGAGTATTTTAATATATTTAAGGGATTCTTTTTTTATGGGTTTCATGGGTTTTATATGGTTTTGAAGGTTTTAAGGGTTTTTATGTTTTCACATATTTTTATGGAATTTTAGGATTTTCATGTTTCTTAGGAATTTTTTGGATTTTGAGGGGTTTTATGGTTTTTAGGGTCTTCATGTTTTTTATGGTTTTTTTTGTTTTCGGGTTTTTATTTAGTATGTTTTTATAGATTTTTAGTGTTTTTTAATATTTTTAAGTTTTTAAAGTCTTCTTATTGTTTTTAGATGTCTTTATATTTTTTTTTGTTTTTAATGTTTTTATGGGTTTTAGGGTTTTATAGATATTTATGGTCTTTATGGTTTCTAGTTTTTTATGCACTTTGATGGTTTTATGTTATTTAGGTTTTTATGATTTTCTAAGGGTTTTTTAGTTTTTTATTGGTTATTACGTTTTTAGGAGTTATATTGTATTTCAGGATTCTTATGGTTTTTGTGGTTTTTATGGATTGAAAGGTTTTTTTATTTTTGGGGGTTTTAGGTTTTTTTGAATTTTTTATGTGTTTAAGGGTTTTATGTGTTTTTAGGTTTTTATTTTTTTCTTAGAGTTTTTTAGGTTTTTAGATGTTTTTACATTTTTTTGGTATTTTTATTGCTTTTTTAGGATTTGATAGTTTTAGGTTTTTTTAGGTATTTTGAATGTTTTTTTTGGGTTTTGAGGTTTACTCCAGTTTTTCAGTGTATTTATTGTTTTTATATTTTGTAGCATTAATAGGTATTTAAATGGTTTTTATATTATATAGTGGTTTTTACGGTTTTTATGTGTTTTTTTAGTGTTTTTCAAAGTGTTTATGGGTTTTTGGGTTTTTTCTATTTTAGGGATTTGTCACTTTTTAAATATTTTTTTTGGAATTTTAGGGATTTTTTCGGTTTTTAATTTTTTTAGGGTTTTCAGGGATTTATGGTTTTATATGTTTTATGGGTTTTTAGAGTTTTCCAGGATTTTTATGTTTTTTAGTGTTTTTAACTTTTTTAAGGGTTTAATGGTTTTTAGAGTTTTTAGTGGGATTTTTGCGTTTTTTGGGGTTTAGGGGCTTTTTATGTTTTTATAGATTTTTAGGGATTTTCGGGCTTTTGAGGGTTTTTAGGATTTTTTTCAATTTTTTTGGTTTTTATGGGTTTTATGTATTTTTAGGTTTCTAAGGTTTCCTTATAGATTTTTATGGTTCTAAGGGTGTTTTAGGTTTTAGGTAATTTACAGATTTTCTAAGATTATTATGGTTTTTAAGGTTTTTAGGGATTTAGAGTGTTTTTATGGTTTTAATGGTCTCTTAATGTTTTTATCATTTTTTAGGTTTTTTTTGAATTTTTAGTGTTTTTAGTTTTTTAATGTTTTATTAAGGTTTTTTTGGGTTTTTAAGTTTTTTTACATTTTTAGGGATTTTGATTATTTTTTAGTATTTTTATGGTTTTTACGATTTTATATATTATGGGAATTTTTAGGGTTTTTTTGTTTTATGTATTTTTTTGTTTTTAAGGGGGTTTTTAGGCTTTTAGGTGTTTAAAGAGTTTTTAGATTTTTTTATGTTTTTAGGTGTTTAAAGTTATTTTAGAGTTTTTAATGAGTTTTTTAGTGTTTTTATGGTTTTTTTGGGTTTTTATGGTTTTTATGGAAATTTATGGTTTTTTGGATTTTTAGGGTTATTATTATTATTTTTAGATGATTTATAATTTTTGGGGTGTTAAATATTTTTAGGTTTTATGGTTTTCTTATTATGTTTTAGGATTCTTATTATTTTTAATGATTTTTCATAATTTTTGAGCTATTTTAGGATTTTTATGGTTTTGGGGATTTTTGAGGTTTTTTTGGAGTTTTAGGTGTTTTTTGGGGTTTCAGGATTTTTTTTGTGTTTTTTAGTGTGTTTAATGGTTTTTATCATTTTTATCATTTATAGGGGTTTAAATAGGTTTTTATAGTTTTTATTAGTTTTTAGGGGTTTTATGGGGTTTTAGTGTTTTTATGTTATTTAGGGGTTTTTGTTGTTTGGGGGGTTAGGGTTTTTATGATTTTTATGGTTTTTATAGTTTTTTTGGGTTTTTAAGGGTTTTATTTTTTTTAGTTTTTTTTTCGGTTTTATAAGGGAGTTAATAGGATTTTAGTTGTTTTTTATTTTTGGGATTTTTAGGGATTTTTAATGATTTTTTTGGATTTTAGGTATTTTGAGTGATTTTTATGGTTTTTACTATTTTATGGTTTATTTCTGTTTAATAATTTTATTCAGTTTTTCGTGTTTTTAAGGTTTTTTTGAGATTTTTAATGTTTTAGGGATTTAAATCGGTTTTAGAGTTTTTATGGGTATATGGGTTTTTAGGGTTTTTAGGGTTTTTGGGGGTTTTGGGTTTTTATGGTTTTTTTGTTTTTAGCATTTTTGTCGTTTTTTTGGTTTTTAGGGTTTTTAGGTTTTTTATTATTTTAAGGTTTTATTAGGGGTTTTCTATGTTTTTAGGTAATTTCCGGTTTTTATGTATTTTTATGGAATTTTATGGTTTTTAGGGCATTTAGGGATTTTAAGGGTTTTTAGGGTTTTTATCGTTTTTTAGTTTTTTGGGGTTTTAGGGGGGTTATGATTATTTATTGTTTTAAGTGTTTTATAATTTTCTTATGTTTTTAGGTGATTATGTTTTTTAATGTTTTTAGTGGTTTTTATCATTTTTTTGGTTTTATAGTTTCTATGGTTATTTGGGGGTTTTAGGGTTTGAATTACTTTTGCGGTCTTTTAGGGTTTTTTTAGGGTAATGAGAGTTTTTAGGTTTTTAGGTGATTTATGTGTTTTTAGGTGTTTTATTTGTTTTTTTGTTTTAATGGTTTTTGTAGGATTTTTATGGTTTTAGGTATTTTTAGGGGTCTTTTAGGATTTTTATGAATTTTTAGGGTTTTTAGAGATTTTGAGTGTTTTTATCATTTTTAGGGTTTTTTTAGTTTTTTGGGTTTAAAGGTGTTTTATTGATTTTTAGTGATTTTTAGGTTTTTATAGTATTTTAATGTTTTTAGGGGGTTTAAAGGGGTTTTAGCGTTTTTAGTGGTTGGGGGGTAGGGGTTTTATGGATTTAGGGGCTTTATAAATTTTAGGGTCTTTTATGGTTTTAGGGGTTTTTATGTTTTGAGGTATTTTTAATGTTTTTAAGTTTATAATATTTTCTTAAAGGTTTTCATGTTTTTAATGATTAAATATGTTTTAGGGATTTTTAGTGACTTTTCAATAATTTTTTGTTTTTTTATGTTTTTATATATTTTGATGGTTTTAATGGGTATTTAGTGTTTTTATGGGTTTATGGGGTTTTAGGGTTTTGTTAAATTTTTAAGGGTTTTTATTGGTTTTTATAGTTTTTTAATAATTTTATTGGTTTAAAGTGTTTTTAGATTTTTTAATACTTTTTTTTGTTTTTATTGATTTTAAAGGTTTTTATGGTTTTTATTTCATTTATGCTTTTTATTAGTTTTTAGGTTTTTCAAGTTCATTAATGTATTTTAGGGGTTTTTAGGTTCTTACCATTTTCTTAGTGTTTTTTATGATTTTTTTGGTTTTTTGATTTTTTGGGATTTTTAAGGCTTTATTTGGATATTTATGTTTTTTAGGGTTATAGAGATTTTGGGGGATTTTAGGGTTTTTAGGGTTTTTAAAATTTTTATGTATTTTTGATAATTTATGTGTTTTTTGGTTTTTAAGGTATTCATATTGGTTTAAATGGATTTTTTAAAATCTAATGTATTCTTAGCGAATTTTTAGGATTTTTTTGGTTTTTGAAATTTTTAGGGATTATTTGGGTTTTATGTTTTTATGGGTTTTATGGTTTTTTAGGTTTTTAGGGTTTTTTGAGTTGTTTAGGGTTTTTATGGTTTATTAGTCTTTTTTTAAATTTATGGGTTCAAAGGGGTTTTATAGTATTTATTGGGTTCAAGAGTTTTAAGGGTTTTTAAAGGTTTTTTGGGGTTTTTTTTGGTTTTAGGGTTTTTTCTGTTTTTTATGGTTTTAGGGGTTTAGGGTTTTTTAGGGTTCTTAACATTTTTATTTTTTAGTGGTTTTAGGTGTTTTTATATTTTTATGGATTTCCTAGTGGTTTTTGGGTTTTTAATTTATTTAAATTTTTAAGTATTTTTAGTATTTTTTAAGATATTTATTTGTTATTAGGGATTTTGAATGTTTTTACAATTTTTTTATGTTTTTAGTATTTTTAGAGTTTTTGGAGTTTTTAATTTTTTAGGGGTGTTAATTATTATTTGGTTTTTATGTATTTTTTTTGGGTTTTCAATTGATTAGGTATTTTTAAGATTTTTTATTTTTATGGGTTTTAGGGTTTTTAGGGAATTTTAGGGTTTTTTGGGTTTTTTGGGTTTTTTGGTTTTGTGGTGTGTTTAGGTTTTTTTGAGTTTTATTATTTTTTATGGTGTTTTAGATTTTTTTTACCATTTTAGTTGTATAAAATGTATACATATTTTTCAATGTGTATTTAGGTTTTTTACGAGTTTTTGGCTTTTTTGGATTTTAGGGTCTTTTAGGGTTTTTATAGATTTTTATGTATTTTAGGGTTTTTAGGTGTTTTTAGGTTTCTCTGGATTTCTTATATTTTCTTAGTGTTCTTTAGATTTTTTATGTTTTTTATAGATTTTTATGGCTTTTTGTATTTTCTTGGTTTGTATGGGTTTAATGGATTTTGATAGTTTTTAGGGGTTTTATGGTTTTTAGAAATTCTAGGGGAATTTTAGGTTTATTTTGTTTTTTTTTTTTGGTTTTTTTGGGTTTTGTAGTAGAGTTTTTTGATTTTTTTGTTTTTAATTATATTCAGAGTTTTTTATTTTCTTGGTGGTTTAAAGGGTTTTTAGTGTTTTTGTGGTTTTTATGGTTATTAAGGGTTTTAGGGTATTTTATGTTTTTTTTGGAATTTTAGGGGTTTTAGGGTTTGATGGTTTTTACGGTTATTGGTGTTTTTTAGGTTTTTAGGGTTTTATGTGTTTTTAGGTTTTTATTATCATTTATAGGTTTATAGGGTTTTTAAGTATTTATGTATTTTTAGGGATTCCATATGATTTTTATGTTTTTAGTGGTTTAGGATTTTAAGGGATTTTGGGTTTTTAGTGGTTTTGGGAATTTTTAGGGTTTTATAATTTTTTAAGGTTATTTAGTATTTTTAGGGTTTTTAGGTTTCATAGTGTTTTTTATGGTTTTTAGTGTTATTATATTTAATGGATTTTTAGGAGTTTTATGGATTTTTTTGGGTTTTTATTGATTTTGATGGTTTTTAGGGTGTTGTTTGTTTTTTCATTTTAGATTTGGATTTTTAATGTTTTCATTTTTAGTTTACCTGGTTTTTAATGTATTTTAATGTTTTTAGTTGTATAAAGGTTTTAAGTGTTTTAAGTGTTTTTTATTTTTAAGGGCTTTGGGGTTTTTAAGGATTGTATGGGTTTTTATTATTTTACGGGGTTTATGTTTTTAGGGTATTTTAGGGTTTTTATATATTTTTTAAGTTCTTTAGGGTTTTTATGTTTTTTATGATTTTTAATGTTTTCTTAGGGTTTTTAGGAATTTTATAGTTTTTATAGATTTCTCATGTTTTTAAGGATTTATAGGGTTTTGAGGATTTTAAGTGGTTTTTTGGTTTTTAGGGTTTTTAGATTTTATAGAGTTTTTTAGTTTTTTATGGTTTTAATTTTTCTTACTATTAATTTAGGGGTTTTCAGAGTTTTTAGATTTTTTTTTATTTTAGGAATATTTAGGGCCTTTTAGGATGTGTTTTCATGATTTTTTGGATTATAAGGAATTTTGAGGGTTTTGGGTTCTTAGATGTTTTTTTGAGTTCTTTAGGGTTCGTTTGGGTTTTTATGGTTTTGTAAATTTTAAGGAATTGTATAGTTTTAGTAAGTTTTAATGGGATTTATGGGTGTTTATGGATTTTAAGGATCTCATGAATTTTTATTGTTTTCAACATCTTTTAGGATTTTTAATTTCTGTTAGGTTTTTTATTGGTTTCATAATTTTCTTTGTTTTTAGGGGTCAGAAGATTTCTTAGGTTTTAATGTTTTCTTAGGTTTTTTCTGGGTGTTTATGGTTTTTTACATTTTTATGTATTTTTAATGATTTTTATGATTTTTATGGTTATAAGGATTTTTATATATTTTTGGGGTTTTTTGTTTTCGTTTTTGGGTATTTAGGGTTTTTTTTGAGTTTTATTAGTTTTGACATTTTTTTAGTGTTTTTTTAATATTTTGGGACATACTTGGTTTTGTGAGTTATTAGTTTTTAAGGGTTTTTATTTATTTTTAGAGTTTTTATCAGTTTTTTGGGGGGTATATGGTTCATAGGGGTTATAAGGTTTATTAAGGTCGTTTAGGGGTTTTAGAATTTTTAATGTTTTTAGGGTTTTTAAGTGTTTTTAGGTTTTTAAGGTGTTCATAGGGTTATTCAGGGTTTTAGTGGTTGTTATGTTTTTTGGGATTTTTATAGTTTTTTAGGATTTCTAACATTTTTTGTTTTTAGGAATTTTAATGTTTTTAGTTTTTTGGGTTTTAGGGTTTAAATTATTTTTGGGGGGTTTTTTCGTGTTTTTAGTGTTTTAAAATTTTTAACTGGTTAAAGGTTTTCTAGTGTATTTTGTGAGTTTTCGGTCTATTTATGGTTTTTAGGTTTTTACGGTATTTAGGGGTTTAATGGTTTTTATGGTTTTTACGGTTTTTATGGTTTTTAGCTTTTTTAAAATTTCTAAAGGTTTAATTTTTTTAGGGTTTTATGGTTTTCATAAGGGGTTTCATTGTTTTTATGCGATTTTAAATTTTTTTGGGATTTTTAGGTATTTATTAGGATTTTTATTATATATAGGGGTTTTAATTATTTTTAGGGTATTTTCAATTTTTACAGTTTTTTGGGATTTTAATGTTTTTAGAGCTTTATAGGTTTTTTTGGGATTTTATGTATTTTTTGGTTTTTAAGGGTTTCCTATGGGTTTTCAGGGTTTTTAGGGGTTTTTTCATTTGTAGGAATCTTTAGGGATTTTTATTGATGTTTATTGTTTTTAGGATTTTTTTAGTGTTTTTAGGGTTTTAATGTTTTTTTCTTTTTTTAGTTTTCAGTTTTTTATTTTTTGTTATTTGGGTTTGAAATATATTTTAGATTATTTTATAGTTTTTATGGTGTTAGAGTATTTTTAGAGTTTTTAGGTCGATTTTAGGCATTTTGTTTTAAGGATTTTTGAAGCTTGTAGGGGTGTTTATGTTTTTAGGGGATTTTGGATTTTTTGGTATTTTAGTGTTTAAACATTTTTATGTTATCTAGGAGTTTTTTGTGTTTTTAGATTTTTATGTTTTTCTTAGGGGTTATGGGATTATATATTTTTCAAATTTTATGAAATTTAATGTCTTTTCATGATTTCTATTTTATAGGATTTCTAGGGTTTTTGATGGGTTTTAAGGGTTTTATGGTTTTTAGAACTTTTCAGTTTTTATGATCATTAAGTGTTTTTTTGGTTTTTAATGTTTTCATATAGGTTTTTAGGGTTTTGGTATTTTTACACTTCTAGGATTTTTTTTGTTTTTTTAGGATTTTTATGTTTCTCAGATATTTTTTGGGATTTTCAGCATTCTTAGGTGTTTTAATGTTTTTTGGGTTTTAAAGGGGTTTTTTGGGTTTCTCTGGTTTTTAGAGTTTTTAAAAGTCTTTATGGGTGAGGTGTTTTTAGATTTCATAGTGGGTTATTACGTTATTTATGGGTTTTAGGGAATTTATGATTTGTAAGGGGTTTTTTGGGGTTTTGGGTTTTTAGGATTTAAGGAGTCTTTTGGTGGTTTAAGGTTATTTAGAGTTTTATATGTTTTTATGGGTTTTAACTATTCATAGATTTTTAATTTTGTATTATTGTTTTTAGGGATTATAGGGTTTTCTTAATTTAAAAAAAATTATGAAATGTTTATGATTTTTATGGTTATTAAGATTTTATGAATTTTTAGGGTTTATAGGTATTTATAGTGTTTTATGGGTTTTAAGGGTTTTTTTGAGTTTAATGATTTTAAATGTTTATATATTTTTTTACATTTTTAGGGATATAACTGGTTTTTAGAGTTTTTAGTTGTTTTAGGGTTTTTAGGGTTTTTAGGGTTTTAAGGTTCTAAAGGGATTTTATGGTTCTTAGGGGGGTTTATGGTTTTTAGGGACATTTAGGGTTTTTTGCATTTTTATTTTTTAGGGGTTATGTGTTTTTTAGGTCTTTAATGTTTTCTTATGTTTTTTCATGGTTTTTATGGGTTCTTGTGGGATATGGGATATTTAGTTCTTTTAGGATATATATTTTTTTGGTTATATATATTTTAATTGTTTTTAGGATTTTAATGATTTTTTGGGGGTTTAAGGTTTTTTATGTTTTTAAGGGTATTAAGGTTTTTTAGAGTTTTTTTACATTTTTAGGGTTTTAAAGGTTTTATATAGTTTTTAGTGGTTTTTTTGGGGGTTTATGGTTTTTAATAGTATTTAAGGGTTTTTTGGTGTTTAGGGGTATTAATGAATTTATGGTATTTTGGGGTTTTATCATTTTTTAGTTTTTAGGGGTTTCATGAGTTTTTATTTTCTAATGGTTTTCTTAGTGTTTTTTAGGGTTTTTATAATTTATTTAGGGATTTATAGATATTTTTTATGATTTTTACTAGTTTTTAGGGTTCTACTGATTTTGATCGGTTTTCTGGTTTTTAGGGTTTTTGTTTTTTTATAGGTTTTTTTATTTTTTTAGCTTGTTAGGGGTTTTAGTGTTTTGAGGGTTTTATGGATTTTTTGGGGTCTTTCTGTGTCTTAAGGGACATTATATATTATAATTATATTGTGATATTTCTTGAATTTTTATGAATTTTATGGTTTTTGTTGATTTTAGGGGATTTTAGGGCTTTTAGTGTTTTTTTTTTGTGTTTTTAGTTTTTTTTAGGTTTTTTGGGGTTTTTTGTGTTTTTAGTTTTTGAATGTTTTCTCAATATTTTTCATGGTTTTTCAGGTTTTTTATGTTTTCCAAATTTTTATTGATTTTTTTGTATTTTTATGGGTTTTACAGTTTCTAGGGATTATGATGGGTTTTTTGGTATTATTTGGATTTTTGTGTTTCTATTATTTTTTTTTTAGTTTTTTAGGTTTTAATATTTTTATAGTTTTTTACAAATTATAGGGTTTTAAAGGGTTTTATAGAGTTTTTAGATATTTTTTGTGTTTTTATGGGGTTTACCAATTTTTTTATCGTTTATAGAAATTATTTGGTATTTAGGATTTTTATGGGTTTTGGAATTCTAGCATTTTTAGTTTTTTAAGGGTTTTAATGTTTTTAGGTTTCCTTTAGTGTTTTCAAGGATTTTGATATTTTATGTTTTAAGTAATTTTATGGTTTTTAGGAATTTTATGGTTTTATAGATTTTTAGTGTTTTTTGGGGGTTTCTAGGTTCTTATTGTTTTATGGGTTTTATGGGTGTTTTTGAGTTTTTCAACTTTTTTAGGGGTGAAAATGTTTTTTGGAGTTTTTACTGGTGTTTAATTTGTTTTTAGGCATTTTTAATATTTTAAAGGGTTTTTGGGTTTGTGGGGTTTTATGGCCTTTTAGTGTTCTTAGCATTTTTTAGGATTTTAGGGTTTTTAATTATTTTTAGGTTTTTATAGATTACTTATGGGTTTTGAGGGTATTTATAGGTTTTCATGTTTTTATGGATTTTTAATGATTTTTATGATTTTTATGGATTTTATGGAATTTTTGGGTTTTAGGGTTTTTTAGCGTTTCAAGAGTTTTTTTGGTTTCTTTGGGATTTTTTGTTTTTTAGGCTTTTCAAAATTTCTTAGGTTTTTGAGGTTTTTATAAGTTTTTTCTTTTTTTGGTTTTTTATGGATTTTTAAGGTTTGTTATAATTTCTGGCTATTTTATTGATTTTTCGGGTTTTTATGCTTTTTTAGGTTTTTGGATTTTTTGTTTTTTGGGTTTTAGTCGTTTTTTTCATGCTTTTTATATTTTTTATAGTTTTTTAAAAAAAATTAGGAGTTTAAATTTTTTTTTGAGTTTTATTGTTTTTATAGTTTATGGGATTTTGATTTTTTAAATGTTTTTAAAGGTTTTTTGGTTTTTAGGATATTTTGATTTTTTATGGTTTTTATGGTTTTTTGTGTTTTTAGTATGTTTAGGGGATCTAAGAGTTTTTTAGGTTTTAAAATGTTCTGAGGGTTTGTCAGGGTTTTTAATTTTTTTCACATTTTATCAATTTTTAAGGATGTATTAGGATTTTATAGGGTTTTATAGCCTATTGGGATTTTTTGGTTCTTTTGGTTTTTTTGGGTTTTTAGCAATTTTATGGTTTTTTAGTTAATTAGTGTTTTTAGGTTTTTAAAGGTTTTAAGTGTTCTTTTTGTATAAGTTTTTCTTAGGGTTTTTTTGGATTTTTTAAGTTTTTAGGGTTTTTAGGGATTTTGTGATTTTTATGGGGTTTTATTGTTTTTAGGGATTTTGATGGATTTTAGGGTTTTTTAGGGACTATCAATTTTTTATGGATTTTTAGGGTTTTATGATCTTTTGATTTTTTTAAGTATTTTAAGGCCTATTCATTTTTTTAATATTTTTTGGAATTAACGGGGTTTATATTATTAGTTGTTTTAGGGGTTTTTAGGGTTTTAAAATGTTTTTAGGAGTTTTATGGTTTTTAGATTTTTAGGGATTTAGAATGTTTTATGTTTTTAGATTTTTAAGGTTTTTAGGGGTTTTATGTTTTTTTATGTTTTTAATGTTTTTTTGGGTTTTCTTGGTTTTTTAGAATTTTTTACATTTTTCTTATTTTTATGTTTTTTATAATTTTAATGGTTTTTAGAAATTTTGAGGGTTTTTAGGGGTTTTTAACATTTATAGGGTTTTTTATGTTTTTAATCATTTCAAGGTTTTTAGGGGTTTTATGTGTTTTTATGTTTTTAATGTTTTCTTTTGGTTTTTCTTGTTTTTTAGGGTTTTTATGTTTTGAGGGATTCTTAGGGATTTTTTAGGATTTTTATGGTTTTTCTGGTTTTTAGGTATTTCTGAGGGTTTTATGGTTTTTAGGGTTTTTGGGGTTTTTGGGGTTTCTACTATGTTTTGGGTTTTATGGATTTTTTTATCTTTAAGGGATTCAAATGTTTTTTAGACTTTTTTAGTATTTTTTGGGGTTAAAATTGTTTTAGCGATTTTTTTATTTTTATATTTTTTTTGATTTTTAATGTTTTTTGATGGTTTTTAGGGGTTTTATGGTTTTTATGGTTTTTAGGGATTTCATTGTTTTTAGTGTTTTTTTTTGATTTTAGGAGTTTTATGCATTTTAGGGTTTTTAATATTTTTATGTGTATATATTTTTTTACAGTTTTATTATGGTTTTTTAGGAATTTCAAAAAAATTTATTGATTTTTAAATATTTTATGGGGTTTTTTGGGGTTTTTTGGAACCCCATGGATGAAGGTGCCAAGGAACCTCGCAAACCCTAATGACAAAGATAGTGGCACCACTACCATCGGGGAGAAGGTCGGTTTGAAAATCCCCTACTCTCATTCGATTCAGATCTGTTAGGACCTCTTCGCCCCAATGTCTCTTCTCTAGTTCATCCAAGTTTCTTGATCCAAAAAATTCCATTCTCACAGATGGACCAGCCTTCATTCATGGGCACCCCATCATTTTTTTCTTTCTACAATCCAGTTTGAGGATGCTTCTACTTTCCATTCCCAAGTTGTTGTGTCCAGAGTCGGTCTAGATTGACTAAATCTGGAGTTCTTTGTGTGTTTCATTAACTCAATATGGGGTCTTTATTCCCATGTGGGGATTTTTGGAACTTGATCATTCACCTATTTTCAAAAGATAATTTCATCTGTTCCTTCTCATTGGAGTCACAACTATGTGATAACAGATTTTTTTTCTCGTATCCTAGATAATAGATTTTGATCATGGTCATGAATGCATGCATGTGATGGTTTGGATTATACATCCACTTATTTCACTCCCCTTTCACAACTGATCTGTACAAAGGTATATGTAATATAATCAGTTGTTTTCTCCTGATTGACAATAATAATTTTTTTTATGAACTAACTCTGATTTTCTATCCAATGCATTAATATGCACTTCATGTAGCCTCTCTTGATATGTATTCATCTTTAGATGGAATTTATGTCTATTTTTTTTTAAATGAATTCATTATGAGGAAACCTTTGGCTATTGTTCACTTTATTTTCAATAAGTCCACTTGCCTTTGTTCTGATCTTGACATGGGAGAAGAACTCATGGGGGATTAGAAGCTCAACTAATTGATACCCTTTCTACCATGATTCTAAATGTTACTATTGGAATTCCTCCCTTTAGTGCTGGGATGATTCCACAACTAGGTGTTCATCACTCCACTTCGGGAATCCCAGGGGGTCTAGCCACATAAATCCTTGGAAAACTCTCCTCTCTTGCTTCCAGATTCCATGTTCGGTTTCTCTAGATCATCCCACTGTTTCAAGGGTTCTTGGTGGTGAGAATAAGGGTAAATTAATCACTATTGTGGTTTCGTGGGGGGGGGGGGGGAGGCAAGGCCTTCCTATGAAAATGTTGTGTGTGGTGTGGTGGATGACTTTTATAGGAAAATGCATACCCCAACAATGCAGAGTTGGCCGATGACCGAGGGATCCAATGGAAATATCACAACTATTTTTCGTTTTCCTGTAGAAAATATAACATCTATAGTAACATTTACCCTCTCTAGGTCTGAGGTTGTGTTGATCAATGGAATAGGGATTCATCTTGAATTAAATGCACATGTGGTTACCCATAATTGGATTGAGATACTTTGAGGGAAAAATAATCCAAAAATTCTAGGCCAATCAGGAGAGTTGTCAAACCTTGGTGTTTCTTCCATGATCTTTGGGTAGTAGGAGGTGTTAGGTAGGATGGGTAGGATGTGTACTCACTCTATCAGCAACCATTTTGGTCTTGTGTATGAAGACTCATATCTAAATTATGAGAGGAAGTAGAATGTTTCCAAAGTTATGAATGATGATGTTTTTTTACTTCTATTTGTGTGTGATCTTTCCACTGTTATAACTCACAAAAAAAGAGATTTATAAAATTTTAAAAAGATTTATAGTGGTGGATTTTTGTTTCTTTCGATTCATAAGGTTTTTGAGTTTTTTATGGATTTAAGGTTTTATGGTTTTTTGAACATTTTATATGGGATTAAAGGTTTTTAATGTTTTTAGAGGTTTTTAGCATTTTTATGGGGTTTTGATGTCTTTATGGGTTTGTATGGTTTTTGGAGTTTCATCGGTTTTATGGTTTTTAGAGTTTTTATCATTTTTAGGTTTGTTATAGATTTTATGTTCTTTTTTGCTTTTTAATTTTTTCTTAGGATATTTCAGGGTTTTATGGTTTTTTATATTTTAATTGATTTGTAGATAATTTTTAATGGTTTTAGGGTTTTTAGTTTTTTTGTGGGGTTTTAAGGTTTTAGGGTTGTAATAGTTTTTTTGGTTTTTATGGTTTCAATGATTTTTTATAGTTTTTAACGTTTTACATGTTCAATGGGTTTTTAGTGGTTTTTATTGGTTATAAAGTCTTTTATGTTTTTAATGGGTTTTATGGTTTTTAGTTTTTTGTAGTTTTTTATATTTTTAGGAGTTTATGTGTTTTTAGGGTTTTATGATTTTCTTTATTGTTTTAGTGATTTTAGAGTTGCCTACATTTTTATGGATTTAGGGTATTCTTATTATTTTTATTGGGTTTTTTCATTTTAATATTTTAAGGGGGCTTTAGGGATTTTTAGGGATTTGAATTTTTTTAGGCTGGTTGAATTTTTTTTTGTTTTTTAGTGTTTTATGGTTTTTTAGAGTTTTTAATGTTTGAATGGCTTAAGGTTTTTAGAATTTTTATTAGTATTTTAGTGTTTTTATGGGTTTTAGGGGTTTTAAGGTATTTAGGTGTTTTTATGGATTTTAGGTATTTAGGGTCCTATTATGGTATTTGGGAGACTTAGTGTTTTTTTGTTTTTAAGTGTTTTTATGTTTTCATGGTTTTATTAGGGGATATTAGAGTTTTTAAACATTTTTAGAGATTTTTAGGGATCTTTTATAATTTTTATAGTTTATTAATATTTTTAGGGTTTATAAGTATATTGAGGGTCTTCAAGGTTTTAAGGTATTCTGGGGATTATAGGTTTTTTTAGTTTTTATGGTCTTTAGGGTTTTTGGATTTTTTATGTATAAGGGGTTTAATGGTTTTTTTATATTTTGTAGTAGTTTTTATAGTTTTTTGTTTTTTTATTAATTTTAATGTTTTTAATGTTTTTATGGTTTTTAGGGATTTTTTGGGTTTTTTGGGTGTATTAGGGTTTTTAGCATTTTTTTGTTGCATTAAGTGTTTTTAGTTTTTTAAGGTTTTTATTGGGTTTTTTTGGATTTATAGAGTATTTTCCTTTTAGGTTTTTATTTATTTTTTAGGTTTCTTAAATTTTTATGATTTTATATATTTTGAGGTTTTTTTTGGTATTTATGTTTTTTTGAGTTTTTAGAGTTTTTTTATTTTTTTGGGGTTTTAAGGTTTTTAGAGTTAACAATGTATTTAGGGCTTTATGTTTTTATATTATTTAGTGGTTTAATGGGTTTTTATGGTAAGGAAGGTGCGCGGAAAGGCTATTCCTGGCCCCCCAAAATTTATAAAAAGAAAAGTAGAAAAGGGAAGGGAGGGGTCAAAAAACCCACAAAAAAACAAGGACCCCCAACACACCAAACCCCCAAAAGACCCAAAAAGAAGAAGAGAAAGAAGTAGGAACTACAAATCAATGTCTTCAACCCCATATGGGTCCCCATCAGCACCATAACCAGAGGAAGCATCTGACTCCACCAACTCCCATTTAGATGATTCATATTTCTTTAGGAAGGAAGTGTAATACTCTCTTAGATATTGCTACTCCTAATTCAGTTGTACCTTGACAGACTGACCTCCCCTACGAGTGGAAACTTCCATATCTTTATAAGAGGCTCTTGTGGACATTGTCTTTGGCAATGATGAATAGTCCTTTCTCAGCTTCCTCTTTAAACAATCTAAAGCGACCGTTGTAGGTTTGATTTCCTTCCCATATGGAATGACCACCTCAATGAATTCCCTATCCTTAATGATCATAGACAAATTTTGATTCATCCCTTTATCATACTCAAGGAAAAAGTATTGATCAGGGATGAAGGAGGCTTCCAGATTTAGGGAACAGTCAGCAAGAACCCCACATTACGATATTCTAGGCACCACCAAGTCAGGTTCCTCAATATCCAGACAAAGAGGGGACACCACACTAGCTAGGGCCAACTATAATTTCCCCTACTTCATAGGAATCTTGCTTAATTCCCCTAGGAAGGAAGGATCATTCTACATAAGACCCTAAATCAATCGTTTCCCCTGCTCACCAGCACCATCTGTGTTCCCAATGATGTCAAAAATCAGCTCCGCTTCATTATCATTCTACTCAAAACTCCCTCCATCATGCCTGGCAGCGACAACCTGCACCACATTCAGCACCAATACAATAAACCGTGCACTCCATGAATCTGAAACCAGAGACCCTTGACCATAAAAATTGTGAACAATCACCTATAGATCCCTTATCTCTTGCTCAATAGCACCATCTGACTGCCCAGTGGTGACCCACATTAGCTCAGATTCACTAGCGTTTGGGGCCACAATCCCTCCATCATGCCCAACATCTACATCCTACACCTATCTCTCCTGTATAGAAGACCTCACACTCCCAGAATCAACATACATAGACCGTTGCACCTCCTCCTTAAGCTACAGCCCTTCAAAGTGATTGAAAGTTGGAACGGCTTCCTGCCTCTACTTTATATTACTAGTAGAGGAAATATTCATTCCACCATTAGAAACCTCTCTGCACAAAGAACATCAAGCCTCTAAAATGATCAATTATCTCCTCAATTTCTTTAAAATATCTCTCACTTTGGGCTCAGTTTGGTGAAAACCCACTTTAACTAAGCTCTGGTCACCTACTGCAGACCCCTGGCCCCCCAAAACAGCCAAGAGACCATCCTGCATCTTCCGACTAAATGATCTAGAACCAAGACCAAAATCAGGTGCCACCCCCACAATAGTAGTCATTTCAAGGCCACTTGAAAGAGACACTGCAACCTCCTTAACATGGACCCCCACCTGAGCCTGAACCCCTTCACCAGACTCAATTGGAACCAAATCCTCCTACAACTCACCCCGATTCCGATTCCCTTCACCAGCCACCTTTTAATCTCAATTACAAACACCAAATTTCATACCTCTACACCTGCAAGCCCAGAAATTATGTCCTAGATACCAACATGAGTAGCAGAAATTATTCCACCACTCTAAAATTATAGGTTGTTTCCACTGAAGCTCCCCACCAATAGTAATCCAAACAAAATCAACTGGTCATTTAGAAGCAACAATCTCAATAAAGGCCCTTAGGGATACCGGGTGACAAAGGGCCCTAGTTTTACTATCGACACATAAAAACCTTCCCACCAGATTACCCAACATGTAAATAATTGAAAATTTTTGAAAATAAAGGAGAAGTTCTAGAAATCTATCCCAAGACGCCATCAATGGCGAGTCACAGTTCAAATAAAGATTAAAGCTCCACCGAGAGAGGTAGAAACATGCACCGTTTCATCGTCTTGGAGCCGTGGATGAGGCATGAACTAAATCATACTCTGATAAAATGCGAATCAAGATGTGAATATTATCAACAAGACCTACCGTTTCTAGATCTGGGAGGTCCCAATGTTCAAATACAAATCTATCAAAAACATCCACGTGAGGTATCCAGATCAATAATTGAGCAACCAAGGTTAGCCTATGCAGGGCAGAGGCCTCATTGAACTCCACAATCGAAATCTGGAGTTATTTATATCCTTTTTGTAAATCAAGTACCTTAGGAAAAAAATCAAACTATGGATAAGGCGGAAGCAGATCAGTAACCAAGAACAGAACAAATGAACACTCATTATCAAGAACCAGTGGAGGACCTCCCCCTCGAAGGATGGAGGGAGAGGTGAAAAAATGTTCTTTATCTCCAAGATTGCTGTGTGAGAGGAGTATCGCCATCACAAGAGAGCGAAGATTATATCATTCTACCTTATTTTTTTTAGGGGTTTTGAATTATTTTTGGGTTTTTTATGGTTTTTGGGATTTTTATGGTATTAGTGTTTTTAAAACTTTCTATATATTTGGGGTGTTTTAGTGTTTTTATGTTTTTATGGTTTTATTAACATTTTTATGGTTTCTAGGGTTTTTATAGATTATTATGGATTTAAGGGATCTTTATTATTTTTTAGTGTTTAAGAGATTTTGAGTTTTTTAGGGATTTCATTGGTTTTTTAGATTTTATCCATTTTAGGGGTTTTAACTATTTATTGGGTTTTAGTGTTTTCTTAGGGGTTTTCAAGGTTTTTATAATTTTTTTCAATTTCATGGATTTTTAGGGTGTTTTTTGGATTTTTATGGGTTTTATAGGGGTTTTATGTATTTTGATGGGTTTTAGGGGTTTTAGGTTGTTTAGTGATTTTTTGGTTTTTAGCGATTTTTTTTGTTTTTATGGTTTTTTATATTATTTAGATTTTTTATTTTTTTTATAGTTTAATGGGTTTTAATAATTTTTTATTATTTTTTGGGTTATTATGTTTTTTTATGTTTTCTTTATATTTTAGGGGTTTAGGGTTTTTAGGGTTTTTACCAGTTTTTACAGATTTTAGCATTTTTTGGTTTATAGATGTTTTATGTGTTTTTATGTTTTTAATGTTTTCATTGGATTTCTCATGTTTTTAGGATTTTTAGGTTTTAAAAGGGTTTTTAGGGATTTTTTAGGATTTTTTTTGGTTTTCATGTTTTTTGGAGATTTGAGGGGTCTGATGGTTTTTTAGTTTATATGCTTTTTTAGGGTTTTTATTATTGTTTAGTTTTTTCAAGATTTTATATATTTCTAGGATTTTAGGTTTTTCTTTGGGTTTTCCAGGTTTTTTTGGTTTTTTATGTTTTCTGGTTTTTGAAGGATTTTTTAGGAATTTTATTATTTTTTAGGGGTTTTTTTGGGATTTTGGGGTTTTTTAAGGTTCTTTATGGTTTTTTGGTTTTTTATTTTTTCTAGTGTTTGTTGAGTTTTTTAGGGTTTTAATGGTTTTTATTAGTTTTTAACGTTTTTAGGGATTTAAAGGGATTTTAGATTTATTAGGATATTTTTTGGTTTTTATTGGTTTTTATTAGTTTTTAGTGTTTTTTAGGGTTTTAGGGGTTTTATGGTTGGTAGGGTTTTATGGGTTTTAACATTTTAATGTTTTAGGGGTTTAAGTGTTTTTTATTTTTATGGTTTCCTAATGGTTTTTAGGATTTTTTACATGTTTTTGTGATTTTTACTGATTTGAAACAATTTTTATTGTTATTTTGGGGTTTTAAGGATTTATTGCATTTTTGGGTTTTGTGGTTTTAAGTGTTTTTATTAATTTTATGATTTTTGGGTTTAATTTTTTAGTGTTTTAAGGTTATCTTTGTGTTTTTTTGGTTTTTTTTATATTTTTAAGGATTTTAAATGTTTTTTTGGTATTCTTATGGTTTTAGGTGTTTTAGGTATTTTGATGATTTTTGTGTTTTCTTTACTTTTTTAGGGTTTTATGGGTTTTGGGGGGTTTTTTAAGTTCTTTAGGGTTTTGTAGGGTTTTAGAGGTTTTTTTATTTTTTAGGTGTTTGAAGGTTTCTATAGTTTTTAATTGTTTTAGGGTTTTATGGGTATTTGGGGTTTTATGGTTTTTAGGGTTTTTTTTCGGATTTCATAATTTTTTATATTTTTTATATTTTAAGTGTTTTTAGGTTTTTAGGTTTTTTTAAGGTTTTAGGGTTTTATGGGTCTTTAAATTTTTTTTGTTTTTATTTATTTTAGAAGAATTTTATGGGTTTTTATGGTTTTAATGATTTTGAGGGGGTTTTATGGTTTTTAGGGTTTTAAGGATTTGTTTATGGTTTTTATCAATTTTTAGGTTTTTAGGGTTTTCGATTTTCTAGGTTTTAAGGTTCTCTTATTTTTTCTTGTATTTCAGTTAATTTTTTTGGGATTTTGGGTTATTTTTAGTATTTTTATGGTTTTCTGGATTTTTATATTTAGTGGGGTTTTATGGGTTTTAATGTATTTAACATTTTTATGGGGTTTTTTAGTGTTCAGAGTTTTTTTACAATTTTATGGTTTTTATGTTTTTTTATAGTTTTTATTGTTCTTAGGAGTTTAAAGTGATTTTAGATTTTTCTAGTATTTTTTCTGGTTTTTTTTTCGTTTTTAGGGTTTTTATGGTTTTTAGGGGTATTTATTTTTTTAAATAATTTCAAGGTTTTCAATGAGTTTTATGGGTTTTCTTTTGTTTTGGGTTTGTAGGGGTTTTATGTGTTGTTAAGTATATATGTTTTTCCTATGGGTTTTTAGGGTTTTTTTAATTTTGGTATTTTTTGAATATTTTTTTGACTTTTATGGTTATTTAGGGTTTTTTGGGATTTTAAAGGTTTTTTTGGGTTCTTTTTATTTTATTTTTTTTTGGATTTATAGTTTTTTGTGTTTTTTTATGTTTTTAAGGTTTTTATTGTTTTTTGAAATTTTTAGGGGTTTAAATTTTATTCTGAGTTTTACTGTATTTTTGTTGATTTATGGGTTTGAATTTTTTTTTGGGGGTTTTATGGTTTTTAGTTTTTTACAGTTTTTTAGAGTTTTAAGAGTTTTAGAATTTTTAGAATATTTATGAGTTTAATTTGATTTTATGTTTTTAAGGATTTATTAGGGTTTTTATTGTTTTTCACTTTTTTAATGTATTTAGTGTATTTTAATTTGTATGGTTTTTTAGTGCTTTATGGATTTTGACAGTTTTTAGGGGTTTTTATATTTTTTATGGTATTTTTGGTTTTTATGGTTTTTTGGGTTTTAGGGTTATTTTATTTTTTTAAGGTTTTCAATGTTTTTTTGTTTATTTTTAAATTTTTAGTGGTTTAATGTTTTTTAGAGTTTTTGCAGTATATGGTTTTTTATGGTTTTTTTGTTTTTAAAGGTTTAATTGTTTTTATGGGTTTTAGGAGTATTTAGGGGTTTTATGGTATTTTTTTGGTTTTTAGTGTTTTTTGGGTTTTTAGGGGTTTTAAATTTTTTTAGGTTTTAAAGTTTTCATTAGGGTTCTCAGGATTTTAGGGGTATTTATGTTTTTTGATGTTTTACTAATTTTTTCAAAATTTAATCTTTTTATGGATTTTCAGGATTTTCAGGGTTTTGAGGGTTTTTCAGTGTTTTTTTGAGTTATTTGGGTTTTTTTGGGTTTTTTGGGTTTTTAGTGTTTTTTAGGATTTTAGGGGTTTTAGGTATTTTAGTGTTTCAATGGTCATAATAGGTTTTTTAGGTCTTTTAGGTTATTTTTCATTTTTAAAGATTTTTTGGGGTTGTTTTGTATTTTGATGGGTTTTCAGAGTTTTTAGCAACATTTTTGGATTTTAAGGGTGTTTTATCTTTTATGTGTTTTTATGGGTTTTTTAGTTTTTTTTTGAGTTTTAAGGGTTTTGAATGGATTTTAGATTATTTTAATGTTTTTAGGGGTTTAAAGGGTTTTTAGAGTTTTAGTCATTTTTTGGGGTTTTATGGTTTATAAAATTTTTATGTGTTTTTTTGTTTTTTTTGGGATATATGTGTTTAAAATCATTTAGGGTTTTTAGTATTTTTAGGGGTTTTATGTGTTTTTTGGTTTTTTATTGTCTTATTAAGGTTTTTTAGAGTTTTTTTGGGTCTTCAATGTTATTAGGGAATTTTGGGGCCTTTTTTCAGTATTTTTATTGTTTTTTTAGGATTTTTTTTGGGTTTTAGGATTTTAAGTTTTAGTAATATTTTTTTGGGATTTACATTTTTTTATTATTTTGAGGCATTTTAATTTTATAGAGATTCCAATTTTATTATGGGTTTACAGGGCTATACTTTTTTAGTGGTTTTTTGGATTTTATTGGTTTTATGGTTTTTTATGATTTTTAGACGGTCATATGGTTTTTGATGTTTTTAGGGTTTTCTTGTCTTTTAAGGTTTTTATCTTGTTAGGGTTTTTAGAGGTTTTATGTGTTTTTATGGTTTTAATGTTTTCTTTGGGGTGTTCAAGGATTTCATTATTTTATATTTTTATGTATTTTAGGGACTTTTAGGGTTTTCTTAGTTTTTTGGGTTTTTATTGATTTTGAGGGTTTTAGGGTTTTTAAAGGTTTTGGGGTTTTAAAATTTTTAGATTATTATGGTTTTTTGATTTTTAGGGTTTTTATAGTCTTTAAGTATTTTAAGGGTTTAATGGGTTTTTGAGTTTTTAGTGTCTTATAGGTATTTTATGTGTTTTAGGGGTTTTAAGTGTTTTTGGAGGTGTTTATGGTTTTTAGTTTTTTGAGGATTTATAAGGGGTTTAAATGTTTTTTATTTTTGTTGGTTTTCTTCATGGTTATTATAGTTTTTAGGGATATTGGAAAAAAAATATTTTAATGGTTTTATTTTTTTAGGAATTTTGTGGGGTTTATGGAATTAAGGGCTTTTAGGGTTTTTATCGTTTGTTTGGTTTTGAGGGTATTCATGAGTTTTTTTGGATTTTTAAGGTTTTAGAGGTTTTAACCTTTTATGGGTTTAAAGGGTTTTTTAGGATTATGTTGTGTTTTTAGGGTTTACAAGTTTTTAAGGAATTTAGTGGTTTTTAAGCGTTTTTAGTGTTTTTGTTCTTTTTTATTGATTTTTATAGGTTTTACTGTTATTCTGTTTTTAAGGTTTTCTTTGGGTTTTACAGGTTTTTAAGTTTTTAGGGACTTTTAGGGATTTTGATAATTTTTATTGTTTTTAGGTTTTTTATTGATTTTTATGAGTTTAGGTTTTTTAGTGTTATTAGTGGTTTTATCGTTTTTGAGGTTTTTAGGGGTTTTAAGTCCTTTTATTTATTTTAGGTTTTCTTAGGGTTTTCCGAATTTTTAAAATTTTTTACATTTTTTGGGATTTTTAGATCATTTTAAATATTTTCAATGGTTTTTAGAGTGTTTTGGGATTCTGAATGTGTTTGGGTTTTTTATTATTTTTTGAATTTTTACGATTTTTATGGGTATTTTTGGTTTTAGGTATTTTTTTTGAGTTTTTGAGTTTTTAATGTTTTTTTAGTGTTTTTTAAAAAAAAATTGGTGTAAAGGGTTTTTAGGGTTTCAGTGGTTCGTAGAGATTTTATGGGATTTAGGTTTTTACATCTCTAAGAGGATTTATATTTTTTGTGTGTTTTCTGATTTTTAGGGTCTTTATGTTTTTTTGAATATTTTGTTTTTTATGTTTTATGTGTTTTATGGATTTTAATTTTATCTATGGGGTTTTAAGGGTTGTAGTTTTTTATGGTTTTTATGTTTTTAGGTATATTTCGGATTTTTTCTAGATTTTCAATGTATTATGGTTCTTAATGGTTTTTAGGGATTTTTAGTGTTTTTTCAATTTTAAGGATTTTTAGGTGTTTTATGTGTTTTCAGTTCTTTATGGTTTTTTAAGTGGGTTTCAATATTTCTATGTATTTTTAAATTTTTATTTATTTTTTGTATTATTTATGTTTTTTATGGTATTTAGTGATTTTAGGGTTTTATGGTTTTTAGGGGTTTTATGTTCTTAAAGGATTGTACATGTTTTTTGAGTTATTTAATGGTTTTAACATTTTTAGAGTTTTTAATGTTTCTAGGGTTATAAAGGGTTTTTAGATTATTTTTGTAGTATAATGGTGTTTATGGGTTTTTTAGGGTTTCTACTATTTTAGGGGTTTTATTGTTTTAGGAGTTTTAGGGTCTTTTATGTTTCTTAGAGTTATTTATTTTTTAGGAGTCTTAAGTGTTTTTAGGTTTCTATGGTTTTCTTAGGTCTTTTCTGGGTATTTAGTTATCTTTATATATTTATTGATTATTATGGAATTTTTTAGTAATTTTATTGGTTTTATGTTTTTTTTTGGGATTTTGAGGTTTTTTAGGGTTTTGAGTGTTTTAAGTTTTTTTGGGTTTTTTAACATTTTAGGGGTTTAAATAGTATTTCGAGTTCTTAGTGTTTTTCATATTTTAATGAGAATTTATGGTTGTTTATGGTTTTAGGGGTTTTTATTGTTTTGAGGGGTTTTAAAAGTTTTTTTGGATTTTTTGTCTTTTGTGGGGTTTAGAGTTTTTAGGTTTTTAGTTTCATTAATAATTTTTAGATTTTTATGGATTTTTCAAGGATATTAGGGGTTTTTTTGTCCTAATTATGTTATTATGGTTTTTAAGGTATGCATGGATTTTAATTGGTTTTGGATTTTTTTAGAGTGTTTAGGGTTATTACCATTTTTTCTGCTGGATTTTATGTATTTTTAAATTTTTATGGTTTTCATACTATGTTTCATGGTTTTTAGGTTTTTATTACATTTTTAGGGATTTTTAGGATTTTTATCGATTTTTATGGGTTTTAGGAATTTTGAGGATTTTTATGGTTTTTAAGGATTTTATGATTTCTATGGTTTTTTAGATTTTTCTTTAGTTTTTTTGGGTTTTTATGGATTTAAAGGATTTTTAGATTTTTTAATGTTTTTGTATATTAAAGGGTTTTTAAAGTTTTTAGTGGTTTTGGGGGGTTTTAAGGATTTTAGGGGCTTTTTTTCTTTCAGGGTTTTTTGTGTCTTTTAGTTTGTTTAGGGGTTTTATGTGTTTTTAGTTTTTTATGGTTTTCGTAGGGGTTTTTACGTTTTTAGGTATTTTTTGGGATTTTTTATGATTTTTAGGGTTTTAAGTGTTTTTAGGGATTTTGAAGGTGTCAAGGTTTTTTAGGGTTTTTAGGGGCCAGATATTTATCAATTTTATGGGTTGTTTGAATTTTTTAGGGTTTTATAGTTTTTATTGTTTGTTTAAATAATGGTTTAAAAGGATTTTTTAGTTGTTTTGTGGATTTTTTGGGGTTTTTGGCATTTTTCATGTGGGGGGGGGGGGGTTATTGTTTTCATGGTTTTTAGTGTCTTTTGGGGTTTTTAGTGTTTTTAGATTTTTTTTAGGTTTTTAAGTGTTTATATTTTTTATTTTTTTAAGGTTTTGATAGGGGTTTTCAAGGGTTTTATAGTTTTTTACATTTTAAATTATTTTTGTGGTTTTTTTGTAATTTAATGGGTTTTTAGCGTTTTATGGATTCTAATGTTTGATACGGGTTTTTATGGATTTTGGGGTTTTTTTGATTTCTTAGTATTTAAGTCCATCTTTTTATTTTTAAAGGGTCTTAAGGTTTTTTAGAGTTTTTAATATTTTCATTTTATTAAAGGTGTTTTAGAGTTTCTATTGGTATATGGATATTATGGGGGTTTATGGTTTTTTACAGTTTTTTATGTTGTATGGGTTTTAGGGGTTTTACGGACTTTTAGGGTTTTTAGATTTTTAGGTTTTTTAGGGGTTTTAATTGTTTTCAGATTTTAATGGTTTTATTAGGTTTTTTAGGGTCTCAATTGGTTTTAGGTGTTTTTGTTATTTTTATGATATTTGTATTCTTTCAGGCTTTTAGGTATTTTGCGGGTATTTATGTTTTTAGGGATTTTAGTGTTTTTTATGAGTTTTTTTTTGTTTTTAGTGGTTTTAAAAATATTTTGGGTTATTAATGTTTTCTTTGGGCTTTTGATATGTCATTTCAATAAGGGTAAAACAATCCTAGAGGATCATGTGCATACTTGGGATATGACGACATTCCACTTTGAGAATCTCATTCAAGAAAATCATGATATGAAGGTCACCTCCATCAAATGGAAACTATTCAAGGAAAAAGATTCTAACTTCTTTAGTTTTTTCTAGAATGGCCTGATAATTTCTTATGTGGTTCGACTTTATCATTATATTGAGCCTTGTTGGTTTCCCGCTTTTTCCATAAAAAGTGCTTTTTGAAATAAAAATTTGTTTTTTTGGATTGGTATGTAAAAGGGATTTTACTTGGTTATTTATGGTTTTATGGTTTTTAAGGTTTTTATGGTTATATGGTTTTTATGTGTTTTTAGGGTTTTTATGGCCTTTTATTGTTTTAGGGGTTGTTAGGTTTTTATGTGTTTTACGTTTCGTTTGGTTTTTATGGATTTCTATGGGTTTTTAGGGGTTTTTCATGTTTTTATGTTTCGTGGGATTTTAATGATTTTATGGATTTATCTTGTTTTTTTGTTTTTAGGTATTTGTAGGGTTTGTAAGGTTTTTTGGGTTTTTAGTGGTTTTATGTTTTTTTCGGTTTTTAATTTTTTTAATGGTTTTAGGGTATTTTGGGCTTTTATGGGTTTTTATGGTTTTTTGAGGTTTTATTGTTTTTAAGTGTCTTATGGTTTTTAGGGTCTTTTAGCTTTTAAATAATATTATGTTTCTTTAGGTTTCAAGTGTTTTTGGATTTTAAGGTTTTCATAGGGTTTTTTTGGATTTTAGGGTTTTCTATAATTATAGGGACTTTTATGGATTTTAAGGATTTTTTTATTTTTTAGGGTTTTAAGGATTTTCAGGTTTTTAGGGTTTTTATTGTTTTTATAATTTTTTTGGTTCTTCAGGGGTTTTAAGTGTTTTTTTTTGTTTTCTTAGGTTTTTAGGATAATTATTTTTTGGGCATTGTTTTTGAGATTTTTAGGATTTTTTTCATTTTTAGTGTTTTTTGGGATTTTGATGTATTTTTTTGCGTTTTTAGGGTTTTATGGGTTTTGGGTTTTTTTCTGGGTTTCCAAATTTTTTAAAAAAATTTAAGGATTTTTATAGTTTTAAAACATTTTTAGTTTTTTGATGTTCTTTATGAGTATTGTTTTATAGATTTATGGGTTTTAGGGTTTTTATGGATTTTATGGTTTTTTGATGGTTTTACAGTTTTTTGTGTTTCATTGTTCTTTTACATTTAAGGGGTTTAAGTGTTTTTAGGATTCATTAATTTTCTTATGGTTTTTATTTTTTTCAGGTTTTTTATTTTTTTAGGGACTTTTATTGATTTTTAGGTATTTTATAGGGTTTTAAGGGTTTTAGGGATTTTGAGGGATTTGGGTTTTACGGGTTTTGTGTTTTTGGGGTTTATTTAGATTTTTGGGGTTTTTTTAGTAATATATGGGTTTTAAAGATTTATTAAATCATTTAACCATATTATGAGTTTAAAGGGTTTTTATATTTTTAGTAGGTTCTGTGGTTTTTATAGATTTTATGGGTTTTTATGATTTTTAGGGTTTTAGGGTTTTAGGTGTTTCATCATTTTTTATGTTTTTGGGCGTTTGAAGTGTTTTTTATTAATGTAGTCATATGATTTATGTGTTTTTTAAATTTTTTGTTATTTTTAGGGATTTTTATGGTTTTTAGGTTGTTTTGGGATTTGGTGGTTTTTTGGGGGTTTGGGGGTTTTATTGGGTTTTATGGTTTCATTATCATTTTTTTGGCTATAATGAGATTTTAGATTTATTTTGGTCTTTGGTTTTTAGTGGTTTTTTGTTTTTAAAGGGTATTTTTATATTTTATTCTTTTAGGGGTTTTAGGATTTTTATGGCCTTTAAGTTTTTTTCATGTTTCTTGTGTTCTGATGTATTTTGGGGTTTAAGTGTATTTTGGATGTCAAGTTTTCCTATTGTTCTTTAGGATTTTTTAAATTTTTCTGGTTTTTAGAGATTTAGTGGGGTTTTATGTTTTTTATGGTTTTTAGGGTTTTTAGGGTTTTCGTAATTTTTAGTTTTTGATGTTTTTTAAGTGTTTAATTTTTTATGATGATTTCTTATGGTTTTTAGGGGTTTTTATGTTTTAGGTACATTTTTTGATTTATAGAATTCTTATAGATTTTTTATGTTTTTTGGGATTTTTAGGGTTTTTATGGTTTTATGGGTTTTATGAATTTTGTTGGTTTTTAGGGGTTTTTTAATTTTTTTTAATGTTATTCGGATTTTTTTAAAAAGAACTAGGGTAATAAATAATTTTTATATTTTTAGTGAGTTTTATGGTTTTTAGGGTTTTTAGGGTTTTTTGATTTTTATAAGTTTTATGGTTTTTAGGGATTTTAGGGACTCTTAGCTTTTTTAGTGTTTTTAGGATTTTAGGGGTTTTATTTATTTTTCAGTTTTTATGTTTTTCATATGGTTTTTGGGGTTTTTGGGTTTTTATGTTTTTATGGATTTTAGGGTTTTTCAGATTTTTATGTTGTTTAGGGATTTTGAGGGGTATTGGTTTTTTAAGATTTATTAGGGTATTTCTGAATATTTATGGTTTTTATATTTTTCTAACTTTTTTAGGGTTTTTAAAGAGTTATAGAGTTTTTATTCAGTTTTTAGAATTTATGGATTTTTCGGTGTTTAAAAGGTATTTATTGTTTTTTTGATTTTTATGGTATTTTGGGTAATTTGAAATTTCTAGGTTTTTAGCCTTTTTTAGTGTTTTTTAGTTTTTATGGTTTTATTATGGATTTTTAGTGTTTTTAAGAGTTTATATTTTTTTGGGATTTTTAGGGATTTAATGATTTTTTTGCTTTTCTGGGTTTTTAGGGATTTTGAGGGTTTTCTTTTTTATTTGGGATATACATTTTTTTAGTTTTTTACATTTTTAATGGATTTTTATGTTTTTTAAAATTTATAGGGGTTTAAAGGGTTTTTATAGTTTTTAGTGGGTTTTTATGGTTTTATGGGGTTTTGGAGTTTTTTTACAGTTTTAGGTGGTTATGGTTTTTTGGAGTTTTAGGGTCTTCAGGGATTTTTAATATTTTTATGGTTTTTAGGGGTATTAAGTGTTTTAGGTTTTTAAGTTTTTCTTACAGTTTTTAGGGTTTTTAAAAGGATTTTATTTATTTAGGGATTTATAGGGATATTTATGGATTTACATTTTTTTAGGATTTTTAGGGTTTTTGGTTTTTTGGTAATTAATATATTTTTTAGGTTTTTGGGGTGTTTTAAGTTGTTTTATATTTATTTGTTTTTCATAGGATTTTGGGGGTTTAAAATTTTTTTGAACTATTTAGGGTTTCAATGCATTTTTATGATTTTTAAAGGTGTTATTGATTTAGAGGATTTTTAGTATTTTTAGGGTTTATTAGATTTTTTAGATTTTTTAATAGTTTTTTCATTTTTAGGGGTTTTTTGAGTTTTTTCTATTTTTAATGATTTTAGGGTTCTTGAAATTTTTAGGTGTTTAAAGGGTTTTTATATTTATTATTATTTTTAGGTTTTTTATATATTTTCAAGGCTTTTATGGGTTTTATATTTTTTTTATTTTCTAGGGGTTTAGGGTTTCTTAGAGTTTTTTTCATTTTATTTGTTTTAGGGGTTTAATGTTTCTTTAGGTTTTTAGGTTTTTATATTATCTTAGTGTTTTCAGAATTTTTAGGAAAGTTCATAAGTTTTTTTAGGGTTTTTAAGGTTTTTAGGATTTTTTGTAGTTATTTTAGTGTTTTTATACTTTTTTAGATTTTTTAACATTTTAAAGGGTTTAAAGAGTTTTTCGAGTTTTTATTAGTTTCTTATTTTTTTATGGGTTTTATTGATTTTTGAGGGGTTTATGGTTTTAGGGGTGTTTATGGGTTTTGGTTCTTTTATGGTTTTTAGAGTTTTAAGGTCTTTTAAATATTTAAGTGTTTCTAGGCATTTTTAAGGATTTTTAAGGTGTTTTAGTGTTTTTACGTATTTTGAGGGTTTTGGGGGTTTTAGTTTGTTTATAGTTTTTAGGTTTTTAAGTGGGGTTTTTAATTTATTCAAGATTTTTAAGGTTATTTTTAATTTTTAACATGTTTTTTAAAATTTTAGGGTTTTTTTGGTTTTTAGTATTTTTTAGGTTATTTATGCGTTTTAAGTGTTTTTATATTTGAAAGGATTTATTAGAGTTTCTTTAGGTTTTAAGGATTTTTTATGTTGTTAAAAAAATTTAGGTCATTTTTTGTTTTTATTGGTTTTAGGGTTTTTAGGGATTTTGAGTGTTTTTAGGGTTATAGGGGGTTTTAATTTTTTTAGTAGTTTTTATCATTTTCAAAGGTTTAATATTTTTTTGTTGTATTTATTTATTTTAAGGGTTTTATGATTTTTTGGGTTTATGATTTTTTATGGTTTGTAGTGATTTTTTGGATTTTTGGGGTTTAAACTATTTTTTTAAGTTTTCCTTTGGGTTTTCAGGGTTTTTAGGTTTTTAGGAATTTTTAGGAATTTTTAGGTTTTTTATAGGTTTTTTGGTTTTCAGAGATAATTAGGGGGTTTAGGGTTTTTATGGTATTTTTGGGTTTTTTGCGTTATTTTTAATTTTTAGGTGTTTTAATGTTTTTAGATTTTTTTAATGTTTGTTTGTCTCATAAGGGTACTTAAAATTATTATTGGTTTTTCAAATTTTTATGGGTTTTTAGGGACATTAATTTTTATTGGTTTTATTTTTTTATGGGTTTAATATTTTTTAGAGAATTTTAGGGTTTTATTGTTTTTAGGTTTTTCTAAATATTAATTTTTATTGGGGGTTTAATGTTATCATATGGTTTTTTATAGGTGATAGGGGTTTTTTAATTTTCTTGAGTTTTTTAGTAATTTTTTATAATTTTTATGGTGTTTCTGTGTTTTTCAGTATTTTGAGGGTTTTTATGAATTTTTTAAGATTGTTGAATTTTCTATTTTTTGGGATTCTATGGGTTTTTTGAGTTTTTTGGGTTATTAAGGTTTTTATTTTATTTTTGTTATGATGGGTTCAGAGGGTTTTGATTGGTTTTACTAGTTTTTAGGGGTTTGGGGGTTTTGAGCTTTCATGGTTCTTAGGAGTTTTATTTGAGTTTTTAGGGACTTTTAGGGTATTTTTTTCAATTTTAAGTTTTTTAAGGATTTTTTTAGATTTTAGGTTTTCAAGGTTTTCTTTTGGTTTTTTAGTGTTTTTTAGGATTTTAAGGACCGTTAGATCATTCTTATGATTTTTATGGTTTTTTATCTATTTAGGGAATATTAGGGTTTCTTAGGATTTTTAGATTGTCCGGGGTTTTTAGGATTGTAGGGCTTTTTGGAATTTTTATTATTTTATAGCTTTTAAAGGTATTTATTTGATTTTAATTGTTTTTTAGAGTTTTTTAACAATTTATGGGGTTTAAGCAGTTTTTAGATATTTTAATGTGTTCCATGGTATTTATTGGTTTTTAGGGGTTTGAAGGGTTTTAGGGGGTTTAGGGTTTTTAGGGTCTTTTAGGGTTTGTGGCATTTTTGGAATTTTAGGGGTTTGAAGAGTTATTAGGTTTTTATGATTTTCTTATGATTTTTCAGAATTTTGGGAGTTTTTACATTTTCTATGATTTATATGGATTTTTAATATTGTTATGGGTTTTAGGGTTTTTAGGGATTTTTAGGGGGTTTGGGGGTTTTACTATTTTTAAGGGTTTTAAGGGGGTTTATGTGTTTTTAGGTTTGATAGTTTCTTTAATGTTATTTAGTGATTGTTGGGTTTTTATGTTTTTAGCGAATTTAATTCCCTTTTAAATGTTTTTTGTTTTGTTAGGGTTTTTAGGGAATTTGATGATTTTTAGTGTTTTGGGTTTTTATTATTTTTATGGTTTTTATTGGTTTTATAGTTTTAATTGGTTTTTTGGTGTTTATATGTTTTAGGGGCTTTCAACATTTTTACAAGTTTTTATGGTTTTTAGGGGGTTTTTTGTATTTTATGTATTTTATGTATTTTTTATATTTTTTGGGATTTTTAGGAGTTTTAACTATTTTTAGGTTTTTATTATTTTCATAGGGTGTTTATAGATTTTAGTTTTTTTATGTTTTTACGATCTTTTGGGGTTTTCTGGAATTTTTATGATTTTTATTGTTCTTGGAGTTTTGGGGGATTTTTGGGGTTTCGAGGTTTTTAGATGTTTTAGGTATTTTAAGGGTTTTATATTTTTTTTTGTATTTTTGGGTTTTATGTTTTTTTTTGTGTTTTTATGGTCATCTAAAGGGTTTTTATGGTTTTTATGGGTTTTTTATTTATTGTTATTTTTATGGATTTTTATGATTTTTATGGTTTTAGCTTTTTAGGTATTTTGATGGTATTAAGAGTTTTTATTGTTGTTTTGGGTTTTAGGATTCATTATTTTTTTATTGTATTATGGTTTTTTAGATTTTTTAATGTTTTCAAGGATTTTAAGTGTATTTAGAATGTTTAGGGGTTTTTTTAGTTTTTTATGGTTTTTAGGGTTTTGTAATTTTTTTGGGATTTCTTTTGTTTTAGGGGTTTTAAGGTCATTTATGGTAATTAGAGTTTTTTACGGGTTTTAGTATCTTTAGTTTTTTAAGGTTTTCTTATGGGGTTTCAAGGTTTTTATGTATTTTTATGTATTTATGTAATTTTCGTACATTTAGAATTTATAGGGAATTTTAGGGTTTTCAAGATTTTGAGGGGGGTTTGGTTTATTTTTTTAAATTTTTTAGAGATTTTTTTAATCACTTTAAGTGTTTTCAAGGTTTTAAGGTTTTATTTGTAATTTTCAAGGATTATAAGGTTTTTTTTACAATTTTATGGATTTTTATGTATTTATATGGTTTTAGGGGTTTTAGGATTTTTATCATTTTTATGGTTTTTAGTGGGTTTTTATTATTTTTATGTTTTTACAAGATTTTAGGTTTTTAGAGTTTTCTAAAGTTTTTAGGGGTTTAAAGGGTTTTTATATTTTTATTGGGTTGTTAAGAGTTTAAAGGTTTTATGGATTTTAAGGGTTTTTGTGTTTTTGGTTTTTGGGGGTTTTAGGGTATTAGGAATTTTGGGGGGTTTAGGTTTTTAGGGGTTTTACAGTACTTTGTGTTTTTTAGGATTTCTTAGGGGTTTTCATGGTTATTTAAATTATTTACATTTTTAGGGATTTTTATGAATGTTTAAGTATTTTTAGGATTTATACGGGTTTTAGGGTTTTTGAGGTGGTTCAGGGTTCTTTAGGGTTTTTTGAGTTTTTAGGTGTTTTAGTGTTTTGTTAGTTTTTTAGTGATTTTAAGTGATTTTTTTTGGTTTTTTGGGTTTTATTAGTGTCTCTCCAGGATATTAATATTTCTTACATTTTTAGGGATATTTAGGTGGTTTTTTGAGATTTTATAATATTTGGGTTTTAGGAATTTTAAGGGGTTTTGTGCTATTTTCTAGTTTTTATTGATTTTATGGCTTTGGGGGGTTTTAGAAATTTTTTTCGTTTTCTTGTTTTTTAATGATTTTTAGAGTTACTTAACATTTTAAGGGTTTATAGGGACTTTATATTTTACTGGTTTTTAGGGTTTTTAGGGGTTTTTGGTGTTTTAGTGTTTTAGAAGGAATTTATGGTTTTTATGGTTTTTGGGATTTTTCATGTATTTATAGATTGTACTATTTTATGGTTTATACATTCTTTTATGTTTTTAATGTTTTATAACGGGGGTTTTTAGGTTTTATAGGGAATTTTACTTTTTAGGGATTTAGAGAATATTTAGAATATTAATTGGTTTTTAGTATTTTTTAGGGATTTTAGGGGTTTTGGGGGATATGTGGGTTTTAGAATTTCATAGGTTTTTAGAGTTTTTATGTGTTTAGAGATTTTTAAAGTTTTCATATCTTTTTTAGGTTTTTCTAGATTTTTGGGGCTTTTATGTTTTTATGGGTTTTTGGGTTTTTAGGGATTTTGATGATTTTAGGGGTTTTTCTGGTTTTTATGGGTTTTTTGGATATTTTTTATTTTAGGTTTTTCTGAGTTTTTTGAAGTTTTTAAGGTTTCTCACCTTTTTATCATTTTTAGGGGTTTAATGGGGTTTTAAAGTTTTTAGTTGTTTCTAGGTTTATTATGGGTTTTAGGTGTATTAAAGGATTTTATCGGTTTATGGGTTTTAGAGATTTTTATGGTTTTAGCATGTATCAGGTTTTTATAGGGTTTCAATGTTTTTATGTTATTAGTTTTTCTTTGGGCTTTTCAATACTTTTTGGTTTTTTTAGGTTTCTAGGTATTTTTAAGTCTTGTTTAGGATTTTAATAGTTTTTAGGCTTTTGAAAGATTTTCAGGGTTCTTAGGGTTCTTAGGTTTTGTATGGTTTTGTCGGGTTTTTAGCATTTTCTAGGTTTGTAGATGTTTCTAGGGTTTGTAGTTTTTTAATGTCGTCTTTGGGGTTTAGGGGTTTTAAGGTTATTTATGTTTTATGGTTTTCTTGGTATTCTTTATGATTTTTTGTGTTTTTAGGATTTATACTGATTTTGAGGGTTCTATGTATTTTTAGGGACATTGTGGTTTTTTGGGGATTTTGGGGATTTTTTGTGTTTTTATGGTTTTAGGGTTTTTTTGATTTTTTAATGTTTTAGGAGTTTAAACATCTTCTATAGTTTTAGTGGTTTTAGAGTTTTTTTGTATTTTTAATTTTTTTTTACGTTTTTTGGGGTTATTTGTGTTTTTTGGGTTTTAGGATTCTTTAGGATCTTTAGCATATTTAATTTTTTTGGGTTTTTAGGATTTATAATTTTTTTCATGTTTTTATGGATTTATTATGTGTTTTCTTTTTGAGTGCTTTTCCCTTTTTAGGTATCATTAGGGAACTTTTTGGACTTTTCTAGTTCTATAGTGTTTTTAAGGATTTTAAGGGTTTTGAAGGTTTTTTAGTGTTTTTAGGGTTGTTATTGTTTTTTGGGTTTTAGGGATTTTTTTGTTTTTATGGTTTTTAAGGTTACAGTTATTTTTTAATGTTTTAAGGGGTTTAAAAGTATTTTAGTATTTTTAGCGGTTTATTCAATTTTTATGTTTTTTAGTTTCGTTCATGGTATTTTGGGTTTTTTTGTTATTTGGGATTTTAGTGTTTTTGGGTTTTTTGGGTTTCTAACATGTTTAGGTTTTGAGGAGTTTTAATTATTATTTGGTTATTAATGATTTCATAGTGGTTTTCAGGGATTTTAGGGTTTTTTATGTTTTTATGTTCTTTATGGTTTTTAGGATTCTTATGGTTTTTAGTGCTTTTCAAGGGTTATGAGATTTTTCTGGGTTCTTAAGGGTTTTTATAGTTTTAAATTTTTTTGGGGTTTAAAGGTTTTTTAACGATTTTATGGTTTTAAATGGTTTGTATGGTTTTTTAGTGTTTGTATTATTTTTTAGAGATTTTAGGGTTTTAGTGTTTTTATAGTTTTTAGGGTTTTGGGTTTTTTTAGTATTTTAGGTTTCTAGGGGTGTTATTAGTATTTTAGGTTTTTAGGTTTTTCTTAATGGTTTTTATGGTGTTTAGTGTTATTTATGTTTTTAGGGATTTTTTGAGTTTTTCTAGGATTTTTATAGTTTTTATGGTTTAAGGGATTTTGGGGTTTTTGGGGTTTTTTGGAGTTTTAAGGGTTTTTTGGGGTTTTCTTCATTTTATAAATTTTGTCATGTTTTAAGTTGTATTAGGGTTTTAAATGTTTTCTTAGGAGTTGTAATGGTTATTTTGGTATTTAAAAATTTGAAGGGTTTTTAGTGATTTTTGTGATTTTTTTTGGGTTTTAGGGATTTTATGCATTTTGTGGGGTTTTTAAGTTTTTTTTGGGATTTAAGGGTTTTCATATTTTTTTTGGAGTTTTACAGTTTTTTTATTTTTTAGTGTTTTAAGTTTTTTTTGAGTTTTTTAACGTTTTAGGGGTTTAAAGGTTTTTTAGAATTTTTAGTGGTTTTTGGGTTTTTATGGGTTTTGTAGTTTTCCAATGCTTTTTAGATTTCATGGAGTTTATAGTTATTGAGTATTTTTAGGGATTTTGTCATTTTATATATGGGTTGGGGCTTTATGTTTTTTTAGTGTATTAAGGATTTCTTAGAGATTTTAGGGTTTTTATCATTTTCAGGGGGTGTAGGGATTTTTTAGGAATATTTATTATTTTTATGTCTTTGAGGGGATTTATAAATTTTGAGGGGTTTTATGTATTTTGTGGTTTTAGATTTTTTCAGTTTTTAGGGGTTTTAATTGTTTTTAGGTTCTTAAGAATTGTATAGTGTTTTACAAGGGTTTGGGGTTTTTTTTACATTTTTCAAGATTTTTAGGTATTTTTTAAGATTTTAATGGTTTTTAGGTTTTTATGGTTTTTGATGTGTTTTAGGGTGTTATAGGTTTTTTGGGGTTTTATGACTTCTTTGGGCGTTTAGGGAGTTTTAAGAGTTTTTAGTGGATATATGATTTTTTTAGATTTTTATATCATTTGTAGGGGTTTAAAGGATTATTAGAGTTTTTAGTGGGTTTAGGAATTTTATTTATTTTTATAAATATTTAGGGTTTTATGGTTTATTGGGGTTTTATATTTTTCATGGTGGTGGGGGTTTTCATGGTTTTTGAGTGTTTTTAGAATTTTTTTTGTTTTTTTTTGGGTTTTTTTGTTGTTTAGGTTTTTAATGTTTTCTTTGTGTGTTTTAGGTATTTTTATTTTTTTTCATTTTTATAAATTTTTAGTAATTTATATGTTTTTTTGGGTTTTTTATTCATTTTGAGGGATTTTAGGGGTTTTTAAGGTTTTTTTCAGTTTTTTTTTTACGGTTGTTAGTGTTTTTTAGATTTTAAACTTTTCTTAGGGTTTGTAATGGTTTGTAGTGGTTTTGGATTTGAAGGTTTTCATAGGGGTTTTTTGGGATTTTATATTTTTTAATACTTATAGGGACTTTTATGGATTTTAAGGATTTTTTTTATTTTGTAGGGTTTTATTGATTTTGAGGTTTTTTAGGGTTTTTATTATTTTTAGAATTTTTTTGGTTCTTCATAGGTTTTAAGTTTTTTTTCTTTTCTTAGGTTTTTAGGTTAATTAATTTTTGGGGATTTTATTTGTTATTTTTACGATTTTTATCTTTTTTAGTGTTTTTAGGGATTTTAGGTGTTTTTTTTTGCATTTTTAGGGTTTTATGGGTTTTTGGTTTTTTCTGGGTTTTCAGATTTTTTAAAATTTTTTAAGAATTTTTAAATTTTTAAAACATTTTTATTTGTTTAAAGTTATTTATAAGTATTTTTTATGGATTTATGGTTTTTAGGTATTTCATGGATTTTATTGTTTTTTGGTGGTTTTAGAGTCTTTTAGGGTTTCAATGTTTTTTACATTTAGGGGCTTTATGTTTTTTTAGGTTTCTTTGATTTTCTTATGGGTTTTAGTTTTTTCAGGTATTTTATCCTTTTGGGGACTTTTAATGATTTTTAGGTATTTTATGGGGTTTTAAGGTTTTAGGGATTTTGGGGGCTTTTTAGTTTTATGGATTTAGGTTTTTTTGTGTTTTTTTGGATTTTTGGGATTTTTTTGTGTAATATTGGGGTTTAAAAGATTTTATAAATCATTTAACCTTATTATGAGTTTTAAGGGTTTTTATATTTTTAGTAGGTTCTATGGTTTTTATAGATTTTATGGGTTTTAATGATCTTTAGGGTTTTAGAGTTTTAGGGGTTTCAACATTTTTAATGTTTTTGGATGTTTGAAGTGTTTTTTATTAATGTATTCATAGGATTTATTTGGTTTTTAAATTTTTTGTTATTTTAATGGAATTTTATTATTTTTAGGGTGTTTTGGGATTTGGTGGTTTTTTTGGGGTTTGGGGGTTTTATGGGGGTTTATAGTTTCTCTAACATTTTTTGGCCTATAATGAGATTTTATATTTTTATTAGTCTTTGGTTTTTAGCGGTTTTATGGTTTTAAAGCGGTTTTTTATGTTTTATGCTTTTAGGGGTTTTAGGATTTTTATCGTCTTTAAGTTTTTTCGTGTTTCTTGTGTTTTTATGTCTTTTGGGGTGTAAGTGTATTTAGGTTATCATGTTTATCTATTGGTTTTTAGGATTTTTTAAATTTTTATGGTTTTTAGAGCCTTATTATTATTATTATAATGGTTTTTAGAGATTTAGTGGGGTTTTATGTTTTTTATGGTTTTTACGGGTTTTAGTGTTTTTAATGTTTTAGGTACATTTTGTGAATTTTAGGATTCTTACATATTTTTTATGTTTTTTGGAATTTTCATGGTTTTTATGCTTTTATGGTTTTTATGAATTTTTTTGGGTTTTAGGGGATTGTTAATGTTTTTTATAGTTTTTAAAATTTTTTTTAAAAAAACTAGGGGAATAAATAATTCTTATATTTTTAGTGAGTTTTTATGGTTTTTTGGGTTTTTAGGGTTTTTATAAGTTTTATGGTTTTTAGGGATTTTAGGGACTCTTAGCTTTTTTAGTGTTTTTAGAATTTTAGGGGTTTTATTTCTTTTTCAGTTTTCATGTTTTTCATATAGTTTTTAGGGGTTTTAGGGTTTTTTATGTTTTTATGGATTTTAGGGTTATTAAGATTTTTATGGTGTTTAAGGATTTTGAGGGGTATTAGTATTTTAATATTTTTTAGGGTTTTCTTGAATTTATATGGTTTTTTATATTTTTCAATTTTTTTAGCGGTTTTAAAGGGTTATAGAGTTTTTATTCGGTTTTTAGAATTTATGGATTTTTTGGGGTTTAAAAGGTATTTATGGTTTTTTTATTTTTATGGTATTTTGGGTAATTTGAAATTTCTTGGTTTTTAGGCTTTTTTAGTGTTTTTTAGTTTTTATGGTTTTATTATGGATTTTTAGTGTTTTAGGGGTTTTTATATTTTTGGGATTTTTAGGGATTTAATGAATTTTTTTTCTGGGTTTTTAGGGATTTTGAGGGTTTTATTTTTTATTTAGGATATACATTTTTTTTTTCAGTTTTTTACATTTTTAATAGATCTTTGAGTTTTTTAAAATTTATTGGGGTTTAAAGGGTTTTTATAGTTTTTAGTGGATTTATAAGGTTTTTATGTGGTTTTAGAGTTTTTTTTACAGTTTTAGAGGGTTATGGTTTTTAGGGGTTTTAGGTTCTTTAGGGATTTTTAATATTTTTATGGTTTTTAGGTGTTTTAAGTGTGTTACATTATTAAGTTTTTCTTACAGTTCTTAGGGTTTTTAGGAGGATTTTATTTATTTAGGGATTTATAAAGAAATTTATGGATTTACAATCTTTTAGGATTTTGAGGGTTTTGGGTTTTTTGGAAATTAATATATTTTTTAGGTTTTTGGGGTTTTTTAAGTGGTTCTATGTTTTTTTTCTTTTAATAGGTTTTTGGGGGTTTTAAAATTTTTTTGAAGTCTTTAGGGTTTTAATTCATTTTTATGATTTTTATAGGTGTTATTGATTTGGAGGATTTTTAGTATTCTTAGGGTTTATTAGATTTTTTAGATTTTTTAATGGTTTTTTTATTTTTAGGGGTTTTTTGAGTTTTCTCTATTTTTAATGTTTTTTAGAGTTCTTGAAATTTTTAGGGGTTTAAAGGGTTTTTATATTTTTTATTAGTCTTAGGTTGTTTATAAATTTTCAAGGATTTTATGGGTTTTTAGATTTTTTATGGTTTTTTGGGGTCTAAGGGTTTCATAGAGTTTTTTTCATTTTATTTGTTTTATGGGTTAAATGTGTCTTTAGGTTTTTAGGTTTTTATATTATCTTAGTGTTTTTAGGGTTTTTAGGTTTTTTCATGAGTGTTTTTAGAGTTTTTTAGGTTTTTAGGATATTTTTTAGTTATTTTAGTTTTTTTAAACATTTTTAGATTTTTTGACATTTTTAAGGGTTTAAAGAGTTTTTCGATTTTTTATTAGTTTCTTATTTTTTTTATTTTTTTATGGTTTTTATTGATTCTTGGGGGGTAAATGGTTATAGGGGTGTTTATGGATTTAGGTTCTTTTATGGTTTTTAGAATTTTAATGTCTTTTAAAAATTTGTGTATTTTTAGGCATTTTTTGGATTTTTAATGTGTTTTAGGGTTTTTACGTATTTTGAGTGTTTTGGGGGTTTTAGTTTTTTTATAGTATTTTAGGTTTTTAAGTGGGGTATTTAATTTATTTAGGGGTTTTAAGGTTATTTTGAATTTTTAACATGTTTTTTAAAATTTTATGGTCTTTTTGGTTTTTAGTATTTTTTAGGTTTTTTAGGAGTTTTATGTGTTTTTATATTTGAAAGGATTTCTTAGTGTTTCTTAAGGTTTTATGGATTTTTATGTTGTTAATAAATTTTAGGTCATTTTTGTATTTTTATGGTTTTAGGGTTTTTAGGGATTTTGTGGGGTTTTAGGGTTATAAGAGGTTTTAATTTTTTAGTGGTTTTTATCTTTTTCAAAGGTTTAATAGTTCATTTTGTGGTTTTTATTTATTTTAAGGGTTTTATAACTTTTTGGGTTTATGAGTTTTTTATGGTTTGTAGTGATTTTTTCGATTTTAGGGTTTTAAATTATTTTTTTTGTTTTTATGTTTTCCTTTGGGTTTTTAGGGTTTTTATATTTTTAGGAATTTTTTGGAATTTTTTGGTTTTTTATAGGTTTTTTTGGTTTTCAGAGATATTTAAGGGGTTTAGGGTTTTTATGGTATTTTTTGGTTTTTTGCGTTATTTTTAATTTTTAGGGGTTTTGGGGTTTTTAGATTTTTTTAATGTTTTTTTGTCTCAAAAGGATACTTAAAATTTTTATTGGTTTTTTAGAATTTTATGGGTTTTTTGGGACATTAATTTTTATTGGTTATAATTTGTTATGGGTTTAATAATTTTTAGGGACTTTTAGGGTTTTATTGTGTTTCGGTTTTTCTAAATATTAATTTTTATTGGGTTTTTAAGTTTTTCATATGGTTCATTAGAGGTGATATGGGTTTTTAATTTTTTTTTAGTATTTTGGGAAATTTTTATAATTTTTATGGTGTTTCTGTGTTTTTCGGGATTTTGAGGGTTTTTACGAATTTTTAGAGGTTATTTCATTTTCTATTTTTTGGGATTCTATTGTTTTTTTGAGTTTTTTCAGGTATTATGGTTTTTAATTTTTTTTTGTTATTAAGGGTTTAGAGGGTTTTGATTGGTTTTACTAGTTTTTAGGGGTTTTGGGGGTTTTGGGCTTTCATGATTCATAGGTGTTTTATTTGAGTTTTTAGGGAATTTTAGGGTTTCTTTTTCAATTTTTATGTTTTTAAGGATTTTTTTAGTTTTTAGGTTTTCAGGGTTTTCTTTTGTTTTTTCAGTGTTTTTTAGGTTTTTAAGGACTGTTAGATCTTTCTTAGGATTTTTATGGGTTTTTAGGTTTTTTACCTATTTAGATGGTTTTAGGGTTTCTTGGGATTTTCAGTTTGTCCAGGGTTTTTAGGGTTGTATGTTTTTGTGGAATTTTTATTGTTTTATAGTTTTTAAAGGCATTTTTTTTTCTTTTAATGGTTTTTATAGTTTTTTAACAATTTAAGGGGTTTAAGGGGTTTAAGTGGTTTTTATAAATTTCAGTGTGTTCTATGGTTTCTATGGGTATATAGGGGTTTGAAGGTTCTTAGGGGGTTTAGGGTTTTTAGGATCTTTTAGGGTTTGTGGAATTTTTGGGATTTTAGGGGTTTGAAGTGTTATTAGGTTTTTATGGTTTTCTTATGATTTTTCAGAATTTTGCGGGTTTTTACATTTTCTATGATTTTTATGGATTTTTAATATTGTTATTGTTTTTAGGGTTTTTAGGGATTTTTAGGGGGTTTGGGGGTTTTACTATTTTTAAGGTTTTTAAGGGGGTTTATTTGTTTTTGGGTTTGATGGTTTCCTTAAGGTTATTTAGCATTGGTAGGTTCTTTATGTTTTTAGCGAATTTAATTCCCTTTTATGAGTTTTTTGTTTTGTTAGTGTTTTTAGGGATTTTGATGATTTTTAGTGTTTTGGGTTTTTATTATTTATATGGTTTTTATTGGTTTTATAGTTTTAATTGGTTTTTGGGGGTTTATATGTTTTAGGGGCTTTCAACATTTTTACATGTTTTTATGGTTTTTATTGTGTTTTTTTGTATTTTATGAATTTTTTATTATTTTTTGTATTTTTAGGAGTTTTACCTATTTTTAGGTTTTTATTATTTTCATAGGGTATTTAGAGTTTTTAGTTTTTTATGTTTTTACGAACATTTGGGGTTTTTTGGAATTTATAGGATTTTTATTATTCTTGGAGTTTTGGGGGAGTTTTGGGGTTTCGAGGTTTTTAGAGGTTTTAGGTATTTTAAGGGTTTTATAATTTTTTTGTATTTTTGGGTTTTAATTTATTTTGAGTTTTTATGGTCATCTAAAGGGTTTTTATGGTTTTTATGGTTTTTTAAATTATTGGTATTTTTATGGATTTTTATGATTTTTATGGTTTTATCTTTTTATGTATTTTGATGGTATTATGGGTTTTTATTGTTTTTTTGGGTTTTAGGGTTCTTTAGTTTTTTATATTTTTAGGGTTTTTTAGATTTTTTAATTTTTTCAAGGATTTTAAGTGTATTTAGAATTTTTAGGGGTTTTTTTAGTTTTTTATGGTTTTTAGGGTTCGGTAATTTTTTTTGGATTTCTTTTGTTTTATGGGTTTTAGGGTCATTTATGGTAATTAGAGTTTTTTATGTTTTTTATGGGTTTTTGTAACTTTAGTTATTTATGGTTTTCTTATGGAGTTTTAAGGTTTTTATGTATTTTTATGTTTTTATGTAATTTTCGGACTTTTAAAATTTTTAGGGATTTTTAGAGTTTTCAAGATTTTGAGGGGGGGTTTGGATTCTTTTTCTAAATTTTTTAGAGATTTGTTTTTTAAACACATTAAGTGTTTTCAAGTTTATATGGTTTTATTTGTAATCTTCGAGGTTTATAATGTTTTTTACATTTATATAGATTTTTATATATCTAAAGGGTATAGGGGTTTTAGGATTGTTATCATTTTTATAGTTTTTGGTGGGTTTTAGTTTTTTTATCTTTTTATGGGCTTTCAAGTTTATAGTGTTTTCTAACATTTTTTGTGGTTTAAAGGGTTTTTATATTTTTATTGGTTTGTTAGGAGTTTTAAGGTTTTATGGGTTTTAAGGATTTTTGGGGTTTTGGGTTTTTGGGGTTTTTAGGGTATTAGGATTTTTGGGGGGTTTAGGTTTTTAGGGCTTTTACAGTACTTTGTGTTTTTTAAGATTTCTTGGGGGTTCTAATGGTTTTTTGGGTTATTTATATTTTTAAGGATTTTTTGAATTTTTATGGATTTTTACGGTTTTAGGGGTTTTAGGGTTTTTGAGGGGGTTTAGGGTTCTTTAGGGTTTTTAGTGTTTTAGGGGTTTTAGTGTTTTGTTAGTTTTTTAGTGATTTTATGTGATTTTTTTGGTTTTTTTGGGATTATTAGTCTCTCTAGGATATTAATATTGCTTAAATTTTTAGAGATATTTAGAGGGTTTTTTGGGATTTTATAATATTTGGGTTTTAGGAATTTTAAGGGGTTTTTTGCTTTTTTCTGGTTTTTAGTGATTTTATGTCTTTGGGGGGTTTTAAAAATTTTTTTGTTTTTTTTTTGGTTTTTAATGATTTTTAGAGTTCCTTAACCTTTTAAGGGTTTATAGGGACTTTATATTTTACTATTTTTAAGGGTTTTTAGGTGTTTTAGTATTTTAGAAGGATTTTATGGTTTTTAAGGTTTAGGGATTTTCATGTATTTATAGATTGTACTATTTTTAGTGGTTATACATTCTTTTAAGTTTTTAATGTTTTATTAGGGGGTTTTCAAGTTATTTAGGGTATTTTAATTTTTTAGGTATTTAGAAAATTTTTTCAATTTTTTTTGGTTTTTAGTGTTTTTAGGGATTAGAGGTGTTTTTTTAGGGGGAAGGGTTTAGGGGGGTTTTAGAATTTCTTAGGTTGTTAGAGGTTTTATGTGTTTAGAGGTTTTTAATGTTTTCTTAACTTTTTTCTGTTTTCCTGGATTTTTGGGGCTTTTTATGATTTTATGGCTTTTTGGGTTTTTAGGGATTTTGATGATTTTAAGGGTTTTTCTGGTTTTTAGGGGTTTTTTGGTTTTTTTCATTTTAGGTTTTTATGAGTTTTTGTAAGTTTTTTAGGTTTCTCAATTTTTTATCATTTTTATGGGTTTAATGGGTTTTTATAGTTTTTAGTTTTTTTAGGTTTATTTTGTGTTTTTGGTGTTTTAAAGGATTTTATCTGTTTTATGGGTTTTAGAGATTTTTATGGTTTTAGCATGTTTTAGGTTTTTTGGGTTTTTCAATGTTTTTATGTTATTAGTTTTTCTTTGGGGTTTTCAATACTTTTAGGTTTTTTTAGGTTTCTAGGTATTTTTAGGTCTTGTTTAGTATTTTAATAGTTTTTTAGGCTTTTGAGAGATTTTGAGGGTTCTTAGGGTTCTTAGGTTTTGTATGGTTTTGTAGTGTTTTTAGAATTTTTTAGGTTTGTAGGGGTTTCTAGGGTTTTTAGGTTTTTAATGTCCTCTTAAGGGGGTTTATGTGTTTTAAGGTTATTTATGATTTTAGGTTTTTCTCAGTATTTTTTATGATTTTTATGTGTTTTTAGGGTTTATACTGGTTTTGAGGGTTCTATGTATTTTTAGGGACATTATTGTTTTTCTGGGGATATTTGGGATTTTTTGTGTTTTTATGGTTTTAGGGGTTTTTTTATTTTTTAATGTTTTAGGAGTTTAAAGGTCTTCTATAGTTTTAGTGGTTTTAGAGTTTTTATGTATTTTTAATTTTTTTTATGTTTTTATGGGGTTATTTGTGTTTTTGGGGTTTTAGGATTTTTTAGGATCTTTAGTATATTTATTTTTTTGGGTTTTTAGGATTTATAATTTTATCATGTTTTTAAGGTTTTATTATGTGTTTTCTTTTTGAGTGCTTTTCCCTTTTTAGGTATCCTTAGGGATATTTTTGGACTTTTCTAGTTCTATAGCGTTTTTAAGGATTTTGAGGGCTTTGAAGGTTTTTTAGTATTTTTAGGGTTTTTATGGTTTTTTGGAATTTAGGGATTTTTTTCGTTTTTATAGGTTTTAAGGTTTCTGTTAATTTTTAATGTTTTTAGTGTTTTAAAATGATTTTTGTATTTTTAGTGGTTTATTCAATTTTTATGTGTTTTAGTTTCATTCATGGTATTTGGGGGGGGGGGTTATTTGGGATTTTAGGGTTTTATGGTTGTTTGGGTTTCTAACATGTTTAGGTTTTGAATATTTTTAATAATTATTTGGTTTTTAACGATTTCAAAGTGGTTTTCTGGGATTTTAGGGGTTTTTATATTTTTATGCTCTTTATGGTTTTAGGATTCTTATGGTTTTTAGGGTTTTTCAAGTGTTTTGATTTTTTTCTGGGTTTTAAGGGTTTTTATAGTCTTAAATTTTTTCGGGGTTTAAAGGTTTTTTGACTATTTTATGATTTTAAATGGTTTTTATGGTTTTTTAGTGTTTGTATTTTTTTAGGGATTTTAGTGTTTTAGTGTTTTTATGGTTTTTAGGGTTTTGGGGTCTTTTAGTATTTTGGGTTTCTAGGGGTTTTATTAGTTTTTTAGGTTTTTAGGTTTTTCTTAAGGGTTTTTAAGATTTTTAGTGTTATTTATGTTTTTAGGGATTTTTTTAGCTGTTTTCGAATTTTTATGGTTTTAAGGGATTTTGGGGTTTTGGGGTTTTTTTGGAGTTCTTAGGGTTTTTGGGGTTTTTTTCATTTTTTATATTTTGTCATGTTTTAAGTTTTATTAGGTATTTAAATGTTTTCTTAGGAGTTGTGATGGTTATTTTGGAATTTAAAATTTTGAAGGGTTTTTAGTGATTTTTGTGATTTTTTGGGTTTTATGGTTTTTATGCATTTTGAGGGGTTTTTATGCTTTTTTGGGATTTCAGAGCTTTCATATTTTTTTTGGATTTTAGGGGTTTTTTATTTTTTTAGTGTTTTAATTTTTTTTTGAGTTTTTTAACGTTTTAGGGGTTTAAAGGGTTTTTAGAATTTTTAGTGGTTTTGGGTTTTTATGGGTTTTGTAGTTTTTCAATGTTTTTTAGATTTCATGGATTTTATAGTTATTGGGTATTTTTAGGGATTTTTTCATTTTATATATTTGTTGGGGCTTTAAGTTTTTTTATTGTATTAATGTTTTCTTAGGGGTTTTACGGGTTTTATCATTTTCATGGGTTTTAGTGATTTCTTCTGAATATGTAGGATTTTTATGTTTTTGAGGGGATTTAGAAATTTTGAGGGGTTTTATGTTTTTTTGCGGTTTTAGATTTTTTCAGTTTTTAGGAGTTTTAATTGTTTTTAGGTTCATAAGAATTGCATAGTGTTTTACAAGGGTTTGGGGTCTTTTTATATTTTTCAGGATTTTTTTGTATTTTTTAGGATTTTAATGGGTTTTAGGGTTTTAAGGTTTTTGATGTCTTTTAGGGTTTTATAGGTTTTTTTGGGGGTTTATGATATCTTTGGGTGTTTAGGGAGTTTTAAGAGTTTTTAGAGGATATATGATTTTTTAGATTTTTCTATCATTTTTAGGGGTTTAAAGGATTATTAGAGATTTTAGTGGGTTTTAGTATTTTTATTGGTTTTTATAAATATTTAGGGTTTTATGGTTTATTGGGGTTTTATATTTTTCATGGTGTTAAGGGTTTTCATGGTTTTTGAGTGTTTTTAGAATTTTTTATGTTTTTTGGGTTTTTTTTGTTTTTTAGGTTTTTAATGTTTTCTTTTGGTGTTTTAGGAATTTTGGTTTTTTTCATTTTTAGAAATTTTTAGTAATTTATATGTTTTTTTGGGGGTTTTATTCATTTTGAGGGGTTTTAGGGGTTTTTAAGGGTTTTTGTAGTTTTTTTGTTTTTTAGGGTTTTTATTGTTTTTTAGTTTGTAAACTTTTGTTAGGGTTTGTAATGCTTTGTAGTGGTTTTAATGTTTTTTTTTCAGATTTCTAGGATTTTTTTTGGATTTCTATCATGTTTTGGGTTTTTTGGGATTTTGAGGGGGTTTATTATTTTTTATGGGTTTAAGGATTTTATGGGTTTTTTTTCAATTTTTAAGGTTTTTAGGGGTTTTAGGATTTTTTGGTTTTTTAGAGACTTTTAACTCAGTTAAGGGTTTAAGGAATATTTATGGTTTTTGTGGGTTTTTAGACATTTTTATGTGTTTTTATAATTTTTTATGGTTTCTAGAGGTTTTTATGGATTTTAGGGGTTTTCCATCCTTTGGGGTTTTTTTGGTTTTTTTGGTTTTTAAGGGTTCAAAGTGTTTTTAGGATTTTATACTTTTCTTAGTGGTTTTCAAGGATTTTAGAGGTTTTTAGGTTTTTCTGTATTTTAGGGATAATTAATATTTTTATGGAATTTTAATGTTGTTATGGATTTTGAGTGTTTTAGGGTTTTTAGAGTTTTTAAATTTTTTAGTATTATTTCGTGTTTTTTAGTGTTTTTATGTTTTTATGTTATCTTGAGCATTTTCATTATTTTTTGTGGTATTTATATATTTAGTATTTTTAGCGATGTTTTATGATTTTATGTTTTTTTTAGGTTTTTTACTATTTTTGAGGTGTTTTGTGGTTTTTATGGTTTCTATGATTTTGGGGTGTTTTAGGGTTTGTTTCTTATTTTAAGGTTTAAGGTTTTTAATATTTTGAGGGGTTCAAAGTGTTTTTATAATTTATAGTGGGTTTCATGGTTCTTATTGTTTTTAGGGTTTTTAATGTTTTTCAAGAGTTTTTATGGTTTATAGGGGTTTTTAGGTTTTTTTATCATTTTTATGGTTTTTTATTTTTAAGTGTTCTTTGGTTTTAATGTTTTCTTATGATTTAAAGGTTTTTAATGTTTTTTTGATATTTAGGGTATTTCAGTTTATTTAAGGGTTTTTAGGTTTTTAGGGAATCTGAATGTTGTTTGTTTTTTTTTTGTGTTTTGTGTGGTGTTAGATTTTTCTGGTTTTTTGGAGTTATAGGTGGTTTTTTGAGTTTTAATGTTTCTTAATGTTTTTTAGAGTGTTTTATGTTTTATGTGGTTTAAATGGGTTTTATAGGTATTACTGATTTTTTTTTTGTTTTATGGGTTTTTAGGGGTTTTATGGTTTTTATGGTTTTTAATGTTTTTATTGTTTTCAGGGTTTTTGGGCCTTTTTTGCGTTTTTAAGTTTTTAGTGGATTTAACTATTTGTATGATTTTAATGTTTTAAAATGGATTTTCTTGTTTTTTAGGCATTTTACATTCTTTTCGATTTTTAGGGATTTTTTAGGATTTTTATGGTTTTTATGGATTTTAGGAATTTTAAGGGTTTTTAGATTTTTTAGAGTTTTATGGTTTTATGTATTCTTAGAATTTTTAAAAAAAATCGTAGTTCAAAGTGTTTTAATAGATTTTATTGATTTTAGGGTTTTTATGGGTTTTTGGGTTTTTTAATTTTTTCAGTGGTTTTAATGGATTTTTTAATTTTTTAGGTTTTTAGAGATTTTAAGTGTTTTTACTTTTAAATATTTTTATTATGGTTTTTAGGTTAACTATATTTTTTATGTTTTTAGTAAATTTTAGTGGTTTTAGGATTTTTATGGTTATTAGGGTTTTTAGGGATTTTGATAGTGTTGACGGTTTTTAGGGGTATTTAGGGTTTTTTTTTTGGTTTCTAGCATTTTTTTATGTTTTTAGAGGATTTATATTTTTTAGGTATTTGAGGAATTTATAGTATTTTTGAGGGTGTTTATAGTTCTTTACATTTTAGTGATTTTTGAGGGATATTTATTATTTTTAATGTTTTTAGTGATTTTGAATTGGTTTTAGGGTTTTGGTTGTGTTTTTAGGGTTTTTAGGGTGTTTTTAATCTTTAAAAGGTTCTTATTGTTTTTAGTGTCTTTTATCGATTTTAGAGGTTTAGTAGTTTTTTCAGGTTGTTATTGGTTTTATAGTTTTTATGGGTTTTAGGGTTTTTATGGGTTTTAGGGTTTTTAGTGTTTTTTCGGTTTTTAGTTTTTTAGGGTCTTGCGGTTTTGGAAATTTTATGTTTTTAGAGGTTTTAAGGTTTTTAATTTTTTTATGGGATTTTTAGGGTTTATAGATTTTTATTTTTTTTCCAGATTTTAGGGAATTATCGAGATTTTTATGGTTTTCAGGATTTTTAGGGGGTTTATTGTTTTAGGGTTTTTATCGTTTTTATGGTTTTTGGGGGTTTTTTTGTTTTTATAGTTTTTTAGTTATTTATTATTTTCAAGAGTTTGTTTTACATTTTTATGGTTTTAAAGCGTTTTTAGAGTTTTTTTGTGGGCATTAAAGGTATTTTTGGGTAATTAGAAGTTGTTATAGTTTTATGGGTATTAAGTCTTTTTGGGGTTTTAGGGATTTTATGGTCTTTTAGGATTTTCAGTATATTTTGGTTTTTTATTGGTTATAAGTTATTTTATAATTTTATTATTTTTCTATGGGATTTTATGATTTTTAGAGTTTTTAATGATTTAAGGTATTTTTTGATATTTTTAATGATTTTTATCATTTTTATGGTTTTTAGGGTTTCTAGGCTTTTAATGGGTTTTTTAGATTTTTTGGGATGTAGGGGTTTTTAGAGTTTTTCGGTTTTTTTGGTTTTCATTTTGTTTTTTATGGTTTTAAAGGTTTTTTATGTTTTCAGGGATATTTAGGGATTTTTAATGATTTTAATAGATTTTTAGGGTTTTATATATTTTTATGGGTTTTAGAACATTTGGGGTTTTGGGTTCTTAGGGGTTTTTCTCGATTTTTTAGTTGTTTTATATTTTTTTGACTTGTTTATGTTTTTACATGTTTAAAGGATTTCTATAGTTTTTAGTGGCTTTTAGGGGTTTCATGTGTATTATATTTTTATGTTTTTTAGGTATTTTATTGTTTTTCTGGGTTTTAGGGTGTTTTTGGGTTTTTAGTGTTTCTTATGTTTTTAGGGGAATTAAGTGGTTTTAGGTTTTAATGGTTTTCTGGTTTATTTAACCTTTATTATGGTTTTTTTAGTGCTTTTAAAGGAATTTTATTATTTTTTAGTGGTTTTAGGATTTTTATGTATTTTAGTGGTTCTTTTGGTTTCTAGGTGTTTTTTATTGTTTTTAGCATTTTTTTAGGTTTTTAGGGGACTTACCTGTTTTTAGATTTTTATGGTTTTCTTATGAGTTTTTACAGTTTTTATGGTTATTATGGTCTTAGGTATTTTTATAGTTTTTTAGTATTTTTATGCTTTTATTTGGTTTTTAGAGATTTTGTGGTTTTTTGGATTTTTTTGGGTTATAGGGGTTTTTAGGTATTTCTAGATTTAATTGTTTGTTTAGTTTTTTTAATTTCTTAAGGTTTCTTTTTTAGGGTTTCTAGGGTTTAAAATAGATTTTAGAGGTTTTAGTGGGGTTTTTTGGGTTTTTATTGGTTTAATGGGTTTTAAATTTTTTAGTGGATTTTATTAGGGGTTTTTTTGAGGTTTTATGGTGTTTTAAGGTTTTTTCACATTTTCAAGATTTTTTGGGGTTTAAAGTATTTTTAGGATTTTATGGTTCTCTTAAGGGTTTTCAAGTTAATATTTTTTTTTATGTTTAGGTATTTTTAATAATTATTTAGGTTTTTTAGGTTTTTTTAGGGATTATAATGGTTTTTAGGGTTTGTTGGGGTTTGTAGGGATTTTTAGGGTTTTTATCTTTTTCACGATTATCATGATTTTTAATTATTTTTAGGTATTAAGTTTTTCTTATGGTTTTTCCTGATTTTGTTTTTAATTTTTTGGGGATTATTTGTGTTTTTTATGTTTTTAGGGTTTTAAAAAATTTTGAGGTTTTATACGATTTCTTGGGGTTTTAAAGTTTTTATGGGTTTTAGGGAGTTTTTGGGATTTTAGGGCATTAAAGGGTTTTTAGAGTTTTTGTAGGTATTTTATAGTTTTTATTGGTTTTAGGGGTTTTTACGGTTTTAGGGGGATTTATGGTTTTGATGCTTCTTATTTTTTAAAAGTATTTAGGGGTTTTACCAATTTTAGGTTTTTTGGGGGTTTATGTTTTTTAATGTTTCTAGGGTTTTCTTATGGTTTTTACAGTTTCTAGGTTTTTAGTGATATTTAGGTTTTTTTATTTTTAGGATTTTTGGGTTTTTACTTATTTTGAAGGATTTTTTTTTATTTTTAAGGTTTTTTATATATAGGGTTATTTTTTGTTATTTGAATTTTTTAGTGTTTTAAGGTTTTTTATATTTTTTTATCATTTTAGGGTTTAAAACCATTTTTATAGTTTTATTGTTTTTAGGGTTTTTATGGGTTTTAGTTATTTTAAATTTGTTTATAGTTTATTATGGTTTTTAGGGTTTTATTGTTTTTTATTTTTGGGGTTTTTAAGGATTTTTGAGTTTTTTAGGGTTTTAAGTGTTTTTATTTTTTTTATGGTTTTATTAAGGGGTTTCAGGGTTTTAAGGATTTTTTATTTTTTAATGGTTTTTTTTGGGAATTTTTAGGCTTTCTATGGTTTTTTGGGTTTTTAGGGACTTCAAGAGAATTTTAGGTTTCTAGGTTTTTTGGGTTTTGGGTTTTTATTGTTTTCTTAGTTTATTAGGTTTTTCATTATTTCAAGCGTTTTTTAACTTTTTAGAGGCTAAAACTGTTTTTAGAGTTTTTAATTGTTTTTATGGTATTTATGGGTTTATGGGTTTTATGGTTTTTTGAGACTTTATGTTTTTAGGATCATTCCGTGTTTTTAGAGTTTTTATGTTTTTTAGGAGTTTCAAGTGTTTTTAGGTTTTAATGATTTTCTTAGGGGTTTTAGGTTTTTTAGGGTATTTACACTTTTATATATTTTTATATTATTTTTATGATTTTTATGTTTTTTAGGGCATGTTAGGGTTTTTAGGGATTTTTAGGGTTTTTAGGGATTTTTAGGGTTTTTAAGGTTTTTAAGGTTTTTTACAGTTTTTAATGTTTTTATGTTTTTTATGTTTTAAAGATTTTCTTATAGATTTTTAGGGGTTTTAGGTTTTTTACGTGTTTAGGAATTTTTAGGGATCTTTTGGGAATTCGTTAAATTTTTTAGTATTTTTAGGGATCTTGAGGATTTTAAGAAATTTAAGGGTGTTTGGGGTTTTATAGTTGTATTAAGGTTTTATGGATTTATTATGTTTTTAAGGGGTTTAAAGGGTTTTTAGTGTTTTTAATTTTTTTAGAGGTTTTAAAGGTTTTTAGAATTTTTGTGGGTTTTTATGGTTTTGGGGGTTTTAAAAGTTTTTAGTCATTTTTTGTGGTTTAGGGTTTTTATTTTTTTTATAAATGTGGTGACATGAATTGGTCACCCAATTCATACCCCAAAGGATGTTATTAAAAAACAAGAGTATAAGTACAAAAACATGATGTAAAAAACATATAACAGTATGTATTGAGAGAAGTATAAACTTAAAATTCAATGAAAAAGAAAGAAAAAGCCCCAATAGGAGAAAATGATCGAGACTACATTTCATCAACCATTACATGAATCCTATATAGGGTTATACAGTGGTGATGCCACCACCAGGCCTCCATTCTGTAGCCAGAACCAACCCTAGAAACTTTAAATCACTATCAAATTGAGGTTTATCCTCAACACTGTTATAAAATTGAGATTGTAAGATAAAAGGATGAGTTGCAACATAAAAAATCCTTAATGAACTGAAACATGAATTTTAAAATTGAAACCAATAAGTGATTATATCAGAAAGCAGCCATATAAGAATACTAGCATTACATGAATGTAATCATTCACATCACCATTCAAAGAGAAAATTTAAATATCATATGATGATCAGTGAAAGGTTCCAACATAGAGTATACAACATGATAAAATTCTCAAAAACTATTATGCCATCAATCTTCTTCAGGTCCATTATTCATACATTACAAATAAACATGGTTGTGTAGGAATCCAAGAGCCCATTACTGGATTCAAAATTACCTTATTATATAAAAAAACCCACTTAAGGCTAAAGTTTATTGGTTCAAATGTTGAACAGATTCAAAATACTTATGAATAGCCCTACAGAAGAGATCACAACCATATCCAATACACCGAAACCCATACGATGAAAAATATCTAAAGTCGAGTGTATCATCCCACCTCAAAAATAGGTGAAAGAAAAAACTGACCATAAATTTAATAACTCTCAAGAATAGGAAATGAATTGAAACCAGAATTAGAAAATTCAAACACAAAGAACCCTAGAAAGAAAAATTGAAGGAGTAAATATTTCCCAAGGAATGTCTTTTAACATGAAATTAGGGCCCTTTTTGAACTCATCAACCATACTCATAAACATGTGCTTCCAAATTTGAAGATACATATCTACTAAAATTTTACCATTTCTATATTTCTGGAAGGTAATTTCATCATGTTCATTCATCGATGTGTCAACTGCATAACTCTAATCATCCCCAATATTATAGGAATCTCTCTAAAAATGATCATTGTTTGGATTGTACTCCACCTATTATAAGTCATTGGTTGCAACAGGTTCAACAATAAATTGTTTATTTGGAGGATATGTGATTTCAATCCTAGAGGATTGAAGTAATCTTGTAACTATTGTTCTTTAAACAGTAGATTAATCCTTATATTTCTTAATTTTTGTGGGATTTGGATTAAGTTAACCATCAACATCCACCATCGGGTTTTTCTTTTCCTAGCATGTGATTGGAGGTATGCTTCCCCAATTTGGAATGTTTGATCCTAATCCTCCTATAATGAACTAGAGTTAGAGATATCCTCCAATCCTTCATCTCAAGTATCATGTGATTTTAAATGATTCTCCTTATCCCCCACCAGAAAGGAAGGGGAAATGCTAAAACTTTTGATAGTATCAGCAATTCCAAAGATTTATTTATTTTCAGAGGGCTATTTAATCTTACACAAAGGATCCTTGCTCACATCGATCTTCTTCCATTATTTAACTATCTAATATGGACAAACTATAACCATTAGATTAATATTAGACCTAAGATTCAAATTTATGGTATTTATAGTCTTTTATGGTTCTTGATTTTTTTATGTTTTTAGGATTTTTAAGTGTTTTTAGGTTTTTAAGGTTTATTTTTTGTTTTTCATGGTTCCATGGGGTTTTTATTTTTTTAGGGATTCTTAGGGATTATTAAGTATTTTTATGATATCTTATGGTATTTTGGTATTTTGGAAGGATTGGGGGTTTTTTTTGTTTTTTTAGATTGTTGGTTTTTTTAGGGTTTCCATGGTTTTTTATAATTTTTTCACATTATTTTTTCGGTTTAATGTTATTTAAGTGTTGTTTGTGGTTTTTAGGGTTTTTATTGTTTTTTAGGTTTTTTAAGGTTTATATAGATTTATGCTTTTTAGTTTCTTTAGGGTTTTTAGGGGTTTCACATTTTTTTAGGATTTTATATTTTTCTTATTGTTATTTTTGGTCATTTATGTTTTTTATGTTTTTATGAGTTTTTAGTGATTTTTAAGAATCTTTATTATTTTTATGTTTTTTAGTGATTTTTAGGATATTCATGGGTTTAAATATTTTTTTGGGTTTTTTAGGGTTTTTTGGATTTTAGTGATTTTTTTTATTTTTTAGGGTTTTAATTATTTTTAGAGTTTTATTATTTTTGAACTATAAAAGGTTTATAGAGTTTCAAGTTTTTTTGGGTTTAAATAGTTTTTATAGGGGGTGGTGTTTTGGGGATTTTAGGATTTGTAGTGACATTTATAGTTTTTATCATTTTTTATGTTTTTAGGGGTTTTATGTTTTTTATGTTTTTAGGGATGTTAGGGTTTTATACCTTTTTTAGGGTTTTTAGAGGGTTTTATGGTTTTTATCTTTGTTGTGTTTTAGTGATTTTGAGGGTTTTTAGGGTTTTATGTGTTTTATAATTTTTTAGGGTTTTAGTATTTTTAAATTTTTAGGGGTTTCATATGTTTATGGGGATATATGGTTTTCTTAGGGGTTTTAAGGGTTTTTAGGTTTATGTACATTTTTAGAGATTTTGTATGTTTTTAACGGTTTTTAGGATTTTTAGGTTTTTTGATGGTTTTTTATATTTTTAGGGTTTTGGGGACATTTTGGTCTTTTTGTTTGTTTTTGGTTTTTTTGAGGATTTAATGGTTTAACGTTTTTTACCATTTTTAACACATTATGGGGTTTACATTTTTTAGAGTTTTTAGTGGCTCTAAGGGGGTTTATAGATTTATAGGGGGTTTTATGTTCAATAGAGGTTTTTATGGTTTTCAAGGGTTTTTACGGTTTTTATGGTGCTTTAGGGTTTTATAGTTTTTTTAGAAGTTTTAAATGCCTTAAGGTTTTTAAGGTATTCTTTGGGGTTTTTAGGGGGTTTTAGGGTTTTTATGTTCTTATAGATATTTAGGGCTTTTATTATTTTTATGGTATTTTAAGGATTTTTTGGATTTTGAGTGGTTTTGTGTTTTTAGGATTTTCTGAGTTTTCTAGTTTTTTTGGAGGAGTTGTAGTTTTTGAGTATTTTTAGGTATTTTGATCATTGGAGGGGTTTGAAGGGTTTTTCTGGTTTTTTGTGGTTTTTGGTTGTTCATGATTTTTTATTATTTTTTTGGATTTAAGGGGTTTTATGGTTTTTAAGGATTTAAGGTTTTATGGTATTTAATGGTTTTTATCCTTTAGTTTATTTAGGGTTTTTAAGTGTTTTTAGTTTTTTAAGGTTTTCGTAGGAATTTTCAATTTTTAGGGTTTTTTAAAATTTTTGTTAGTTTTTCAGATTTTTTTGGATTTTTAGGGGTTTTTAGGTTATTAGGGATTTTGATGGTTTATAGGATTTTATGGTTTTTAATGTTTTTTTATTTTTTGGATTTAATTTTTTCACAGTATTTTTTTTACATTTTTAGGGGTTTAATTGGATTTTTGAATTTTTTGTTTTTAGGGGTTTTATTGGGTTTTATGTTTTAATGTTTTTTGATCATTTTTATGTTTTTTAGTTATTTTAGTGTCATTAATGGTGATTAATGTTTTTTTTGGTTTTAGGGCCAGGAAGATGTGATGGTCATGCTATTCCTGACCCACCAAAATTTATTAGAAAAAAAGACGCTGCAGACAAGGGAGTGGAGTGGTCAAACGACCCACACCGAAAAACCCTTAAACACCCCAAACCCAGAAAAATAAACCCAAAAAAAGTCAAGAAGGAAAAAAAATCCAGGAAAAAATAGAAAAAATCCTAGTAGAAGCCATCACCATCATCTAACATTAATCAGCATCCAGTAGCTCACAGCCAAGGAACGACCAGCATCCAAACTCACAAATTCCAACATCCAGCACCTCCTCACCAAAAAGATCCACCTCCAGCAGCATAGAACTATCAGCGACCTGCATCCTTCTTCACCACTCATTGAAAAAACAACCATCACCAATCACCAACATCTTTCACTACATCTCATGAAGTCAAAAACCATCACCCAAAATGATTCACAATTGAGACATCCCTAACACATTTGACCATAGTCCAATATATCAGCCATATTGATACAAATCTTAACAAGCCCTTCATCAACAACATGAAGCAAATCATGCCTTTCCAATCCCATCTCCCCATGAAACCTACAGCATCCACCTAATCCATTATCTCTTAATAGGTAATATCTCCACATCCAACAACCAAAAACTTCAAACCAAACAGCTTTCAGCATTCCATACCTTGCAGCACAGCTAACAGCACACCACCAGCAACCATAACCAATACCAAACCAAATCACCCATAACATCTTGGATTTAACAATCTTGCAGAGCATCAGCAAACCACACCTAACACCTCTCAGCAGATACAATAACAATAAATCATATTGACTCGCAACCACAACCACAACCAGTAAATAGATGAATATGAAAATCCATGAAATCCAACCAATGCTAGCATCAACATCATGAAGCATAGATGGAAATGATGGAATGGGTTCAGCACACACCTATATCTTCTTTGCAAACCAAATACTAGGATAAACTAGATCACAATTCAAACCATAAGAGTTTTTTGGGTTTTCTGGTTTTTAAGAGTTTTCTATCTTTTTATGAGTTTAAATAGTTTTTAGAGTTTTTATTAGGTGATGTTTTTATGGGTTTTATAATTTTTAATGTTTTTAGGGTTTTTAATTGTTTTGGCCTTTTTAGATTTTTATATTTTTGGAATTTTTAGGTGTATTAGTGGTTTCATATGTGTTTAGAGTTATAAGGTATTCTAATTGATTTTCAATGTTTTTAGGTTTTTTTTATTTTTTGGGATCTTTAGGTATTTTTTGGATTTATGGTTCTTTAGATTTTTTATGTATTTTTATGTTTCAATTATTTTTAGGTGTTTTTATCTTTTTTTGGGGGGTTTTAGGTGTTTTATGTGTTTTTAGGTTTTTAATGTTTTCATAGGGGTTTTCTAAGGATTTGGGATTTTTTTATATTTTTAGGGGGTTTGAGGTGTTTTTTGATTTTTATGGGTTTTAGAGATTCTATGGATTTGAAGGGGTTTAATAGTTTTTTAGCATTTTTCAGTGTTTTTTTTGTTTTTTTGGGATTTAGGTTTTTATGAGTTTTCTAGGGGTTTTATGGGTTTTTAGTGTTTTTAATTTTTTAGGGGTTTAATGGGTTTTTATTGTTTTTAGTTTCTTTTTTAGGCTTTTATGGGTATTATTGATTATAAAGGTTTTAAAGGGGTTTCAAGGTTTATAGGGGTTTTAAGATATTAGGGTCTTTTATGGTTTTAGCATTTATAGTTTTTTAGTGGTTTTAATGGATTTTTAGTTTTTAATGTTTTCAAATTATTTATTAGGGATTTTGGGTTTTTTATAATTTAGGGGATGTTCATGGATATTTATGTTTTTATGGGGTTTTCAGGGATTGTAGGGATTTTGATGGTTTTTATTGTTTTTTACATTTTTTGGGGATTTTTTGGTTTTCAGCATTTTTAAGTTTATTTGGGGTTTTATGTGGTTGTATGTCTTTATGGTTTTTTAAGTGTTTGGATGGTTATTAGAGATTTTCATGTTTTTATGGATATTTTGGTATTTTTTATGATTTTTAGTGTTCTTATGGATTTTTATTTTTTAGGGTTTTTAGTGATTTTAAGGTTTCTATTTTTTTGGGTATTTAGGTATTTTTTGTATGTTTTAGGGGTTCTTAGGTTTTAGAGAGTTATTTAAAGTTTTTAGGTGTTTAATGTGTTTTTAGAGTTTTAGAAGTATTATAGGATTTTTATGGTTTTTTAGATTTTTTATGTTGTAGGGGATTTAGGACTTTTTTGGATTTTTTTTTTAAATTTTTAGGTTTTTTAGTTATTAGGAGAGTTTTTAGGGGTTTATGTTTTTATGTTTTTATGGGATTTAATCTTTTTTTAGGGACTTTATTGTTTATTAGAGATTTTTTATTTTTTTATGATTTTTATGTATTTTTATAGTTTTTAGTTTTTTTTTAGGGGTTTTACGTTTGATAAATGTTATTATGGATTTTTATAGTTTATAGGGGTTTTAGGGTTTTTAAGAAACTAAGGTTATTTATAGATTTTAGGTTAATTAGGGTTTTTAGTGTTTTAGTTTTGTAATTTTTTTTTGGGTTTTAGGGTTTTTATGATTTTCTTCCCTTTATGGATTTTTAGGGTTTGTTTAGGATTTTTAAGGTTTATAAGAATTTTTAAATTTTTTAGTTTTTAGGTTTTTTTATTATTATAGTATTTTTAGGATTGTTTACGATTTGTAGGTTTTTAAGTTTTTCTTGGTTTTAAGGTTTTCTTAGGTTTCTTCAATGTTTTTAGGGATTTTATATGTTTTAAGGATTTGTTAGTATTTTTATGAGTTTTTATGGATTTCAGTGATTTTGAGGATTTTAGTATTTTTAGGGATTTTAGAGGTTTTATGTATTTTTTTGGTATTTAAAATATTTTGAGTTTTTTATGCATTTTATGGGTTTTAATATTTATAACAATTTTAGGGTTATAAATTGTTTTTATAGTTTTTTTTTTGTTTTTTATGGTTTTAAGGTTTTTAAGGGTCTTGTGGATTTTAGGTGTGTTTAGAGTTTTTAGGGATTTTAAGGGTGTTTAGTGTTTTTTAGGTTTTCTAATGGTTTTAAGTGTTTTTTTTTGTTTAGATTTTCTTAGGGGTTTTAAGTGTTTTTATACTTTTTTACATTTTTAGGAATTTTTAGTATTTTTATTGGTTTTTAGTGTTTTTAGGTATTTTGAGGGTTTTATGTGTTTTTAGTGTTTTAATGATTTTTGTATTTTTTAGCTTTTTTGGATTTTTTAGTTTTCTAAATGTTTTTTTTTATTTCAAGGTTTTCTTATGGGTTTTTATGATTTTTAGATTTTTACATTTTTTAGTATTTTTAGGGATTCTTTTGGATATTTTTGGTTTTTTGGGGTTTTAGTTATTTTTAGGGTATTTTGGGTTTTCAGGTTTTTTATTGTATATTTGGTTTTTTGGGTTTTAAGGGGGTTTTATATTTTTAGTATTTTAAGGTTTTTAGAGTTTTTTAAATGAAAATTGGGGTTTAAATGATTTTTAGAGTTTTTGTGTGTTTTTAGGGTTTTTATGGGTCCTTTGTGATTTTTTTTCTTTTTATGGGTTTATAAGGTTTTTAGGGTTTTAGCATATTTTGAGGTTTTAATATTTTTTTGGTCTTATGAGTATTTTTTTTTAATCATTTCTTAAGGTTTTAAGTGATATTTGGGGTTTTTATTTTATTTTCTGTATTTTTACTGATTTTTTAGGATTTTTATGGGGTATTCTGATTTTTGGGGGTTTATGGTTTTTATGGATTTTTTTGGGGTTTTAAGTGTTTTATGAAGGTTTTCATTACAATTTTTATGGTTTTAAGGGATTTTCACATATTTACAAATTTTTAGGGATTTTCTATAATTTCTTTTGGGTTTTTGGTTTTTCAGGGATTTTGATGGTTTTTTGGGTTTTTAGGGATTGTAGGTATTTTAGTGTTTTGATAAATTTTTAGGTTTCTTATGCGTTTTTAGGTATTTTAGTTTTTTATGGTTTTGATAAGGATTTTCTTGGGTTTTAGGGGGTTTTTACGTTTTTTCTCATTTTTACATATTTTTTAGGATTTTATTGACTTTTTGGGATTTTGAGGATTTTTTGGGAGGTTTTAGGGGACTTTGGGTTTTTTAGTTTTTTTAGTGTTTTTATGTTTTTATGGGTTTTATGTGGTTTTAGGTTCTTATGGATTACTCAGGGGTTTTCAGGGTTTATAGGGTTTTCAATGTTTTTAGTTTTTTTAAGGATTTTTTAGAATATTTATGCTTTCTTATGGATTTTAGGTATTTTGAGGGGTTTTTGGTGTTTTAGGGTTTTTATTTTTTTTTCGGATTTTTAGGGTGTTTTTGTTTTACACATTTTAAATGATTTTTAATGTTTTTTAACATTTTTGAGGGTTTGAAGGGTTTTATTGAGTATTTAATGGGTTTTAGATTTTTTATTACATATTAGGCTTTTTAAATTTATTAGGTGTTTTTAATTATTTTGGGTTTCTAAGGTCTTCTGGTGTTTTTATCCTCCTTTATGGTTTTTAGAGTTTTTTGGTTTTGTAATGGTCTTTAGTATTTTCAGGTTTTTAATGTTTTCTTATATATTTTTTTGTTTTTTTGGGGTTTTATATTTTGAATGATTTTTAGGGATTTTTAAATATTTTTATGATTTTTAGGGATCATGTAGATATTGGGCGTTTTAGGGTTTAAAGTATTTTTAGTATTTTTAGTGTTTTTAGGGGATTTAAGTGTTTTTAGATTTTTATATTTTTCTTTTGGGTTTTATGGGGTTTTATGGGTTTTTTCGTTTTTTGGAATTTTTAGGGAGTTTTGAGGATTTTTATAGTTTTTAGTGATCAAATAATTTTCACGGTTTTATGGTTTTATTGGGTTTTTATGGTTTATATGGTTATTTTAATTTTTACTATTTTTTAGAGTATTCAAGGCTTCTTGATTTTTAAGGCATATTAAGGGTTTTAGAGTATTTTAATAATTTTATGGGTTTAAAGGGGTTTTAGAGTTTTTAGTATTTTTAGGGTTTTTATTGGTTTTTAGGGTTTTAGGTTTTTTGGGGGCGTTTATGCCTTTTAGGTTTTATTTTTGATTTTGGGTATTTTGTGGGTTTTATCATCTTTATGGGTTTTATGGAGTTTAGGTTTTTTTTGTTTTTATGGTTTTATTAGATTTTTTAGGGGGTTTTACATTTTTATAGATTTTTTTGTTTTTTTAGGATTTTTTTTGGGTTTTTAGGGTTTTATGGATTTTAATGTTTTTTGGGATTTTAGGGTTGTTAGTGTTTTTTCGGATTTTTATTTTTTTAGAGGTTTTAATCATTTTTAGGTTTTTAAGTTTTTCTAATGGTTATTCATCTTTTTAATATTTTTTAAATTTTTTTTGAGATTTTTTATGGATTTTACGGTTTATCTTGGTTTTAAGGGATTTTAATGATTTTTATGGGTTTTATGGTTTTTAGTGTTTTTTTGGTTTTTTTAGGTTTTAGAGGGTTATTTTTTGTTTTTTTGTTTTTTTGTAGTTTTTTGAATTTTTAATTTTTTTAGGTATATAAATGGGGTTTTAGGTGTATTGATGTTTTCTAGTGGTTTTTATTATTTTTTTGGGGGGTTTTGGGTTTTTGGCCTTTTTTAGTTTTATTATGGGTTTTAATTGATTCCAATTTGTTAAGGTTTTCTTGTGGTTTTTAATGGGGTTTAGTGTTTTTTTCTAAATTTTTAGGGATTTTTGGGGATATTTCTTGATTTTTATCATTTTAGGGTTTTAGGGATTTTGAGGGGGTCAGGGGTTTTTAGGGGTTTTAGGCAGTTTTTGGGTTTTTATTATTTTTAGGTTTTTGTGTTTTTTATGTACTTTTAGGGTTTTAATGTTTTTTAATGGTTAGTAGGGTTTTTAAGGGTTTTTATGTTTTGAGGGATTTTTAGGGATATAGTTGGTTTTTATGGTTTTTTATGTTTTTTAATGTTTTTATGGGTTTTTTGGGTTTTTTATGGTTTTTTTTATTTTTTTATGATTTTTAAGGATTTTAGAGTTTTTAAAAATTGTAAGAGTTCAAATAGTTTTTGGAGTTTTAGTGGCTTCCGGGTTTTTTAGGTGTTTTAAAGTTTTATGCATTTTATGGTTTTTAGGGGTCTTAGAGGATTTTAGGATAATTAGGGTCTTTTTAGGGTTTTTAGCATTTTTTTAGCTTTTTAGGGGTTTGAATCGTTTTTGGTTTTTATGGTTTTCTTATGGGTTTTCAAGGGTTTTTATGTTTTTTTACCTTTTTATGGATTTTTAGGGATTTTTTAGAATATTTATGGTTTGTAAGGTTTTTACATATTTTTATGGGATTTAGGGATTTTAGGGATTTTTAGTTTTTTTTATTTTTAGGGGTTTTATGTGTTTTTATATTTTTAATTTTTAATTTTGGGTTTTTTATTTATTAGGTTTTTTACATATTTAGTGATTTTAATGAATATTTTAGGATTTTTATGTGTTTTTAGGGTATTTATGGATTTTGAGGGATTTATGGTTGTAATTTTTAGGGTTTTTATGGTTTTAGGGGTTTTAGTGTTTTTTTGAGTTTTTAGGATTACATGGTTTTTTAGTATTTTTAACAATATTTGGGGTGTAGAGGTTTTTTAGATTTTTAGTGGGGTTTTTGGGTTTTTTTAAAACAATTTGGCAATTTTTTATAGGGTTAAAGGTTTTTAGGGACTTTTCCGGTTTTTAGCAAATTATTAGGATTTTAGTGGTTCTATGTTTTTTCAAGTTTTTATGGTTTTCTAAGGTTTTATCAATATTTTTAGGATTTTATTGGTTTTTAGGGTTTTTTGATTTTATATAGTTTTTAGGGGGTTTTGGTAATTTGATGCTTTTCAGGTTTTTTATAGTTTTTAGGGTTTTATGGTTTTTAGCATTTTTATGTCGTTTAGGGGTTTGTAGGGTCCTAAAAAATCCTCAAAGGAATTTTTACCCAAATCCCCCAAAGGAATTGGGGAAAAATCAAAGGAGAGACACAATGAAAAGGGGATCGGTCTGGAACTAGTCCATGGAGGCGCATCGTGGCCAGGCATCGCGAGGCACCCCCTCCGCAAACCATTGTCATTCGCGAAATGGAGGCGGAGAGCCTCTACGGTCACGAGGCAGGATGGGCGCCAGTCCGGTTCACCGTCATGAACCACCCTAACCGCGGACCTCGTCGACCGGTCCAAGCCGCACCCGCTGTCGTTCGCGGAATAGAGGCAGAACCCTCCGCAGCAGTGGAGTACTCCATGAGTTCGCCTCGCGGAGTGGGGGAAGCATTCAATACCCACTGCGAATCGCGGATTGACCAAGTCAGTTGTGAATCGGGTTATGGGCCTCTACAAAGGGTGTCGCGTGGCCGCAAATACTTTCCTTTCCCCACTCTATAAAAGGAGACCGAGGGGGAAAGAAAAGGGGATGGGAGAACTGGAATCAGAATCGAAGGGATATGAGATCGGTTGAAGGAAGGCTAAGGATCTCGCAAACAACGAAATTCCCATCAGCGAACCACAACAGGTATATGAATTAAGAAGGAATCGGAAAACGCATAATAAATTGGTGAACCACGAACCTAAATTAACAAAAAAAAGGAGAACCGCGAACCATACCCCATCCGCAGATGACTTCCCCGCAGACCAGGGAGTTTTTCCTCTTTTCCCATCCTTCGCACCGCATAACACCCTCCTAAGCAGGCGAAGCCCCGACCGACGAGCCTCAGACCGGTGTCACCCTTGGCCACTGCTGCCCACCTGGAACCCTCAGTGAACCACCCTAGTTCGTGGATTGAACCCGAAGCCACAAACCACCCTGGTTCGTGGATTGAACCTGAAGCCTCGAATCGTCCTAGTTTGCGGGACTCCAATTAGTCTGCGGACCACCCTAGTTCGCGGACGGCTTCTCCAGCTGCCTGTCTCTTTCCCACGTGAAGGGCTCCACCACCTATACCTCTCGGTGGTTCACCAAATACTTTGGTGTAAAAATTATCAGAGCCAGGTAAAATCCTTCTGATCTAGCCAGGTCCTCCGCAACTCCCTCATTGGACTATTCGTCAGCCCTGAGCTGAGGCCTCCGCCAGAGCCACCGGATCAGTGTGGTATGACTTTCAGGTGCATCAGCGCGCCATTTTGAGTTCACATACCCACAGTAAACAGGGGAAAAGGGGTTTCCCCGACCCTTGAGCAGATTCCTGAAGCATTCCTGGGTTCACATTCCCACGGTAATATGGTGTCTGGGCTCGGGAATCCCTTTTCTTCCCCTCCACTTGCTAAGGGTTCCTTGAATATGGTAAAATACCCATCGGAAGGAAGCCCTCAAGCACTGCAAGAGAGGAGATGGGAACAGGAGCACCCCCATTTCCCTCTCCCTCTGGGCTTTGTCGCCCCGGGCGTCCATCTCGGAGTAAGCCCCGACCTTCTGGGTCTCCTTAGAGTGTAAGCCCCAATACATCATCCTGGTCCGCTCTATGCATATTCCCCACTCTGCTTCTCACGAATGCACCTTTCATGACATGATCTTGTGCTCCCTGCTTCATCTTGTTTCTCACACCGAGCATGACTCACTTGGGCTTAGAGTGAGCATCGACCATGACATCCTACAATGGGCCTCCTCAGAGTGTAAGCCCCAATCCATCATTCTGGGCTGCCTCAGAGCGTAAGCCCCAAGCCTATGAGAACTACATGGACTTTGATCCATGCCTCCTAAATAGGGTACGTAGGAACCCTCAATGAGGTTAAACCCCACCACCCATCGGGCCACCTGGTCTCTCTTCATGTCGGCTCTCCGACACCTAAGCGAACTACATGGACTTTGATCCCTATCTCCTAGACAGGGTACGTAGGAAGCCTCCAAGGGGGTTCAAGCCCAATAAACAGTCGATCCGATCATCCCCATATCAATTCACCGCGCCACTCCTGGTGCCACCTCAGGCGAGTTCCAACTCTTTGGGGTCATTAATCCAACTAGGGATGGTAAACCTCGGTGATAAATGATTCTGAACCCCTACGGCCAGTTGATCATTTCCCATAATGGTTAAATCCATGGATACTATGTTTGGGTATAAACCAATGATTCACGAACATATTAATACGTCTTAAATCTATAAGATAGTCCCAGAACAGGCAATAATTCCCCCCCCAAAGGGAGTGATGTGCCCGACTTCCCATCCTCTTGACCAATGTGAGTTATTAAGTGTCACTGGTCAGACCATCCGGCGAACGCCTGCCTTTTGAAATCAGGTCCATAAATAATTGGATATGGATCCATTGGGAGTTTTGTGGTCTATAACCTGAACGAAAAAAATGGTGAACCCGGCGTCAATGTTTAACCAAACATGACGGATTCAACATAATCTCTCCCAGTGCCCCCTTACACTCCAATGGAGGTCCAAGCGTGGTCATTAATTACGCATGGGATTATGATATGATGCTTTGACAGGTTTTCTACTTGTATTTTATAAAATGTTTTGCGGGCACTACTCTCAGAACTCCCTTCGATCCAATGGAATCACAAAGGAACTCACAAGTGCGTGCTTCCAACAACGCAAGGACGAGACTTCCTCAACAATGGAGGACCCCATCACCCACCCAACATCTTCAACGCTAGGTTTCAGAGGTGCTGATTCGTGAGTACCATGCGAATGGTACTCTGCCAATGGTGGAGGCGACCATGCATGCCCTCCTATCCGTCAGGATTTGCCAGTCGCCTGCCCAGCAGCGACCGCAAAGGTAGATCCAGACAGCCCCTGTCACTGTCTCCAACCATTTCGGGAGTCTATCCTCGGAATGTGACAATGCATACCCCCCTTATCATAGGGATGTGGATGAGTTCAACGTTGAGGACTTCATCCCCACCGAACAGGGGTTCCACTCCAAGGCCCCCTCCGGCAGACACCATCGCGGTCACGCTGCGACCCGACATCCTCACGCCGACGAGGATGTCTCCCCAAGGATTCAGGCCCAAGCTCCCCGAGCTCTAGCCCCTTGGACCGCCCGACAAAGGTGGCAGACGTACAGTCAGGGACCAATCATCACCCTGGTCCCTAAGGAGGAGCTCCGCTGCCCAGCCATGGAGACGTACCACGAATAGGCACCTACACCTGTTCGCTCCTCCCAAGCCCGCAATCCAGACATGGCGGCATCATACAAGCCGGCACGCATCCCCGCCGAACTCCATCAAGCCCGTCTCTCACGTAGGATGACACTAACTAGGCAGGCTCCTCTCCCTGCCCAGGGTCGTGAAGCCCACCAACCTGACATGGTGGTGACCCGGCACCTGCAGGACCAACTCCCGGCAGTTGCATCAGACGCCCGCCATTTTGATATGGTGGCGATCAACAAATCCCGCCACCCAGATGTGGCGGAAAATCATAGGTGGTAACGTCTCCCCGCCAACAAAGGCCATCGACTCGATACAGTTGGAAACCAATATAAGTAGGGCCAGCTCCCTGCGGATGCAAGTAAAGGCCGCCACCCCGATGTGGCGGAAAACAAAGAGAGAAACCGGCGTATCCTGGTATAGAGTTAGATTCGTTCACCTGCCCCAACATAGGATAATTGTCAGTACCCACTGCCCACTGGAGGACCAGAGCAAGATATTCCTGCTGCGATATCGGAATGGGCCTTCATACACGTTCGAACCAAAGATGTCCCTCTACATATCTTGGTGATGATGGAGGAGAAGGTATCAATCTCATATCATATCATGCATACTTTCCAGCATGTAATTGCATCAGCGACAACAACAAGGACTCGGGCGCATGAGACGGTCTCCCCAATTCGGGCGACTCATCTATGAGACGAGATAGTCGCCTCGGAGCAGATCTGCATCCCTGATCCTACCCATGAGGGTCGCTGGCCATATTCTGCGATGCATGGGCAATCGGCTCAAGCATCTTCACTCGTTCCTACTGGGGGACACCCATCCATCACGGTGGATGCTCCGGAGTAGGCATATATCCCTGATAAAAGTCAAGATTTTCGTCAGCGTATCCCGGCAGCATCACGAGACACAATTAGACAGGTACCCAAAGGAGGTGAAGGTCGTTGTCAATAGCATACAGTCTCCGAAGCCCCAAAAGAGTGCCTCGAATGCGCCGAAGGAAGCCAGAAAATAAAGAGTGGGTTCATGACTCCGCTCGGATGGAAGCTGGGATTCTGACGCCACTAATCATGCATCAAAGGCTCAAAACCCTGCCCACCCATTACCATATTATGGGAGTGGCAGTATCAATTGTGAAGGTCCTCACCGCAATGGTGCTACTAGCATCTCTGAAGGTCCTCCCCAGAGCACTTGTGGGGGCCTCCCCTCTGAGTATATAACGATCGGTCACGAGAGCTTCTCTCTTGATGCAAGTCACCGAAACCCTGCACATGACTAGAAGATCGAGCAGCAATAAGTTCCTCCACTTTCTGCGGTCCACCCTGAATGTCCTCCCTGGGGTATACACTGAAATCACTCTTCATGTAGTGGGACCACAGATTATGACGATAGTCCTTGCTATCATAGTCGCAACTACGTAGGTCCTCCCCGTAGTGACATCTCATCACAACAAGAAGTCCCTCCCCTTGTCGTGTCCTGCCCTGAAGGTCCTCCCTAGGGGTTACGTTGTAACAGAATTCCACGAAACCAGGAATCAGGTCACGATGGTAGTCCTCGCCACCTTGATAACGGAGGTCCTCCCCATAGATATGTTGAGAAACGAGAAGGCCCTCCCCTCGTTGCTGTACATTCTGGAGACCCTCCCCAAGATGTATCTCGCATATATTCTCCCTACGGCAGCAATAATGGTAGTCCTCACCATTGCTGCAGCTGTGATGGTAGTCCTCACCACCATGGCCACCATCGCGAAGGTCCTCCTAGCAATGGCCCCAATCAACAAGAAAGTCCTCCCCTTGTCACGGCGTGTCCTGAAGGTACTCCCTAGGATGCGTGTCGAACGCTAACCCATGATGTTCATCCTCACCATAATGGCAGTTGTTGCGAAGGTCCTCCCCGTAACAATGCTACGCATCCAGAAGGTCCTCCCCTTGCTGCAACATGCCTTTGAGGTCCTCCCCAGGGTGTTCAAAGCAAAATTCCTCTATACAGTGAAGCATCAAGCAGTAATGGTAGTCCTCAACATTACGGCCGTCATTGCAAAGGTCCTACCTTCGATGACATATTATATTGACAGGAAGGTCCTCCTCCTGCCGAATCAAGCTCTGAAAGGCCCCCGTATTTCGAGGTAGTCAGAAGGATGGGATGGAGCGAGTCGGATTCCCAACATGTCGCTAACGATGCCCTTCTTTGATCAGGAGACGGTCCGGGGCCATGTTCATCTTCTGAACAACCTCATAATCGCTTACATAATGATTCAGCACCTACCGGTCCCACTGCCTCTGATCACACTAGCGGTGAGTGCCTCATTTGGGATGACTAGGTAGAGGAATCACTAGTGGAGGAATATGCTGATATGTTGCACCTGAGGAAACGACTGGCTAGGAATGATATACTATTTATGTTTTTTCCCACGACCACCTCTCAGTACAACATACCTAGGGAGTTGTCGGAAGAATGCATGCACGGCATCCGCCATAATATATGGTCAACCCTATGTCGACTAAAATCGAGCATCCTGCCCTATGAAGGGTATGTAGACCACATCAAGACGATAGGGGACCTCCTGTGTAACATCGACCTGGAGGCCCTTTCCTCGACGCGACAACAAAGCCCCGAGAGGCGCAGAGGAAACATGGAGATCACCTGTCTCCGAGCACTGCATCAGCTGCGCCGCCTAATCGGTGACGCTCTAGTGGGAGTCCATATCAGGGGCTGGGGGGAACACAGAGATCTGCATTTCACTCTGCTCCCCGCCCAGAAGAACCCGTTTGGCATGGTGTCTTGCAACGTCGTCACATCGAGATGACAATCGGGTGGACCCCCTTTTCAGGAAAGACAACACACCCAACAGAGTCGGGCCTTGAGTAAGTCCCATAAGCATCAGGCCCGGTGAGAATCAACCATTCAAAAACACCTGAATCAAGCCACCGAGAGCATACAGTAGGCCTCTCTCCTAATAGAGGCCAATCAACGATCTCTACCTTACTCCCCAAAAGGGACTGATCCGCAGGTGAATTCGGCACCAGATCCGGTTCGCCCCCGGATGGGGGCCCGTGAGATCAAGCAAGTCGTGATAGCCACAACCACTGCCACAATCCAGGGTAAACCCCATCATGTAGGGATGGGGGCATTTTTAACAACAAATTCCCTCGTAATACCATTAAAACTGGGCAGAGACTCAACGTCCAGGAAACGGAGCCAACCCCAGCCCTCAGGACTGGGGGCATTATTACCCCCTCAACAACAACCTCCCCCATGAGAGTCGGTATTCTCTCATCTAGGGAGGATATTCAGAAGAGGAGGCTCCCATCCTATCCCATCATATGAATCATCATCCCCTCTGAGAGGAAGGCGTGCCATAAGGTCGCATCAAAGAACTCTCCACGTCACCCTTCACCAAGAAGTCTGAGGGCAATCCCAAGTCATGAGAGGGAAGGCCAGCAGAAGACGTGGGAGATCATATTCCTATTTGGAAGTTGATGTCCCCTCAACTCCGTAATATGTGTTCATCAACACCATAGAGGCTAACCCCGCATGTGACACTGGGGAAAATGAAAATCTGAATGGATCGGGAGACGACGGTTCCAGTCAGGCTGTGACTCACAACGAACCTCCAGGTGTGCACACCCAGAACCAAAGGGACGCTTTAAATATGGCCGCCCCTTCAGCAAACCTCCCTCCACATAACCTGCGAACATCCACCAAGGACAAGAACAAAGGAACGGTTACCCTTAACCCGTCCCCCTCTCTCGATAAAAATGATCCACTCACGCTCGAAGAGAGGATCACTCGGCAGGAAGAAGAGATGAAAGAATTGAGGTGGCTTAATGCTGATCTGCTCCAGAGGAACCGCATTATTGAAAGTGAATCCCAAGAAGAGCCACTTCATGCACTCCCGGAAAGTGCACCTCAAAGGCTAAGGCTTGCCCTGGCAAACGAAGAACGATCAGGACTCCTGCCCAATGAGGCTCCTGGCCCATCCAGCTACCTAGATGTGGATCCGGACTAATACTAGGATTTCCCTCCACTTAGGAGGCAACCAGAGAAAGTACGCTTGAACCCTCTGAGGGTACCTCGAACAGAATATGCACCCTTGGTGTTGGCCAACCCAGACCCTCAGGCAATGCCACAGGCTACGCCTACCTAGGGTCGGTCCCAACATGATGTAAACCAGGGACTCACCAATACCATCGAGGCGTTAACAGCTCGACTAAAAGCAACGGAAGGTCGACGCGCTCCGATACAGCCGGAGCGGAAACCCTACCCAGACTGGGTGACCAACACACCACCTCCACCCAATTTTGGGCGCCCTGTATTCCCGATATTCAATGGATCAGGCGATCCGGAGCAGCATTTGATGCTCTACGCATCCTATTGAGACCCTATGATGGGGACTCTGGAACAACAAGAAGCAATGAAACTCAGATGCTTCATACGGACCTTGCAAGGATCCGCCATTGTCTGGTATACAAGTCTACCGACCCAGTCGATAAAGAGCTAGGAGGACCTCCGGCAGCAGTTCCTGTTCCACTTCAGCTCAACGCTGCCTAAAACAACGGTCAGTGATCTCATGAACTGAAAGCAGAGGGAGAAAGAGAGGGACTCGGATTTCATCGCCAGATAGAATGTTCTGACCTATTCTCTGAATAGGACAATGCCTCAAGATGAGATTCTAGCCATATGTATTGATAATCTTAGAGATGAGCTGCTAACACCGCTCATACCGATGGAGTGCACCACTGGATTCCACCATCTCTCAGCCATTTCCCATAGAATTGAGGACTCCCGGCAGCGAACTAACTCAAAGTCCCGAATAGCCTTGTATGCTCCTACTAAGAGAGCTCCTAGAGCTAAAGCGTCTGCTTTTAGACTCAAGCCATCCCTTGTGCCCGCTCCGCCGCTCAGGCCTCCACCAAGTTGTTAAGGGCCCCCTGCATATCAGCGATCACCCCCACCTAAACGGGACGATCAGAGAGGACCAAAGTGGAACCAGTTTGAGGAGCGAAGACAAAAATTATACTCGTTCTGAGACGATCGAGTTTGTCTACTACATTTCCTCCATGAACTATAATCTTCTCCACCTCCCGGAGCCAAGGAAACCTGAAGAAGTAAGCCGTGATGATAGCCAGATTACTACCCCTACCATTGGATGTTGGGGCATAGTATCAGAGAATACTTCATCTTCAAATACCTCCTGCAGAGGATGGTAGATTTCAGACAAGTCATGCTGGGACCACCCCCAGTACATGTGGAATGTATCTCTACCACTGACTCCGGAAAAGAGGAGGGGTGGTAGAAATTCACCAGCAAACAGGGGGAGAAATTTGATAACTGGATGACTCAGAAGACTATCAACTGAGCCCAGGGCATAATCTGATCTCATCTTCAGTTGCCAGTGTTGCCACCAATAGCCTCTGAATCCGCGGAGCCGAATACATCGGCCTCACAATCCTCTATGAGCCGACCATCTGGATGGTTTTAAAGGAGGAAACAATCACAATAGGAGCAGTCCGCGACGGGGCCAAAGTTAGTCCCAAACCTGGAAGATTTTATGCCTCGAATTTGGAGCCACGAGCACCGACCCACCAAACGGCACCATTAGAGACAACCGACCATGTTGACCTATCAGAGGATGAGGAACCAATCTTTGGTTCTATCGGTGTCATCCATCCTATGGAATTATTCCCTGATGAAGGGTATGACTACGAACCTGAGTTCTCTGCACGAGGAGCTGGGAGGAGGAATCGCAGAGGTAGAGGATACCAGGGGAGGCGCAACCGCGGCTGAAACCAACCCTATAGTTGGACCCCGCCCTAGACCATCTATATTGCAGAAACCCATGGGAGAGCCCTTCAGCAGACTCAGCAGGAGAGAGAATTCCCCTCCCCCTCCACAAGCAGCCACTCTGGACCTGTTATTCTGTGATACCCACCATAGGAGTAGCAAGTGTCTGGCCTCCTATTGCGTACAAAAAAACCATCCAGGCTAAGTCCACAAAACGCTGGAACGCCATCAGTGTCTATCCCTGCGGCCGGTCCCTCCTCGTCAAATGCTCTATCTCCCAAATCATCCAATAAGACTCTCCCACCAACGGAGAAGCGTCGACCGCTAGAGCAAAAATACAACATCTTTAAGCAGCTGGCATCTATACCAGCCATGCTATCCATCCTGGATTTCTTGAGTTTGTCAACTAACCTTAGGGAGGCACTTATCAAAGCATTGATTAGCCCCCAGGAGTTTCAAGCTGAGGTAGCTGCCGCTGTGATTTACCGGACGGAGACTGGCTGGGCTGAATGCAATTTGGTGATTTCCTTCACTAATCAAGATGAAGATTCCATCATCAAAGTACACATCAGACCACTATATGTGTCCATAACACTGAATGGTATTGCGATTCGAAAAGTATTTATAGACAATGGCTATGGAGATAACCTCCTTCCCCTACGGACACTCCGTAAGTTGGGCTACAGTGAGGGTGATCTAATTCCCTCAGCCACAACTTTGTTAGGTTACGAAAAGTGTGAACAGAAACCAATGGGACATAAGAAGCTAAAGACCCATTTTGGTGACCTGGTAGCCTACATAGAATTCCTATTGGTCTGGCAGAGCACAACATTCAATGCCCTGCTGGTAAGGCCATGGCTCCGTAAGCACATGGCCATTCCTTTATCCTACCACCAGTGTATCAAGTACTATGTCAATGGAAAAAGTGGGACGTTTCATGCCGACAGGGCCCCTTTCGAGCTCTCGGAGTCACATTACATCGACGCCGGGTTCTATAAGCAAAAGAAGAAGAAGCCTTTGGTCGATGGTGTCGACTAGATCCCCGCTCCCAATGGCCTGGAAATGGTCCCCGACGACCCCCTTAGGTAGCTTGGCAGAGATTAAGTCCTACCCATCAACCATGTTGAGAGTAGGAGTTCAAGTCCGGACACACATTCGGATGTCCTTAGGACTTCATCCACGATGGGCGAGCACGACAGTGTGGGAACGTCTACCAACCCTTGATTTGGGGATGAATACTCAAGCAGGGATGCCCATGATGCCTCTCCCTCAACCCCTTGAAGCCTCATACCGGAAACTCTCTCCTTGTCAGATCAAGAGGATGAGAACTTGTGAGAAGAAGAGGGGGAAGATCTCAGAGATGCACCTCCTGAATTTGAGGAGGGTATCTCCACCACTGTGGATGAGCTTAGGGAATTAAACCTGGGTATTTAAGAAGACCCGAGGCCCACTCCCATTAGTGCGGCCATGTCTCCCGAGGAACACGAGGTATATACCACCTTCCTAAAGAAACATCGGGATTTCTTTGCATGGAATTACACGGAAATGCCAGAAATCGATCCCGAGGTAGCGACGCATCACCTAGGTCTTCCAGAAGACCACCGGGGCAACAAACCGGCCGCTAGAAGGATGCACCCCTCACATGCTGCCAAGATAGTGGCTGAAGTTGATAAGCTCATTAAAGAAAGATTCATTAGGGAAGTCCAGTACCCCATGTGGTTGGCCATCATCGTCCCTGTCAAGAAAAAGAATGAGCAAATCCACATCTACATTGACTTTAGATACCTTAATCGGCATTTTCTGAAAGATGGCTTCCCGGTTCCAATCACCGAGTTGTTAATTGATGCGATGACCGGGTATGAGACTCTATCCTTCATGGAAGTCTATTCTGGATATAATCAAATCAGTATGGCCTGAGAAGATGAAGAATCCACTTCCTTCAGGTCCCCTCAAGGGGTATTCTGTTACAGGGTCATGCCGTTTGGTCTCAAGAATGCTGGCGCCACATATAAGCATGCCATACATTGGATCTTTAAGCCGTTCCTGGGGAAATTCATTTAATGTTATGTGTATGACCTATTGGTCAAGTCTAGAGAGCTCTTGGATCACCTGTCGGACCTTGAGACAGTCTTCAACAAGTTCTGACAGCATAGCTTGAAGATGAACCCCTTGAAATGAACCTTTGGGGTTACCTCAGGGAAATTTCTTGGCTTCATCATATGGCATCGCAACATCGAAGTCGACCCTGAGAAGATGAAGGCTATCCTGAGCCTACAACCTCTTTGAAATCTCACTGGGCTGAGGGGATTCCAAGGACACCTAGCCTACATTAGGCAGTTCATAGCCAACCTGGCAGGTAAATGTTTTCCCTTTACCAGGTTGATGAAGAAGGGGGTCACGTACCAATGGATGACTGACTGCCAAGAGGAATTCAACAACATGAAGAGGTACCTCTTAAGACCACCAGTGCTCATGCCCCTGGTATAAGGAAGGCCTCTCATTCTATATGTGACGTCCCTAGAACGTTCATTGGGATCCTTCCTCGAACAAAAGAACAACGCCGGCAGTGAAAACAGTCTCTATTGCCTCAGTAGAACCACGATTGATGCTGAGACTCGATACTAAAATATCGAGAAGAGTTGTCTGGCCTTGGTCTTCGTGGATCAAAAGCTGCGACATTATCTGCAGCATCATGAGGTCCATTTGATCATGGGGAGTAACCCGCTCAAGTACATCCTCAGTCACCTAATGCTAACCGAACGCCTATAACAATGGGCGGTCATCCTACAACAATTCGACATCTGGTTCATGCCTAAAAAAGCCATCAAGGTCCATGAATTAGCAGACTTTCTGGTAGAGCACCCTTCGACAGGGACCACTACATCGGACGATGAACTACCTGATGAAGATATCTTCTCGGTTCAAGGGGAGTTCGCAGCATGGGAAATGTACTTTGACGGCGCATCCCGAAGCCCCACCGGGAAGTGGATGGAGGATCCCAGATTCAACAAAGTGGGTCTAGGGATAAAACTGGTGTCCCCAGAAAAGGTAGTTTTTCTGTATTCCTTCCTTATATCAGAGGGATGCACGAACAATGAAGTGGAATATCAAGCCCTTATTGTAGGCCTGTAACTCGCACTCCAGGCACGAGTACAACACCTTAAGGTAAAATGTGACTCGAAGCAGGTCATCAAGCAAGTCAATGGTGACTATGCTAATAAAAAAGAGTATCTGATCCCCTGGTTTGACCATGTCCGAGTGTTAATGGATGAGTTCTCCACAGAACCAACATTGACTTATATTCCCCAGTCCCAGAATGCTCAGGCTGATGCATTAGCCAACGTGGCCACAACCCTAGCTGACCCAGACCGGGATGAAACGGTTACCAATATCGCTCATCATCGAATGGTATTGCCATTTGTTCAAGCTAAGACAGAAGAGATCCACGAAGTCAGTCCTGTCCCCAAGCCATATGCTCCTACTACTGGTGGGATGACCCCATCACGAACTACCTTCAACGGGGAGTGCTTCCATCGGACATGGCTGAACGAGAGAAAATACAGATAAGGGCAATCAATTTTGTCCTATATGGAAGTGCGGGTCAGCAAGAGGTCCTCTACAAATGAGGCCTCGATGGAGTGCTCCTCAGATGCATTGATGGAGAAGAATCCGCTGCCGTCATGACTGAGGTACATTCAGGAGCATGTGGAGCACATCAACCAGGGACCAATCTTTCCCATCAGGTTCGAAGTATTGGGTACTACTGGCCTACAGTGACATGAGACTATGAGAATTTTACCGAAAAATGCCAGTCATGCCAGATTCATGCCAACTTCATTCACCAGTCCCCAATGTTTCTTCATTAAGATAAGTACTCCTGGTCGTTTTCTGTCTAGGGGATGGACGTCATGGGGCCATATCCTCCCGCCACGGCCAAACAGCTGAAGTAAATCCTCACATCGACCAACTTCTTTTCCAAATGGCCAGAAGTCGTACCCCTCAAGGAAGTCGAGGCAAGAAATATTGTCATCTTTGTGAAGGCCAATATCATCGCCAGATTTGGTGTCTCTCATACTAAACCAATGGACAACAACACCAATTTCTGCTCTGATGAGTTGGAAAAGCTATACCACAAGTATGGTATCAAGGCTAGCCACTCATCCCGCTACCATGCAGCAGCCAATGGACAAATAGAAGCTTTCGACAAGACATTGTCCAACATCCTCCAGAAAATGGTGGACAAAGACAGGAAGTCATGGCCGGATAAACTCCTCCATGCATTTTGGGCTTATCGAACCACAATTTACACCGCTACTCGGTCTACACCATACTCATTGGTGTACGGCATAGAGGCGGTCCTGCCCATTGAACTCCAACTTCCCTCACTCTGTGTTTCCATCTAGGATCGATTATCTGATGATGAGCAGTCAGAAAAGTGGATAGGTTAATTGGAACAGCTAGACAAGAAGCGGTTTCACACTCTGCACCACCTGGAAGTGTACCAAAACTGGATCTCACGAGCCTTCAACAAAAAGGTCAGCCTCCGGTCTTTCTTGGAAGGAGAATTAGTGCTGGTCCTCCAGACCCTAATGATACCCTGCAAGAAGCCTCCAAAGCTAGAGCCCAAGTGGGAGGGACCATATGTTGTACACAAGGTCTACTCCAATGGAGTGTATGCCCTGATCTCCATGGACGGGAAATCCACCATGACTCCCACCAATGCGATATTCCTGAAGAAGTATTTCGCATAGAGATAGAGAAGTCTTCGTCCGAGCTGTATGACACTAAAAATCCAAGCACTTCATCCTTACCGCATGACGTTAAACTGCAAGGAATATTCGTCTGAGCTATATGACACTAAACTACCAAGCACATCTTCCTTACCGCATGTTAATAAACTGCATAGAATCATTATCTGAGCTATACGACACTAAACTACCAAGCACTTCCTCCTTACCGCATGGCGTTAAACTGCATGGAATCTTTGTCCGAGCTGTATGACACTAAACTACCAAGCACCTATTCCTCACTGCATGACATTAAACTGCACAGACTCTAATAATTCCCCTTCGTCCTGACCACATGACGTTCAACTATATGTCCCACGTCCTCACCACATGACGTTAAACTGCATGGAGATCATCCTTAATGCATGATGATAAACTGCACATACAAGGTGATTTAAAAACACCCCCTTCCCCTGTGTACAGACCAGACCTGCACAGGGAATATCGTCTTTCAGAGAACTACATGAGGCTTTATTCCTTCCCTCGGAGGATACGTACAAACGCCATAATTCCAAGACCTGGACCAGCCACCACAAACAAGAAAAAAACAAAAAACAAAAAAAACAAAGATGTCCATCCCCCCGTGTATGGACCAGACCTGCACGGGGTGTGCCCATCATCATAACCACATGACGTTAAACTATATGGACTCCGTCCTCACCACATGATGATAAACTGCACGAATTATAGAGAACTATATACAGATTGATTCCTGCCCTTGCAGGATACGTAGCGATGCCAGGATCCCCAGTCATCTCCCAACTCCCTGAATTAAAGAAAAAAAATGCCTTCTTTCCCCCTGTGTATGGACCAGACCTGCACGGGGTGTACTCATTCCAGAGAACTATGTAAGGCTTGATTCCTGCCCTTTTAGGATATATAGTGACGCCAGGATCCCCAGTCCAGGCCCATCCCCTAAACAAAGAGATGCCCTTTCCCCCCGTGTGTGATCCAGACCGACACGGGGTGTACTTCTCGTCCTTACCACATGACGTTAAATTGCGCGGACAATGATGTTAAAAATGCCCATTTCCCCGTGTATGAACCAGACCTGCATGGGGTGTATATCTTAATCTTTACCCCATGAAGTTAAACTGCATGGAAGTTGTCCCCACCGTGCGACGTTAAACTGCGCGGACCCCCCCCCCCCCCTTTTCCTTCACGTTGGGACACCTTCATCCTTACCACATGACGTTAGACTGCTTGGAGTTTGTCCTCACGACATGACGTTAAACTGCACGGACTTCGTCGCGACCCACTCATGACACATGGCGATATGAGGTGGAGATACTCCTTGCACATTTGGATACATCCTTTCCATACATCAGACTCCACGGTCTGGATTATTATGGATCATCATAACCATTCATGGCCATCGGAGGTGGAAAGTCATCGATCCATGGAATCCTTTGTACGACTATGCATACCATGCCCTCAGCAGCTCTGCATATTGATATCCCCTGACCCGTCTACCAAAGGCAAGATTTCCACTTGAGGAACTCTTCCTAGCTATGTAGGCTTACCGGCCTCAGAGACCCCATACCATACCTCTTGATCCAGAAGTTTACGGCGAAGTGTTTACAAGTTCGTTTCCCTTTTCACATTCAGGTGTTTCCAGGGTTTCCCTATCTGGCTAGCCTGTGTGTCCGCCAGTGGTTCACATAGAGAACTTCATCAACAAACATCAAGAAAGGACCAGAATACTTTGAATCAACGGACAATTGCAGTGAAGATGTTTCTTGTATACCTGGACACCATTATCCCCACGTGCCAAACTCTGCACTATGAGTAATCATAGATTTTCATAATCATTCATGGCCATCGGAAGTGGAAAGTTATCGACCCGAGGACACCTTTGTACGACTATTCATACCAAGCCCTCAGTGGCTCTGCATAATGATAGCCCCTGGCTCGTCCATCAATGGTAAGATTTCCTCAGGCGGTACTTCTCCTAGCTCCATATGCCTACCGGCCTCAGAGCCCCCACACCATACCTCCTGATCCGAGAAATCTCAAATTTGTAGTTTACGACCATCATCCCCCACCTTTTCCTAAGTATATTAGAACATATTGACTCAGTTCTCCTTCGAGTGATTGCAGCAATAGTCACCCAATGGTCCGAGATCTATGACCGAAAAACTAGAAGTACCTCGTCCTTATCGCGTGACGTGAAACTGCATGGAATGAAGGCACACCCCCGCGCAAGTAAAAGAGAGAAAAGATCAGCAGAGTGGGATCTTTGAAACTCAACAAGCAACTAGGGATGGATATCCCTGACATTTCCATACATTCCCCTGCCAAATGACAGACTTCTTGGCTCGGATAATTGCGGATCCTCATAACCATTCATGGCCATCGGAAGTGGAAATCCTTCGACCCGTGGACACCTTTGTACGACTATTCATACCATGCCCTCAGCGGCTCTGCATAATTATAGCCCCTGGATTGTCCATCAAAGGCAAGATTTCCACAGTCAATGCTCTTCCTAGCTCTATACACTTACCGGCCTCTGAGCCCCCATATCACTTCTCATGATCCAAGAGGCCCCAGAACCATGATTTACACCATTAGCCCCCTTTTCACATCTGGGACATGTTGAGGTATTCAAGCCCAGTTATATTCTAATGAAGTGAACCCTTCGTATTAATTACCCTCTTCCTTGCTGCATGATGTTAAACTACACAACAACCTTTAAAGATATCCCTGTCTTTACCGCATGACGATAAACTGCACAGAATCCATCCTCGCTGCATGATGTTAAACAGCATAGCTACATTTAAAAATGACCCTCGTCCTCGTCGCATGACGTTAAACTGCACAAAAACCTTTAAAGATATACCTATCTTTACCGCATGATGATAAACTGCACGAAATTCGTCCTCGCTTCATGACGTTAAAATTCATAGCAACCTTTAAAAATACCTCTCGTCCTTGCCACATGATGCCAAAATGCACTGATTATGTCCCAACCACATAACGATAAACTACACGGTCATAATCATCATGGGTTCAATGAGAAATAGAGGCTTTTATTCAACTTTCAGTGCACTGGTCAAACCTGCATGAACCACCACCTCACACCAGCGTGAGAATGAATTACTTCACCCATTCGTAGGAAGTTTAGTCTAGATTTTCACCCCATATTCAGGCACCCTCTCATCATAAACCATACTCTGTACTCATGAAAAAGCCGAACTCCCATAATCTACCCCTGGTGGTTCCAAATATAAACTTCCTTGAAGTTTCTCGGCTATCGGAAGAGGATAGTCTGTGACTTAAGGACACATTTGTATGACTATGAATACCATGCCCTCAGCGGCTCTGCATATTTATCACCCCTAGCACGTCTACCAAAGGAAAGATTTCCTTATTCAATGCTTCTCTCCATACACCTCTTGGCCTCTATTCCCCCATTTCTATCCCGGAATTTGGAAACTCTCTGAGACGCAATTTACCAACTTCTTTCACAACCCTTCCAAAATATGGTGGAACGTTTTTTATAAGATTACAAAGAACTAAGAGAAGTAGTTCCATTTTAAATGATGTCCCAGTTGCATGACTTTAAACTGCGTCAAGCCTCAACCATCCCTTATGCTAACTAAATGAGTAGGGAGGTGGTATCCGGACCATGCTCCTGATTAGTACGGATGTTCCCAAAACCCTTTCAGATGTCACAATTCCCTTCTGATCCACCCCTGGTGGTTTTCTTAATTTTCCAATCCACCCATCGTGGTCCCCATAATCCAGACTTCCTTGAAGTCCCCTGGCCATCATAAATGGAAAATTCTTTTACCTAAGGACACCTTTGCATGACTATGCATACCATGCCCTCAGTAGCTCTGCATATTGATCACCCATGGCCCGTCTACCAAAGGCAAGACTTCCTTAGGCAATTCTCTTCCTACCTCTATACACCGATGTGGCTCCCATGCCTTGAGACATGCCATGCGTGTTGTCCAAACAAGTTTTCTCCCACATGCGTCTGAAGGGTGTTAAGACATCTATTAATTAGTTGAACCCCATTGGGGCCCTCGCCCCACCATATTTGGTCAAATCTGTTCGACCTAAAATAACAATAGTGATAGTCTTGTTAGAAGGACTTTAAACCACTCACAGAAGAAAGAGGCACAATGCCTGTTAGGCCGAAAACCTGAAAAGGGAGACCTAAGAAAAAGTCAGGTTATCCCCGCTGGGTCCAAACCAAATGGGCCCATAAAAAATTAGAGCATTAAAAAAAGAAAAATAAGGAAAAAAGTTTGTATGGTTTTTCTATAAAACCCTAGAAATAGTCAGACTACGCTTGCTGGATCCCATGGACCAGGAAAAAGTTAGAGCTTGGTTTATTTTTAGTCCTGGACTCAGATTATTATATGTTCAGGGAATTAACATATGTGGAAATCGTACTAAATAGTTTCTATCACAATAAAATGCAACAAGGGAACTAAGGAGAAATGTTTCTTTGTTCCATAACAAAGTGGGTAAGAAGGGCATCCACAATATGGAGCCTCCTCTAGTGTGAAAGGTGATTACATGAGTTTTTCGGCAGATTCACAAAAAATGTATTAGGAATTGGTGAGAATCCTTGATTGTCTGAGAGAGATGCTGTAGTAAGGCCATCTCAGCATCTGCACTAGCCCACAATTCTTCTACCTCCTGAGCTGCCTTTGTGCTTGCCCTTATTTCCTCCTCCATCCGCTGCTCCCCTTCTCTAATCATGGCAGCGACGTTGGCCTCTTCTTGTTGCAGCAGCTGTATCTCGTTTCTCAGTACCTCCAGGTGAGAACACTTCTCAACAACTTCTCTCTGAAGCCTTGTGACGACCCAAGTATGGTCATGAGCCTCTGCGAGGTAGAGATGTTGAGTTGTGGAAAGGTAGGCTTCAGATTGAGCAGCGGAAAGGCGAGATTAGAAATCACCTAGCCTCTCCCAATCAGCTACTACCTTCTTGAATATGTCATAAACACCATGATAGTTGAAGCCATCGAATCCCAGCAACATAAAAAAATTGCGTAGCCTCGTCAATTTGGTCTGTATCTCGACCAGGGGAGTTTGAGAGATCCGTCTCCAGATTTTCTCACATGCCCTTTGGTGAGTGGGTAGAAAGGTGTAGAGGACCTATTGACTGGGGTCCGAATCACTCCCATATGAGGACACATATTCGGGGATGAACGTCAACAAGGAGGGACCCAAGGCGGCCTCACCCTCAAACCCTAGAACTAAGACAGCTTCGCCCCCGACTGGCGACACAATTTTAAGCGCCAGAGGTTGTGGTCCAAAAGCCTGAGAGTCAATAAGACAGATGAGTACCCCTAATTAGTAAAGGGAAGAAAGAGGAGTAAGTGGCAGGAGACCGGGGAACTTACTCTTAATCAATGAGTCATCGACATCTGCAAGCTCTGCACTATCACGATAGCCACTCGAAGAGGATGCCACATCTTCGATAGGCAAGGGAATCCAGGGACCCTCCAAAGGGGTCCAGGGCCTGAGGCCATGCCTAAGGCCCGCAGTTTCCAAGGTCGTCCCCAAGTGGTCTCCTACGAAAACGAGGCTCGAAGAAGTCACTCCCCTGGTGAACAATATAATGGCCCGCTCCGGGTTCCCAGCAACTGGATTAATGGCAGGATCTTCCTCCATCATCACGGGATCTGTTGGACCTGGAGTGGTTGGCTCCGTCAGATTTGGAACCCCCTCAGCGATTATGGGAGCCCCGTCATCCTCCACAATCGAAAGTGTCATCGGATCAGTAGGAGTCTCGGATACGAGCGGTTCTTCCTCTAGCATATCTCTGACAGGTAAAGGCGAAAGTGAAGCGTCCATATCGTCGGCCCCTCCGGTATGGCTCACCATCTCATCGTGCCTAGGTGTGGTTACAGGTGATTACACAGATGGCAAGATGGTGGAAGGTAGAATCACATTGGTAGCCACAGCCAGATCCCTGAGTGGTCTTGCACCATACGTCAAACAGTTAATGACTGATGAAGTCTAAGAATGCAAGTTGGCGAACAAGCAAACAGGAAGTCATGATTACCTGACATTCCCTATTTGAGCCGTTTCGATAAATGGAACACCTATTTCCATCTCTGGATCATCCCAGGGGACAGTTCGCCCAGAATTCGGGAAGGAATGGGGGGAGGAAAGACCCTAGCTGAGTCTGTAATGGCCGCATCCATGAGCCCAGTTGCGCCAGGGGATCCTTCCTCGATGACACCTGTGGGAGAAAGCGCACGCTCCCCACCGCAGTACCACGAGGGGTATACTCCATAGAAGGAGTCACCCCCTGAGATTCTTCAGCACCCTTCATAAAAGGAAGAGACCTTAGAACCTCCACAATAAAGGAGGTAAAAGTCAGAATGGGCGAGCAGAGCAACCTCTTCCTCAGGGTCGGACAATTTGTGATGTCTAATCATCATAGACACCCGAATGCTCCCATGGAGACGATTACGGAGTGAATGAATGTACGCATCCATATCCATTAATGAGGAGAATATTTCAACTAAATCCACTTCCAACTGCATGTGGGGTGGAGTGAAGATCGTCCCAATACCCATAAGATTAAGAGGGTATGTTTGAAGAAATGCCCAAACTTCATCGTCCGAACCACTGACCCTCAGGTCATCCCAAATCCTCCAAGCCTCCAGGAATGCGGCCATGGAATGAATCACCGACTGGGGAGGATCAACCTTAGAAGGTCGATCGGCGGTAGAAGCTGGTAAGGGCACCAATGGCTGTATTCGCGTTTCGCATCTTGCCACTTCCCTAGAACTCTCTGGGGCTATCGGTGGGCGCATCCTCATAGGTAAGGATGGGAATTCCATGGCTTCAACCATGATGGGGAAATCATCAAAATCATTGAACCCTAAAGAATGGTCACTTCCTTCCCCCTCCTCATCAGTCATCGGATGCTGCATGGCCTGGACTTGGTGGGTTAATACCGCATGACCCTCGCGCGCGTAAATATAGGATTCAAGATCCTGAATATATCGATTGACCCGCTCTGGGTCAACATCATGAAGAATGTTAACAAGGGTAGATATATAGCCCAGCTCGTCAAAAGCCACTTCTGATTCCTGAAGGTACTACCACAGGAAATGGGGGTACTGGCTATGAAAGGCTGATCGACCCTTAAATTTGTTCCATTGGAAACAGGCCGTTGGGAAGGCAGCATCGGTAGGGATAGTAAACCCCCTTCGAGCAGCCTCGAGGGCGTGAGAGGATATAGCCATGACTATTAAAATATTCCCTGGAAGCACGGGACCAGTCGAGTGATGAAGGATTTTTCCCGGCCTAGTTGGAGAACCATCCTTCTTTCGCCTCCTTTTGCCCTTTGATGGATTGGGACATGAGATGGTGGGAACCAATGTCACCAATTGGCCATTTGGGTATGATTGTACCCAGGAGTCGGCATGATTCTTGGATAAGAAAGGCATGGAGTTCGAATGCATGGGGGTCATAACCTCACAGTCGGTATCCTCCCGTGTAAAAATTAACTACAGTTGTCTGGACGCCATCAAATGACGGTTCTCGCGGGCACCATTAAGTGCGGGAGGACACTGTTCTTGAACGCAGCCAAATTGACGCCCAAATCGGCAAGGCATGTACCCCTCGTAGATCAGTTCTCCACCAATACGAGCCACTAGAATACCCTCTCGGAGGGAGAGGAGGTAGCCCCTCTTGCTAAACTCTTTTGTTATGGTGTTCGTAATTATTCCATCTGGGGAAGAAAATGGATGAAAATTGAAAAATTCGCAGTTCGAAATTTGACTTGATAGTAGACACCTGTTCGAAACTGTTTGTTGACTATCCTTCTCTTGGGTCGCCCACTTTTTGGGCATAACCCCACTGGTCATTTTCAAGTACGGACAGAATGTGGTGCCTGGAATATGAAGAGGGTTGATGAAGGTGTAACTGTTATTGATGTGTACTCTTATCCATCCCCAGAGAATTTGGAAAGGGCCGACCACTCGGTTTGGCCGATTCCCATCATTAATGTTACCAAGAAACCAGTAAATCCTGGCCAATACTAGGATGGCTAGGTTGATAACATTACGGGTAGCCAAATGTTCTTCTATGACAAAAGTAGTGACCCACATGCCACCAACCTCACACATGGGTAATAACTAAACACTTAAGAACATGGCAAGAAAAGCTGCTAGGCAGAGCAATTGATCAACATACGGAATAAGCTCCCAGCCCCAGCCGCGGAAATCACCCTGCTCCAAAGTCAGCCAATAGTTTCCCCCCTGTTTACGGGACTCCATCGTAGGGAAAGTCGTGGGCCTACGTGGGAGAGCCGTGGATTTTTCAAATTTGTTCTTTCTCACAAAAGCCTTCACCCATTCACGGTATGGGACGAGCTGTTTTGGAGACGTATCCTCTGAGTTATTCCGAGCCTGGTTAATGAGATGCTTCAATAGGGGGGAGTTCTCTCTTCATTCTCCCACACAGAGGAAGGAGGTAGGAACTCGTCATACATACTCCCAATGATGGGGACCCCTGAAATCTAAAAGACATCCCACAGACTAATGCCCAATTTCCCATGGACCAGATGGAACGTGTTGGTGTCCAGGCTCCAACGACTCATAAGTTGCTTAGAGAGGGCTTTAGGCTGGTGGGTATAGGTTTGAGACACCGAAGCAGCTTCATACAAGCCAACGACTCACAACTCTGCCCCAAATTCTGCGCAGCTCTGGCGAACCCGGAAGGGCCACCCCCAATCCAATGACTTAAATGCTTCTCCTGGTCAGAGATCCTGATTTGCCGGCTAGCCATGCTGGTCGCTTACCATGGCACTGTGGAAAATACTCCAATAACAGTGGATTGTTCCTTCCTGTTGATGTGGTTCTCCTGTTGGGGATATTGGAAGGTGATTCAACACAGATCTGACAGCTATACCCGTCGAGGCAGGCCGACCGCCGGTAGGTATCACGAACTGGGTAATAGTGGCGGTAAAAATCCACGATAGAGGTTTGTTGTCATGGGAGGGTTCCAGAATCTGGGTATCAGACAATAAACTGAACCCATAGGCAGGAAGGTTTTTAGAGAAAGGATATTCCTGCTGTGATTTGGAGAGCCCGTCAGCAAGGAAGGAAGACGGTAGGGCGTGGCAGAATCCATCTTGAACAGAGCCAACCATGTCCTTCAGGCGTTGATCAGCGATTTAGTGGGGCTCTGTAGTAGGCCTCAGCGCAGAACGAGGGGGAACTATATTTTATCCCTGCACAATGAGAGAAATCAGTCCGGAATAAAAATCTGGAAAAAATGAATGGTTAAAGAGCCTTCATAATCAAACCCACAAGGAGGCCTTGAAGGATGGTTTGCGATGACATCATCCCACAAACCAGCCCTTTGTGAAATCAGTCCGTGGAGCTCTGGCCCACGGAGAATTTTCCAGAAAAACGTGAACCAAGTTGCTCCGCAGAATTTCAATCCTGAGTTTATTCAGAATACTCAAATACTTTTTAATGTTTAAGAGATTTTAGTCTGTGGAGCATCGAAACAATGAAGTAAGTTCCTATGCATCCCTCCATAACTTACTTTTTAATTAATTAAGAATAATGGTTCACAGTCAGGAAGTTGGTTCGCGAATGAAGGCGACCGAGAAGAAGGAATGGTTCATAGAGGTTACTGCCAGTTCATGGAATATGCACTTCATGAAGGAGAAAACATGCGGAGGTGAAGGAGCTCTGGTTTCACAAAGAATTCGGTAAAGGACAAGTGTGAGGGATCCCCATATTTATAGGTGTGGTCCCCTACCGGGTCCACCTTTCTACCACAAACCATCGCAGTTTCAGGACCACATTGCATCGGAATGGCCTCCTCTTTCTTCCTATTGGACCCCATTCTGATGGGGGGAATTTTTAGGGTCCTGAAAAATCCGCCAAGGAATTTTTACCCAAATCCCCCAATGAAATTGGGGAAAATAATCAAAGAAGAGACATAATGAATAGGGGATCGGTCCGCGAACTGGTCCATGGAGGCGCAACGTGGCCAGGCACTGCGAGGCAGCACCTCCATGAACCATTTTCATTCGCAAAATGGAGGTGGAGAGCCTCTGCGGTCACGAGGTAGGACGGGCGCCAGTCCGGTTCACCATCACGGACTGACCTAACCATGGACCGCGTCGACCGGTCCAAGCCGCACCCCCTGTCGTTCGCGGAATAGTGGCAGAACCCTCCGCAGTCGCGGAGTACTCCCTGAGTTCGCCTCGTGGAGGGGGTGAAGAATTAAATACCCACAGCGAATCGCGGATTGAAAAAGTTAGATTTGAATCGGGTTATGGGCCTCTACAAAGGGTGCTGCATGGCCTCAGATACATTCCTTTCCACAATATATAAAAGGAGACCGAGGGGGAAAGAAAAGGGGATGGGAGAACTGGAATCAGATTCGAAGGGATAGGAGATCGTTTGAAGGAAGGCATCGGATTTCGCAAATAGAAAAATTCCCATCCACGAACCACATCAGGTATATGAATTAAGAAGGAATCAGAAAACACATAATAAATTACTAAACTGAAAACCTAAAATAACAAAAAAAGGAGAACCGAAAACCATACCCCCTCCACGGATGACTTCCCCACGGACCAGTGAGTTTATGCCTCTTTTTCCATCCTTCGCACCGTGTAGCACCATCCTATGCGGGTGAAGCCCCGACCGACAAGCCTCCAAACGGCATCGCCCTTGGTCACCGCTGCCCGCCTGGAACCCTCTGCAAACCACCCTGCTTCGCGGATTGAACCCAAAGCCGCGAACCACCCTGGTTTGCGAATTAAACTTGAAGCCATGAATCGTCCTGGTTTGTGGGATGCCAATCAGTCCGCGGACCACCCTGGTTCGCGGACAGCTTCTCCAGCCGCGTGGTACATTCACACGCGAAGGGCTCCACCACCTATACCTATCGGTGGTTCTCCAAATACTTCGGTGTTATCATTCCCAGGTCCAGGTAAAATCCTTCTGATCCAGCCAGGTCCTCCGCAACTCCCTCATTGGCCTATTCGTTGGCCCTGAGCCGTGGCCTCCACCACAGCCACCGGATCCGCGTGGTATGACTTTCAGGCGCATCAGCGCACTATTTTGAGTTCACGTACCCACGGTAAATAGGGGAAAACAGGTTACCCCAACCCTTAAGTAGATTCCCGAAGCATTCCTGGGTTCACATTCCCATGGTAATGTGGAGTCCGGGCTCAGGAATCCCTTTTCTTCCCCTCCAATTTCTGAGGGTTACTCAATGATGGTAAAATACCCATCAGAAGGAAGCCCTCATGCACTGCAAGAGAGAAGATGGGCATAGGACCCCCCCTTTCCCTCTCCCACTGGGCTTTGTCGCCCCGGGCGTCCATCTCGGAGTAAGCCCTGACCTTCTGGGCCTCCTCAGAGTGTAATCCCCAACTCATCATCCTGGGATGCTCCATGCATAATCCCCACTCCGTTTCTCACGGACGCACCTTTCGCAACGTGATCGTCTAGTCCCTGATGCCTCTTATTTATCACACCGAGCATGAATCACGTGGGATTAGAGTAAGAATCGACCATGACATCCTACAATGGGCCTCCTCAGAGTGTAATCCCCAATCCATCATTCTGGGCTACCTCAAAGTATAATCTCTATGCCTATGCGAACTACGTGGACTTTGATCCCTGCCTCCTATACCAGGTATGTAGGAAGCCTCCATGAGGTTCAAGCCCACCACCCTTCGGTCCACCTAGTCTCTCTTCATGTCGGATCTCCGACACCTAAGTGAACTACATGGAATTTAATCCTTGTCTCCTAGACAGGGTATGTAGGAAGCCTCCAAGGGGGTTCAATCCCAACAACCGGTCGATCCGATCATGTCCATATTGGTTCACCGTGCCACTCCTGGTGCCACCTCAAGAGAATTACAACCCTTCAGGGTTATTAATACAACGAGGGATGGTAAACCTTGGGCATAAATGATTCAGAACCCCTACGTCTAGTTGACCGTTTCCCATCAAGGTTAAATCCGTGGATACTATGTTTGGGTATAAACCAAATATTCGTGAACATATGAATACATCTTAAATCTATAAGAGAGTCCTGGAATAGGAAATAATTCTCCCCCAAAAAGGGTGCAATGAGCCCGAATTCCCATCCTCTCGAACAATGTGAGTTCTTAAAAGTCGTTGGTCAGACCATCCAGCGAATGCCTGCCTTTGGAAAGCAGGTCCTTCAATCATTGGATACGGAGCCGTTGGGCGTTTCGTGGTCGAAAACCAGAACAAAACATAGTTTAATGTTTTTTGGGTTCTAATAAAATCGTCATGATCTTCAGGGTTTTTAGGGTTTTTTAGGATGTTTATGGTTTTTAATGTTTTTAGGTATTTTGAGGGATTTAGTTTTTTATGGTTTTTATGGTTTTCAGTGTTTTTTAGTTTTTAGGGTTTTTATGATTTTATGTTTTTTCAAAATTTCATTGGTTTAAATGTTTTTTATTGTTTTTAGTAGTTTTAGTGTTTTTTATAATTTTTAGGGTACATTATGGTATTTACGGTTTTAGGTTCATTTATGGTTTTGAGAGTTTTAGGGGTTTGTTTGTTTTAATTTTATTTAGGGTTTTTAGGTATTATTATAATTTTTCCTGTTTTTAGGTGTTTTTTTATCATTTTTTGGATTTTTAGGGGTTTTTATAATTTTTATAGTTTTTTTTAAGGATTTTAGAAATTTTTAGGGTTCTAGGGTTTTTAGGGATGTTAACATTTTATGTTTTTCAGGTTCAATAAGTGTGTTTATGTTTTTAATGTTTTTAATGGGTTTTTAGTGTTTTAGGATTTTTACATTTTTTAGGATTTTAGGGATTTTGAGGATTTTTTTGGTTTTTTTTGATTTTTAGGGAATTTGAGAGTTTTTAGGGTTTATAGGGGTTTTTGGGTTTTAGTATTTTTTGGTTCTAAGTGTTTTTATGTTTTTAAGGTTTTTATAGTATTTTGACGATTTTTATATATTTTAACGTTTTAGGTGTTCTGGGGGTTTTTAGTGTTTTTATTGGTCTTTTAAGGTTTTAGTACTTTTATGGGTTTAAAGGGTTTATTTATTGTTTTGATGGTTTTAGAGACTTTTATGGTTCTTAGCATTTTTTTTGGTTTTCAAGGGTATTTTATTTATTTTTTTAGTTTGACAGGGTTTTCATTGTGTATTTTAGGGTTTTTAGGGTTTTTTATATTTTTATAGATTTTTTAGTATTTTTATGGTCTTTTTAATCTTATGGATTTCCGGGGTTTTTGGGTGTTTTTGGTTTTTATGGTTTTTACCTTTTTTTAGGTTTTCTATGAATTTTAAGTGTTTTTACGTTTTCAGGATTTCCTTGGGGTTTTAAGGTTTTTTAGGTTTTTTATGTTTTCTTACGTTTTGTGGGATTTCTGTGAAAATTTTATGATTTTTATGGTTTTAGGGTTTCTAGGTATTTTAAGGGGTTTTAGGTTTTTTTTTAGTTTTTTGATGTTTTAATTTTTTTTAATGTTTTTAACTTTTTTAGAGTTATAAAGGGGTTTTGAGTGTTTAATGGTTATTTAAGGTGTTTATGGGGTTTTAGGGGTTATTATGGATTTAGGGGGGTTATAGGGGGTTATAGGGTTTTTATGACCATTTAGGGTTTTTTTGATTTTAGCACTTTAAGTGGTTTTAAGTGTTTTTATATTTATAACTTTTCCTTAGGTTTTTCACTATTTTTAATAATTTTTAAAATTTTAGGGATTTTGACGGATTTTTAGGTTTTTAAAATTTTAGGGTTGTTATGGATTTTTATTGTTTTTATGGTTTTTACTATTTTAAGGGTTTTAGGATTTTATAATTCTTAATTGTTAAGAGGTATTAATGATTTTAGTTTTTATGTTTTTCTTAGGGTTTTAGGGTTTTGTTTAGTTTTTATAGATTTTTTTTGAATTTTTTTATTTTAATGGTTTTTTGGGTTTCTGGGATTTTGTGGGTTTTTAGGGATTTATATGATTTTTAGGGTTTTTTTGGCTTATTTGGGTATTTAGGATTTTATGTTTTTTAGGATTTATAAGGTTATTTATATTTTTTATAATTTTTAGTGGCTTAAAATGATTTTAGAGTTTTTAATGGTTTTCTGGTTTTTTAGGGTTTTTTATGGTTTTGGGTTTTTTATAGCTTTGGGTGGTTTTATGTATTTTATGGTGCTTTAGGGTTTTTAATGTTCTAGTAATTTTAGGGGTTTTAACTTTTTTATGTTTTTACAGTTTCCTTATGTGTTTTTAGGGTTTTTAGTGTTCTTTACATTTTTATGGATTTTTTTTTATTTTTTATGATTTTGATGTTTTTTGGAGTTCTTAGGGATTTTGAGGCTTTTTAGTGTTTTAATGTTTTCTGTGGTTTTTTGTGTTTTTCTGAGTTATTAGGTGTTTAAATTGTTCTGAGGTATATATGGTTTTCTTAACGTTTTTTTGGGTTTTTAGTATGTTTTATTTTTTTTAAGGATGATTATGGATTTTATTTGTTTATTATGGTTTTTAGGGTTTTTAGGGATTTGGAGGGATATTATCCATTTTAGGGGTTTATGGTTTTATTGATTTCTTAGATTTCAGGTTTATTTTAATTTTTTACGGTTTTATGGTTGTTTTAGGTTTTTAATATTTTTTAGGGGTTTAGTGGGTTTTTAGAATTTTTAGTTGGTTTTAGGGTTTCTATGGGTTTTAGGGGGTTTAATGTTTTTTAGGAGTTTTTTGGGTTTTTGATATTTTATGTTTTTTTGGTTATTTTAGGGTTTTTATAGTTTTTTAGGTTTTTTTGGATTTAATTGTTCTTATTTTTATATGGATTTTTAGGGATTTTAGGATATTTATCAGTGTTTATGTTTTTTAGAGATTTTTTTGGGTTAGGTTTTTTAAAATATTCTTAATGGTTTTTTAGTTTTTTATTTTTTATAGGTTTATGCGTTTTTAGAAGTTTTATGTTTTTAGTGGTTTTCAGAGGTTTTTAGGTCTTTACATTTTTCTATATTTTTAGAGTTTTTTCTATTTTTATGGGTTTTAGGTTTTTTCTCATTTTAATTATTATAGTGTTTTTAGGATTTCCATTGTTTTTAAGGGTTTTTAGTATTTTTAGAATTTTTTGGGTTTTAAGGGTTTTTTATGTTTTTAATGATTTCTTGGGGTTTTGGAGGGTTTGGTTTTTTATGTTCTTATCGTTTTTTTGGTCTTTTGTGGATTTTTATGATTTTTTTGGGTTTTATGGGTTTTGAGGGGTTTTAGGGGTTTTTTGTGTTTTTTGGTTTAATGGGTTTTGGGGGGTTTTAGTTGATTTTTTTTTGAGTTTTTAGGTTTTTTATGTTTTTAGTGTTTTATAATGTTTTTAGGATTTAAAGGGTTTTTAATGTTTTCAGTGTATTTTTTGGGATTTTTTGGCATATGAAATTTTTAATGCTTTTAAGGATTTTTATGGTTTTAAGGAGTTTTAGGGTTCATAGGGTATTTTAGGGTTTTAGCATTTATTAGGTTTTTATGGAATATAATTATTTTTTGGATTTTTATTTTTTTCTTATGTTTTTCAATGTTTTTAGGTATTTTATATACTTGGTATTTTTAGGGATTTTATAGTATTTTCATGTTCTTTAAGGATTTAGGGAATTATTCTGTTTTTAAGGTTTTTAAGGTTTTTTGGTTTTTAGGGATTTATGGTTTTTATTATTTTTATGGATTTAGAGGATTTAATTGTTTTTTGGTTTTTAACTTTTTAGGGTGTTTAAGGGTTTTTAGGTTTCTAGGTCTTTAGGTATTTTTTTATAATTTTTAGGATTTTTATTGGATTTTTTTGTTTTCGGGATTTTGAAGGGATTCAAGTTTTTAAGGGTTTTAGGTTTTTTTATGGTTTTTAAACTTTTTTTTTTGTTTTTTTCGGTTTTATTGTTTATAATTTTAGAAAGTTTTACTAGGGGTTTTATCGTTTTTAGGGGTTTTATAGTTTTTAGAGATTTTGAGTGTTTTTTTGGTTTTTTAGGGATTTTGAAGATTTTGAAATGTTTTAATGGTTTAGGTTTTTTGGTGTATTTTGGGTTTTTATTGAATTTTATAGTGGTTTTATTGTTTTTTAGTGTTTTTCATGTTTTTAGGGGTTTTATGGGTTTTATTGGGTTTTATGTTTTTTTAATTTTTTTATGATTTTTATGGTTTTTAGGGTTTTTTATCTTATTTTACTGTTTTTAGAATTTTTTTTGGGTTTTAAGTGGTATTTATTTCTTTTTTGGTTTTTTATGGTTTTTAGGGTTTTTATAGATTTTGAGGGTTTTTTGTGTTTATTCGGTTTTTATATTTTTTAAGGGTTTTGAGTGTTTCTTAATTTTTTGTCTTTATTATGTTTTAGGGTTTTTATTGTTTTTTTTGGGCTTTTTAGAAATCTTTATAGGGTTTGTTTTGGATTTTGATTGTTTTTATAGATATTTAGTGTTTTTGTTGGTTTTATCTTTTTTAGGGGTTTTCTGTATTTTAGGTTTTTATGGTTTTATTATGTTTTTTTAAGTTTTTAGGGATCTATAGGATTTTTTTAGGATTTTTATGATTTTTATGGTTGTTATATATTTTGAGGGTTTTTGGGGTTTTAGGATTTCTTTGGTGTTATGGTTTTTAGCGTTTTTTATGTTATTAGGGGTTCTTTAATTTTTTAAGTTTATAAGGATTTCTTTTGTGTTTTAATGGTTTTTAGGGGGTTTTATGTTTTTAGATATTTTTAGTTTTTTAAATTTTTATGGGATTTAATGGATTGTGAGGGTTTTTAGGGTTTTATGGTTTTTAGGGATACTTAGGGTTTTAAACATATTTTAGGTTTTTGATGATTTTATGTGTTTTTATGTTTTTAAGGATTTATTAGTTTTTTTAGGGTTTTATGGTGTTTTTATGTTTATATGGACTTTTGGTGATTTTTTAGGATTCCTATGGTTTTTTGGGGGTTTTATTTATTTTGAGGGACTTTGTGGTTTTTATGGCCTCTTTATGATTTTTTAGAATTTTTAGAATTTATTGGTTTTTTATATGTTTTAATTATTTTTTTGGTTTTAAAGATTTCTTAGTGTCTTTAATGGTTTTTTGGGTTTTTTATGTTATTATGGGGTTTTAGAAATTTTTTAGGATTTTTAGGGTTTTTAGAGTTTTTGTGTATGCTGAGGGTTTTTAGGGAGTTTAGGCTTTTTGAGGTTTTTTAGGTTTTAGTGTTTTTTTTCGATTTTTTATTATTTTTTAAATTTTTTGTGTTTGAAATACATTTTTAAATTTTTGTGGGGTTCAAAGGGGTTTTGAGTTTTTAGTGATTTTTATGGTATTTATGGTCTTTTAGGGTTATTTAGGTTCTTAGGGATTTTATGATTTTAATGTGTTTTAGGGGTCATTAGGTTTTTTAGAAATTATAGGACTTCAAGGGTTTTAAGGGTTTTTTTGGGTTCTATGTTTTTCTTATGGGTTTTCATTTTTTTTAAGGTATTTATATTTTTATGGTTTTTTGGCCATTTATAATTTTTTAGAGTTTTTAGGGATTTTGAGGGGTTTGGGGGTCAATTTTTTATTTAGTGGTTTTATGGTTTTTGATGGTTTATGGGGGGTTTTTATAAATTTTAGGGAAAGGATGATTCGAGGATCAGGCTACTCCCAGCCCCCCAAATTTATAAAAAAAACACAAAAGACAAGGGAGGGGAGGGGTCAAAAGACCCACACCCAAAAACCCTTATTATATATTTTAGGGGTTTTGGGGTTTTTATGGTGTTTTAGGGGTTTTAGTGTTTTATTGGTTTTTCATGTGTTTTAGGTTTTTTTAGGTTTTTTATGTTTTCATAGGGTTTTCAGGTTTTTAAAGTTATTGTGTTTTTAAGGATTTTTTTTTGATTTTAGGATTTTTTTGGTTTTTAGGGGTTTTAGGGATTTTGATAGTTTTTAGGGTTTTTGTTGTTTTTTGGGATTTTAGGGTATTCTGATTTCTTTAGAGTTTTAAATGTTTATCGTGTTTTCTTAACTTTTTTTAGAATTTTGAAATACTTTTATAGTTTATGAGTGGGTTTTAGGCTTCTTTTGAGATTTTAGGGTTTTTTGGTTTTTAGAGGTGTTTATAGTTTTAAGGGTTTATAGTTTTAGGTCTTTCATGGTATTTAGTGTTCTCTCGATTTTATAGGGTTTTATGTGTTTTTAGGTATTTTTGTGTTTTTAGGAATTTTATGGGATTCTATTGTTTTTTTTTATTTTTAGGGTTTTTAAGGGTTTTTAGGGTTTTTAACATTTTTATTTTGTAGGTGTTTTAAGTGTTTTTAGGTTTTAGGGCTTTCTTAGGTGTTTTAGAGGCTTTAGGGATTCTTTATTTTTTATTGAATTTTAGGGAATTTTACATTTTTATTGGTTTTTGGGATTTTTATGGGTTTTAGGTTTTTTTGGGTTTTTTTTTGGTTTTTTTGGGTTTCAGTGGTTTTTTTGAGTTTGTTAGGGGTTTTGGGGGGTTTTAGTGTTTTTTAATCATTTTTAAGGTATTGAATAGTTCTTTAATTTTTTTGGTTATAAGAGTTGTATGGGTTTTATGGTTTTTTAATGTTTTAGGGGTTTTTATAAATTTTAGGGGGTTTTGTGTTTTTAGGTTCTTTTAGGGGTTTTACTGTTTTTAGTTTTTTATGGGTTTTATATGTTTTTAGGTTTTTAAGATTTAATTAGGGGATTTTTGGGTTTCTAGGAATTATAATGTATTTTTATAAATTTTATAAATTTTATTATTTTTAATGATTTTGAGGGGTTATAGGCGTTTTTATTGTTTTTATGGATTTTTTTGAATTTTTATTATTTTTGAGTTTTCTATTGGTTTAATGTTTTTTATTGTTATTTCAAATTTTAATAGTTTAAATTATTTTTAGTATTTTTATTTGTTATTTATGGTTATTATGAGTTTTTTAGGATTAATGGGTTTAAGGGTTTTAATGTTATTAAGGGTTTGGGGGTTTTAGGGTTTTTAGTAATTTTTATGGTTTCTAGGGTTTTTAGAATTTATGTTTTTAGCATTTTTAATTGTTAATAGTTTTTAAGGTTTTATTAAGGATTTAATTGGTTTTAGGGGTTTTTTATGAGTTTTGTGGACTTTTAGGGTTTTTTGGATTTTATGGGTTTTAAGAATTTTTACGGTACTATAGTTTTTAGGATTTTATGGGTTTTATTGTGTTTTAGAGTTATTTTTGTTTTAGTTGTTTTAAGGTTTTAGAGTTTTTAACGTTTTAGGGGTTTAAATGGTTTTTAGAGTTTTATTTTCTATTTTTAGAGGTTTATGGATTTTTAGATTTTTAATGGTTTTTATGGGTTTTGGTGGTTTTTGGGGTTTTTTTTGGATTATTAGTGTTTTTTAGATTTTAAGGGTATTAATTGTTTTTAATTGTTTTTGGTTTTCCTAGAGTTTTCATTGGTTTTAATGTTTTTAATTTTTTTAGGCATTTTAGGAAATTTTTATGATTTTTTATAGTTTTTATGGTTTTTAGGGAATTTTAGGTGATTTATGGTTTTTGGGGTTTCATCATTTTTTTGGGTAATAGGGTTTGTTTTTGAGTTTTTAGGGTTTTAAAGGGTTTTTATAGGTTTTAACTTTTTTATGGGTTTAAAGGATTTTTAGTGTTTTTTTGGTTTTTTATAGATTTTTATGTTTTATATGTTTTTATGGATTTTTATGGTTTTAATGGTTTTTACGTTTCTTGGGTTTTTATCATTTTTAGTTTTTTATTTGTTTTAAATGTTGTTTGGTATTTAAGGATTTGTTAGGTATTTTCATTGTTTTTAGTATTTTTTATATTTTTATGTATTTTTATGCCTTTTAGAATTTTATGGTTTTATAGAGCTTCTAGGTATTTTGGTGACTTTTTTGGTTTTTAGTGTTTTTATGGTTTTGTTGGGTTTTAAGGGGTTTTTTGAGTTTTTTGGGCTTTTAAGGGTTTCTATAAATTTTTTAAAGTTTTTTGGTTTTAAATGATTTATAGGGTTTTTAGTGGGTTTTTTGAGTTTTGGTGGGGTTTTGAGGTTTTTAAGGTTTTTTGGGGATTATGTGGGTTTAGGGGTTTTTTGATTTAAAAGTTTTTAGGGGTTTTAGCATTTTTTAGTTTTTTAAGGGATTTAAGTGTTTTTAGATTTTTAAGGTTTTCTTAGGATTTTTCAATATTTTTGGGGATTCAATTTTTTAGTCCCTTTTAAGGATTTTAAGCATTTTAAGGGTATTTTTTTAGATTTTGAGGGGTTTTATGTTTTTTATGGATTGTTGGTTTTTCATTATTTTTTAGTATCTTTGAGTTTTAAGGTTTTTTTGTTTTTATCCTTTTAGGGGTTCAAAGGTTTTTGAGTTTTTATTGGGTATTGGTAGTTTATGGGTTATTAGGGGTTTTAAGGTTTTTAGGAGTTTTATGGTTTTTAGAATATTGGGGGTTTTATGGTTTTTATAAATTTTAAGAGGTTTTAATATTTTTTTAGTTTTTAAGGATTTCGTAGGGGTTTTCTTTTTTAGGGGGTTTTATGTTTTTATAGATTTTTTATAATTATATGGTTTTTGTGGGTTTTACGGATATTGATTTTTTTAGGGTTTTAGGGTTTTTTGGTTTTTTGGGTTTTTTGTTTTTTTAGTTTTTTATGGTTTTTAATGATTTATATATTTTTAAAATTTATTTTGTGTTTAAAATTGTTTTAATAGTTTTTATTGATTTTGTAGTCTATTTTTTTAGTGTTTTATATGGATTTTCGTGGTTTTTATGGATTATAGGTTTTTTAGGGATTTTGTGTTAATAGGGGTTTTTTGGATTTTTTAGGTTTTTATGGGTATTAAGTGTATTGAGGGTGTTATGGTTTTCTTAGGGTTTTTAGGGGTTTTAGGGTTTTTATGTTTTTATGGACTTTTAGGGATTTTCAAGGTTTTATAAGGTTTTTAGGCATTTTGAAGAATTTTAGGGTTTTTTTGTTTCATTGTGTTTTAGGGTTTTTTAGTTTTGTATGGTTTTAGGGTTTTATGGGGGTTTATTGTTTTTCAGGGTTTGATGGGTTTTTATAATTTTTAGTGGGTTTTATGGTTTTTATGGATTTTTATGATTTTATGGCTTTTTTGGTTTTTAGGGTTTTAATTATTTTTATGGTTTCTAGTGTTTTTTAGGTGTTTAAATTGTTTGTAGGTTTTTAAGCATTCTTAGATTATTTTTGGGTTTGGGGTTTTTAAAGTTTTAGGGAATGTTTAAGATTTTATGGTGTTTTAAGGTTTTTAGGGATATCAGGGTATTTTTGGCTATTTTTAGGGTTTTAGGCTTTTTATGATTATTTTTTATTTTTAGGGGGGGTTTTTTTGAGTTTTTAGGGTTTTTATGTTTTTTTTCAATTTTTACCATTTTTAGTGGTTTAAATAGTTTTATAGTTTTTGGTGGGTATATGGTTTTTTTTTCATGGTTTTGATTGTTATTAGGGTTTTTAGGGGTTTTCGCGTTTTTAGCGTTTCTTTTTTGGTTTTTTAGGGGTTTTGATGGTTTTTATATTTTTAAGGTATTCTTAGTGGTTTTCAGGTCTTTTTTTATTTTTAGTATTTTTTGTGCCATTTAGGCCATTTTGGGGTTTTAAGGGATTTAGTGATTTTGATGGTTACTGGGTTTTTATGGTTTTAGGAATTTTATGGGATTTTTGAGTTTTTAGGGTTTTTATGAGTTTTTAGGGGGATAATATTTTTATATTTTTAATCCTTTTAGGTGTTTAAGTATTTTTTAGTGTTTTTAGTTCGTTTCTAAGGGTTATATAGGTTTTTTTGGGGTTTTAATGTTTTGTGGTTTTTAAGGTTAGGGTTTTTAGGGGTTTTACAATTTTGAGGGTTTTTATCATTTTTATGTTCTTTTAGGGGGTTTAAATGTTTTCAGGTTTTTAAGGTTTCATTTGTTTTTTAGAGTTTTAATGTTTTTAGGGACTCTTAAGGTATTTTATAATTTTTATTGTTTTTAAGGTCATTAGGGATTTTAGTGTTTTTTGGTGCTTTAGGGTTTTCTTGTAGTTTTTCATGGTTTTTATGGGGTTTTTATAGTTTTTAACATGATTATAGTTTTTAAGGGGAATTCAAGTTATAGAGGATTTTTAGGAGTTTGAGGGGTTTTTATGGTTTCTTAAGTGTTTTAGATATTTTATGGTTTTTGTGTTTTTAAGGGTTTTTAGGGTGTTTTACTTTTTTAAAGATTTTTAAGGCTTTTATAATTTTATTTTTTTTATTTTTTTTATGGATTTTGAGGCATTTCATGTTTTTATGTTTTTTTGGGTTTTTTTTAATTGTTTTGGGGGTTTATGGTTTTAAGTGTTTTTAATAATTTTTGGGGTATAATGGGTTTTTAGAGTTTTTAGTTGGATTTTAAGGTTTTGTAGGGTTTTGGGGTATTAAGGATTTTATAGGATTCAATTATTTTTTAAGTTCTTCTTTGGTTTTTTGAGGTTTTTATAATTTTTATCATTTTAGATATTTTTAGGGCCTTTTATGATTTTTTGGGCTTTTAAAGTCTTTATGTATGTTGATGGTTTTTATGTTTATTGGGGTTTTATGGTATTTTGAGTTTCTTAAGGGTTCCAAGGGTTTTTAGTGTTTTTAATGTTTTTGGAGTATAAAGGGCTTATAGTGTTTCTTATAGTTTTTATGGATTTTAAGGTTTTAAGGGGTTTTTATAGTTTTTAGTGTTTTAGGGTTTTTATGGGTTTAAAACAATTTTTAGATTTTTATGGGTTTTAAGCATTTTTAGGTTTTTAAGGATTTCATAGGGGTTTTCATATTTTCTAGGGGTTTTTATATCTCTATGTATTTTAAGGGAATTTTTATGATATTTATGGGTTTTAGGGTCCTTAAGGATTTTATGTATTTTTAATGTTTTTTGTTATTTATATTTTTTAGGTTTTTTATAAATTTAAATGTTTTTTGGCATTTAAAGGGGTTTTTGAGTTTTAATTCCTTTTAGTGTTTTTATGGGGATTTAGGTGTATTATTGGTTTTAGGGGTTTTAAATGTTTTTAGGTTTTTGTGGTTTTCCTAGTGTTTTTAATCATTTTTACTAATTTTTATGTTTTTTGGTATTTTTAGGGCATTTTAGTATCTTTACAGTTTTTTGGGGTTTTAGGGATAATAAAGATTCTATGGTTCTTACAATATTTAGTGTTTTAATGGGTGTGGTTTTTTTAGTTTTTAGGCAAGGAAGGTGTGGGCTCAGGCTAATCCCCCCCCCCCAATTTATTAGAAAAAAAAAGATACAAACGACAAGGGAGGGGAGGGGTCAAATGACCCACACCGAAATGCCCATAACAACCCCAAACCCATAAAATCCAAAACCCAAAAAACACACAAAATACAGATAAAACAAACATTCAAAATAATCTCCATTAACACTGCACAGACAACCATCAACCAACATCTCACATCACATATTCCATCATCCATCAACTTCATCATCAACATCTCCTTCAATACATTCTAGGGCCAGGGTATTCCTCCCTGCTTATCCGAAACAAGCATCAAGTAGCTCAAAATTCAGCATCCAGTCCCACCTAAAAATACATCTCCCAGCACACCACATATCAAATTCCAGCAACCAGTATCCCCCAACCAGCATCCAGCAGCATGAATCTTCGCATCCAACTCCTCCTGGCCAACAAGATCCACCACTAGCCACACAGAACCATTAGTATGGAGAACATCACCATTAGGGGTTTGGTGTTTTTAGGTTTTTATAGGTTTTAGGTGTTTTTAGGTTTTTAGTGTTTTCTTATGGATTTTCAGAGAATTTAGTGGTTTTTCAGTTTTTATGTATTTTCTGGGTTTTTTATTTTCATGTTTTATTAGGGTATTAACACATTTTGGGGGGTTTTTAGAGTTTTTAGGGATTTTATGGGTTTTTTAGGTTCTTATGGGTTTTTTAAATTTATAGGGTTATTATGTTTTTTTTATCATTTATAATGTTTTTAGTAGTTTAAAGGGTTTTTATATTTTTTTGTATTTTTTCATTTTATGTGTTTTTATTGTTTTAGGAATTTTTTCTTTTTTAGGGATTCTATGGTTTTTTTTGAGGTTTTAGCATTTTTAATTTTTTTGGGTTTTAGGTTTTTTAGGTTTTTATCATATCAGAGTGTTTTTAGGGTTTTTATGGTTTTTTACATTTTTTTGGTATTTTTAGGGTTTTTAAGGATTTTTTAAATTTCTAGGGGTTTTGGGTATTTTTAGGGTTTTTAGGTTTTCTATAGTTTTTAAAAATTTTATGGGATTAAAGTTTTTTTATAGATTTCAGTTGTTTTTTAAGGTTTTATGGGATTTTAGGGTTCTTATGGTTTTTAGATGTTCTATAGTTTTTATGTGTTTTAGTGTTTTTATGGATTTTAGCGTATTTATGTTTTTTTTGAAATTTAAGTGAATTTAGAGTATTAAGTTTTTCTAAGGGGTTTTCAGTGTTTTTATGATATTTTAAATGGTTTTGGATTTTAAGGGATTATTAACGATTTTTATGGTTTTTTGGGTTTTTTGGGATTCATAGGATTTCTAGGATGTTTAGGGGTTTTTTGGTTTTTTCGGGTCTCTAGGGTATTCTTTTGAGGTTTTGAGGGTGTTGAATGTTTTTAGTATTTATTAATTTTTTTGGGGGTTTAAATAGTTTTTAATGTTTTCGTGTTTTTAAGGTTTTTATTGTTTTTATGGGTTTTAAGGGGTTTAGGGGTTTTGTGATTATTATAGGTTTTAGGGTTTTAAGGCGTATTTAGGGATTTTAAAGATTTTTAGATTTTTAGGGGTTTTCAGCACATTTATGATTTTATAGTTCTCTTTGGAGATTTCAATGTTTTTAGGGGTTTTTACAATTTGGGATTACATGGGATTTTACTATGAATTTTATTGGGGTTTTGTGTTTTTAGGTATTCTAAGGGTTTTTAGTGTTTATTTTAGTTTTTAGGGTTTTTTGTGCTTTTTAGTTTTTTAGGAATTTAAGGTTTTTTATCGTTTTAAATATTTTTTGTGGTTTCATGATTTTTTAGAGGTTTTAGTGGTTTTACTTTTTTATGGTTTTTAGGATTTTTTAAGGTTTTAAGAGTTTTTATGTTTTTAGGGTTTATTAGTTTTTTAGTGTTTTAATTTGTTTAGGGGTTTTAAATTTTTCTAGGTTTTTATGGTTTTATTATGGTTTTTTATGATTTGTAGGTTTTTTGTGATTTTAGATATTTTTTTGGATTTTTAAGAATTTTTATGGTATATTGGGTATTTAGGGAATTTGAAGGTTTTTAGGGTTTTAATTGTTTTTTTGGTTTTTAGTGTTTTTTTGTTTTTTGGATTTTCATGGTATTTATATTTTTTCAAAAATTTAGGATATTTAGGAGTTTTTATTGATTATAGTAGGTTTTTACGGTTTTTATTATTTTTAGGGTTATTTATGAATTTAGGGTTTTTACGTTTTTTGGTGTTTTTATGGGTTTTCAAGGTCTATAAGGTTTTTAGATATTTTTTGGTATTTTTTAGGATTTTTATAGTTTTTATGTTTTTTAGGGATTGGGGGGGTGGTCGAGTTTTTAGAGTTTTTATGGTTTATGATTCTTTTGATTTTTTGGAGTTTCTTGAGTTCTTTTAGGATTTTTCAGGTTTTTCAATTTTTCTGAAATGTTTAGGGGTTTAATGGATTTTTATATTTTTTAGTGGTTTTAAGGGTTTTATGGGATTTTATCTATTTTGTGTTATATAAGGGAATTTATGGTTTCAAGTGGTGTTAGGTTTTTTATGGTCTTTATCATATTTGAGGTTTTTAGGGTTTTAAAGGGTTTTTCGATTTTTTAGTTGTTTTTAGTGTTTTTGCGGGGTTTTTAATGTTTTTAGGGGTTTTAGGGGTTTTATGGATTTTTTGGGTTTTTAGAGTTATTTGGGATTATAATGGTTTTATGTGTTTTTAGGATTCTATGTTTTTCCTAGTGGTTTTTAGGGGTTTTATGATTTTTTATGTTTTCATGGAATTTTAGGGTTTTTTATATTTATCAATTTTTATGGTTTTTTGATGTTTTGAGTGTTTTTATGGGTTTCTAGTTTTAATGGGCTTTTAGGTTCTCAGATTTTGTTGACTTTTTAGGGATTTTATGTTTTTTATAGTTTATAATGTTTATAAGGGTTTAAAGAGGTTTTAATGTTTTTAGTGGGTTTTTGGGGTTTTGGGGGATTTTAAGGTTTTTATCATTTTTAGGTTTTTAGGGTATTTAATTGGTTTTATGTTTTAAGGTTTTTTTGGGTTTTTTGGGGGGTTTTATGTTTTTAGTGATTTTTAGGGGTTTTAAAGTATTTAGAATTTTTAGGCGTTTAAACAGTTTTTAGGGTTTTTGTTTTTTTTAGAGTTTTATGATTTATTTTTACTTTTTAGCATCTTAAATGATTTTTAGAGTTTTTTTTTCAGTTTTTTTAATTGTTTAAAGGATTTTTATAGTTTTGAGTTGTTTTTTGGGTTTTTATGGTGTTTTTATGGATTTTTAAAATTTCAAGGGTTTTTATGGTTTTTTGGTTTTTTATTATTTTTTTGGTTTTCTAGGGTTTTATGTTATTTTAGGTTTTAATTTTTTTTCTTATATTTTTTTTGGTTTTGAAGAGTTTTTCAGTATTTTTTGGACATTTAGTGTTTTTTAATATTTTTATGGGTTTTTAGGGATTTTTTGGGGTGGAGATGGGAGGTTGTTTGGGATATTAAGGATTTTATGAATTTTTTCTTGATTTTTAGTTCTTTAATGGTATTTAGGGTTCTAACGTTTTTAGGGGACTAAATGGAGTTTATATATTTTATTAATTTTTATAGTTTTTGGGTTTTTTGGTGTTTTTAAAGATTTAATTGGTTTTTTGGTTTTTAGTGTTTTTATCATTTTTTAGGTTTTTAGGGGTTTTAATTATTGTAATGTTTTTAAGGTATTCATAACATTTTTCATAATTTTATGTTTTATTAAATTTTCAGGGATTTTCAAGGTTTTTTTATTTATATTTTCTTAGGTTTTTAGAGATTTTGATGGTTTAGGGTTTTTTTTTACAGTTTTTAGGGTTTTATGTATTTTTGTGGTTTTAGGGGGGGTTTTTTTTATTTTTAAGGTTTTTATGGTTTTTATTTTTTTAACATTTTTATGGGTTTAAATCATTTTTATTTTTCCATGGTTTTGGGTTCTTATGAGTTTTTAGGGTTTTTATGGTTTTTATGTGTTTTGTGCTTTTAGGGATTTAGGTTTTTTTTTGTGTTTTTAGTTTTTTCTAGGTTTTTTGAGTTTTTAACTATTTTTAGATTTTAAAGGTATTCTTAGGGTTTCTCAAGGTTTTGAGCACTTTTTAAGTTTTTTGTAATTTTCAGGGATTTTTAGTATTTTTATAGTTTTTAGTGTTCTTAGTGATTTTGATATTTTTTATGGGTTTTAGGGTCTTTATCATTTTTTGGGATTTTAGGGGTTTAATGGTTTTTTATAGTTTTTAGTGGTTTTTTGGGTTTTTTATTGGTTTTATCTTTTTTTAGGGTTTTTATGGGTATTATGGAATTTCGAGGTTTTAGATTTTTAATGGTTTTCTGCATTTTTTAGGTTTTTTGTGGGTTTATGGGTTTTTTGTTTTAATGTTTTCTAATGGGTTTCTATATTTATTTGTATTTCAGGATTTTTTTCTAATTTTATTATTTATAGGGTTTTTAGATATTTTGATGTCTTTTTTGAGTTTTTTTGAATTTTATGGATTTTTAAAGGATCTTAGTTCATTTGCATTTTTAGGGGTTTTTTTTTGTTTTTTAGAGTTTTTTTTGTTGTTTTTAAGGATTTTAAGGGTTTCTTGATTTTTAGTTTTCTTTTAGAATTATTTTTTTGGGTTTTTAGGGTTTTTAATGTCTTTAGGGGTTTTATGTATTTTATGGGTTTTAGGGGTGTTTAGGGTTTAAGATTTTAAGATTTTTTTTTAGTTTTTAAGGATTTTAAGTGTTTATAGGTTATTAAGGTTTTCTTAGGGGCTTTTAGGGTTTCAAAGGCATTTATGTTTTTAGGGATTACTATGGATTTTTGGGGATTTTTATGTTTTTATGGTTTTTTGGGATTTTGAGGGTTTTAGATATCTTTTAGGGTTTTAAGGGGTTATATGGTTTGGGGGGGGGTTAGAAATTTTGTTTATATTTTAGGTGTTTTAAGGTTTTTTGGATTTTTTAGAATTTTTAGAGATCTAAAGGGTTTCTAAATTTTTAATGGGTTTTAGATTTTAATGGTCTTTTAGGGTTTGTATTGTTTTGGGGGTTTTTATGTTTTTTTGGGGTTTTAGTGGTTTTAAGGGATTTTTTGAGTTTTGTGTTTTTGCATTTTTTAGGGGCATTATTTTTTTAGGTTTTCATTGTTTTATTTAGGGATTTCACTGTTTTTTAAAATTTTTAGAGATTTATAGGGATTTATAGGATTTTATTATCTTTTATGTGTTTGGGGATTTTTTGAATATTAGGGTTTTATGGTATTTTTGGGTTTTAGGGTTTTTTGTGTTTTTACTAGCTTTACGTTTTTTTAGAGTTTTTAAACATTTTTAGTGGGTTTCAAGGGTTTTATGGGATTTTATGGTTTTTAGGGTTTTCTGGGGGGTTTTACAATTTTTTTTTGATTTTTGGGGAATTAAGTGGTTTTAAAATTTTAAGGTTTTCTTATGGGGTTTTAGGGAATTTCTGTATTTTTATTATTTTAGGGTTTTAGATGTTTTAATGAATTTTTTGTATTTTTTTGGTTATGCGTTTTTATGTTTTTTTGGGTTTTTATTGTTTTATACGTGTTTTTAGTAGTTTTATGGTTTCTTTATTTTTTTAAATTATTTTTAGAGGTTTAAATGGTTTTTTGAGTGTTTCTTGGTTTTATGGTTTTTTATATTTGTTGAGGATTTTATGGGTTTTTATGGTTTTTTTATATGTTTTTAGGATTTATAGCATTTATGGTTTTTAGTGGATTTAATTGTTTTTAGTTTTTAAATGTTATATATGGATTTTTTTAGGGTTTCCATGGTTTTTTATATTCTTAGAGATTCTTTTGGATTTTAGTACTTATATAATTTTTAGGGTTTTAGGGATTCTGAGGGGTTTTTGTGTTTTTAGGGATTTTTTTTGTTGTTTAGGGTTTTTTTTGAGTTTTTAATGGGTTTTTAATTTTTTAGTGTTTTTAATGTTTTAGGGGTTTTCATAGTGCTGTGTCTTTTGTGGTTTTTATTGTTTTTTGATTTTTTTAATTTTTTGGGGTTTTACATGTTTTTAGGTATTTAAGGTTTTCATAGGGATTTTCTGAGGTTTTTTTTAAATTTTTAGGTATTTTAAAGATTTTTTCTGATTTATATTTTTTAGTGTTTTTATAGTTTTTTAGTGTTTTTATGGTTTTTATGGGTTTTATAGTATTTTTGTTTTTTTTTTCATTTAGGGTTCGTTTTTTAGATTTTTACAGTATTTTGTTTTTTGGGGGTTTTAAACAATTTTTGGGATTTAAAGTATTTATAGAGTTTTTAAATGGTTTTTTAGTGTTTTATGGGTATTTAGGTTTTCTATGGTTTATAGGGGTTTATAGTTTTTAGGGGTTTTATTGTCTTTTATGGATTTTAGGGTTTCAAATGTTTTTAGGTTTTTATGGGTTTTATGTGTTTTTAAGATTTAAGGGTTTTTATGTTTTTAGGAGTATTTATGATTTTGTGGCTTATAGGTTCTTTTTAAGATTTTTAGATGTTTTTAAATGTTTTAAAGAGTTTTTGGGTTTTTAGTGTTTTTTTGGATTTTTTGGATTTTTTTTGTTTCTATGTTTTTTCTGACATATTTTTGGGTTTTAAGGCATTTAGATTGTTTAAACCTTTTTAAGGGTTTAAAGGATTTTTATAGTTTTAGTGTGTTAATAGAATTTTTATGGGTTTTAGGTTCTTTATGAGTTTTAAAATATTTATGGTTTTTATGGGATTCTTGGTTTTTTGGGTTTCTAGCATTTTTAGGGGTTTTAAGATTTTTTTGTCTTGTTAGCACATTAAAGATTTCATAAGGGTTCTCATGGTTTTAAGGTTTTTTATGTTTTATTTATTTATAGTATTTTTATTTTTTTAGGGATTTTAGGTATTTTGAGGGGTTTTTTTGGTTTTTAGGAATTTAAGGGTTTTTTGGGTTTTTAAGAAATTTTTTTAGGGTTTTATATTTTTTTAATGTTTTTTATGGATTAAATGGTTTTTATATTTTTTAATGTTTTTAATGTTGTTATGGATTTTTAATTTTTATAGTTTATAGGGTAGGTTATAGTTTTAAGGGTTTTAAGGGGTTTTTCATTTTTTACGTTTTTGGAGCTTAAAGCATTTTTAGGTTTATAAGGGGTTATTTGGGATTTTAATAGTTATTGATGTTTTCTATGTTTTTATGTATTTTTTTATGTATTTTAGGATTTTTATGGTTTCTTGGGGTTTTAGGTATATTGACAGGTTTTTAGAGATTATGTGGTTTTTAGGGTTTTTTGAATTTTTTAGGTTTTTTAATGTTTTTAGAGTTTTTTAATGTTTTTGATAGGTTTAATTGGTTTTCATTTATTTTATTATATTTTAGGGTTTTAAGGGAATTTTAGGTGTATTTAATGTTTTTAGGAGTTTTTATGATTTTTAAGGCCTTTATGGTTTTTAGAGTTTTTTTAGTTTTTTTAATAATTTTTTATGGTTTATGGGTTTTATCTGTTTTGGGGTTTAATGGTTTTCTTAATAATTTTCTGTATTTTTGGGTTTCCTTATTTTTATAATGATTTTTAGGGGGTTAAAAGGATTTTAATGGGTTTTATGGTTTTTTAGGTATTTTGATGGTTTTTTGGGTTTTTAGTGTTTTTTGGGTTTTTCATGGTTTTTACGGGTTTTCTTGTTTTTAGGGGTTTCTTTGAGTTTTAATGATTTTTGGGTTTTTATAGTTTTTCAACTATTGTTGTGGTTTAATGGGTTTTTAGAGTATTTACTGGGTTTCAGTGTTTTTATGGGTTTTTATGGTTTTTAATGATTTTTGGGTTTTATGGTTATTACGAGTTTCAGTTGTTTTTAGGGTTTTCAGTGATTATTAGGTTTTTAATGGAAATATGTTTTTTTTAGTTTTTATGGATTTTTATTGATTTTTATGGTTTTCTTGGATTTTGATGGATTTTAGGGGATTATCGTTTTTTGGAAATTTTAGGGATTTGTGACATTAAGGGTTTATGTTTTTATTTGTTTTTAATTCTTTTAGTGGATTGAAGGGTTTTAAGTGTTTTGTGAGTTTTTATGAATTTATAAGGTTTTAAAGGTTTTTCTAGTTTTTCATTGTTTATAAGGTTTTTTGGGTTTCTAGACTTTTTTAGTTTTTAGTAGATTTAAGTGTTTTTAGGTTTTTTTTAGTAATTTCAGGTTTTCTATATTTTTAGGGATTTAGGGGTTCTAGAGGTTTTTTAGGTTTTTATGGTTTTTGGGGGCTTTTAGGAGATTTTTTCGTAATTTTAAGGGTTTTAAGGTATTTAGAGTTTTTACCATTTTTGGGGATTAAATTGTTATTATAGTTTTCAGTGTGTTTTAGAGATATTTTGGGTTCTTAGGGGTTTTAAGGATTTTAGTGGTTTTATAAGTTTTTATGTTTTTTTAGGGTTTTTAGAATTTCTTATGTTTTTATGATTTTTAAGTTTTTTTAGGAATTTAAAGTTTTCTTATAGGTTTTAAAATATTTTATGGTTTTTTTTACTTTTTTGGGTGATTTTAAGAATTTTTTTGGAATATTTATTTTTTAGGCTATTTATGGGTTTTATTGTTTTTATAGTTTTTTGGGTTTTTTGTGTTTTTCGGGGTTTTATTGTTATTTATAGTATTTTACTATTTTTAATGGTTTAAAGGGAATTTAGATGTTTTTTGTTTTTATGGATTTTAGGGACTTTTAAGGGTTTTTGGGGTTTTTATGTTTTTATGGTTTTTATGTTTTTTTTGGAATTTTAGGAATTTTAGGTTTTTATGATTTTTATGTTTTATAGGTTTTTAATATTTCCTTATTTTTTTTAGTTTGTTAGTGTTTTTACTTTTTTGGGATTCTAAAGTCTTTTGGGGGTTTTTATTAGTTTTTAGGGTTTTTAGTGTTTTTGAGGCTTTTATGGGTTTAAGTGTTTTGGGTTTTTTTGATTTCTTTGGGATTTTAATATTATTTAACCATGTAGGGTTTTAGTGTTTCTATATTTTTTAACATTTTTATTGTTTTAATGGGTTTAGCGATTTTAGTGTCTTCTAGTGTTTTATGGGGTTTTATTATTTTTATGGTTTTTATTGGTTTTTATGTGTTTTATGGTTTTTAGGGTTTTTATAGTTTTTTAAGGTTTTATGTTTTTAAGGGTTTTAAGCGTTTTTGTGGTTTTAAGGGTCTCTTAGGGTTTTCATTATTTTTGGGTTTTTATGATTTATGTGACTTTTTTAGGTAGTTTTTGATTTTTAGGGTTTTGGGGGATTTTAATAATTTTGAGGATTTAACATTTTTAAAGTTATTTAAGAGTTTTATTGTTTTTATGGTTTATTGGTATCTTGAGGGGTTTTAGGGTTTTTATGGGTTTTATTGTTTATTTTTTCTTTTTAGGTTTATTTTTGTTTTCAAGGGGTTTTTATGGTTTTTTACCAATTTTAATGTTTTTAGGGGTTTGATGGGGTTTTGGAAAATTTAGTTTAATTTTATGGGTTTTATGGGTTTTTAGGTGTTTTTATGATTTTTCATGGTTTTCAGGGTTTTTAGGGGGGTATGTCTTTTAGGGGTTTTAGCATTTTTTTGTTTTTAGGGGTTTTTTGTGGTTATGTTTTCAAGGTTGTTTAATTTTTGTAGGGGTTTTAGTCTATTTTAATTTTTTAAGGATTTTTAGTGTTTTTTTAGAATTTCTATTATTTTTAAGATTTTTTGGGATTTGAGTGTATTTAGGTATTTTATGTTTTTTTGGGTCCTAGGGGTTTTTATATTTTTAGGAGATTTAAGGAGTTTATATCTATTTAATGTTTCTAGGAGTTTAAAGTTTTTTTAGAGATTTTATTTGTTTTTAGGGTTTTTATGTGTTTCTATGGGTTTTTATGGTTTTATAGGTTTTTACAGTCATTAGGGTTTTTGGGGTGTTCATGGTTTTTAGGATATTTTTAGGGATTTTTAGGCTTTTTTGTTTTTATGGTTTCTTTGGGTTTTAGTGTTTTTTATTTTTTATGGTTTTATTTTTTTAGAGGTGTTTATTTTTTTCTGGGTTTAATAGGGTTTTATAGTTTTTACTGGGTCTTATGGTTTTTATGGTTTTTTTATTTTTTATGGTTTTTTTATTTTTTATGGGTTTTTAGGTTTTTAGTGTTTTAATTGATTTTATGGTTTCTAGTGTTTTAAGGTGTTTTAAGTGATTTTATGTTTTTAAGAATTCATAGGTAATTTCTGGGTTTTGGGGTTTTGTATAGTTTTAGGGAATGTTTAAGATTTTATGGGGTTTTAGGGTTTTTAGTGATATTGGGTTATTTTTGAGTATTTTTAGGGTTTTATGATTTTTATGATTTTTAGTTTTTAGGGGGGGTTGAGTTTTTAGGGTTTGTATTTTTTTTTCAATTTTTACCATTTTTTGGGGTTTAAATAGTTTTTAGAGTTTTTAGTTCTTTTATGGTTTTTTTGTTTTTCATGGTTTTTATTGTGATTTTGGGTTTTTGGGGTTTTTAGAGTTTTTTTGGTTTTTTAGGGTTTTTATGGGTTTTTATATTTTTAAGGTATTCTCAGTGGTTTTAAGGGTTTTTTTATTTTTAGGGTTTTTTGTGCCATTTAGTTCATTTGGGTATTTTGGGGATTTTGGGATTTTGAGGGTTATAGGGGTTTTAGGGTTTTAGTAATTTTTATGGATTTTTATGGGTTTCTAGGGTTTTTAGGTATTTTTTTTGAGTTTTATGGTCTTTTATATATTTAGGGTTTTGTGGTTTTTTTAGTTTTTTAGTGTTTTTTTGGAGTTTTAAGGTTTTTTAGAGTTTTTAACATTTTTAGTGTTTGAAAGGATTTTCAGTGTTTTTGTGGGTTTTGGGGGGGTTTTTTGGGTTTTTAGGGTTTTTTTGGGGTTTTACGGTTTTTAATATTTTTTGGGTCTTTAGGTATTTTAGCATTTTTAGGTTTTTAGGGGTTTATCTGCTCTTAGATATCTAAGGGTTTCTTAGTGATTTTTCAGAGGTTTTAGATTTTTTTACATTTTAAGGTCTTTTTTAACAGGTTTGTAGAGTATTTAAATATTTTTAGGGGTTTAAACGAACTTAAGTTGGTTTTTAGTGGTTTTATGGGTGTATGCAAATTTTTAAGGTTTTAGGGGTTTTCTAGATTTTAGTGGTTTTTTGGGTTTTAGGGTCATTTTGGATTTTTAGGGTTTTTAGGGTGTTTATCTTTTTTGGGGTTTTTAAGGTTTTTTACATTTTATGGTTTTTTTTGGGAATTTAAGGATTTTTTTTGTGTTTTAGGGGTTTTAGAGATTTTGAGGATCTTTGGGATTATATGATTCTTAGGTTTTTGGGGTTTTTTTTGTGTTTTTAGGGTCTTAAGGTTTTTTAACATTTTTTATCAATTTTAGAGGTTTATATAGTTTTTAGAGTTATTATTTATTTTAATGGATATTTAGGGTTTTAGAATTTTAATGGGTTTAGTGTTTTTATGGGTTTTAAGGTTTTAAAGGTATTTAGGATTTTTTGTGTTATTAGGGTTTTAGTTGTTTTATGTTTTCTTAGGTTTTATAAGGGCTTTTTCTATATTTATGGTTTTTATGTTTTTATGGATTTTTAGGGATTTTTAGGCATTTATTGTTTTTATGGTTTCTTTGGGTTTTAGTGTTTTTTATTTTTTTTATGGTTTTATGGTTTTAGAGGTGTTTATTTTTTTCTGGGTTTAATGGGGTTTTGTAGTTTTTAGTGGGTCTTATGGTTTTTATGGATTTTTTATGGTTTTTTTTGTTTTTAGTGTTTTAATTGTTTTTAGGGTTTTTGGTGTTTTTAGGTGTTTTAAGTTATTTTATGTTTTTAAGAATTCATAGGTTATTTCTGGGTTTTGGGGTTTTTTATAATTTTAGGTAATTTTTAATATTTTATGGGGGTTTAGGGTTTTTAGTGATACTGGGGTATTTTTTAGTTTTTTTAGGGGTTTAGGATTTTTATGATTATTTTTTGTTTTTAGGGGGGGTTGAGTTTTTAGGGTTTGTATGGTTTTTTCAATTTTACCATTTTCTTGGGTTTAAATAGTTTTTAGAGTTTTTAGTTGGGTTTTAGGTTTATTTTCATGGTTTTTATTGTTATTAGGGTTTTTAAGGGTTTTAGGGTTTTTAGAGTTTTTTAGGTTTTTAGGCGTTTTAAGGGTTTTTATATTTTTAAGGTATTCTAAGTGGGTTTATGGGTTTTTTTAATTTTAGGGTTTTTTGTGCTATTTAGGTCATTTACGGATTTTAGGGGATTCTGGGATTTTGAGGGTAATAGGGGTTTTGGGGGGTTTTGGGATTTTATCGAGTTTTTAGGGTTTTTAGGGTTTTTATGAGTTTTTAGAGGGTTAATGTTTTCATATTTTTTAATACTTTTAGGGGTTTAACTAGTTTTTATAGTTTTTAGTTAGTTTCAAAGGGTTATATAGGTTATTTCGGGTTTTAATGTTTTTTGGGGATTTTTGGGTTTCTAGTGTTTTTTGGGGTTTTATAGTTTTGAGGGGTTTTAGCATTTAATGTTCTTTTAGGGGGTTTAAATGTTTTCAGGTTTTTATGGATTCCTTATGTTTTTATAGTGTTTTTATGTTTTAAGGGACTTTTAAGGCCTTTTAGGATTTTTATGGTTTTTTTGGTCATTAGGAATTTTGATGGTTTTTAGGGGTTTTAGGGTTTTTTTGCAGTTCTTCATGATTTCTAAGGGTTTTTATAGTTTTTAACATGTTTACAGTTTTTAAGGGTAATTCAAGTTATAGTGGATTTTAAGGGGTTTTTTCGGTTTTTTGGGTTTTTATGGGTTTTACTTATTTTATGGTATTTGGATTTTTAAGGGTTTTTAGGGTCTTCTTCTTTTTAGGGATTTTTAAGTATTTTAAGATTTTATTTTTTTATTTTTTATTGATTTTGGGATATTTCAGTTTTTTTATTTTTTTGGACTTTTTTTGGGGGGTTTATGGTTTTTAGTGTTTTTAATGGTTTTTAGGGTAAAAAGGGTTTTTATAGTATTCTGTTGCCTTTTAGAGTTTTATGGGGTTTTTGGTTTTTATGTCTTTTATGGGATTCAATTAATTTTTAATGTTTTCTTTGGTTTTCTGAGATTTTATATAATTGTTATGATTTTAGGGGTTTTATGGTATTTTTATGATTTTTTTGGGTTTTTATAGTCTTTAGGTATTTTGATGGTTTTTATATTTTTGGGGATTTACGGTTTTTTAAGTTTCTTAGGGGTTCCAAGGGTTTTTTGTGTTTTTAATGTTTTAGGAGTCTAAAGGGTTTATAGTTGTTCGTATAGTTTTTATGGATTTTAATGTTTTAAAGAGTTTTTATAGTTTTCAGTGTTTTTAGAGTATTTTAGGGTATTTTTACATTTTTTAGGTGTATATGGGTTTTAAGTGTTTTTAGGTTTTTAAGGATTTCTTAGGGGTTTTCATCTTTTCTAAAGTTTTTTATATCTCTATGTATTTTAGGGAATTATTATGATTTTTAGAGTTTTTAGGTTCCTTAATGATTTTATGGGGTTTTAAGGTTTTTATTTTTTTTATATATTTTATGTTTTTTGGGGTTTTAGGGGTTTTTTTAGTTTTTTTGGGTTTTTTATAAATTTAAATTTTTTTGGGGTTTAAAGGGTTTTTAGAATTTTAATTCCTTTTAGTGTTTTTATGGGGTTTTAAGGGTATTATGGGTTTTAGGGGTCTTAATTTTTTTTAGGTTTTTAGGTTTTTCTTATTATTTTTAATCATGTTTAGTGTTTTTTATGTTTTTAGGTATTTTTAGGGATTTTTAGGATCATTATAGTTTTTTGGGGTTTTAGGGATATTAATGGTTCTATGGTTTTTGTATTTTTATCATTTTAATCGGTTTGTGGGGGGGTTGAGTTTTTAGGCAAGGAAGGTGTAGGATCAGGCTAATCTCAACACCCCCCCAAATTTATTAGAAAAAAAAGATGCATTAGAACAGGGAGGGGAGGGGTCAAACGACCCACACCCAAATGCCCTTAACAACCCCAAACTCCGAAAAACCCAAAACCCAAAAATCACACCAATGACAAATAAAACAGACATTCATAATCATCTCTATCAACACCTCATAGCCAACCAGCAACCAGCATCTCACATCACATATTCCATCATCTATCACCATCATCATCAGCATCTCCTTAAATACTTTTTAGGGATAGGGTATTCCTCCCAGCCTATCGAAAACAATCATCCAGTGGCTCAAAATCCAGCATCCAGTCCCACCTAAAAAGACATATCCCAACACACTACATCTTAAATTCTAGCAACCAGCATCTTCGGACCAGTATCCAACAGCCTGACTCCACGCTTCCAACTAGTTGGGAAAAAATCCCACAAGGTAACATTGCAGCATTTTTGGGTTTATTGTGTTTGTTGAAAAAAAAGGTTTCCATGGTGAATTGTTGAGTTCCAGAGATGTTGTTGAAAATCCATGTTGACAAAAAACAATGAAAAAGGAACAAATAATCTGGAGGCGGTAAAAAAGAGCAGTACAAGGTGGCGCGAACGACATAGGTTGAATTTAGTGAAGACAAGAAAAATATTGACGGTGTTCTTCGCGATTAATTCATTCTTCGTGAATATCAAAGGTTGAAGTGCATCGCTGCGGTGAAGGGATTTGAAAGGGAGGTTCGCAGTGAAGGTGCAAAATAATGTTGACTATGATGCTCCATGATTACGTCAAGCTCCATGATCAAAAAATTACCGTGGTGCTTCGCAATTTTGAGAGAATTTCGGAGAAAATATTTTCCTCCTCTTTTCGAGAAGGTAGTTCGTGATGGCAGTGTGCTTCGCAAAAGAGAGGAGCCTCGCGGTAGTTAATCTAGCTCCGTGAAAGAAGTGTGCTGCACGAGGCCATGTGCTCTAAGGAGTGTGCTTCACGATGATCCAAGAGATTCATGACGACCAAAGCCTTGAAAAGGCTTGAGCTTCGCGAAAAGGCAGGAGCTTCGTAAAGGCTTGTTTGAGCTTCGTAAAATTGGGAGCCTCGCGAAGTAGGGGGGTTTGTGAAGGTAATTCCAAAGGTAGTTGCCTAGTGTTAAAAGGAAAAGTGGTATTCATCTGTGGATGAAATCTGGACTTCAATAGATCATCTACATACAGTTGAGGATGCATGAATTCATGCAAATGAAGAGACCTACATGTCTATAAACTGTGAGTGGATCCCTTCCAAGTGTAGTGAGAAAAGAAAGAGGAAGAAGGTAATCCTTTCTACCAGAAGTGAGCTAGAGAATGAGAAACATGGATTAACCCTTGGAAAAGTAGTGAGATGACCCTAAACTTGTAAAGGCAGTGATCCTGGGAATAGAAGTGATCTATCCTAAACCCTGTAAACAACAGTGCACTTTTAGTGGATTTGGTACATCGACACATCTCCCATGTATGCTCCTTGAACGTACTCCAGTGAGGTTGAACCAAGTAAACATCACTGTGTCCTGTGCATTTTTTAGTTTTTGTTCATACTTTGCGGCAGGAAAGAGAGAGAAGAGAGACTTTCTTAACAGCGAGACAAGATCAATAGGGGGTAGTTGTTTTAATTTGTCTTACCCTGATACACCCCCTCTCAGGGTATCTAACCTAGTAGACCTAACAAAACTCCTCCATGCCAAAAATATCCACCACTATCCACACTGAACCATTAGCACCAAGAACATCACTATTAGGGGGTTTGGTGTTTTTTAGGTTTTTAGAGGTATTAAGTGTTTTAATGTTTTTAGTGTTTTCGTATGGATTTTCAATGTTTTTAGTGGTTTTTATGTTTTAAAGTATTTTTTGGCTGTTTATTTATGCTTCATTAATGTTTTAACAGATTTTGTGGGTTTTAGGGTTTTTGGTGATTATATGGTTTTTTGGGTTCTTATGGTTTTTTTAATTTATTGGGATATTAATTTTTTTATCATTTTTAATGTTTTTAGTATTTCAAAGTGTTTTTAAAATTTTTGATTTTTTTTTATTTTATGGGTTTTTAGTGTTTTGGGCGTTTTTTATTTTTTAGGGTTTCTATATTTTTTTAAAGTTTTTATCATTTTTAAATTTTTTTGTGTTTTATGTTTTTTTAGATTTTTATCTTATCTTAGTTTTTTAGGGTTTTTAGGGTTTTAATGGTTTTTTACATTTTTAGGTATTTTTAGGGTTTTCAAGGATTTTTTTATTTATCTAGGGGTGTTTGACATATTTAGGGTTTTTTAGGTTTTCTATAGTCTTTAAAGATTTATGCGATTAATGTTTTATTATAGATTTTAGCCGTTTTTATGGTTTTATGGGATTTTAGGGTCCTTAAAGTTTTTAGATGTTTTATGGTTTGTATGTGTTTTATGTTTTTATTGATTTTATCGTATTTATGTTCTTTTAGTTTTAAGTGAATTTAGAGCATTATGTTTTTCTTAGGGGTTTTTAGTATTTTTATGTTATTTTATTTTTTTTGGATTTTTAGGGATTTTTAACGATTTTTTATGGGTTTCAAGGGTTTTTGGGATTAAGAGGATTTCTATGATGTTTAGGGGTTTTTTGGTTTTTTCGGGTCTCTAGGGTAATTTTTGAGGTTTTGACAGCATTGAATATTTTTTGGTATTTTTAATGTTTTTTGGGGTTTAAATAGTTTTTAGAGTTTTAGTGTTTTTATGGTTTTTATGGATTTTTAGGGGTTTGAAGGTTTTTAGGGGTTTTATGATTTATATAGTTTTTAGGGTTTTTAAGGCTTATTTTGGGTTTTTAGCGATTTTCAGGTTTTAGAAGTTTTTAGTACTTTTATGATTTTATAGTTTTCTTTGGAGATATCAATGTTTTTAGGGGTTTTTACAATTTGGAATTTCGTGGGATTTTTTATGAATTTTATGGGGTTTTGGGTATTCTAAGGGTTTTTAGTGTTTTAGTGTTTATTTAAGTTTTTAGGGGTTTTAGTGCTTTTTATTTTTTAAGGAATTTAAGGTTTTTTATAGTTTTCAATGTTTTTAGCGGTTTTATAGTTTTGTAGAGGTTTTAGTGGTTTTACTGTTTTTATGGTTTTTAGGATTGTTTAAGGTTTTAAGCGATTTTATGTTTTTAGTGTATTTAGGTTTTATTATATATTTAGAGATTTTAGTTGTCTGGGGGTTTTCAATGTTTTAAAGGAAATTATGTTTTTAGGAATTGCTATGGATTTTTCTGGTTTTTTATGTTTTTAGGGTTTTTAGGGATTTTGAGGGTTTTAGGTATCTTTTTAGGTTTTAAGGGGTTATATGGGTTTTGGGGGGGGGGGTTAGGTATTTTGTTGAGATTTTAGGTATTTTATGGTTTTTTTGGGTTTTTTAGAATTTTTAGGGATCTAAAGGGTTTTAAAATTTATAATGGGTTTTAGTGTTTAATGGAGTTTTAGGGGTTTTTTAGGATTTAGTGTTTTTATGTTTTTTAGGGTGTTTAGGGGTTTTAAGGGTATTTTTTAGTTTTTGTGTTTTTACATTTTTTAGGGGAATTATGTTTCTTTATGTTTGTAATGTTTTATTTAGGTTTTTCATCATTTTTTAAATTTTTAGATATTTGTAGGGATTTATACAATTTTTTTGTCTTTTATGTGTTTAGGGATTTTTTGGATATTAGGGTTTTATGATTGTTTTTTGGGTTTTAGGGTTTTTTGGGCTTTTACTGGTTTTATGTTTTTTTAGAGTTTTATTAACATTTTTAGTGGGTTTTAAGGGTTTTATGGGATTTTATGGTTTTTAGGTTTTTCTAGGGTTCTGAATACTTTTATTTTTTTTGAGGAATTAAGTGGTTTTATGTTTTTAAGGTTTTCTTAGGGATTTTTATGGATTTTTTAGTATTTTTATTATTTTAGTGTTTTAGGTATTTTGGAGAATCTTAGATTTTTTTGTGGTTTTTTTGTTTTTACGTTTTTCTGAGTTTTTATGGTTTTATCTGTGTTTTTAGCGGTTTTAAGTTTTTTTATTTTTTAACATTTTTAGGGGTTTAAAGGGATTTTAGAGTGTTTCTTGGTTTTATGGTTTTTTTTTCTTTTTACATTTTTTAAGGGTTTTATGGTTTTTTGTATGTTTTTTGGATTTATTGCATTTATTGTTTTTACTGGATTTAATTGTTATTAGTTTTTAAAAGTTTTCTTAAGATTTTTTAAGTGTTTTCAAGGATTTTTATGTTTTTAGAGATTTTTGAGGGGTTTTAGTCTTTTTTAGGATTTTTTTTTGTGTTTAAGGTTTTTTTGAGTTTTTAAGGGGTTTTTAATTTTTTAGAGTTTTTAATGTTTTAGTGGTTTAAAGGGTTTGAAGATTTTGTAGTGTTTTTTAGGGTTTTTATGGGTATTAGTGTTGTTAAAATTTTTAGGGGTTTTTATCGTGTTATTTTTTTTGTGGTATTTATTGTTTTTTGAATTTTTTATTTTTTTTGGATTTTACATGTTTTTAGCTCTTTAAGGTTTTCATAGGGGTTTTCTGGGTTTTTTTTACATTTTTAGGGATTTTAAAGATTTTTTTATGATTTCTATTATTTTTAGTTTTTTTAGGGTTTTTGAGTTTTTTAGGGTTTTTATGGGTTTTATGGTATTTTTATATTTTTCATTTAGGGTTATTTTTTTGGCATTTTTATGGTCTTTTGTTATTATGTGGTTTTTAAATTTTTTTTATGGATTTAATGTATTTTTAGAGTTTTTAGCAGGTTTTTGGGGTTTTATGGGTATTCAGGGTTTCTATGATTTATAGGGGGTTGTAAAGTTTTTATGGGTTTTGAGTTATTTTATGGTTTTTAGGGTTTTAAATGTTTTTAGGTTTTTAGGGGTTTTATGTGTTTTTAATATTTAAGGTTTTCTTAGTTTTTTTTGTTTTACGGTTTTTTATGATTTTGTGGGTTTTTAGGATTTTTTTAGGATTTTTATGAATTTTGATAGGTTTTAAAGAGTTTCTGGGTTTTTAGTGTTTTTTGGATTTTTTGGAGTTTTTTAGTTTCCTTTTTTTTTGACATTTTTATTAGGTTTTAAGGTTTTTATATTGTTTTAAAATTTTTATGGCTTATAGGATTTTTATTATTTTTGTGTGTTTATAGAATTTTTATGGGATTTAGGTTTTTTATGAGTTTTAAAATTTTTATGGTATTTATGGGATTTGTGGTTTTTTGGGTTTTTAGCATTTTTATGGTTTTTGGGATTTTTATGTCTTTTTTTATCATTAATGTTTTCTTATGGGTTTTCATGGTTTTAATTTTTTTTAAGATTTTTGTTATTTTTGGTATTTTTATTGTTTTTATGGATTTTAGGTATTTTGAGGCGGTTTTTTGGTTTTCAGGAATTTATGGTTTTTTGGGTTTTTATGATTTTTTTTCAAGGTTCTAGATTTTTTTAATGTTTTTTGTGGATTGAAGGGTTTTTATAGTTTTTAATGGTTTTAATGTTGTTATGGGTTTTTAATTTTTATGGTTTTTAGTGTAGGTTATGGTTTGTAGGGTTTTTAGGGGGTTTTAATTTTTTATGTTTTTAGGGGTTTAAAGCATTTTAGGTTTATAAGGGGTTCTTTGGGATTTTCATGGTTTTTGATTTTTTATATGTTTTTATATAATTTTGTTTTATTTTAGGATTTTTATGGTAACTTGGGGTTTTATGGATATTGATTGGTTTTTAGTGATTATGTGGTTTTTAGGGGTTTTTGTGTTTTTTAGCATTTTTAATATTTTTCGGGTTTTTTAATATTTTTATTGGTTGAATGTATTTTCAAATATTTTATTAGATTTTAGGGTTTTTATGGAATTTTAGTGGTAGTTAATGTTTTTAATGGTTTTTATGATTTTTATGGTCTTTAAAGTTTTTAGATTTTTTTTGTTTTATTAGAATGTTTTTAGGTCTTATAGGTTTTAAGTGTTTTTGGGTTTAAGGGTTTTCTTGTTAATTTTCAGGATTTTTTGGTTTCCTTATGTTTCTAATTATTTTTAGGGGGTTTTAAGGATTTTATGGGGTTTTATGGTTTTTAGATATTTTGATGGTTTTTAGGGTTTTATTTTTTTAGGGTTTTTTTGGTTTTTCTTATTTTTTGGGGTTTCTTTGAGTTTTTAGGGTTTTTGGTTTTTTAGAGGTCTTCAACTACATTAGTCATTGAATGTGTTTTTAAATTTTTTACAGTTTTTTAGTGTTTTTATGGGTTTTTATGGTTATTAATGTTTTTGGGGTTTTATGGTTATTACGAGTTTTAGTGGTTTTTAGGGTTTTCAGTGATTATTAGGTTTTTAATGGAATTAAGTGTTTTATGTTTTTATGGATTTTATGCATTTTTAGGGTGTTATGATTTTTTACAGTTTAGGTATATTTAGGTATTTTTTAGGATTTTTATGAATTTTTATGGTGTTTTTGGTTTCTGAGGTTTTATTAGGGTTTATGGTTTTTTTGACAATTTAGTGTTTTTGTGACATTTTGGGTTTATTTTTTTTACGCTTTTAGTGGTTTGAAGGGTTTTTAGAGTTTTGTTAGTTTTTTTTTTGTATTTATTGGGTTTTAAAGGGTTTTCTAGGTTTTTATGGTTTTTATGGGTTATTTAGGTTTCTAGGGTTTTTTAGTTTTTATGGGTTTTAATGTTTTTAGGTTTTTTAGTGTTTTCAAGGTTTATAGAGTTTTTAGGGATTTCAGGGGTCTAGATTTTTTTAGGTTTTTATGGGTTTTTGGAGTCTTTAGGGTTTTTTTATTTTAAGGGTTTAAAGTTTTTTAGAGTTTTTAACATTTTTGGGGATTAAATGGTGATTATAGTGTTTAGTGTGTTTTAGAGGGATTTTGGGTTTTTCGGTGTTTTTATGGATTCTAAGGGTTTTATATGTTTTTATGGGTTTTTAGGGTTTTTAGAATTTCTTATGTTTTTAGGATTTTTATCTTTTTTTAGGATTTTAAATTCTTCTTATTGGTTTTAAACGGTTTTATTGTTTTTTAAATTTTTTTGGGTGATTTTTAGGAATTTCATAGAATATTTATTGTTTTTAGGGTATTTAGGGGCTTTATTGTTTTTATAGTTTTTTTGGTTTTTTTGTATTTTTATGTTTTTTAATGTTTTTTATAGTTTTTTACTATTTTTAAGGGTTTAAATGGATTTTAGAGTTTTTAGTGTTTTTTTTGGATTTTAGTGATTTTATGGGTTATTAGGGTTTTTATGTTTTAATTGGTTTTTATGTTTTTTAGGATTTTTAGGATTTTTAGGTTTTTATTATTTTTATTTTTTATAGGTTTTTAATATTTTCTTATGGTTTTCAGTTGTTTAGGGTTTTTGCTTTATTTTGGATTCTTAAGGCTTTTATGCTTTTTATTAGTTTTTATGGTTTTTAGTGATTTTGAGGCTTTTTATGGGTTTAAGTGTTTTTGGGTTTTTTTGGTTTCTTTGAGATTTTAGTATTATTTAACTATTTAGGGTTTTAGGGTTTTTTGAATTTTTTTAACATTTTAATGGTTTTAATGGGTTTATAGATTTTAGTGCCTTCTAGTGTTTTATGGGGTTTTAGGATTTCTTTGGTTTTTATTGGGTTTTATGTGTTTAATGGTTTTTAGGGTTTTTATTGTTTTTTACGGTTTTATGTGTTTAAGTTCTTTAAGTGTTTTTTGGTTTTAAGGGTCTCTTAGGGTTTTCACCATTTTTGGGTTTTTATGATTTCTGGGATTTTTCAGTATTTTTAGGATTTTTATGGTTTTGGGGCTTTTAATAATTTTTAGGGTTTAACATTTTTATGGTTATTTAACACTTTTATGGTTATTATGGTTTATAGGTATCTTGAGGGGGTTTAGGGTTTTTATAGGTTTTAGGGTTTTTATTGTTTACTTTGGATTTTTAAGTTTATTTGTGTTTTTAAGGGGTTTTTATGGTTTTTTCCATTTTTAAGGATTTTATGGGTTTGATGGGGTTCTAGAAAATTTAGTTTCATTTTATTTTTTTATGGGGTTTTAGGTGTTTTTATTTTTTTTAGTAGTTTAAGGTTTTTTGGGGGTTTTAGAACTTTTTTGGGGTTTTAGCGTTTTTGGGGTTTTAGGGGTTTTTTGTGTTTAGGTTTTCATGGTTGTTTAAATTTTTTAGGGGATTTAGCTTATTTTAATTTATTAAAGATTTTTATTGTTTTTTAGATTTTTAGGGATTTGAGGGTAATTACTATTTTATGTTTTTTTGGGTCCCAAGGTTTTTTTAATTTTTATGACATTTAAGGTGTTTAGAGTTATTTAACATTTCTAGGAGTTTAAAGTGTTTTTAGATATTTTATTTGTTTTTAGGGTTTTTATGTGTTTCTAGGGGTTTTTTGGGTTTTTTGGGTTTTTTTTGTTTTTATAGACATTAGGGTTTTTAGGGGTGTTCATGGTTTTTTATATTTTTGGCTTTTTTAGGTTTTTATAGCATTAAGTGTTATTTGGTTTTTATGTTTTTCTTAGGTGTTTTGTGGGTTTTTAGGTTTTTTATGTTTGTATGGATTTTTTGTAATTTTTATGGATCTTTATGGGTTTATAGGGTTTTAGGTATTTTTTGTGTTTTTTAGGTATTTTAGGTACTTTAGGTATTTTAGTGTTTTTATGTTTTTAGGCTTTTATTTTATCTTAGATTTCTATGGTATTTTAGGGATTTTTCAGGGGTTATAGAATTTTCTACCTTTTTAGGTTTTTTGACAGGTTTTTAGAGTTTTTAAATATTTTTAGGGGTTTAAAGGGGTTTTAGTGGGGTTTTAGTGGTTTTATGGGCGTTTGGGACTTTTATGGTTTTTAAGGGTTTTATGGATTTTAGGGGTTTTTTCGGTTTTAGGGTCTTTTTGGGTTTTTAGGGTTTTTAGGGGTTTTAGCCAAATGGCCCTAAGGCCTTCATTTTTATTGATTTTTGAAAAACCCCCCTTTCAAGGGATGAGGGGGAACCCTTACAAGGCCCATAGGCTCAAAGATTACATGGCCTATTGGCTTAGGAGATTACATGAACTGAATGTCTTAGGGAATTCAACCAGAATATCTATAAGGAACTGCCCCGCCCCGCCCCAGCATCTTCATCCTTATAGTAGCTCTTGACCATTGCATGACCGTCTGGCTTGGCTTACCGTGCAAGCATAGGCTGGTACCGATGGCATATCCATACCATGTCATTCTGACAATCCATTTGGATCTGCTCTGGTGAGTGTACCTCCTCTGAATCCACTTCTAAGGCTGCTCATTTTTTTTGTAGTGTGTCTGGGGCCTTCATTCATGTGTCCCGAAGGCCTTGGGGTGGCCCTAAGGCCTTAAGGTGTTCGGAAGTCCTTGATAATCAACTATCTTGAAGGCCTTGGGTGGATCGAGAGCCTTGCAGGACCCGAGGACCAAACCTGTGGCCAGAAGGGTTTTTTGGGTTTCTAGAGTTTTTTAGTTTTTAGTAGTTTTAAGTGTTTTAGACTTTTTTAGTATTTTCAGGGTTTCTATATTTTTAGGGATTTAGGGGGTCTATAGTTTTTTTAGTTTTTTATGGTTTTTTAGGGGTTTTAAATTATTTAGTGTTTTTACCATTTTTTGGGATTAAATTGTTATTATAGTTTTCAATGTGTTTTATAGTAATTTTGGGTTCTTAGAGTTTTTAAGGATATTAGGGGTTTTATAAGTTTTTAGGGGTTTTTAGGGTTTTTAGAATTTCTTATATTTTTATGATTTGTATGTGTTATTAGTATTTTAAAAATTTTCTTACAGGTTTTAAAAGGTTTTATGGGTTTTTTACTTTTTTGGGTGATTTTTATGAATTTTTTAGAATATTTATTTTTTAGGGTATTTAGGGGTTATATTGTTTTTATAGTTTTTTGGTTTTTTTGGTTTTTTTTGTGTTTTTAGGGGTTTTATTGTTATTTATAGTTTTTTACTGTTTTTAAGTGTTTAGAGTAAATTTATAGTTTTTTTTTGTTTTTATGGATTTTAGGGATTTTTAAGGGTTTTTGGGGTTTTTATGTTTTTTATGGTTTTTATGTTTTTTAGGATTTTTAAGAATTTTCAGTTTTTATGATTCTTATGTTTTATAGGTTTTTAAAATTTCTTTATGGTTTTTAGTTTGTCAGGGTTTTTACTTTTTTTGTGATTCTAATGGCTTTTGTGGGTTTTTATTAGTTTCTAGGGTTTATAGTGGTTTTGAGGTTTTTTAGGGGTTTATGTTTTTTGGGTTTTTTTAGTTTCTATGGGATTTTAATATTATTTAACCATTTAGGGTTTTAGTGTTTTTAGATTTTTTAAAAAATTTATGGTTTTAATGGGTTTAGCGATTTTAGTGCCTTCTAGTGTTTTATGGGGTTTTATAATTTTTATGGTTTTTGTTGGTTTTAATGTGTTTTATGGTTTTTTGGGTTTTTATAGTTTTTTAAGGTTTTATGTTTTTAAGTGTTTTAAGCGTTTTTTTGGTTTTAAGGGTCTCTTATGTTTTTCATTATTTATGTATTTTTATGATTTATGGGACTTTTGTAGGCTCTTTATAATTTTTAGGGTTTTGGGGCTTTTAATAATTTTGTGGGTTTAACATTTTTCTTGTTATTTAATACTTTTATTTTTTTATGGTTTATTGGTATCTTGAGGGGTTTTAGGGTTTTTATGAGTTTTGTTGTTTAATTTTTCTTTTTTGGTTTATTTGTGTTTTCAAGGAAATATTATGGTTTTTTACTATTTTATTGTTTTTAGGCGTTTGATGGGGTTTTGGAAAATTTAGTTTCATTATATGGGTTTTATGGGTTTTTAGGTGTTTATGTGATTTTTAATGGTTTTTAGGGTTTTTAGGGTTTTTAGGGGGGTAGGACTTTTTAGAGGTTTTAGCATTTTTTTGTTTTAGGGGTTTTTTTGTTAGGTTTTCAAGGTTGTTTAAATTTTTAGGGGTTTTAGGTTATTCTAATATTTTAAGGATTTTTATTGATTTTTAGAATTTCTATTGTTTTTAAGATTTTTTGGGATTTGAGTATATTTATGTATTTTATGTTTTTTTGGTCCTAGGGTTTTTTTAAATTTTTTGGAGATTTAAGGAGTTTAATGCTATTTAACGTTTCTAGTAGTTTAAAGTGTTTTTTGAGATTTTATTTTATTTTAATGTTGTTATGTGTTTCTATGGGTTTTTATGGTTTTATAGGTTTTTAGAGTCATTAGGGTTTTTAGGGGTGTTCATGGTTTTTATGAAATTTTTAGGGATTTTTAGGATTTTTATTGGTTTATGGTTTCTTTGTGTTTTAGTGTTATTTTTTATGGTTTTATGGTTTTAGAGGTGTTTATTTTTTTCTGGTTATAATTGGGGTTTATAGTTTTTACTGGGTCCTATGGTTTTTATGGATTTTTTTTATTTTTTATGGTTTTTTTGGGTTTTTAGTATTTTAACTGTTTTTAGGGTTTCTAGTGTTTTTAGGTGTTTTAAGTGATTTTATGTTTCTAAGAATTCATAGATTATTTTTGGGTTTTGGGGTTTTTATAGTTTTAGGGAATGTTTAAGATTTTATGGAGTTTTAGGGTTTTTAGTGATATTGGGGTATTTTTGAGTATTTTTAGGGTTTTAGGATTTTTATGATTATTTTATTAGGGGGGGGTTTGAGTTTTTAGGGTTTGTATTGTTTTTTCAATTTTTACCATTCTTTTGGGTTTAAATTGTTTTTAGAGTTTTTAGTTGGTTTATGGTTTTTTTGTTTTCATGGTTTTTATTGTTATTAGGGTTTTTAGGGGTTTTAGGGTTTTTAGAGTTTTTTTGGTTTTTAGGGGTATTAAGGGGTTTTATATTTTTAAGGTATTCTCAGTGGTTTTAAGGGTTTTTTTATTTTTAGGGTTCTTTCTTCCATTTAGGTCATTTGGGGATTTTAGGAGATATAGGGATTTTGAGGGTTATAGGGGTTTTTAGTGTTTTAGGGATTTTTTGGATTTTTTGGGTTTTTAGGAATTTTATGAGTTTTTAGGGGGTTAATGTTTTCAGATTTATTTATCTTTTCAGGGGTTTAAGTATATTTAAGAGTTTTTAGTTAGTTTCTAAGGGTTATATTGGTATTTTCTTGTTTTAATGTTTTTTGGGGGTTTTTTTGGTTGCCAAGGTTTTTTGGGGTTTTATAGTTTTGAGGGGCTTTAGCATTTTTATGTTTTTTTAGGGGGGTTAAAATGTTTTAGGGTTTTATGGATTCATTATGTTTGTATAGTGTTTTTTTGTTTTTTGGGACTTTTAAGGCCTTTTAGGATTTTTATGGTTTTTTTTTTCATTAAGAATTTTGAGGGGTTTTAGGGGTTTTAGGGGTTTTTTGCAGTTCTTCATGATTTGTAAGGGTTTTCCTAGTTTTTAACATGTTTATAGTTTTTAAGGGGAATTCAAGTTATAGTGGGTTTTTTTGGGTTTTTGGGTTTTTAAAGGTTTTAGTTATTTTATGGTTTTTGGGATTTTAAGGGTTATTAGAGTCTTCTTCTTTTTTAGGGATTTTAAGGCATTTAAGATTTTAGTTTTTTTATTTTTTATGGATTTTGGGAGATTTTAGGTTTTTTATTTGTTTGGTATTTTTTTGGTGGGTTTATAGTTTTTAGTGTTTTTAATGGTTTTTTCTGGTATAATGGGGTTTTAGAGTTTTTAGTTGGATTTTAGAGTTTTATGGTGTTTGGGGTTTTTGACTATTTTATGGGATTCAATTAATTTTTAATGTTTTTTTTTGGTTTTTTGAGGTTTTTTATAAATTTAAATTTTTTTAGTGTTTAAATGGTTTTTATATTTTTAAGTCCTTTTAGTGTTTTCATTGGGGTTTAAGGGTATTATGGGTTTTAGGGGTCTTAAATGTTTTTAGGTTTTTATGGTTTTCTTAGTGTTTTTAATCATTTTTAGTTTTTTTTATGTTTGTAGGTATTTTTAGTGATTTTTAGGATCTTTATTGTTTTTTGGGTTTTTAGGGATATTATTGGTTCAATGGTTTTTTGGATTTTTATCATTTTAATGGTTTTGGGGAGGTTTGAGTTTTTGGGAAAGGAAGGTATAGGCTCAGGCTAATCTCAACCCCCAACCAATTAATTAGAAAAAAAAGATGCAGTAAACAAGGGAGGGGAGGGGTCAAACGACCCACACCCAAATTCCCTTAACAACCCCAAACCCCTAAAAACCCAAAACCCAAAAAACACGCAAAAGACAAATAAAACAGACATTCATAATCATCCCCATCAACACCTCAAAGCCAACCAACATCTCACATCACATATTCCATCATCCATCACTATCATCATCAACATCTCCTTCAATACTTTCCAGGGCTAGGGTATTCCTCCCAACCTATTGGAAACAATCATCCAGTGGCTCAAAATCCAGCATCCAGTCCCACCTAAAATGAAATATCCCAGCACACCACATCTTAAATTCTAGAAACCAGCATCTCCTGAACAGTATCCAGCATCCTGACTCCACGCATCCAACTTGTTGGGAAAAAATCCCTCAAGGTAACATTGCATCATTTTTGGGTTGATTGTGTTTGTTTAAAAAGCAGGTTTCCATGGTGAATTGTTGAGTTCCTGATAAGTTGTTAACAATCCATGTTGACAAAGAACACTGACAAAGGAACAAATGATCTGGAGGCAGTACAAAAGAGCAGTACAAGGTTGTGTGAACAACAGAGATTGAATTTAGTGAAGATAAGAAAAATGATTATGGTGTTCTTCGCGATTACGTCATACTTCGTGAATGGAAGAGGTTGAAGTGCATCATGGAGGTGAAGGTCTTTGCGAGGGACCTTTGCGGAGAAGGTGAAAAATAATGTTGACGGTGATGCTCCACGATTACGTCAAGCTCCGCGATCAGAAAATTTTCATGGTGCTTTGCAATTTTGAGAGAATTTCCGTGGGAACTTTGGAGCTTTGGGATTTGAGATGATGTGGCGTTGACTTCACCCAAAAGGTTAAAGGGTCAGTGGAAACACCTATAAATAGAGGTCGACCCCCTCGAGAGAAGTAGATAGAATTTTTCGAGAAAACATTTTTCCCTCGTTTCACGAAGGTAGTTTGTGAAGGTAGTGTGCTTCGCGAAAGAGAGGAGCCTTACGGTAGCTAATCTAGCTCCGCAAAGGAAGTGTGATTCACGAGGCTGCGTTCTCTAAGGAGTGTGCTTCATGAAGAGGCAGGAGCTTCACGATGACCTAAGCTTTGCAAAGGCTTGAGCTTTGCGGAAAGGCAGGAGCTTCGTGAAGGCTTGTTTGAGCATCGCGAAATTGGGTGCCTTGTGAAGTCGGGTGCTTTGCGAAGTTAATTACAAAGGTAGTTGACTAGTGTTTAATGGAAAAGTGGTATTCATCTATGGATGAAATCTGGACTTCAATAGGGCATCTACATACAGTTGAGGATGCATGCATTCGAGGAAATGAAGAGACCTACAGGTCTATAAACTATGAGTGGATCCCTTCCAAGTGTAGTGAGCAAAGGAAGAAGAATAAGGTAATCCTTTCTACCGGCAGTGAGCTAGTGAATGAGAAACATGGATTAACCCTTTGGAAAGTAGTGAGATGACTCTAAACTTGTAAAGACAGTTATCCTAGAAATAGAAGTGATATATCCCGAACCTTGTAAACAGCAGTGCGCCTTTTAATATATTTGGTACATCGGCACATCTCCCATGTATGCTCCTTGAATGTAGTCCAGTGAGGGTGAACCAAGTAAAAATCACTATGTCTTACGCATGTTTTAGTTTTTGTTCATACATTGCTGCAGGAAAGAGAGAGAAGAGAGACTTTCTTAACAACGAGACAAGATCAATAGAGGTAGTTGTTTTAATCTGTCTTACCCTTATCCACCCCCCCCCCCCTCTGAGGGTATCTAACCTAGTAGACCTAACAAAACTCCTCCACGCCAACAAGATCCACCACTAGTCACACATGAACCATTATCACCAAGAACATCACCATTAGGGGGTTTGGTGTTTTTTAGGTTTTTAGAGGTATTAAGTGTTTTAATGTTTTTATTTTTTACTTATGTATTTTCATAGTTTTTAGTGGTTTTTATGTTTTCATGTATTTTTGGGGTTTTTTATGCTTCATTAGGGTTTTAACAGATTTTTGGGGGGTTTAGGGTTTTGAGGGAATTTAAGGTTTTTTTGGGTTCTTATGGTTTTTTTGGGTTCTTATGGTTTTTTTAATTTATAGGGTTATTAAGGTTTTTATAGTTTTTAATGTTTTTAGTAGTTTAAAGGGTTTTTATATTTGTTGGATTTTTTTTCATTTTATGGGTTTTTAGTGTTTTGGGTGTTTTTACTTTTTTAGGCTTTCTATGTTTTTTTAACTTCTTTAGAATTTTTAAATTTTGTTGTGTTTTATGTTTTATAAGGTTTTTATCCTATCATAGTGTTTTAGGTTTTTTAGGTTTTTTATGGGTTTTTACATTTTTAGAGATTTTTAGGGTTTTTTGTGGATATGTTTTTATTTTTCTAGGGGTGTTTGGAATTTTTAGGGTTTTTTGGATTTCTATAGTTTTTAACATTTTATAGGATTAATATTTTATTATAGATTTTAGCTATTTTTTATGGTTTTATGGAATTTTATGGTTCTTACGGTTTTTAGATGTTTTATGGTTTGTAAGTGTTTTTGTGTTTTAATGTATTTTAGCGTATTTATTTTTTTCTTTTAGTTTTAACTGAATTTAGAGCATTATGTTTTTCTTAGGGGTTTTTAGTATTTTATGTTATTTTACTTATTTTTGGATTTTTAAGGATTTTTAACGATTTTTATGGTTTTGAAAGGTTTTTGGGATTCAAGGTATTTCTAGGATGTTTAGGGTTTTTTGGTTTTTTTGGGTCTGTAGGGTATTTTTTGATGTTTTGATGACGTTGAATATTTTTTCGTATTTTTTAATGTTTTTTGGGGTCTAAATAGTTTTTAGAGTTATAGTGTTTTTATGGTTTTTATGGATTTTTAAGGGTTTGAAGGTTTTTAGGGGTTTTATGATTTATATTGTTTTTAGGGTTTCTAAGGCTTATTTAGGGTTTTTAGTGATTTTTAGATATTTAGAAGTTTTTAGTACTTTAAAGATTTTATATTTTTCTTTGGAGATTTCAATGTTTTTAAGGGTTTTAACAATTTGGTATTTCATGGGATTTTTTATTAATATTATGAGGTTTTTGGGTATTCTAAGGGTTTTTAGTGTTTTTAGTGTTTATTTTAGTTTTTAGGGGTTTTAGTGCTTATTATTTTTTAATGAATTTAAGGTTTTAAGCGATTTTATGTCTTTAGGGTATGTAGGTTTTATTATTTATTTAGTGTTTCTAGTTGTTTAAGGGTTTTCAAGGTTTTAAAGGCATTAATGTTTTTAGGTATTGCTATGGATTTTTCTGGTTTTTTATGTTTTTAGGGTTTGTATGGATTTTGAGGTTTTTAGGTATCTTTTCAGGTTTTAAGGGGTTATATGGGTTTTTTGGGTGGTTTAGGGATTTTGTTGAGATTTTAGGTGTTTTTTGGTTTTTAGATTTTCTATGGATCTAAAGGGTTTTAAAATTTATAATGGGGTTTAGTGTTTAATGGGGTTTTATGGTTTTTTAGGTTTTAGGGTTTTTTTGTTTTTATGGTGTTTTGGGGTTTTAAGGGTCTTTTTGAGTTTTTGTGTCTTTACATTTTTTAGAGGCATTATTTTATTTCATGTTTGTAATGATTTATTTAGGGTTTTCATTGTTTTTTAAATTTTTAGAGATTTATAGGGATTTATAGGATTTTTTTATCTTTTATGTGTTTAGGGATTTTTTTTGGATATTACGGTATGATGGTTTTTTTCGGTTTTAGGGTTTTTTGTTATTTTACTGGTATTTTTTTTTATAGTTTTCATAACATTTTTAGTAGGTTTTATGGGTTTTAATGGATTTTATGGTTTTTAGGTTTTTCTAGGGTTCATACTATTTTTAGGTTTTTTGAGGAATTAAGTGGTTTTAATTTTTTGAGGTTTTCTTAGGGATTTTTAGGGATTTATTAGTAATTTTATTATTTTAGGGTTTTAGGTATTTTGAGGAATTTTAGGTTTTTTGTGGTTTTTTTTTATGTTTTTTGGGTTTCTATTGTTTTATCTGTGTTTTTAGAGGTTTTAAGGTTTTTTTTATTTTTAACATTTTTAGGCATTTAAATGGATTTTAGAGTGTTTCTTGGTTGTATGTTTTTTTTTGTTTTTATATTTTTTAAGGGTTTTATGGTTATTTATTTGTTTTTAGGATTTATAGAATTTATGGTTTTTACTGGATTTAATTGTTTTATTTTTTAAAAGTATTCATAAGTTTTTTAAGTGTTTTCAGGGATTTTTATGTTTTTATAGATTCTTTTGGATTTTACTACTTTTATAGATTTTACAGTTTTTAGGGATTTTGAGGGGTTTTAGTGTTTTTCCGGATTTTTTTGGTGTTTAGGGTTGTTTTTTGAGTTTTTAAGGGGTTTTTAATTTTTTAGAGTTTTTAACATTTTAGGGGTTTAATGCGTTTGAAGATTTTTTAGTGTGTTTTATTGTTTTTATGGGTATTAGTATTGTTAAAAATTTTAGGGGGTTTTATCGTGTTAGGTTTTTTGTGGTATTTACTATTTTTTGAATTTATTATTTTTTTTTTGTTTTTACATGTTTTTAGCTCTTTATAGTTTTCATAGGGTTTTTCTGAGTTTTTATACATTTTTAGGGATTTTAAGGATTTTTCATGATTTATATTATTTTTAGTGTTTTCAGGTTTTTTAAGTTTTTTAGGGTTTTTATTGGTTTTATGGTATTTTTATTTTTCTAATTTAGGGATCTTTTTTTGATATTTTTACGGTTTTTTTGGGGGTTTTAATTTTTTTTTAGGGATTTACTGTATTTTTAGAGTTTTAGAGGGTTTTTTGGGGATTTATGGGTATTTAGGGGTTCTATGATTTATAGGGGGTTGTAATGTTTTTAGGGGTTTGAGGTCTTTTATGGATATTAGGGTTTTAAATGTTTTTAGGTTTTTAGGGGTTTTATGCGTTTTTAATATTTAAGGTTTTCTGAGGTTTTTTTTTGTTTTACGGTTTTTTATGATTTTGTGGGTTTTTCGGAATTTTTTAGGATTTTTAGGACTTTTTACAGGTTTTAAAGAGTTTTTGGGTTTTTAGTGTTTTTTTGGAATTTTTGGAGTTTTTTAGTTTCTTTATTTTTCTGACATTTTTTGTGTTTTAGGGTTTTTAGATTGTTTTAACATTTTTATGGGTTTAAGGGATTTTTATGGGATTTAGGTTTTTTATGAGTTTTAAAATTTTTATGGTTTTTATGGGATTCGTGGTTTTTTGGGTCTTTAGCATTTCTAGGGTTTTTGGGATTTTTTTTTCATTTTTTCTCTTTAAAATTTTCTTATGGTTTTTCATGGTTTTATGGGTTTTTTATGTTTTTTCTTATTTTTGGGATTTTTATTGTTTTTAGGGATTTTAGGTATTTTCAGGCGGTTTTTTGGTTTTTAGGAATTTATGGTTTTTTGGGTTTTTATGATTTTTTCAGGGTTCTAGATGTTTTTTATGTTTTTTGTGTATTAAAGGATTTTTATTGTTTTTAATGGTTTTAATGTTGTTATGGGTTTTTAATTTTTATGGTTTTTAGTGTAGGTTATGGTTCTTAGGGTTTTTAGGGGGTTTTCCTTTTTTAGGTTTTTTGGGGTCTAAAGCATTTTAGGTTTATAAGGGGTTCTTTTGGATTTTCATGGTTTTTGATTTTTTATATGTTTTTATAGATTTTTGTTGTATTTTAAGATTTTTATGGTTACTTTGGGTTTTAGGGATATTGATTGGTTTTTAGTGATTATGTGGTTTTTAGGGGTTTTTGTGTTTTTTAGGGTTTTTAATATTTTTCGGGTTTTTTAATATTTTTATTTGTTGAATGTATTTTCAGATATTTTATAATATTTTAAGGTTTTTATGGGATTTTAGGTGTAGTTAATTTTTTTAGGGGTTTTATTATTTTTAAGGTCTTTATAGTTTTTAGAGTTTTTTTTGTTTTTTAGCATTTTTTAGGTCTTATGGGTTTTAAGTGTTTTGGGGTTTAATAATTTTCTTTCTCATTTTCAGGATTTTTTGGATTCCTTATGTTTCTAATTATTTTTATTGGGTTTTAAGGATTTTAAGGGGTTTTATCATTTTTAGATATTTTGATGGTTTTTAGGGTTTTTATTGTTTTTTGGGTTTTTATGGTTTTTCTTATTTTTTGGGGTTTCTTTGAGTTTTTACTGTTTTTTGTTTTTTAGAGTTTTTCAACTACTTTAGTCGTTCAATCAGTTTTTAATGTTTTTACAGGTTGTTAGTGTTTTTATGTGATTTTATGGTAATTAATGTTTTTGGGGTTCTATGGTTGTTACGAGTTTTAGTGGTTTTTAGGGTTTTCTGTGATTATTAGGTTTTTAATCGTATTAAGTGTTTTTAGTTTTTATGGATTTTATGGGTTTTAGGGTGTTATGATTTTTTACATTTTAGGTATATTTTGGTATTTTTTATCATTTTTATGGATTTTTATGTTATTTTTTGGATTTTGATGTTTTATTAGGGTTTATGGTTTTTTTTGACATTTCAGTGTTTTTTGTGAATTTTAGGGTTTATTGTTTTTTTTAACGCTTTTAGTGGTTTGAAGGGTTTTAAGAGTTTTGATAGTATTTTTGTATTTCTAGGGTATTAAAGTTTTTTCTAGGTTTTTATGGTTTTTATGGGTTATTTGGGTTTCTAGTGTTTTTTAGTTTTTCGGGGTTTTAATGTTTTTAGGTTTTTTTAGTGTTTTCAATGTTTCTAGAGTTTTTTGGGATTTCCGGAGTCTAGATTTTTTTTAGGTTTTTATGGTTTTTTGGATTTTTTAGGGTTTCTGTATTTTAAGGGTTTAAATGTTTTTATAGTTTTTAACATTTTTGGGGATTAAATGGTTATTATAGTATTTAGTGTGTTTTAGAGGGATTTGGGTTTTTAGGTGTTTTTAACGATTTTAGGGGTTTTATATGTTTTTATGGGTTTTTAGGGTTTTTAGAATTTCTTTTGGTTTTAGGAATTTTAAGTGTTTTTAGGATTTTAAGGTCTTCTTATAGGTTTTATGGTTTTTAACTTTTTTTGGGTGATTTTTAGGAATTTCTTAGAATATTTATTGTTTTTAGGGTATTTAAGTGTTTTATATTTTTTATGGTTTTTATGGTTTTTTGTTTTTTTTTGTGTTTTTATGTTTTTTTATGTTTTTTATATTTTTTTAATATTTTTAATGGTTTAAATGGATTTTAGCGTTTTTTGTGTTTTTTTAGAGTTAAGGGATTTTTATGGGTTTTCAGATTTTTATGCTTTATTTGGTTTTTATGTTTTTTTAGGATGTTTAGGATTGTGAGGTTTCTATTATTTTTATGTTTTATAGGTTTTTAATATTTTCTTATGGTTTTCAGTTTTTAGGGTTTTTACTTTTTTTGGGATTCTTAAGGCTTTTTATGGGATTAAGTGTTTTTGGGGTTTTTTGGTTTTTTTGGGATTTTAGTATAATTTAACTATTTAGGGTTTAAGGGTTTTTATATTTTTTTTAAAATTTTAATGGTTTTAATGGTTTTAGAGATTTTAGTTCCTTCTAGTGTTTTATGGGGTTTTAGAAATGTTTTTTTGGTTTTTATTGGTTTTTATCTGTTTAATGGTTTTTAGGGTTTTTATATTTTTTACATTTTTATTTTTTAAGGGTTTTAAGTGTTTTTTGGTTTTAAGGGTCTCTTAGGGTTTTCATTATTTTTGGGTTTTTATGATTTTTGGGATATTTCAGTCTTTTTATGATTTTTATGGTTTTTGGGGCTTTTAATAATTTTGAGGGTTTAACATTTTTATGGTTATTTAACACTTTTATGGTTTTTATGGTATATAGGTATCTTGAGGGGTTTTAGGGTTTTTATGGGATTTAGGGTTTTTATTGTTTATTTTGGCTTTTTAAGTTTATTTGTGTTTTTAAGGGGTTTTATGGTTTTTTTCACTTATAACGATTTTATGGGTTTGGTGGGGATCAAGAAAAGTTAGTTTCATTTTATGGGTTTTATGGGGGTTTAGGTGTTTTTGTGTTTTTTAGTAGTATAATATTTTTAGGGGGTTTTAGAACATTTTAGGGGTTTTAGCATTTTTTTGTTTTTGGGGTTTTTTGTGTTTAGGTTTTCAAGGTTGTTTATATTTTTTTAGGGGTTTTAGGTTATTTTATTTTTTTAAAGATTTTTATTGTTATTTGGATTTTTATGGATTTTTGGGTATTTACGTATTTTATGTTGTTTTGGGTCCTAGGGTTTTTTTAATTTTTATGACATTTAAGGTGTTTAGAGCTATTTAAAATTTCTAGGAGTTTAAAGTGTTTTTAGATATTTTATTTGTTTTTAGGGTTTTTATGTGTTCTTAGGGGTGTTTTGGGTTTGTCGGGTTTTTATAGTCATTAGGGTTTTTGGGGGTGTTCATGGTTTTTTATGGTTTTAGAATTTTTAGGTTTTTTATAGCTTTAAGTGTTTTTGGTTTTTATGTTTTTCTTAGGCGTTTTGTGGGTTTTAAGGGTATTTATGTTTGTATGGATTTTTAGTAATTTTTATGGATCTTTATGGGTATCTGGGGGTTTTAGGTATTTTTTTGTGTTTTTATGGTTTTAATAATTTTTAGGGTTTTATAGTTTTTTTGTTTAGGATTTTTTTTGTGTTTTTTAGGAGTTTTAAGGTTTTTTAGAGTTTTTAACATTTTTAGTTTTTTAAAGGGTTTTCATTGTTTTTAGTGGGTTTTGGGGGGGTTTTTTTGGGTTTTTATAGTTTTTTGGGGGTTTTATGATTTTTTGGGTTTTTATTATTTTTATGTATTTTATGTATTTTAGTGTTTTTAGATTGTTGGGGTTTAATTTTCTCTTAGATTTCTAAGGGTTTTTTGGGATTTTTCAGGGGTTATAGAATTTTTTATATTTTTAGGTTTTTCGACAGGTTTTTAGAGTTTTTAAATATTTTTAGGGGTTTGAATGGGTTTTGGTGGGTTTTTATTGGTTTTATGGGTGTTTGGGGTTTTTATGATTTTTTAGGGTTTTATGGATTTTAGGGGTTTTTTTGGTGTTAAGGTCTTTTTGGGTTTTTATGGTTTTTAGGGGTTCTAGCCTAAATGGCATGAATGCCTTCATTTTTATTGATTTTTAATAAACCCCCATTTTAAGGGATGAGGGGGAACCCTTACAAGGACTGTAGGATCAGAGATTACATGGCCTGTAGGCTTAGGATATTACATGACCCAAAGGTCTTAGGAAATTCAACCAGAATATCTATAAGGAATTGCCCTACCCCATCATCTTCATCTTGATAGTAGCTCTCGACCATTGCATGACCGTCTGGATAGGCTTCCCGTGCAAGCACAGGCTGGTACCGATGGCATAGACATACCCTCTCTTTCTAACAATCCATTTGGCTCTGCTCTAATGAGTGTACCTACTCTGAATCCTCTTCTGAGGCTGCTCCTTTTTTTGTACTCTCTCCGGGGCCTGTATTCATGTGGCGCGAAGGCCTTGGGGTGGACCTAAGGCCATAAGGTGTTCCTAAGGCCTTGAGAATTAACTATCCCGAAGGCCTTGGGTGGTCTGAAAGCCTTGCAGGACCCGAGGACCAAACCGGTGGCCAGAAGGCCCATATGGATGAATAGATCCAACTGCTACAGTATTGAACAGTGCTTGTTACAGTGCATGTAATTGTACTGAGACAGTACTGCTACAGTACTGGAAATATGCCTCCACCCGAATTTGATCTCGGGTCTCTTGGATGCGCCTAGAGAGTCCTCCCCAACTGGGCTGAGGCTTATGTGCTTTAGGGGTTTTAGCATTATTTGGGATTTTACGGTTTTTTACATTTTATGGTTTTTAGAAAATTTCATGATTTTTTCATTTTTTAGGGGTTTTAGAGATTTCAGGATTTTTAGGGTTTTTAAGTTTCTTAGGGTTTTTAGGGGTTTTTGTGTTTTTAGGATTTTACAGCTTTTAAAGATTTTTTACCAATTTTATAGGTTTATATGGTTTTTAGAGTTATTATTTCTTTTTAAAAAAATTTAGGTTATTAGAGTTTTAAAGGGTTTAGTGTTTTTATGGGTTTTATGGTTTTAAAGGTTATTAGGGGTTTTAGGCTTTTTGTGTTATTAGGTTTTTAGATGTTTTATGTTTCGTTATGTTTTCTAAGGATTTTTTCTGTATTTCTATTTTTATTGTTTTTATGGTTTTTTACTTATTTTTAGGGTTTTTATTGTTTGTGTGGGTTTTAGTGTTTTTCAGGGTTTTTATGATTTTTTAGGGTTTTTAACGTTTTTTAGGTTTTAGGGGTTTTAAGTGTTTTAGGTTTTTTAATGTTTTCATTTTTTTATGGGGGATTAATCATTTTTTACATTTTATGATTTTTTAGGAAAATTTAATATTTTTATGGTTTTTAATGTTTTTAGTGATTTTGAGGGTTTTTAGGATTTTTATGGTTTTTATGGAATTTTTGTGTTTTTAGTGTTTTAAATTATTATGGGTTTAAAGATATTTTAGATTTTTTTATCCTTTTTAGGGGTTTAATGGGGTTTTAGGCTCTTTAGAGGGTTTTATGGGTTGTTATGGATTTTTAGGTTTTTTGTTGTTTTTATAGTTTTTGGGTTTTTTATGGGTTGCATGTTTTTTGGGGTTTTAAGGTTTTCATATGGGTTTTCTAGGTTTTAGTGTTTTTTAGATTTTTTTTTGGATTTTTAAGCTTTTATGGTTTTATAGTTTTTTTGGGATTTTGAGGGTATTTTAGTTTTATAGTGGTTTTAGTGTTTTATGGATTTTCAAGGGTTAATAGTTTTTTTTTGTTTTTAGGGTTTTTAATGGTTTTTAAAATTTCATAATTTTTTGGGGTTTAAAGTGTTTTTAGTTTTTTATAGTTTTTTTTAGGTATTTAGGGTTTTATAATCATTCAATGTGTTTTAATGTTTTTATGGGTTTTGAGGGTTTTTATGGATTTTAGAGTTTTTCTATATTTTTGGGTTTTTAAGTGTTTTTAGGTTTTTATTGTTTGCCTAGGGTTATTTTCATAATGTTTTTGGTATTTTTAGTTTTTTTTTATGTTTAGGGTTTTTAATCATTTTATGGGGTTTAGGGTTTTTAGGTATTTTTGGGAATTTTAGGGATTTTTTTGTGTTTTTTAGGAATTTTTATTTTTTGGGTTTTTATGGTTTTTTTAGACTTTTAGAGTTTTTTTAACAATTTTTTTGTTTAATGTTTTTTTATAGTTTTAAGTGATTTTGTAAGGTTTTTATGGGTTTTTAGGGACTTTTACAGTTTTTATAGGATTCTTATTTATAGGGGATCTTAACGTATTTATGATCTTTTTGGGTTTTTTGGAATTTTATGTTATTTATGGGTTCTAAGTATTTCTATGTTTTTATGGTTATATTTTCTCTTTTGTAGGATATTTTTATGTTTTTAGGTATTTTTTGAGATTTTTTAGGATTTTAGGTTTTTTAGGGTTTTAGGGATTTTGGGTGTTCCTAGAGGTTTAAGGGATTTTATGGTGTTTTTTGGGTTTTAAGGGGTTTTTTTTGTGTTTTTAGGGATTTTAAGGGGATTTATATTTTTATAATGTTTTAGGCTTATTATGGTTTTTAGAGTATAAATTGGTCTTTTGTAGTGTTTTTTCTGTTTTTAGCACGGTTATGGTTTATAGGGGTTTTTAGGTTTTTAAGTTATTTTAGGCATTTATCAATTTTTAGGTTTTTTTATTCGTTCTAAGTGGTTTTAGATTTTATGGTTTTCCTAGGGGTTTTAGGGTATTGAGATTTTTTTATTTTTCTAGGTATTTTATAACTTTTCTAGGTTTTTTTGTGTGTTTTTAGTGATATTGAGGTTTTATTGGGTTTTTATGGTTTTTAGTGTTTATTTTGTTTTTAGTGTTTAGGGGTTTAATGTTTATTTAGGTTTTCATGGTCTTATGAGGGGTTTTCATGGTATTTAGTGGTTTTTAGGTTTTTAGCGAATTTTAGGGATTTTTAGTTCTCTATATTTTTAAGGATTTTAGTGATATTTGTGGGATTTTACATATTTTTAGGGTTCTTAGGATTTTATGGTTTTTTTATTGTTAGGATTTTTGTTTTGTTGAGGTTTTTACAGTTTTATAATTTTTTGATATTTTTAAGGGTTTAAATTATTTAAATTGTTCTTAGCAGTTTTAGGGTTTTTATGGGTTTTTAGGGTTTTTATTATTTTAGGTATTTTTATGTTCTCTTGGTGTTTGAGGGTTTTGTAGGGTTTTAAAATTTTTAAGGATTTTAGGTTTTTTAAGTGTTGTTTTCCTTATTATTTTTTGGTATTTTAAAGGTTTTTTATATTTTAGAAGTTTTGTGGATTTTTTTGGGTTATTTACAGTTTTAGGGATTTATGGATTTTTATTGTTTTTAGGGGTTTTTTGGGTTTTTAGGTTTTTATGATGGTTTTTTGGCTTTTAGGATTGTTTTATTTTTTAGTGTGTTAAAGGTCATTATAGTTTTTATCCTTTTTAGGTTTTTGAAATGTTTTTAGTGGTTTTAGTAGTTTTTTGGGGTTTTTATGGGTTTTAAGGGTTGTTAAGGTTTTAGGGATTTTGGCTTATTTTAGGGTTTTTATCATTTTTTGGTTTTAAGGTGTTTAATGTTTTTTAGTTTTTTATTGTTTTATATTCGTTTTTTATGGAATTGAGGATTTTTTTCTACATATTTCGGGATTTATAAATTTTTTTTTGGATTTTTATGGATTTTTAGGATTTTTAAGTATTTTGTCAATTTCATGGGTTTTTAGGTGTTACATGGTTTTTAGAGGTTTATTATTTTTTTGATTTTTTAGATTTTAAAGTGTTTTTATAGTTTTATTGTTTTCTTCGATTTTTTTAGTGTTTTTATGTTTTTAGGATTTTTTGTGATTTTTTAGGATATATATGTTTTTCATGATTTTTAGGGATTTTGAGGGTTTTAGAGGGATGCATGGTTGTTTTTATTTTTATGGTTTTTTTTTTGAGTTTTTAGGGTTTTAAATGTTTATAGAATTTTCTATAAAAAATTTAGGGACTGAAAGGGTTTTTATGGGGTTTTAGGATTTTTATGGTTTTGATGTTTTTTGGTGTTTTTTATTATTTTTCATGTATTTTATTTTTATAATGGTTGTAGTTGTTTTAGGGTTTTAAGGTTTTCTTAGGGGTTTATAGTTTGTATGATTTTTTACATTTTTTGGGGATTTTGATGGCTTTTTAAGGATTTTAATATTTTTTTATGTTTTTAAGGATTTTTAGGATTTTTAGGGATTTAGATTAGTTTTAGGGGTTTTATGGTCCTCTGGGGGTTTCGTTATTTTGTTATGTTTTCTAGTGGTTTTAACGTTTTTTAGATTTATTTAATTATTTTAGTGGTTTAAAAGTTTTTCAGAGTTTTTAATTGTTTTTAGTATTTTGTAGTTTTTAAATGGTTTTTTGGTTTCTATGGTTTTAGGATTTTTTAGGTTTAATCTCATTTTCTAGGTTTTTAGGGGTTTTAAGTGTTCTCATATTTTTATGGTTTATTAGGTTTATTTACGTTTTTTGCGATTTTTAGCCTAGTTTAGTATTTTTTATAAATTTTAGGGGTTTATGGAATTTTTTGAGTTTTTATTAATTTTTATGGGTTTTAAGGTTTTTATGTGTTTCAATGGTTTTAGTGTTTTTATGATATTTTAATGATTTTAGGGTTTTTAGCATTTTTATGTTTTTAGGGATTTTATGTGTTTTCATGGTTTTGAGGTTTTATTATTGGTTTTTAAGATTTATAGGTGTTTTAATGTATTTAGGGATTTTTATGGAGTTTTTAGTTTTTTATGGATTTAAAAATTTAAGGGATTTTAGGGGTTTTTATGGTTTTTGGGTGTTTATGGTTTTATGAGTTTATAGTGTTTTTTATTTTGTATTGGGTTTTTAGGTTTCTTTAGTGATTTTAAATTTTTGGTGGGTTTAATGTGTTTTTTATATTTTTTAGTTTTTTTTGGTTTTTTCTAGTGTTTTCATGTTATTGTGTTTTTTAGGGTTTTAATAATTTTTTAAATTTTTTTTATTTTTATGTGTTTTAATTGTTTTTAGGGTTTAAAGGTTTTCTTATGGGTTTTCAGGGGTTTTTTACATTTTTAGGAATTTTTCGGGCTATTTGATGATTCTATGGTTTTTAGGGGTTTTAGGGATTTTGAGGTTATTTAGGTTTTTTTGAGTTTTTTGAGTTTTATGGTGGTTAGTGTTGTTAAATATTTCTATGGTTTTAAAGGATTTTATGATTTTTTAATTCTTTTTATGGGTTTTTTGGTTTTTAATATTCTTAGGGGTTTTATGCTCATATGTTTTTAGGGTGTTTTATGGTTCTTAGTGTTTTATGGTTTTAAAGGTTTTAACTGTTTTTTTGTTTTTAAGGTTTTATGATATTTATCTAGGGTTTAGGGTTTTAGGGGTTTTAGATTTTTATGTATTTCAGGGTTTATGTTTTTTTAGTCTTTTAATGTTTTAATGATTTTTTAGAGTTTTTTTAAACTTTTTTCAAATTTTAAAGGTATGTTATAGTTTTTAGTGGGTTTTTGGGTTTTTATTGGTTTTATGATTTTTATGTTTTAGGAGTTTTACGGTATTTTTAGGGGTTTTTAGGGTTTTTAGTGTTTTTTGGATTTTAAAGATTTTATGTGTTTTTAGTTTTTTATGGTTTTATTAGGGGATTAGGGTTTTTTTACGTTCTTGGTCATTTTATGTAATTTTAAGGATATTTATCTTTCTTTAAGTATATTGTTGGTGTTTTAGGGTTTTATATTTTTATTTGTTTTTAGGGGTTTAACATAATTATATTTCTTTAGTGGATTTTTATAATTATTATGGGTTTTTAGTTTTTTGTAAATTTTTAGTGGTTTTTTAGTGCTCTTATAGGGTTTTAGGTTTTTAGGGTTTTTGGGTCTTTCAAGGTTTATTGGGTTTTTATGTTTTAAGGGTATTATTTGTTTTTAGGTTTTATTGTTTTTTATAGGGGGTTTTAAGGTTTTTATTAGTTTTTATGTTTTTAGGGTTTCTAGGGCCTTTTTTGTATATTTAGGTTTTTAGAGTTTTATTGGATTTTTAGGGGTTTTATATTTGTTTAGGGTTTTAATGTTTTTTATGTTTTTAGGGGCTTTAATGGTTATTATGTTTTTTTTCATTGGATTTTTCATGGTTTTTGTGTTTTTAGGGATTTTATGGGGGTTTTCATCATTTTTAAGGTTATTAGGGTTTTTAGGAATTTGGAGCTTTTTGAAGGATTTTATCTGTTTTAGTGTTTGCATTGTTTTTTTTTTGAGTTTTTACCATTTATAGTACTTTTATTTTCTTTGGGGGGGGGGTGTTGTGTTTTTATGTTTTTATGGTTTCCTTCGGTGAATTTCAAGGTTTTTTGGCTTCTGGAAGGTTTTTTATATTTTTAGGAATTGTTTAATATTTTAATGGTTTTTAGCATCTTTAGGGATTATGAGTGTATTTTGGGTTTTTAGGGTTTTTATGGTTTTTTTCTGTTTTTTCGGATATTTTTAGTCTTTTAGGATTTATAAGGTTATTTATATATTTTTTAACCTTTTTAGGGGTTTCATTGATTTTTAGAGTTTTTTATGGTTTTTAGGATTTTCATTGGTTTTAGGATTTTTAATAATTATTTGTGGTTTTATAGTTTTTACGGTTTTTAGGGTTTTTATAATTTTTCGGTTTTTAGTGGTTCTATGTGTTTTAATGTTTTTATAGTTATAATATGGTTTTTAAGGATTTTAGGAATTTTTTTATTTTAGAGATTTTTAGGGATTTTTTTCGGGTTTTTTGGTTTTTAAGGAGTAGTTGGTATTTTGAAAGTTTTTAGGGGTTTTAGGGTTTTAATGGAATTTTTTGGTTTTTTATTTTTTGGGATAATGTTTTTTTAGTTTTCTATGGGTTTTAGGGGTTTAATGGTTTTTAGTATTTTTAGTGATTTCTTAGGGATTTTATTGGGTTTTTTGGTTTTTTAAGTTTTTAAGGGATTTTAGGGTTTTTTGGGTGATTTATAGTTTTAGGGTTTTTATAGGGTTTTAATGTTTTTATATTTTTTAGTGTTTTTAAGTGTTTTTAACTATTCTTATAATATTTTAGCGTTTTTTTAGATATTTGGATTTTTATGTTTTTTAGACTTATTAGCGATTTTATGGGTTTTTGGATTTTTTACCATTTTGAGGTGTTTAAAGAGTTTTTCAAGATTTTAGTTGGTTTTTTCTTCTTCATGGACTTTTAGTGTTTTTAATGGTTTTAGGATTTTTTATGATTTTCAAGGTTTTTAGGGTTTTTAGGGTCTTTTGGAGTTTTTAGCAATTTGAAGATTTTAAGGGGCATATATTTTTTTTGGTTTTTAATGTTTTCTTAGGGGTTTTCATGGTTTTTATGGGTTTAAACATATTTATGGATTTTAGGTATTTTTTTAGTAATTTTTAGGGGTTTTAAGGATTTTAATGGATTTTAGGGGATTTTAGAATTTTTTTAGTGTTTTTTAGGTTTTAGGGGTTGTAAGTGTTTTTTGATTTTATGGTTTTCTTAGGTAGTCTTATAGGTTTTTATGTTTTTTAAGAGTTAATGTGATTTTTAAATATTTTTATGATTTTTATGGTTTTCATGGATTTTAGGGATTTTTAGGGGGATTGAGTTTTTAATGTTTTATGGATTTTTTGTGTTTTAGGGTTTTTTGAGTTTATGATTATTTAGGTTTTTCAGAATTTGTAATGTTTTATGGGTTTAACGGGTTTTTGGGAGTTTATAGTTGCTCTTAGAATTTTTATGGGATTTAGGGGTTTTTAAAAAAATATGATTTTTTTTGGTTTTTATGATTTTGTAGAGTTTTGTAGTTTTTATCATTTTTAGTTTTTTAGGGATTTCAACTGATATTCCATTTTTTTTTCTTAGGAGTTTTCTGGATTTTCTGGGTGTTTTTAGTCTCTAGGAATTTTAATGGGTTTTTTTATGTTTTTTTGGATATTGAATTTTTTTAGCAATTTGAGGGGTTTTAGGTTATTATGGTTTTATGTTTTTTTGGGGTTTAAGGTTTTTTGAGTTTTTGGGGGTTTTTATGTTCATTAGGGTTTTAGGTTCTTTTTTATGATTTTTATCATTTTTAATATTTTTATGTTTTTATGGGTTTTATGTTTTTTTAGGTCTTCATATTTTTCTTAGGGTTTTTCATATTTCTTAGGTTTTTCTACATTTTTAGGTAATTTTTTTGAGTTTTATGGGGTTTTAGTGATTTTGAAGGGTTTTTGGGTTTTTGGGGTTTTTGGTTTTTTAGGAATTTATAAACTTCTTAGGGGTTTTTTTATTTTTAGTTTTTTTGTGTTTTTATGGTATTTCCTGTTTTTATTTACGTTTTTAGGGTTTTTAAGAATCTTTCAAGATTTATGTATTTAATGGGTTAAATGCTTTTTGAGTTTGTAGTGGGTATTTTTTGGATTTTTATGTGTTTTTATGGGTTTTTAGGTTTTTTATGGTATTTAATTTTTTTAGTGTTTTTATATTTTTATGGGTTTATTGTGTTTTTGGTTTTTTTTGGATTTTAGTTTTTTTTCGGGATTTGGTGGGGTTTGCGTTTTTTTTTTGTTTTTTATAATTTAAATTTATTTTTTGGGTTTTAAGGGGTTTATTGAGGTTTTTACAATTTCTAATTTTTTTAGTGTTTTTAAACATTTTGGTAGATTATAGGTTTTTAGAGTATTTTGTTCATATTTAGGGTTTTTATGGGTTTGTTGGGATTTTTATTGTTTTTGAATTATTTATGGTTTTTAGATGTTTTTAGTGTTTTTATGGTTTTTAGGTATTTACTTATTTTTATGTATTTTCTAATTATGATAGTTTTTTATAGTTTTTAAAAATTCTGATGGTTTTTATGTTTTTTTACAGTTTTTTGGGTTTTTCTTAGGTTTATAGGGTTTTAAGGATTTTATATTTTTATAGGTTTTTATGGGTTTTTTGAATTTTTACGGATTTTAGACGTTTTATGGTTTTTAGGGGTTTTAATTTTTTTTAGGTTTTTAATGTTTTCTTGCTACATTTTGAGGGTTTTAGGATTTTTTACATTTTTTTGGGATTTTTTGTTATTTTTTAGGACATTTAGGTTTTTAGGGGTTATAATGATTTTTGAGATTCTTAAGTGTTTTAATGGTTTTTATAGATTCTATGGATTTTTCGATTTAGGGTTTATTTTCATATTTTATGGTTTTCAAGGATTATTAGAGTTTCTAATGTTTTAGGGCTTTTAGGGGGTTTTAGATTTTTTGTTAGTTTTTATGTATTTTAATATTTTTTGTTTTCCTTTTTAATGGTTTTTAGGGTGTTTTATATTTTTGAATTTTTATGGGATTTAAAGTTTTTTTATGCTAATTTTTGGGTTTTTCGGTATTTTGAATATTTTAAGGGTTTTTAGGTTTTTACGGGGGTTTTGGGTTTTTTGGGGTTTATTTTTTATGGTTTTTGTGGGGTTTTGGGGTTTTAAAATTTTTATGGTTTTTAGGGATTTTCATGGGTTTTTTAGGGTTTTTATCATTCTTTTAATTTTTTATGGTTCTTAAGTGTTTTTAGGTTTTTAATATTTTCTTAGGGTTTTTAGTTTTTCTACATTTTTAGGTATTTTTAAGTCATTTTTAGGATTTTTTTGGGTTTTTAGGGTTATAAGGGATCTTGATGCTTTTTAGGTTTTTTGGGTTTTATGGGTTTTTAGTGGTTTTAGAATTTTTTAAATTTTTAAGGGTTTTATGTATTTTTTGGCTTGTACGTTTTTCTTAAGGGTATTTAGGGTTTTTCGGTTTTTATGAGTTTTTATGGATTTTTTCATATTTTTGGGGATTTTTATGGGTTTTTGGGTTTTTAGGGATTTTGATGGGTTTAATGGTTTTTAGGGATTCTATGTAATTTTTTGTTTTTAACAATTTTTTATGTTTTAAGGTGATTTTGTGGTTTTTATTGTTTTTAATGTTTTAGTGGTTGAAAGGGTTTTTTTTTTAATTTTTAAATGGGATTTTAGGGTCTTTGTTTGTGTTTTGTTTATTATGTTTTTTTGGATTTTATGGATATTTGTGGGTTTTATGGTTTTATAGGTATTTTGAATTTCTTAAGGATTAGGGTCTTTTTGGGTTTTAGGCATTTTATAATTTCTAGATTTTTTATGGTTTTTAGGGATTTTATGGTTTTAGGGTCTTTTTTTGGGGTTTTATGTGGTTTTTTAGCTTCTCTTGGGTTTTGGGAGTTTTAATTTTTTTAGATTTATTTGGGCTTCCATGAATTTTTATAGGTTTTAGGGTTTTTATGTATTGTCATGTTTTTAGGGTTTTCTTAGTGTTTTTCTTGGTTTTTCTGGTTTTTAATGTTTTTATGATTTTGTAGTTTTTTTAGGATTTTTATGTTTTTAGGGGTTTTAGGGATTTTGAGGGTTTTATTGTTTTTTGAGTTTTTAAGTGTTTTTTTGTTTTTTTGTTCTATGGGGTTGTTTTGAGATTTTAAGTATTTTAAGGTCATTTTTGATTATTTTAAACTTTTAAGAGGTTTTAAATGTTTTATAGTTTTAAGGGTTTTTAGGGTTTTTATAGGCATTTATGGGGTTTATGGTTCTTTTGGGTCAGAGGGGTTTATGGTATTTTTAGGGTTTTTAGGATATTTAGTGTTTTTTAGGTTTTTCAGGGTTTTAAGTTTTTTTGGGTTTTAAGGATTTCCTTGGGATTTTCTTGGGTTTTTTTGTTTTTTACATTTTTAGGGATCTTTAGGGATTATTTTTAGAATTTTGTTGGTTTTTAGGGGTTTTATATTTTTTAATATTTTTGTCGTTTGTAGGTTTTTAAAAGTTTTTAGTCATTTTTATAGGGTTTTATGGGTTTTATGGTTTGTTAAAAGTATAGGGATTTCTATTATTTTAGGGGGGTTTAGGGTATTTTTAATATTTTGGGGTTTTTATGATCTTTTAGGGTTGTTAGATTTTTTTGGGTTTTAGGGTTTTATGTTTTTTTAGGTTTTTATGTTTTTCTTTATGATTTTTAGGATTATAGGGTTTCTATGTGTTTATTTGTTTCATGTTAGTTTTTTGTAGTTTTATTATTTATATGGTTTTATGGATTTTGAGGTTTTTATGGGTTTTAGGGTTTTATTTTGTTTTTTAGTGTTTTTATGGGATTTAATTATTTTAGGTTTATAAGGCTTTCTTATGGTCTTCTGGGTATTTAATTTTTTTAGGGTTTCTTAGGAGATTGTTGGATTTTTATGGGTTTTTATGGTTTTTAGTAATTTTGACGGGTTTTAATGGGTTTTAGGGGTTCTCTGGTATATTTGGTTTTTATGGTATTTTTGGATATTTTAGGGTATTAAGTGTTTTTAGATTTTTTCAACATTTTTAGGGTTTTAGATGGATATTAGTGTTTTTTTGGGGTTTTAGGTTTTTATGGGTTCTTAGGGTTTTTATGGTTTTAGGGGTTTTTAGGGGTTTCTGGGTTTTGGGTTTTTATAGGTTTTTACGGTTTTTAATTTTTTTTATGATTTAACGGGTTTTAAGCGTTCATATGTTTTCACGGATTTTTTATGGTATTTAGGGGTTTTTACAATCTTAGGGATTTTTTGGGCATTCTTTATGATTTTTTATTTTATTTTTGTGTTTTTAAGAATTTGGGAGGGGGTTCTTAGGGGGTTTTGGATTTTTGGGGGTTTTATGTTTTTTTTCAGTTTTTTATGGTTTTATGGTGCATAGAGTTTTTTAACATTTGAAGTGGTATAATGAGTTTTTAAAATTTTTAGTTGTTTTATTAATTTTATCAGTTTTTAGGGTATTTAAATTTTTTTTGGGTATTTATCGATTTTAGGGTCTATTTTGGATTTTAGCAATTTGAGATTTTTAGGGGTTTTTTTAGGATTTTAGCTTTTTTAGGTTTTAGGGGTTTTAAATTTTTTTTATGTTTTATTGGTTTTCTTAGAGTTTTAGTTTATTTTATGTTTTTATTTATTTTCAGGTGTCTTTATAGTTTTATTGTATTTTAGGGTTCTTAAGGATTTATAGTGTTTTAAGGTTTTTAGTGTTTTTATTGTTTTAGGGTTTTTAGGTTTTCTAGGGGTTTAAGTGTATTTATTTTTATAATGTTTACTTATGATTTTTTACATTTTTTAGGGCTTTTAACAATTTAAGGGAATTTTATGATTTTAGGGCCTTTTTAGTATTTTTATGTTATTTTAGTGTTTTTAAGGGTTTTTAGCGTATTATCATTTTTTTGGGGATTTAGGGTATTTATAGTATTATGGAGTTTTAGGGTATTTTTTGAGTTTTTATGGTTTTAAGGTTTTTAGAGTTTTTAATGTCTTTAGGGGTTTAAAGTGTTTTTATTATTTTATGTTTTTATAGGTGTTCTATGGGTTTTATGGTATTTATGGTTTTTAGGTTTTTTTCTATTTAGGGTTTTTAGGTTTATTTTATGTTTTAGGGTATATAGTATTTTTTATGTTTTTTTATTATTTTATCTATTTTTCATGTATTAAGGTTTTCTTATGGGTTTTCTGGTTTTTTAGGGTTTTTTTAAAATTTTAGGTATTTTTAGGGATTTTTTATAATTTTTATGGATTTTATGGTATTTTCAATTATGACAGTTTTAAGGGATTTTAGGATTTTAGCGACTTAATGATTCCTTTTTAGTTTTAGTGGTATTTGGAGTTTTTAAGGGTTTTAAGGAATTTTTAATTTTTTTAAACATTTTTAGGGGTTTAAAGTGTTTTTAGATTTTTTTGTTTTTATGGGTTTTATGTGGTTTTAGTGTTTTTTAAAGTTTTTATGGATTTTTATAGTTTTATAGTATTTATGGTTTTTATCATTTTTAGATATTTAAGGGTTTTTGGTTTTTTAGGCTTTTAAGGTTTTCTTAGGGGTTTTCAGGTATTTTAGGTTTTTTAATGTTTTTATAGATTTTTATGGGGTTTTTGGATTTTTATTGGTTTTTACGTTAATTAGAGATTTTCAGGGTTTTATGGTTTTTATGGATTTATGGATTTTAGGTTTTTTAGAGGACTTTTGGTTTTAATGGGTTTTTAGAGTTTTTTAATGTTTTTTGGGGTTTAAATGGGTTTTTGATTTTTTAGTGATTTTTATAGTATGTATGGTTTTTAGTGTTTTGAAGGTTGTTTAGGGTTTGTATTGGGTTGTGGGGGTTTTCAGGAGATTTAGGGTATTTTAGTGTTTTAGTGTTTTTTAGGTTTTTTAGTGTGTTTAAGCATTTTAGGTTTTTATAGATTTCAATAGTGTTTTCTGACTTTTTAGGGTTTTTAAATATTAGGGATTTTAATGGTTCTTTTTGGGTTTTTACTGGTTTTTAGAGTTTTTAAGGATTTTGAGGGTTTTTTGTGTTGTGTTAGGGTTTTATTGTTTTTATAATTTTTAGGGTATTTAGGGGTTTTAATTATTCTTAATATTTTTTTGTTTTATATGAGTTTTTATGATTTTTAGGGTTTTTTACATTTCTATGAATTTTTGTGGGTTTTTATAGATTTTTTAGGATTTTTATGGTTTCTAGGGTTTTAGGGATTTTGAGAGGTTTTAGTTTGTTTAGGGGTTTTTTTTTTGTTTTTTGGAATTTTGGGGGTTTTTCTTGATTTTTTTATGGATTTATTGTTTTTATAGTTTTTAACATATTTATATGATGAAATGGATTTTTCAGTTTGTAGTAGTTTTTAGGGTTTTTTTGGTTTTTAATGTTTTTAGTGGTTTTTAGGGTTTTTAGGGACTTCTAGGGTGTTTAAGTGTTTTTAGGAGTTTTCATTTTGTAAGGGTTTTAAAAGTTTTTAGGTTTTTGTGATTTTACTAGCAGATTTCAAGGTTTTTATGGGTTTCTACGTTTTTAGGGATTTTTAGGATTTTTAAGGTTTTTAGGGATTTTGAATATTTTTTGGGTTTTTATAGTCATTATAGTGTTTGGGGGTGTTTTATGGTTTTGATTTTTTAGAGTCTTTAGGTATTTGATAGTTTTTTAATGATTTTAAAGATTTAATGGGTTTTTAGAGTTTATAGTTCTTATGCTTATTATGGGTTTTGAGTTTTTTTAATTTTTTTAGGTGTTTTTAGGTTTTTAGGGGTATTTATGGCTATTAGGCTCATTCAAGGTATTTAGTGTTTTTTTCATTTTTAGGGGTTTTAAGAATTTTTATGTTATTAAGGTTCTCATAGGTGTTTTCCTAGTATTAAGGGATTTTTATGGGTTTTATGGTTTTTATGGATTTTATGGGTTTTTAGGGTATTTATGGATTTTCATGGATTTTTTGATTTCTATGGTTTTTTATGGATTATGTGGGTTTTTTGGGTTTTTGTTCAGTTATTCTGGGTTTTTTGGTTTTTGAAGTTTTTTAGGGTTATTAAGTGTCTAAAGGTGTTTTAGAGGTTTTAACAGGTTTTTGGTTTTTTTGGATTTTTAGTTTTTCTATGGTTTTTAGTGGTTATCCAGGTTTTTAGGTGTGTTTAGGGTATTTTAGTGGTTTTATCATTTTTTAGGTTTTACATTTTTAGACAGTTTTATTTCGTTTTTATTTTTTAACATTTTTTTAGGGTTTTTATAGATTTTAAGGGTTTAGGTGGTTTAGGGATGTTAGTATTTTTATGGTTTTTAGGGTTTTAGGGGTTTTTTTGACTTCTATGGAGTTTTTATGTTTTTTTGTTTTTTTAATATTTTGTGGGGTTTAAAGGGTTTTTAGAGATTTTAATGGGGGGTTTTGGGTTGTATGGGTTTTCTAATGTTTTTATGGGGTTTATGGTATTCAGAATTTTTTTTGGTTTTTAAGTATTTTCAAGTGTTTAGATTTTTTTTATCGGTTTTATGTGTTTTTAAGGTTTTCATAGAGGTTTACAGTGTTTTAGGGTTTTTGTGCTTTCATGGATTTTTATGGATATTTTAGGACTTTTATGGGTTTTAGGGTTTTCTTTGGATTCAAAATGTTTTTATGGGTATTCATGTGTTTTCAGGTTTTCTAAGAGTTTTTTAGTGTTTTGATGTTTTTTGTGTTTTATGGTTTTTAGGGGGTTTAATAGTTTTTAGGGATTTTTTTAGGGGTTTTAATTGTTTTTAGGTTTTTATGGTTTTCTTATGGGTTTTTAGGGGTTTTTGTTTTTTTACATTACTATTTATATTTAGTTATTTTTATGATTTTTATGGTTTTTAGGGAGTTTGAGGGATTTTAGGGGTTTAGGGTTTATATGGGTATTTGGTGTTTTTATTTAGAGGTTTTAGAGTTTTTATGTGGTTTTAGAGTTTCTTAACATTTTAAGGGGTTATATGGGCTTTCATAATTTTTATTCATTTTTGGATTTTTATGGGTATTTAGTGTTTTTAGGGATTTAAGGGGTTTATGGTTTTTGGGGTTTTTAGAGTTTTTAGTGTATTTTAGCATTTTTAGCCTTTTTAGGTTTTTTTGGAGTTTTACAGATTTTTAAGTTTTTGAGGTTTTCATTGTTGTATTGATGGTTAATATGGGTATTTACTTTTTTAGATATTTTTAAGGATTTTATATCTTTTATAGTTTTTAGGGATTTTAGGTTTTTTTTAGTATTTTTAGGTTTTTTAAAGATTCTATGTGTTTTTACGTTTTTATAGTTTTTAATGGGTTTCACGGGTTGTAGGGTTTTTTCATTTTATGATTTTTTTTGTATTTTTGATTATTTTTAGGGATTTCGGGGAGTTCGGGGTATTTTATGGGTTTTATAGATTTTTTTTGGGTTTTTAGTGGTTTTTTCTACAGTTTCAGAGGGGTTTAATGGTTTTTTTTGTTTTTTTAACCATTTAGGTGTTTTAAAGGGTTTTAGAGTTTTTATTATTTTTATGGGTTATTTGGGTTTTAGGTTTTTTAAATATTATAGGGGTTTTTAATGTTTTTAGGGGTTTTATGGTTTTTATCATTTTTTATGTTTTTAGTGGTTTTAATCATTTTTTGATTTTTATGTTTTTCATCTGGGTATTCATGGTTTTTAGGGTTCTATAGAATTTTATAGATTTTATGGGATTTTTTAGAATTTTTTTTATGGATTTTTTATGTTTTTATGGTTCTTTTGGGTTTTAGAGTTTTTATGTTCCTTTGGGGGTTTTGGGGTTTTTTCCATTAATGGGTTTTAATGTTTTTAGTTGTTTTTTATTGTTTTTTGTTATTTAATTTTTATTTATAATTTTTGGTTGGGTTTTATGGTTTTTAGGGATTTTTATTGGTTTTTAAAGGTTTTCCTATTTTTTATTAGTATTTATGTATTTTAGGGTATTTTAGTCATTTTGGAATTTTTTAAGGGTTTTCAAGGGTTCAGTTTTTTTAGGTTTTAATGGTCTTCTTAGGGTTATTCGGAGTTTTTAGTGTTTTTGTGTTTTTAGGGATATTTTTTTTACTTTTAGGTATTTTTATGTTTTTTTTTATTTTTTTAGGGTTTGTAAGGATTTCGAGGGTTGTTAAGGATTTTGAGGGGGTTGTTTTGGGGGGGGTCATCATTTTTGGGGATTTGAGGTGAATTATGTGTTTTAAGGATTTTAGGATTTACTTAGGTGGTTTTATTGTTTTTATGATTTTTGGATTTTTAGGGATTTTTTATTATATTTATGGTTTTTGGGATTTTTGATAATTTGGTTGATTTTATGGGTTTTTTAGATTGTTTAGTATTTTTTTTATTATTTTGTTTTAAGTGTTTTTAAATTTTTTTAGGGTTTAATGTTTTCTTTGGGTTTTTTCAGGGTTTTTATGGTTTTTTTAAGTTTTTAGGTTTTATTAAATTTTTTTAGGATTTTTATGTCTTTAAGGATTTAGGGATTTTGAGGGTTTTCAAGGTTTTGTTTGGTTTTTTATAGTTTTTTGGTGTTTGAGGATTTTTATTTTTTAATGTTTTTTAGTTTTTTTTAAAATTTCTATGATTTTTATAGGATTAAATTATTCTTAAGTTTTTTTGGTATTCTTATGGTTCTTCATGGTTTATATGTTATTTACATTTTTAAGGATTTTTAGGTGTTATTAAATAAAATTATGGGTTTTAGGGTTTTTAGGAAATTTTAGGGTTTTTATTGTTCATAAGGTTTTTAGGTGTTTTATCATTGTTTAGGTATTTAGGGGTTTTATGTGTTTTTTGGTTTTAATGTTTTCTTGGAATTTTAATGGTTTCTTATGTTTTTTGGGATTTTTATGGGGTTTTAGAAAGTTTACGTTCTTTCAGGTTTTTATGATTTTTTTCCATTTTAGTGTTTTTAGGTTTTTAGAGTTTTTATTATCTGTTTGGGTTTTTAAGTTTTGTTTTAGTTTTTTATGGGATTAATGGTTATAATGTTTTTAAACTTTTTGAGGTGTTTAAAAGTTTTTTATTGTTTTTGATGATTTTTAGAGTTTAATGGGTTTTCTTATGGTTTTTAATGGTTTATGGGTTTTAAGGATTCAAGGGGTTTTTTGGGAAATATGGGTTTTTTGGGTTTTAATATTTTTTAGGTTTTTTAAGATTTTTTAATTTTGAGGTTTTTTTTTTCTTATGTGTTTTTCAATATTTTTAGGGTTTTTTCATTTTAGAGATTTTTAGAAGTTTAATGTTTTTTAGGGTTTTTTTGGATTTTGAGGGTTTTAGGGTTTATGTTTTATTATTTTTTTGGGTTTTTGAATTTTTTTTAGATTTTTAGATTTTTTAATCACTTTTAGGTGTTTAAAGGGGACTTAGAGTTTTTAATTTTTTTAAGGTTATTTTTTGGATTATTAAAATTTTTAGTTGTTTTTATAGTTTTTAGGGTTTAATTTTTTTAGTGGTTCTTAGGTTTTTTTGGGTTATAAATTATTTTAGGTTTTCAATGTTTTCTTATAATTTTTCATGATTTTAGGAGGTTTTTATGTTTTTATGGATATATATTAATTTTTTTTTAAAAAAATTAAGATTTTTATTGTTTAATGGGGTTTATGGGGTTTTAGGGGTTTTTTAGTTTTTAGGGTTCTTTTATTTTTTAGAGTTCTTTAAATTTATAAGGGTAATAAGATGTTTTTAGATGTTTTTAGTTATTTTTAGTGGTTTTATGGATTTCTAAGCGAATTAGAGGTTTTATGTTTTTAGGGGTTATATTGTTTTAGGGTTTTAATGGTTTTTAGGGTTTTTTTGTGGTTTTGTGTTTTTTGTTTTTAGGGTTTTTGATTGTTCTTTAGGATTTAAATGTTTTATTAGGAATTTATAGGGTTTTAATGTTTTTTATGTTTTTGGTATTTTTTATAAGCATTATAATTATTATGGTTTTTAAATTTTTTATAGATTTTGAGGGATTATAAGGATTTTATGTTTTTTTTGGGATATTAGGGGTTTTTGAGTTTTTTATGGTTTTATGGGTTATAGAGTTTTTTTATAATTTTTAGGGGTTTGAATGGTTTTTTTAGTTTTTAGTGATTATAGGGTTTTATGGGAATTTTTTTAATGATTTTTGGGATTTTATGTTTTTCAGGTTTTTTTTTGTTTTTACATTTTTTAGCATTATTTAGGTTTTTTTTGTCTTTAATGTGTTTTATGTTTTTATTATCTATTTTTATTTTTTTATAGTTTTTCATGGTTTTAGGTATTTTTAGTTATTTTTTATTTTTTATGGGATTATGAGTTTTTATATATTTTGAGTGTTTTTAGTGATTTTAGGGGTTTTAGGGTTTCTATGGGGTTTTGGGGTTTTAGGGTTTTTTTGTTTCTTTTTTTAATCCATTTTAATGTTTTTTAGCATTTTAGTTGTTTAAAGGGTTTTTAATATTTGTAGTATTTTATTAGGTTCTTATCTGGATTTTGGTTTTATGGTTTTCAGGGGTTTTATGAGATTTAGGGTTTTGACTGTTTTTAGTGTCTTTTATGAGTTTTAGGGTTTTTTTAATTTTTATGTTTTTAGGATTTTATATCTTGTTAATTTATTGAGGTTTTCAGAGGGTTTTTTATGTTTTTATGGTTTTTATGTTTTGTGGATTTTGAGGTATTTTTAAAAAAAATATGTATTTTTAGGGTGTTTTTGTATTTGAGGAGTTTTATGGTTTTTTTTGTTTTGGGGGTCTTATGTTTTTTGGGGGTTTTATTTATTTTTGATTAATTTATTAATTTTTATAATTTTTAGAGTTTTTTAATGTTTTAAGTGATTAAAGGGTTTTTAGATTTTTAGTGGTTTTTTTGGTTTTTATATTTTTAGTGGTTCTCCGGGTTTTGGGGTCTTTTAGAGTTTTTTTGTTTTTTTATTATTTTTAGGGGTTTTATGTTTTTTTATGATTCTAATGTTTTTTGGGTTTTTCAGGGTTTTTGGGGATTCTTATGTTTTTGGGATTGTTTTTGGATTTTTTATTATTTTTTGGGTTTTTTGGATTTTGACAGTTTTTATGGACTTCAGGGTTTTATCATTTTTAGGATTTTTAGGGGGTTTTAGTGTTTTTAGGTTTTGATGGCTTTATTAAGATTTTTTGGGGTTTTAGGGTTTTCTATGTTTATATTGATTTTTAGAGCATTTTATCATTATAACAGTATTATGGGTTTTAGGAATTTTGAGGGGAATGAGGATTTTTTTAGGGATATTAGTTTTTTCTGGGTCTTTTTCCTTTTAGGGTTTTTTTAGTTTTCTAAGGGTGTTTAGTGTTTCTAGTGCTTTTTAAAGTTGTAGGGTTTTAAAGGGTTTTCAATATTTTTAGAGGTTTTATGGTTTTTATAGGTTTTTATGGTTTTTATGGTTTATAGGGGTTTATATAGTTTTTAGTATTTTAGGGTATTTTGGGAATTAAGTGTTTTTTTTGGTTCTAGTGGTTTTAAGTGTTTTAATGATTTTAGGTTTTTAATAGGGTTTTTAGGGCTTTTAGGGTTTTTTGGTTTTTTTGGTTTTTTGGGATTTTTTTGTTTTTTTAGGATTTTTAATGTTTTCTCAAATTTTGAGGGATTTTGGGTTTTTTGGGGTTTATTGGGTTTTTATGGTTTTTTTTTGTTTTAAGGGGTTTTCTACGTTTTTATGTTTTAAAAAAAATTTAGATATTTTTTGACATTTTATTGGGTTTATAGGTGTTTTAGAGTTTCATAGGTTTTTATATTTTATTGGGATTTTAGGGCCTTTAATGGTTTTAGGGGTTTTGTGGTTTATAGGGGTTTCTAGAGTCCTTTATGGTTTTTATCATTTTTATATTTTTTTTGGGTCCTATGTGTTTTTTTATTTTTATGTTTTTCTAAGGGGGTTTCATGGTTTTTATTGTTTTTTATGTTTTAAGGGATTTTTAGGGGTTTTTAAGATTTTATGGGTTTTTTGGTTTTTTTATTTTTAGGGTTTCTAGAGATTTTTTAGTTTCTACTGTATTTAGGGTATTAGCATTTTTTTAGGTTATAGGTGGTTTTAATTGTTTTTCTTGTTTTTAATGTTTTATTATGGGGTTTTAGATTTTTTTAGGATTTTAAAGGTTTTTAGGTATTTTTAGGTACTTTTTTACATTTTTTATGATCTTTAGGGTTTCTAGGGATTTTGAGTGTTTTTAAAATTTTCTATGGTTTTGGTAGTTTTTTGCGTTATAGGAATTTTTGAGATTTTTATATTTTTTCAAGGTTTGTAGAGTTTTAAATGGTGTTATGGGTTTAAATTATTTTTAAAGATTTTATCAGTTTTAGGGTTTTTGGTGTTGCATGTTTTTTTTTGTTTTTTAGGGTTTTTGGTTTTTTTTAGGATCATTAGGGATTTTTTTCTTTTATATTTTTCTATTATATTTATGTTATTAATTTTTTCGTAGTTTTTTTAGTTTTTTAGGGTTTAATACATTTATTTTTATTTTTATTAATTATTTTTGACATTTAAGGTTTTTTGGGATTTATAGGTTTTTATGTCTTCAGGTTTTTTTGATGGTTTTAGTGTTTTTTAGATTTTTGGGGGGTTTTATGTGTTTTTTGTTTTTTAAGGTTTTCATTGAATGTTTAATGGTTTTAGGGTTTTTAAAATTTTAGGGATTTATGGTGATTTTTTTGGATTTTTAGGGTTGTTTAGATGTTTTAGAGATTTTGAGGGGTGTTTTGGGTTTTTGTGAAGTTTTTTAAGGTTTTATTGTTTTTTAACATTTTTAGGATTTTAAAGGGTTTTAAAGTTTTTAGTTATTAGTTTTTGTTTTTCTTGGGGGATCTAGGGTTTTTTAATATTTTTGGGGGTTTATTTGGGTTTTTGGGTTTTTATGGATTTTTAGGGGGTTTTATAGTTTTTTTGGGTTTTATATTTTTTAGGTTTTTAGGGGTTTGAAGAGTTTTTTTGGTTTTATGGTTTTCTATTGGAGGTTTTTGTGTTTTTAAGGGTTTTTAAATTTTAATGGATTTTTAGGGGGTTTTTATTATTTTTTGGACATTAGGTTTTTTTTTGAAATTTAGAGGGGTTTTAGGGGTTATTTGTTGTTTTTTTGATTTTTAGGGCTTTAATTTTTTGAGTTTTAGGGGTTTTACATATTTCTAGTGTTTTTAAATGATTTTATGGGTTTAATGGGTTTTTAGATTTTTTTAGTGGGGGTTTATGGTTTTTATGGGTCTTTGGGTTTTAAACGTATTTAAGGGTTTTAGGGTTTTTACGGTTTTTACTAGTTTTACGGTCTTTTTTGTTTTTTTAGTGTGTTTAGAGTTTTTTAGGTTTTTAGGGGTTTTAAGTGTTCTTTGGTTTTTATGGTTTTCTTATTATTTTTAGAATATTTTTTTTTATTTTCAAGAATTTTTAGGGATTTTGGGGTCTTTATGGGTTGTTAGGGATTTTAGGGATTTTAGGGGTTTTAGGGTTTTTGTGGAATTTTATGTGTTTGAAGATTTTTTATGTTTATACTATTTTATTAGTGTGTTTTGTGTTATTAGGGTACTTATGTTTTTAGGGGTTTTAGGGTTTTTAGGGTTTTTACTTTTTTAGAGGATTTAAGGTTTTTTAGGATTTTAGGGGTTTTTTGGGGGTTTTGGGTTTTTATGGTTCTTTGGGTCTTTAGGTTTTTTTTGGATTTTTTAGGGTTTTTTTGGGTTTTTAGAGATTTTCAAAAAAAATAAGTTGTTTAAGGGGGTTTTATGGGATTTTTTTATAGTTTTAGATTAATAGTATTTTTAAGATTTTTATGGGTTTTAGTGGTTTATAGGATCTTTTTTGGGGTTTTAGCATATTTAGGTTTTTGAGGTATTAGGGGTTTTTAGGGGTTTATGGTTTTCATAATGTTTTTTAGGAATTTTCGGTTTTTTTACATTTTAGGTTTTCTAGGGATTTTTTGTATTTTTTTGGGTTTTAGGAATTTTTGTGATATTGAGGGTTTTTTGGTTTTTTATAGTTTTTATGGTATTTTAAGTTTTTAGAGATTTTTGAGTTTTTAAGGGGTTTTTTATGTTTTTTACAGTATTTATAGTTTTTTATAGTTTTTAAAATTGTTATGTATTTAAATTAAATTTAGACTTTATAATTATATTTAGGGTTCATAAGGTTTTTTTGGGGTTGTTATGGATTTTAGGAGTTTTATGGCTTTTTAGGTTTTTAGACTTTTATGGTTTTTTATGGCCTTTTAGGGTTTTATGTTTTTAAAAATTTTAGGGTATTTATGTGATCTTAGTTTTTTAAGGCTATCTAATATATTTTTTGGTTCTTTAGGTTTTTTTGTTTTTAGGGATTTTTAGGTATTTTTTATGAATTTTAGGGTGTTTAGGGATTTTAGCGACTTTTATTCATTTTAGGGGTTTCGGGATTTAAAGGGTTTAAGAGTTTTTTAGGTTTTTAGGGGTTTTAAGTGTTTCTTGGTTTTTAAGTTTTTATTAAGGTTTTTCAGGGATTTCAAGTATTTTTATTACATTTTTTTGGGATTTTTATGGGTTTTAGTGTTTTAGGGATTTTGTGGGTTTTTAATGTTTTTCTTGGTTTTTTAGTTTTTTTATGGTTTTGTGGAATTTAAATTTTTTAAATTTTGGCTAGGGATTAAAGGGGTTTTATAATTTTTAGTTGGTTGTGAGTATTTTTATGGGTATATAGGGGGTTTTAAGGTTTTAGGGGTTTTTATGGTTTTCATTGGTTTTAGGGTCTTTAGGGGGTTTTAGGGTTTTTGGCATTTTTAGGGTTTTAGGGGTTCACTAGTTTTTAGGTTCTTAAGGTGTTATTAGATTTTTTATAATGTTTTTATGTATTTTATGTTTTTAAGATTTTTAGGGATTTTTTTTGGATTTTTAGGATTTTTTGATTTTTTAGGGATTTTGAGGGTTTTTAAAGATTATAGGGTTTTTAGTGTGTTTAGGTTTTTTCAGAGTTCCAATTTTTTAGTCTTTTATTATTTTTATAGTGTTTTAAGATTTATAAGGGTTTTTAGCGTTTATGTATTTTTAGGGATTTTTTGGATCTTTTGGTTTTTTAAGATTTTATAGATTTTTAGGGTTGTAGGATTTTTTTTGTTGTTAGGATATTTACAGTTTGTAGTGGTCTTTTAGGTTTTTTATAAGATTTTATAGTTTTTAGGGGAATTTATGGGTTTTTCTAGTTTTTAGTGTTTTTAGGGTCTTTTATGGTTTTTAGGGTTTTTAGTGTTTTTAGGTTATGAGGGGTTTAAACTATTTTTAGGGTTATATGCTTTTTATTGAGTTTTTCCTGGAATATAGTGGTATTTTCCATTTTTTGGGATTTTAGGGATTTTATAGGATTTTATGGTTTTATGGTTTTTTTGTTTTGAGGGTTTTTAGGGTTTTTAGGGTTTTTAGAGTTTTTTGGATTTTTTAGTATTTTTAGGGTTTTTAGGTTTTTTATGTGTTTGTAGGTTTTTATGGTTTTCTATGGAGTTTTCAGGGTATATAGGGTTTTTATGTTTTTAGGGATTACGGGTTTCTTATCACTTTTATGGTTTTTAGGGGGTTTAAGGAATTTTTCATTTTATCATTTGTAATGGTTTTTAGGGTTTTTAAAGCTTTGTTTAGATTTTATGATTTTTGTGAGTTTTTTTAGGGTTTTTTATTGTTTTTAATGTTTTTATTGGATAAAGGGTTTTCAGTGTTTTTAGTGGGGTTTTGGGTTTTTATTGTTTTTATGGGTTTTTAAGGATTTTAGGGTTTTTATTGTATTTAAGGTTTTTCGGTGTTAGGGTTTTTATCCTTCTTTAGGTTTTTAGGGGGTTCATATGTTTTTATGTTTTTTGGGATTTTTTTGTATTTTATTGGGGTTTTATAATTTTTTTCATTTTTTGGGGTTTAAGGTATTTTTTACAATTTTTATTGGTTTTAAGATTTTTTAAGGATTTTAACTATTTTTAGGGATTTAGGGAAAAGGCAGGTGTGGGAACCAGGCTATTCCTGATTCCCTCAAATTTTATAAACAAAAAAGGAGACAAAGAAGGCCGGGGGAGGGGTAGGGACAATCAGCCCATGCCAAAAAAAACAAAACCCAAAAGGAAAATAAAGAGAAGAAACATGAAATAAAAAAGGAAACAAAACAGAAAACAGGTAAAAAGCACAAGGACCAAGCAACGTTCTTCAGCACCATTCCTCTGCAACACCATTCTTCAGCACCAAATCCACTAATCATCAGCTCACAACCAGCAACACAAAAGACATATTTTGAAAAATCATTAACCCAACTTCAGCACCACGAAATCACAACCATCACAACTATCAACCTCCAGAATCCTCATGCCAATCACCATCACGGTACTTCCCATCAAGAAATAGATACTTCTAGCAATCGGCGGCCAAAAACCAGTAGTGACCACCACCAAAGAACACACACCACAACAGATTACCAACAGCAAGAGAACAAAGGCAGCTATCATAGTAAACCAGCATCTTTCTTCACACCCATTTCCAAAAACACATCCACAGCACCCAAAACACCAGCTCCCACATTTTCCAGCATCACCACGCCAGCTAGGTCCCTCTCTAATAGTACAGGACCACCGCCAGCAGAAACAAGAACAAGGAGTTCATCACATCTCAGCCATAAAACAACCAACATCCCATCAAGTCTCACCCAGCAATAAAACCAGGGGAATTGAATAACAAACATCCAAGACAAGGTCCATTCCGTAGCCCAAACAGCACCTCCAGCAACATCACAGAGCACGACTAGCAGGAAAAACCTCATGTCCGAACCAACAACCAGCAACAGCATCGGTACACTGGCGACTCATCCACCACAATAGAAGAACTATAAGGGAAAAGGGATCCAACCAGACTCTTCAGCAGGAAAAGTGAGACCAAATGAATCACTTTGGCATCACAATGCAACATAGACCGAAACCAGAATGCAACAGAACACAAAAAGACCAGTTTCATCAGCGAGATTCTAGATAAAGGAACAAACCTGAAACATTATCACAAACAGAGAGCACACATATTTTGCTTCCTACAAACTTTGTGGAGAACTGGAATCACTCATAGCAGCAGCGAGCGTCAAAATTTTTTTTAGGGTTTTACAGATTTTGACGGTTTTAAGGTTTTTATGGTTTTTTGGGGTTATATGTTATTTTTTGTTCTTTTTTGTGGTTCTAAATTTTTTAGCATTTTTAATATTTTTAGGGGTATAAATTATAGTTACATTTTTTCAATTTTTTTAAGTGTTTTGTTTCTTTTTATGGTTTTTAATATTTTTAGGGGATTTATGGGTTTTGGTGGGTTTAAGTTTTTTTCAGTGTATTGGTTGTGTTTTTTAGAATTTTTTGGGATTTTAGGGGTATAAGTTTTTCTACATTTTACGGATTTTGAGGGTTTTATGGTTTTTATGGTTTTGGGGGGTTATATGTTATTTTTTGTGCTTTTTAGTGGTTTTAAATTTTTTAGCATTTTTAATATTTTTAGGGGTATAAATTATTTTTACACCTTTTCATTGTTTTTAAGTGTTTTGTTTATTTTTATGTTTTTTAATATTTTTAGGGGTTTTATGTGTTTTGGTGGGTTTAAGTTCTTTTCAGTGTATTGGTTGTGTTTTTTTAGCATTTTTTGAGATTTTCGTCGTATAATTTTTTTAAATTTTTATTTTTTTTATATGTAATCTTTAGGTTTTATATGTAATTATGGATTCTTAGGTCGTTTTTTTAATTTTTATGGGTTTTTTGGGTTTTTTGGGACTTAGTGGGTTTTTATGGTTTTTAAAGGTGTTTTGTGTTTTGTAGGGCCTTTTCCATTTTTAGCGTTTTTAGGGGGATTATGGGCTTTTAGGTTATTTATATTTTCATAGTATTTTTTATTGTGTTTAGGTTTTTTTAGATTGTTAGGAATTTTTATAGGTTTTTATGATTTTTATGGATTTGATGGTTTTTAGGGGTTTTTGGATTTTTTTTATTTTTAGGGGGTTTTATGGCGTTTTCTAGTTTTTTGGGTTTTTATGTTTTTTTATAGTTTTTAATATTTTGTGAGTTTTAAGGGTTTTTAGAGTTTTTATCGATTTTTCTGGTTCTTATTTTTTTAGTTTTTTAATGTTTTTAGGTGTTTCTATTGTTTTCGGGGCATTTAGTGTTTTTAGGAAATTTTTTGGGGGTATGAGGGTTTTTAGAATTTTTTTAGGGATTTTACGAGTTTTTAGGTTTTTATGGTTTTCTTAATGTTTTTATGTGTTTTTATACCTTCTTATATTTTTATGATTTTTAGTGATTTTTAGGGGTTTTATGTTTTTTTGGGATTTTGAGGGTTTTGATGTGTCTTAACCTTATTTTGGGTTTTTAGGGGTTTTTGAGTTTTTCAGGGTTTTTATTATTTTTTATTTTTTTCTAATTTTTTCAGGGGTTTAAGGGTTTATAGTGTTTCTAGTTCATTGTTTGTTTTTTTTGTGTTTTTGGGTTTTTTAGGCTTTAGGATGTTTTGTTTTTTTAATGGGGTTTTTTTTGGTTTTTAGGGGTTTTTTCATATTTTGGGGTTTTACGGTTTTAAGTGTTTTTTGTTTTTTTAAGTTATTCTTATGGATTTATAGGGTTTGGGGGGGGGGGGGGTTTAACTTTTTAGGTATTTTTATGGTTCTGAGGATATTTATTTTTTTTAGGTTTTTGATGGATTTTGAAGGATTTTTGGGTCTTTAGGATTTTTTGCGATTTTTAGGTTTTTATGGTTTTAAGTGTTTTTAGGTTATTAGTGGTTTCTTAGGTGATTTCAAGGATTGTATGGTTTAAAAAAACCTTATTTTTAAGGATTTATTGAGTATTATGATTTTGTGGAATTTTAGGGATTTTGGGGGGGGGTTTATGGTTTTTATGGTTTTTATGAATTTTTTGGGTTTTACGGTGGGATTTTATTTTTTATGGTTTTAATTTTTTTTATAGTGTTGTACCATTTTTAGGGTTTTAAAGAGGTTTTATAATTTTTTGATTTTTTTGGGTTTTATAGGGATTAGGGTTTTTAAGGTTTTTAAGGTTTTTAGGGGTTTAGGGTTTTTACAGTAATTTTTGGGTTTTTAAGTGTTTTACAATTTTTATGTTTTTAGGAGTTTAAAGTGTTCATTTTTTTATGTATTTCATAGTGTTTTTTGGGTTTTTTCCATTTTAATGTTTTTAGGGGTTCTATGTGTTTTAATGTTTTTAAGGATTTCTTATTGTTTTCCAGGGATTGTAGTGTTTTTTACTTTTTAGAGATTTTCATGGATTGTGTAGTATTTTTAATAGTTTTAGAGTTTTTTGGGATTTTGATGGTTTTTATGGTTATTTTATTTTATTTTTGTTTTTTTGTTCTTTTGAGTTTTGTAGGGTTTTAATGGTTTTTAGAGTTTTTTTATATTTTATGGGTTTAAGGGTTTTTAAAGTTCTATTGGGTTTTAGGATATTTTATGTTTTTAGGGTTTTTATGGTTTTAGGGGTTTTAGGTTTTAATGTGACTTTACAGTGGTTTTTAGTGGTTTTATTGTTTTTAGCATTTTTTTTTGTTTTGAGGTGTTATAAGTTTTTTTTGGTTTCTTTGTTTTTCTTAGGGGATTTCAAGTTTTTTATGTTTTTTTACATTTTGAGTGATTTTATCCGGTTTTTTTGGGATTTTTATGGTTTTTATGGATTATAAGGATTTTAATGGTTTTTAGGGGCTTTTAGGTTTTTTACGATTTTGTAGAGTTTATAGTGTTTATTAGGTTTTCAAGGGTTCTAGTGTTTTTGGGTTTTTGGGTTTTCTTCCGGGTTTTTAGGGTTTTTATGTTTTTTTACATTTTTAGTGATTTTTAAGGTGTTTTATGGATTTTTTTGCTTTTTATTGTTTTTAAAGATTTTGAGTGGTTTTTTGGTTTGTCATCATCTCTTGGTTTTTTGGGTTTTAGGGATTTTTTTTGTTTTTTACGGGTTTTATGGGCTTTTAGATTTTTTAACATTTTAGGGTTTAAAGGGGTTTTACTAATAATTTATGGTTTTATGGGTTTTTAGGGTTTTTATGTTTTTTAGTGTTTTTGATATATTTTTATTGTTTTAGGGTTTTTAGTATTTTTAGGTTTTTAGGAGTTTTATTTGTTTTTTTTCATAAGGTTTTATTTTTATTTTTTACATTTTCTAGGGTTTTTAGGCATTTTTTATGATCTTTAGCGTCCCATGTGATTTTGAGTGTTTTTATAATAATCTAGGGTTTTGTGGTTTTGGGATTTAGGGTTTTCTGAATTTTTTATAGTTTTTCTAGTTTTTTATTTTTTTTAAGGATTTTAGGGGTTTAATTTTTTTTATAAATTTTATAGGTTTTAGGATTTTTTTGTTTTGTTGTTTTTAATGTTTTAAGGGTTTTATGTTTTTAGGGTTTTTAGGGATTTTTTGGGTTTTTATGTGTTCTAATTATATTTAGGTTATTAAAATTTTCTTAGGGTTTTCAATTTTTCTAGGGTTTCATACATTTATATTTATTTTTAGTAATTATTTATGAAATTTATAATTTTTGGGATTTATAGGTTTTTAGGGATTTAGTTTTTTAAGGGTTTAGTGTTTTTTTATATTTTTTAGGGGTTTTAAGTGTTTTTTAGTTTTTAGGATTTTCATCGGATTTTTAAATATTTTTAGGGTTTTTACATTTTATTGATTTTTGGGGATTTTTGGGATTTTATATGGTTGTTTATGGGTTGTAGGGATTTTGAGGAGTTTTTTTTGGGTTTTTTTGAATTTTTTATGGGTTTTAAAAAAAATTATAGTGTTTAACATTATTAGGATTTTAAATGGTATTTAAGTTTTTAGTTATTGTTTTGGTTTTTTAGGGGTTTCTAGTGTTTTTCTCATGATTTTTTGGAATTCTTTTGTTTTTAGGATTATTATGGATTTTTAGGGGGTTTTATGGTTTTTTGTGTTATTAGTATTTTTCTGTTTTTAGAAGCTTGAAGTGTTTTTTTGTTTTTATGGTTTTCTATGGGGGTTTTAATGTTTTTAAGGGACTTTAATTTTTATGGATTTTTAGGGGGTTTTATTATTTTTTTGGCCTTCAGGTTTTTTTGATATTTTGAGGGGTGTGGGGGATTTTTTGTTTTTTTTGGTTTTTTAGGGCTTTAATTTTTTTTGCCTTTTATGGGTTTTAAGTATTTCGAGTGTTTTTAAATGTTTTTAGGGGTTTAATGGGTTTAATGGGTTTTTAATGTTTTTAGTGGGGTTTTATGGTTTTCATGGGTCTTAGTAGTTTTTAAAGTATTTAATGTTTTTTATGGTTTTTTGGTGTTTTTACTAATTTTAGGGTATTTTTTTGTTTTTTTGTTTTTTTAGTGTTTTTAGAGTTTTTAGGTTTTTACGGGCAAGGAAGGCTCGAGACCAGGCTAGCCTGGCCCCCCAAATATTATACCAAGACGAAAGAAAAGACAGAGTGCTACAATGGAGGGTTACATAACCGGGTGTGCAACACACCCTTCAAGTCAGAGTCCACTAGCAAAGAGAAGGAGGGTGTTGCAATAAAGGACGACAACGAGAACCTCTCCACAATGCCTTGTTCGGAGAGAGTATTTGAAACCGTATTCGCCTCCCGATAGGTATGTTTTATAGAAAGATTCAACCTTTGACATGTGGTGATGCATTTAATTCATTGGGGGAGGATCCTCTAGGGAACGCACCGAGATCTGTTTTTAAGGGCATTCACAGCAATCATGGAATCAGATCCAATCCATAGGAAGCTCTATATGAAGCTAACAACATAATCAATCACCTTTGTCATGGCCCACAGTTCAACTTCAAGGGTGCATTCATCACCAATGAAGTGCTAGAAACATCTTTTAGTTTTTTACAGTTTTTATTATTTTTTATTTTTTTCAAATTTTTTTATGGGTTAATGGTTTTGTAATGTTTCTTGTGCATTTTTTGTGTTTTTATGAGTTTTTGGGTTTTTTAAGGCTTTAAGATATTTTGGGGTTTTAAGGAATTTTTTTGTTTTTAGGGGTTTTTGCATATGTTAGGGTTTGGGGTTTAGTGTATTTTTCGGGTTTTATGGTATTCTTATGAATTGATAGGGTTTTTAGGGGGTTTTATTTTTTTTAAGTATTTTAGGTTTTTTAAGATTTTTATTGATTTTTGGATTTTGATGGATTTTTAAGGATTTTTGGGTTTTTAGGATTTTTTACAGTTTTTAGGTTTTTAGGGTTTTAAGTGTTTTTAGGTTATTAATGGATTCTTAGGGGTTTTTAGGGTTCTTAGGGTTTTTAACATTTTCAATGAATTTTAGATATTTTTTAAGGTTTTTGGTGTTTTTATGTATTTTGAGGGTTTTTATGGTTTCTAAGGTTTTTATGGGGTTTTGGGCTTTTAGGGGGGTTGATTTTTGAGGGTTTTAAAGTTTTTTATCGTGTTTTAACATTTTTAAGGTTATAAAGTGGTTTTAGCCTTTTCTGTGTGATTTTTATGGGTTTTTATGGGTAGTGGGGTTTTATGGTTTTTAATGTTTTTAGGGGGTTTCAGGTTTTTATAGTATTTTTTCGGTTCTGAAGAGTTTTATTATTTTTTTAGGTTTTTAGGGGTTTTAAGTGTTTTTAATATTTTATGTTTTTAGGGTTTTTAGGTTTTTATCATTTTTATGTTTTAAGGGTTTTATGAGTTTTATGTTTTTAAGGATTTCTTATAGTTTTCTAGGTTTTTCAGTGTTTTTTACTTTTTATATATTTTTAATGATTTTTTAGTATTTTTATGATTTTTTAATGTTTTTTGTGATTTCGATGGTTTTGATGGTTTTTTTATTTTTATTTTTTTATTTGAGTTTTTTTTGTGTTTTTTTAAGGAATTTAGTGTTTTTAGAGTTTTTTAACGTTTTATGGGTTTTAAGGGTCTTTATAGTTCAACTGGGTCTTATGATTTTTTTTATGTTTTGTTGAGTTTTTATGGTTTTAGGTGGTTTAGGTTCTAATGTGACTTTATAGAGGTTTTTAGGGTTTTTAGTGTTTTTAGCATTTTTTATGGGTTCTAAGTGTTTTTCAGTTTCTTTGTTTTTCTTAAGGTATTTCATGGTTTTTAGATTTTTTTTACATTTTTTGTTATTTTAGGATCATTTTTTGGGTTTTAAATGGGTTTTTATTGATTATAGGCATTTTTATGGTTTTTAGGGGCTTTTAGGTTTTTTACGGTTTTGTAGAGTTTTTAGTGTTTTTTAGGTTTTTAGGGGTTTTAGTGTTTTTATGTTATAGGGTTTTCTTCAAGGTTTTTAGGGTTTTTATGTTTTTTTACAATTTTAGTGATTTTCATGGTGTTTTCAGATTTTTTTTTGTTTTTATGGTTTTTAAGGATTTTGATTGGTTTTAGGGTTCTTTATGGTCCTTTGGTTTTTTTGGGTTTTAGGAATTTTTTGAGTTTTTAGGGATTTTATGTTTTTTATAGTTTTTTAAAAATTTCGGTGTTTAAAGGGGTTAAACTAGTAATTTAGGGTTTTATGGGATTTTAGGGGTTTTAATGTTATTTAGGGGTTTTTTGGTTTTTTGGGGTCTTTAATTATTTTAGGGTTTCTAGCATTTTTAGGTTTTGGATGTTTTATGTTTTTTCAAGTCTTAATGTTTTATTTGTATGTTTCAAGGTTTTTAGAGTCTTTAGGGATTTTCTATTGTTTTTATGATCACTAGGGCTTATAAGGATTTTTAGTGTATTTAATGTTTTCTAGGGTTATTGTGGTTTTTTGGGTTTTAGGGTTTTTTGAGTTTTTTTATTGTTTTTTGTATATTTAGAGTTTTAACAGATTTAGGGATTTGAATTATTTTTAGATAGTTTAGCGGTTTTATGGGTTTTTTGTGTTTTAAGGTTTCTAAGGTTTTTAGGGATTTAGATTTTTAGGGTTTTTTAGGATTTTTGGGTTTTTTGGTGTTTTAATTATATCTTGGTTACAAATGTTTCCTTAGGGTTTTCAGTACTTTTATGGTTTCATACTTTTATTTTGTTTTTTAGTTATTATTTATGACAATAAATTGCTTTTGGGATTCTTAGGTTTTTAGGGATTTATGCCTTTTAGGGTTTTATTGTTTTTTAAATTTTTAGTGGTTTTAAGCGTTTTTTGGGTTTTAAGGTTTTTATCGGATTTTTAATGATTTTAGGGTTTTTACATTTTAGATATTTTGGGGTATTTTTAGGTTTTTAGGGTTTTTTATGAGTTTTAGAGATTTTGAAGGGGGTTTTGAGTTTTTTGGAGTTTTTTATGGGTTTTAATTTTTTTTATAGTTTTTAATATTTTATTTATTTGAAAGTGTTTTTAAATTTTTAGTCTTCTTTTTTTTATGGGGTTCTAGGGTTTTTTAGTGTTTTGGGGATTTTTTTATTTTTTTGGTTTTTATTCATTTTTATGGGGTTTTATGGTTTTTTTGGATTTTTAGCATTTTTAGGTTTTCAGGGGTTTGGTGTTTTTTTGGTTTTTATGGTTTCCTATCAGGGTTTTAAAGTCTTTATGGGTTTTTAAAATTTTATTGAATTTTATGGGATTTGGGTATGTTATTTGGCCTTTAAGTTTTTTTTAATTTTGAGGGGTTTTCGGGTTTTCTCATTTTTTTTTGAATTTTAAGGGCTTTAATTTTTTAATTTTTTTGAATTATAAGGATTTTTAGTAATTTAAATTTTTTTAGTGGTTTAATGGGTTTTTAGAGTTTTTAGGGGGGGTTTGAGGATTTTTATGAGTCATAGGGCAAAGTAGGCTCGGGTCCAGGCTATTCCTGGCACCCCCCAAAATTTATTAAACAAAAAGACACAAACACTGCAGACAAGGGAGGGGAGGGGTCGAACGACACAAACCCAAAAACCCTTACAACCCACGCCAAAGAAAGAAAAACAAAGAAAGAAAAAGACACAAAAACAGACAAAATCATAGCATCATCACGTCACATCCAGCCAGTACCAGCATCCAACAGCACTACATCCAGCGTTAACCAGCATCCAGCAGCTCACAGCTATCCAACAACCAGCATTCAGACTACAGCAACAAACAACATCCAGCAGCATCAACCAGCCAACCAGCATCCACAACAAACCAACAACCAGCATCCTCATTTTCAGACAGCCAGCACCTCTTTCGACCACCAAACATCTCCCAGCATCCCACTTCCACTCCAGCAGCACAGCAACAAACTCATCCACAGCAGCAGCAAATACCAAACAGCCACATGACATCTAGTATTTACCATACACCATCCACTCAAAACCAACCATTTCAAACCACCATAACCATTCACCATCAGAAAAATAGACCACAACACCATCCAACCAACCAGCACTAGAATAGCATCCATCACCAACACCAAAACATCACAGCCACGCAGCATAACCATACCATCCGATCAAGCTCTCCCCAGACAATCAATCCATCAAACCAACTCACCAGAACCCACATCAAATCAAATCCTCCAATGAATGTCAAAAACCAGTGCATTGAACCACAACCAAAGTTTATAAGCAGCGGCAAGAGACAGAGAATTAGAAGAAGAACCAAAGCCTCCCTCCTCCAAGCAACAGGACCCGAACCTGAGCACACCAAGCCATACCTGCAGCCGACATCGAACCAGGAAGACTTTTGAGGGTCCGGAAGCATGCCGGGGTTGACACCGCGCCCTCCAGATCTGGGGCAAGGCAAACGAAACGGAGGAGCCCTGCAAACAAGCCGGCGTCGGGACCACCAGATCTGCAACTGATCAGGAGCTGGAAGGGGGAGCAACCGAAGCCGGGTCTCGTACCAGGCATGCCAGAAGCCGACTGGTGACCATGAGCCGGGAGGGGAACCTTCGCAGCAACGAAACCGAGTCCCGAAACAAGGCACACCAGGAGTACGGAACGAACCTGAAGAACGAGAGGGGAACCTTCGCAGCATTTCGGAACCCGAAACCAGGCACCAAGAAGCAAGATCAGGAGGTGGGACGCGCATTGGGCAAGCCGGGAAAGATCCCCCCATCCAAAGACCCAACACATCAGATCTAGATCAAAACATGCGCGACGAAGCCACCACCGCACCGACCAGAACACGCAAATCCAACACTAGTAGTTGCCGAGCCAAAGCGGGACAGGAATCACCGAGGTCAGACCTCGCCGGAGGAGGAAGGAGGAAGAAAGCAGAGGAAAACCTAGGCGGCGTAAGGAGGATAAGAGAGTCACCGCTCAGAGGCCTATTTTCTATGTGTCATAGGGGTTTTTAATGTATTTAAGTGTTTTTATGGTTTTTAGGGGGGTTTTACTAGTTTCAGGGTTTTTAATGTTTTTTAGGTTTTTATGGGTTTTAAGTGTTCTTTGGTTTTTTATGTTTTCTTATTGTTTCCAAAAAATTTATAGTTTTTTATTTTCAAATTTTTTTAAAGATTTTAGGATTGTTATTAGTTTTTAGGGTTTTTTGAGAGTTTGGGTTTTTTTGAGTTTTTGTAGATTTTTAGGGGTTTAACGTATTTTTCGGTTTTTGCAGTTTTATTTGGGTTTTTCTGATTTTTTTTTGGATTTTACTTTTTTGGGTTTTTATAGTTCTTTGGGTCTTTATGATTTTATTTGATTTTTTTAGAATTTTTTGGGTGTTTAGAGTTTTTTGAAAAAAAGGTGGTTTGAAGGGGTTTTAGTGGGTTTATTTATAGTTTTGGATTAATAATATTTTTAGGCATTTTATGGGTTTTAGTGGTTTATAGAATCTTTATTGGGGGTTTATCATATTTTGTTTTTTAGGGGTATTATATGTTTTCAGGGTTTTATGGTTTTCTTATTGTTTTTTTAGATTTTTAGGGTCCTTTAAATTTTAGGGGTTATAATGATTTTTAGTAGTTTTATAGATTTTAGTATTTTTTGTTATATTGATGGTTTTTAGGTTTTTAGGGTTTTTATGGTTTTTATGTTTTTTTAGTTTTTAGGTATTTTTGAATTTTTTAGGGTTTTTGAGAGTTTTATGGTATTTATAGTTTTTAGAGTTTTTTTATCAATATTATTAATTTAAAGGGAATTATATTTTTTAATTATATTTAGGATTCATATGGGTGTTTAAGGGTTGTTATGGGCTTTAGGGGTTTTATGGGGTTTTAGGATTTTAGGATTTTATGGGTTTTTAGGGTCTTTTGGGTTGTAGCTTTTTAGGGTTTTAGGGGTTTTAAGAGATCTTTGGTTTTAAAGGATTTATTAAATCTTTTCCGGGTTTTAAATATTTTTTTAGGTATTTCTTGGGATTTTTAATGATTTTTAGTGTTTTTAGGGATTTTAGGGACTCTGATTGGTTTTAGGGGTTTCAGGATTTTCGTGGATTAAACGTTTTTTAGGTTTTTAGGGATTTTAAGGGTTTTGGGGTTTTTAAGGTATTATTATGGGATTTCATGGTTTTTTAGGATTTTTAATACATTCTATAGGATTTTATCAGTTTTAGTGTTTTTAGGGATTTTGAGGGTTTTTAATGTTTTTCGGGGTTTTATGGGTTTTGGGGTTTTTTTTTGGTTTTATGGTTTTTTAATTTTTTGAATTTTTTTAGGGGATTAAATGGGTATTAAAAACTTTAGTTGGTTTTGGGGATTTTTATGGGTATATAGTTGTGTTTATGGTTTTAGGGGGTATTTTGGTTTCTACTGGTTTTGGGGTCTTGAAGGGTTTTTAGGGATTTAAGCGTTTTTAGGGGTTTAGGGGTTAATGTGTTTTTCTCTTCATAAGGTTTTATTAGATTTTTTAACAGTTTTTATGTTTTTTATTTTTTACATATTTTTAGGGATTTGTAAGGATTTTTAGGGTTTTTAGAGTTTTTAGTGATTTTGAGGGTGTTTAGGGATTATAGTGTTTTTATCATTTTTAGGTTTATTTGGGGGTTTTAGGTTTTTTTAGGTTTTTAATATTTTGATTGCGTTTTTAGGATTTTTAAGGATTTTTTAGTGTTTATGTATTTTTAGTGACTTTTAGGATTTTTGTGTTTTTTAGGATTTTATGGACATTGTTGGTTTTTTAGGGTTTTTTATTTGTTAGGGTTTTAAGAGTTTTTATCAGTCTTATAGGATTTTTAGGAGTTTTTAATGTATTTAGGGGGATTTATGGGTTTTAGTGGTTTTTAGTGTTTTAGGGTCTTTTATAGTTTGTAGGGTTTTTAGTGTTTTTAGGTTTTTAGGGGTTTGAACTATTTTTTGGTTTATATGTTTTTCATTGAGTTTTTCCTAGTATATAAGAGTCTTTTTGCATTTATTGGTGTTTTTAGGGATTTTTTAGGATTTTATTGTTTTTATGCTTTTTTTATTTGTAAGGTTTTTATGGTTTTTTAATGTGTTTAGAGTTTTTTGGGTTTTGTAGTATTTTTTGGTTTTTTATGTTTTTGAGGTTTTTATGGGTTTTTTGGTTTTAATGGTTTTCTTATGGGTTTTTAGGGTATTAATTTTTTTTTATTTTTTTTAGGTATTAAGGGTTTCTTATAACATTTATGTTTTTTTTTGGGATTTTAGAGAATTTTTTATTTTAACATTTTTAATGGTTTTTATGGGTTTTATACTTTTTTTAAATTTTAAGGGTTTTTGTGAGAATTTATGGGTTTTTTATTATTTTTAATGTTTTTATTGGATAAAGGGTTTTTTAGTGGGGTTTTAGGGTTTTTATGGGTTTGGTTTTTTATGGATTTTAGGGTTTTTATGGTATTTATTGTTTTAGGGTTTTTATCCTTATTTAGATTTTTAGGGGTTTCAAAAGTTTTTTGGGTTTTATGATTTTCATAGAATTTTCTTGGGGATTTATGATTTTTTACATTTAAGGGTTTTTAGGTACTTTTTACAATTTTTATTTGTTTTTAGAGTTTTTATGGATTTTAAGTAATTTATGGTTTTTAGGGGTTTTATGTATTTTAAGGATTCTATGGATTTTAAGTGTTTTTATATTTTTAAGGACTTGTTTGGGGTTTTCATGGTTTTTTGAGATTTTTATATTTATAGGTATTTTAGGGATTTTTTATATTATTTTTCTTTTAAGGGTTGTAGGGTTTTTAGGGATTTTGAGGGTTTTATGGTTTTTACGGTTTCTTAGAGTTTTTAAACGTTTTTCGAGTTTTTAATGGTTTCTAGGGGTTTTATGGGATTTTAGTGGTTTATAGTATTTGGTGGTTTTTGTTTTTTAAATTTTTAGGTTATTTTAGGGTTGTTAATATTTTTAGTGTTTTATTGTTTTTATGGGGTTTATGTGTTTTTTTTGGTTTTTAAGGTTTTCCTAGCATTTTCCGAGTTTTTAGGGTTTTTTACATTTTTGGGTTTTTAGTTATTTTTTAGGTTTTTATGGATTTTCACAATTTTTATGTATTTTGGATGTTTTAGGGTTTTTTATGGGTTTAGGGTTTTCTTATATTTTTTATGTTTTTAAATGGTTTTATGTGTATTTTTTTATATTTTTCTTTGTTTGTTCATGGATTTATGTTTTTTTAACAAAAATATAGATTTTTTGGTGTTTTTTTGGTGATTTATAGATGTTGTTTTTTTATTTTTTAGGGTTTTTGGGGATTTATAGGTTTTTTGGTTTTTTGGTTTTTTGGGGTAATATGTTAGTTTTTTTATTTTTTAGGGGATTTAATTTTTTTATTATTTTTAATATTTTTTGGGGTATAAATTATTTTTAATGTTTTTCATTGATTTCAAGTGTTTTATGTCTTTTATGCTTTTTAATATTTTTAGGGGTTTAATGGGTTTCAGAGGGTTTACGGTCTTTTTAGGGTGTTGGTTGTGTTTTTTTTAGCATTTTTTGGGTTTTTAGGGGTTTTATTTTTTGTATATTTCTATGGTTTTATTTTTTATTTTTAGGCTTCTTTACTTAATTATGTATTCTTATGTCGTTTTTGGATTTTGATGGGTTTTTAGGGTTTTATAGACTTTGTGGGTTTTTAAGGTTTTTATAGATTTTTGTTTTTTATAGGGTTTTTTCCATTTTTAGGTTTTTATGGGGTTATGTGCTTTTAGGTTGTTTACATTTTCTTAGGATTTTTCAGTGTTTTGGGTTTCTTTATGATGTTCGGGATTTTATGGCTTTTTATAATTTTTATGGATTTTATGTTTTTAGGGTTTTTTTGATTTTTTGGTTTTGGGGGGTTTTATGGGGTTTTCGAGTTTTTTTTGGGGGGTTTAAGGTTTTTTAGAGTTTTTATTGTTTTCAGGGTTTAAAGGGTTTTAGGGTTTTTATCAATTTTCCTAGTTCTTATTAATTTTTTGGGTTTTTAATGATTTTAGGGGTTTCTATGTTTTTAGGGTTATTTAGGATTTTTAGGAACTTTTTAGGGGGTTTGAGGGTTTTTAGAATTTTTTTTATTTTTAGGGGTTTTAAGGGTTTTTAGGTTTGTATGGTTTTCTTAATGGTTTTATGGGTTTTAATAACTTCTTACTTTTTTAATGATTTTTAGTGATCTTTTAGGATTTTTTTGTTTTTTGGGATTTTGAGGGTTTTGATGTGTTTTAATCTTATTTTTGGTTTTTAGGGTTTTTTGAGTTTTTTTAGAGTTATTATTATTATTATTTAAAATGTTTTAGGGGATAAACAGTTGTAGTGTTTCTTGTGCATTTTTTGGGTTTTTATAAGTTTTTCTTTTTTTAGGCTTTCATATGTTATTTGGTTTTAAGGTATTTTTTGGTTTTTAGGTGTTTTATCATTTTTTAGGGTTTTGGGGTTTTACGTGTTTTTTGTTTCTTAAGGTATTCTTATAGATTTCTAGGGTTTTTAGTTTTTTTTACTTTTTAGGTATTTTTATGGGTTTTTATGAATTTAATTGTTTTTAGGGTTTTGATGTATTTTTAAGGATTTTAGTGCTTCATGATTTTTTACAATTTTTAGGTTTTTTTCATTTCAAGGGTTTTTAGGTTATTAATGGGTTTTTATGGTTTTTTCAGGGTTAATATTGTTTTTAACATTTTTTATGATTTTTATGGATTTTTTAGGAATTTTATGGTTTTTAGGGTTTTTAGGGATTTTGAAGGGGTTTTATTGTTTCTATGGTTTTTATAGTGTTTTAGGGGTTTTTTATTTTTTATGGTTTGAATGTTTTTTATAGTGTTTTAACATTTTTAGGGTTTTAAAGTTGTTTCGTAATTTTTTTATGATTTTTTTTGGGTTTTTATGGGTGTTATAGTTTTTATGGTTTTTAAGGTTTTTTAGGGTTTTAGGGATTTTTAGGGTTTTTAGGTATTTTTAGTGTTTTACAACAGTTTTTTGGTTTTTAGGTGTTTTTTTTTGTTTTTTAGGCTTTTAGTGGAATAAAGTGTTTTTAGTATTTTATGTTTTTCTTAGAGTTTTTTTGGTTTTTATTATTTTATGTTTTTAGGGGTTATATGTGTTTTAATATTTTTAAGGATTTCATATAGTTTTCTAGGATTTTCAGTGGTTTTAAATTTTTAGAAGTTTTTATGAATTTTTTAATATTTTTATGATTTTTTAGGGTTTTTAGAGATTTTTATGGTTTTTACAATTTTTTAATTTTTTATGGGTTTAAACTGTTTTTATAGTTCTAGTGGGTTCATAGGATTTTTTTATGGTTTTAGGGTTTTTATTTTTTTAGGGGTTTTAGGTTTTAATGTTACATTATAGGGTTTTTAGGGTTTTTAGTGCTTTTAGTGTTTTTTTTGTTTCTAGGAGTTTTATGTGTTCTTGGGTTTCTATGTTTTTATTTGGAGTTTTTAGGTTTTTTTGTGTTTTTACATTTTTAGTGATTTTATGAGCTTTTTTGGTATTTTGATGGGTTTTTATGGATTATATGGATTTTAATGGATATTAAGGGATTTTATGTTTTTACGGTTTTTTTGAGTTTTTAGTGTTTTTTATGTTTTTATGGGTTTCAATGTTTTTATTTTTAGGGTTTTCTTCAGGGTTGTTAGGTTTTTTAAATTTTTAGTTATTTTTAAGTGTATTTTATTATTTTTGGTTATTATTGTTTTTAAGGATTTTGATTGCTTTAGTGTTTTTTATGGTCTCCTGGTTTTTTTGGGTTTTAGGTTTTTTTTGAGTTTTTTAGGGGTTTTATGGTTTTTTAGAGATTTATTTACCATTTTAGGGGTTTTATGGGGTTTTATGGGTTTTAAGGGTTTTTATTGTTTTCTGGGGTCTTTTGGGTTTTTGGGGTCTTTTATGGATTAAGTGTTTTTAGCATATTTAGGTTTTTAGGTGTTTTATGTGTTTTTGGATCTTATGGTTTTCTTTTTAATTTTTATGGTTTTAGGGGTGATTACATTTTGGTGTATTTTAAGTTATTTTTAATAAATTAATGGGTTTTAGGATTATTATTGATTTTGAGGGTTTTTAGAGTTTTTATCATTTTTTAGAGTTTTATAAATTTTATGGATTTTAGGGGTCCTATGTGTTTTTAGGTTTTTAATGTATTCTTAGGTTTTTAGGTTTTTTAGAGTTATTTACATTTTTAGCGATTTTTATTTCTTTTTTTGGTATATTAGTTTTTAGGGTTTTTAGAGATTTTGAGGGTTTTGGGTTTTTAGGGTTTTTATGTTTTTTTTGGTTTTTTAGGATGTTTTTGAGTTTTAGGGTTTTAATGATATTTTAGTTTTTTAATGTTTTTAGGAGTTTAAATAGTTTTTATAGTTTTTAATTGGCTTTTAATGTTTTTAGGTTTTTTATGGTTTTTAGGATTTTTAGTGTCATTATAGTGTGTTTATAGTTTTTTCGTTTTTTTGGTTTTTAGGGGTTTTATGTGTTTTTTATTTTTTTTTGGGATTTATAATAATTTTTTTCATAGTTTTTTATATTATTTTATGTTTTTAAGTATTTTTTTGGATTTATTTTTGGATTTCTAGGAATTTTTGGGGTTTTAGGCATTTAGATGGTTTTATGGTTTTAGTGTTTTTTACAGGATTTAGCATTTTTTAGGTTTTTGGGGCTTTCATGTTTTTTTAGTTTTATTAATTTTTTCTTTAGGGGTTTTAGGTTTTAAGGTATTTACGCTTTAGTGTTTCTTATGGATTTTTAGAATTTTCATGGTTTTTAGAGGTTTTAGGGTTTCTATGTATTTTTAGCAATTTTTTTTGTTTTCAGGTGTTTTAAGTTTTTTTCATTTTAAGGTTTTATTTGGTATTTTTAATGTTTTAAGGTCTTTTTTACATTTTTTGGGATATTTTGGGTATTTTTATGATTTTTATGATTTTTAGGGTTTTAGGGATTTTGATGGTTTTAGTATTTTTATTTTTTGGGGGTTTAGGATAGTTTTTTTGAAATTTTTAGGAGTTTTAATGGTTTGTATAGTTTTTAACAGTCTTAGGGGTATAAATCATTTAAATTTTTTATAGTGGTTCATTTTTGTTTTTATGAGATTTTTAGGTTTTTTGTGGGATTTATAGTTCTTAGGGGTTTTTTTGTGTTTTTAGGGTTTTGGGGGTCTTTTTAGAGTTTAGGGTTCTTAGGGTGTTTTGGAGTTTTTTATGGTTTTTATGTACTTTTACATTTCAATGGTTTTCTTAGGGTATTTAGAGTTTTATATTGTTATATGTTATTCTTGGTTTTAGGGGTTTTTTAGTACTTTTAGGGACTTTGAGGGTTTTACTGTTTTTGGGGTTTTGGGGGTTTTTAGGGTATTTATCATTTTATGTTTTAGGGGTTTTAAGTGTTTTTAGGTATTTAATATTTTCTTAGGGGTTTTTATAGAAATTATGGTTTTTAATGTTTTTTGGTATTTTTAGTTATTTTTTAGATTTTTATTGTTTTTTAGGGTTTTTATTGATTTTTGAGGTCTTTAGGGTTTTTTATGTTTTTATATTTTTAATGTTTTTTAGATTTTATAAATTTTTTAGTGATTTTAACTAGTTTTTATGGTTTTATGTGTTTTCATACTTTTTAAGGTTTAATAGGGTTATGGTAATTATGGTTCTTATTTTATTGGCTTTTTAGGGGTTTTAGCATTTTTATATTTTTAGGGGTTTTATTTTTTTAGGGTTTTAAGATATTCTTATGGTTTTTATGGGTTTTAGTTTTTTTAAAATATTTAGTGATTTTATAGATTATTAAGGATTTTTATGGGTTTTAGGGTTTTAGAGTTTTTTGGGGGGATTTTTTTTTGGTTTTTTAAAGAATTTATCTTTTCTGGGTTTTTACATTTGTTTAAGGGTTTTAAATTTTTTGATGTTTTTTAATGTTTTTGGGGTTTAAAGGATTATTTGTGTTTTTTTTGTTTTTTAAGTTTATATGGGTTTATTAAAGTTTTTAATGTTTTTAGACGTTTTATGGATTTTGGGGGTTTTAATGTCTTTTTAGCGTTTTACAATTTTTAGCATTTTTAGGCTTCTTGAGGTTTTATGTATTTTTAGTTATTTAAGGTTTTCTTAGGGTTTTTAGGTGTTTTAGGGTTATTTATTTTTAGGATTTTTTAGTGATTTTTAGGATTTTTAGGATTTTAGGGGTTTTAGGGTTTTAGAGATTTTATAGGCATTTAGGTTTTTAATATTTTTTGGTTTTATTGGTTTTTTGGTTTCTTAGGGGTTTTAAAGTTTTTTAGAGTTTTTTTTAAATGGGGTTTAATTGTTTTTAGAGTTATTAGTTTATTTCAGGGGTTTTATGGGTTTTTATGGTTTTCATGGTTTTTAGAGGTTTGAAGGTTTCTATGGGTTTTAGGTTTTTTTTTGAGTTTTTGGGGTTTTAGTGTTATTTAGGTTTTTAGTTATTTTAAGTGTTTCTATGTTTTTAAGATTTTCTTTGGGTTTTTTTTGTTTTTAGGGTTTTAATGTATTTTGGTATTTTTAGGGATTTTGAGGGTATTTATGGATTTTTACCTTTTTTGTTTTTAGGGGTTTTATGTGTTTTAAGGTTTTAATGTTTTCTTAGGGTTTTTTTGGGTTTTTGGGGTTTTTATGTTTTTTGGGATTTTTTGGATTTATTCTTTTTAATGGGTTTTAGTGATGTTGAGGGTTTTAGGAATTTATAGGGTTTATGGTATTTTTAGGTTTTCGGAATTTTTTGATTTTTAGGTGTTTCAAGGTCTCTTAGAGGCTTGTTAATATTTGTTGGGGTTTAAAGGGGTTTCAAGGTTATTAGGGTTTTATTGGTTTTAGGGTTTTTAAGGATTTTTAGAGTTATTTATGTTTTTTAACATTTGATGTTTTCTATAATTTTGGATGTTATTAAGTATTTTTTATGATTTTTTGGTTTTTTAGGGTTTTTATTTCTTTAGGTATTTTTAGGAATATTTTAGTATTTTTATGATCCTCAATGTATTCATTGAATTTTTAGGGTTTTTAGAGTTTCTTAGGGATATTAGGGTTTTTTTGGTTTTTTGAGCTTTATGTTTTTTTAGTTTCATTGGGCTTTAGTTGTTTTTATTGATTTTTAACCTTTGTAGGTGTCTAAAGGATTTTTACAGTATATAGTGGGTTTTTTACATGGAAAGTTTTCATGGTGTTTATTTTTTTTATTTATGTCAGTGGATTTTAATAGTTTATGGGTTCTTATGGGTTTTGGGGGTTTTTAGGCTTTTAGGGCCTATAAGATTTTTAGTTTTTATATGTTTTTATGGTTTTAAAGTGTTTTTAGTTTTTTATATATTTATGACGAGTTTTCATGATTTTAGGAGTTCTTAAATTTTAAGGGAATTTTATGGATTTTTTAGTATTTTTATGGGTTTCAGTACTTTTAGGGATTTTTAGGGGTTTTGGGGAATTTCTTGAGATTTTAGGTTTTTTAAATTTTTTTATCATTTTTTAAAGGTTTTAATTATTTTAGGTTTTTATGGTTTTCTAGGTTTTTTAGGGTTTTTTAGGGTTTTTAGGGTTTTTACATTTTAGTTATTTTTCGGTATTTTTAAGGATATTTATGGTTTTATAGTGGTTCTATGGATTTTTAATTTCTTTGGGTTTTTAGTGGTTTTTGGGTTTTTAGGGTTTTTCTAGGCTTTTTATGTTTTTTTATGTTTTTAGAGTTTTTAACATTTTTAACCTTTTTCTCATTTTGTGGGGTTTAAAAGTTTTTTAATATTTTAGTGGATTAGGGTTTTCAAGTGGTTTTAGGGTTGTTTAATGTTTCAAGGTTTTTTTTTCATTTTATGGTTTTTAAGGGTTTTTAGGGTTTTAAGTGTTTTCCCGTTATTTATGGGGTTTAATTTTTTTTAGGTTTTCATTATTTTCTCAATGAATTTTTAGTGTTGTATTGGCCTTAAATGTTTTTAGGGTTTTTTAGTGATTTTATGATATAAAGGGTTATTAGGATTTTCTGGATTTTTAGGGGTTTAGGGGCTTTTTGGGGTTTTCTGGTTTTTATGGGTTTTCATGATTTTTTTAGTTTTTATGGTTTTTAAAATTTTTAGGGTTTTTTCAAGTTTTATGGGTTTAAATTTTTTTAAGTCTTTATATTGATTTTTATGGTTTTATGGGTTTTAGGGGTTTTAGGGGTTTTAGGGGTTTTCTGTATGTAAGGATTTTAGGGTTTTATGGTCTTTTTCAGGTTTTTAAAACATTTTTAGGTTATTTCAGGGGTTTAAGTGTTTTTAGATTTTTATTTTCTTCTTAGGTTCTTTCACTACTTTTATTATTCTTTATGTTTTTGGTATTTTTTGGGATTTTTTAGGATTTACATAGTTTTTTAGTTTTTTTAGTGATTTTGTGGGTTCTTGGGGTTTTTATGGTTTTTAAGCATTTTTTAATTTTTTAATTTATTTATGGGTTTAATTGGGTTTTAGAGTTTTGAATGGTATTTTTTATGTTTTTATCGGTTTTAAGAATTGTTATTGTTTGTAGGGATCTTTTTTGTATTTAGGGTATTTCAGTGTTTTTATCAATTATAACGTTTTTAGAGGTTTCAAGTGGTTTTTGTTTTAGGGTTTCTTAGGGATTTTCAGGGTTTTTTTGGATTCTTGTTTCTATATGATTAAGGTATTTTCTATGATTTTTATGGTTTTTGTAGATTTTTTTGGCCATTTATGATTTTTTACAGTTTTAGGGGATTTTAGTGTTTTTTATTATTTTAGGGGTTTTAAGTGTTTTTAGGTTTTAAGGTTTTCTTAAGGGTTTCAATGTTTTTAGGGTATTTTTATATTTTTATGGGTTTGTTTTGGGTTTTATGTTTTATTGAGTTTTTTGAGGTTTTTTATGTTTTTAGGGTTTTATTATTATTTTTAGGTTTATAAAGGATTTTAGAATTTTTAGTGGTATTTTGAGATTTTTGGGTTTTTAGGGATTTTAAGGTTCTAGAGTTTTTTATGATCTTTAGGGTTTATAGTGATGTTATGGTTTTAGTATTTTTAAGGTATTTAGGTGTTTTATGTTTTTTTTTGGGTTTTATGTTTTCTTTAATGATTTCAGTATTTTAGGGTTTTTTTATTTTTATGGGTAGAAGCAGTGTGAGGTCAGGCTATTCCCGACCCCCTTAAAATTTATTATGAAAAAAAGATGCAGCAGACAAGGGAGGGGAGGGGTCAATCAACCCACACCCAAAAACCCTTTACAACCCAAGATGTAAAAGACCCAAAAAAAGAAAAATCAAAAAAGAAAAAACACACAAAGCCAAGAAGCCATCACCATTATCCAGCATTAACCAGCATCCACTAGCTCACAGCTAACCAACGAACAGCATCGAAACTCACAAAATCCAGCATCCGACACCTTCTCACCAAGAAGATCCACCACCAATACTATAGACCATCAGTACCATAGTCGTAGGTCTCACCTTCATCATTTCGGAGCAAAGCAACAACCCTTACCAAGCACCAGTAGCAACAATCACGTTCAAACCAATCAACCTTTAGCAACTCACACCTAGTAGCACACCCAGAGACACAACAAGAGCACCCAAAGGCAGAACAACATCTGACACCACTCAACAGAATAAATAACCAGCATCCACATCGAATAACAACCACACCAACTACAAAACAGAATAACACAGTCCAAAGTTATAGCCATAATGCAACACTTAACGTGCCCTTCATCAACAGCTTGAGGGGAAACCGACACCCATGCCCAGAATCCAACCGCAACACCCAAAGTATCAGCCAATTCCACTCAATAGAACCAAAATCCAGCATCCCTAACAAATCACAACCAACCTAGCCACATAACAAAAGAACACAATCCAACATAGAAGCCACAGTGCAACATAACGTAACGAGCCCTTTAGTAATAGCATGAAATTGATCCGAAAGAGAGAAACTTTAAATTCATACCTGCATCTTTTGCAAAAAAAACAAAGCCAATCCAATCTTATCTATGCCTCTAATAGCCTCTGAGTAGAACCAAAAGCCACGCCTTGACTTTTCACAACCCACCTAAAACCGAGCAGCACAAGAAGTTGTGGCACCGTCTGTATCATCACCCACCAAGTCCACCATAACCGACCATGAACCCAGAAGAACCACAAATCTCCTTCACAACTCAGATCAAGAAGCTTGGGTCCATGCGCTGAACCATACACACCATCACCAAGGTGTCTCAAATCCAACTGCACCCACCAATCACCAAAACAAAGCCTGATCCCTCCCAGATCTGGAACCAACCACCTCACTGACATCCTAAATGGGCCCATCCAGACCTGTCGGGTTGTTTCGTCGCACTATTAAAGAGATCCAAGGAACCAAATTACATGGGAGACAAATGTCCAAGACCGATCTCAGATCTGACAGACATATTTAGAGTATGGGACAAGCACGCCACTTCCCAAACATCAGGACACCCGACACACCTTTCTTCCACCATCGCAAGACCAGAGGGACCAACACAACCTCAGATCTGAAGCTGTCTTTGAGAGTTGCTTTTCCATTGACTGAGAAGGTACCGAATGAACCAGTTGGACCATCCCACTGCCATGTCAATGAGGGCATTTGTACCCAAGCCACACGATCTACTAAGACTATGCCTAAACCACAGAGAGAGAGAGATGATGTTGCCACGGAGCAGCGGAGGTTCATTGAGGGAAAGGGGTAGCAGGGAGGAGAATCGTGAAGGCAGACCAGGAGACTCGGCCGCCATCTCTTCTTTTATTTTTATGGGGTTTAAAGGATTGTTTATGATTTTTATATTTTTTAGAGTTTTTAGGTATTTTTATGGTTTTTCATGTTTTTATGGTTTTTTTGCGTTTTAAGAGGTAATTTTTGGGGTTTTAGAATTATTTTGAATTTTTAAGGGTTTTTATGATTTAATATATTTTTTAAGACATTTCTAGGTTGTTAAAGGATTTTTTGGGTTTTTAGAGGTTTTATGGTTTTTATGGGATTAGGGGTTCTTAATGTTTTTAGGGTTTTAATGGTTATTAGGGGGTGTTATGGTCATTTAGGGTTTTCTAATTTTTAGGGTTTTATGGGTTTTCAGTGTTTTTAGTGTTTTTAGTATTTTATATTTTCCTATGATATTTTTAGGGTAATGATAGTTTTTTACATTTTTATGGATTTAAGATCATTTTTTTATTTTATGGGTTTTTGGGATTTTATGGATTTTGAGGGTTTATGTTCTTTGAGGGTTTTATAATATTTTCAGTTCTAGGAGTTTTATGTGTTCTTAGGGTAGTAATGTTTTCTTAGGGTTTTTAGGGTTTTAGTAGTTTTACATTTTTAGGGATTTTTAGTGGTTTTTTAGGATATATATGGTTTTTGGGATTTAAGTATATTGAGAGTTTTTTGGGATTTTTTAAGTATTTTTGTGATGATAGGGTATTTTGAGTTTTTTAGGATTTCAATAGTTTTTATATATTTTAAATTTTTTTAGGGTTTTTAAGGTTTTTAGCATATTACAGGTTTTTTAGGGTTTGAAGTGTTTTAGGGTCTTATGGTTTTCATAAGGCATGTTATGATTTTAGGGTTTTTAACAGTTTTAGAGATTTTGAGGTATTTTTTAGGATTTTCATTGATTTTCAGGTTTTTAGGTATTTTGAGGTTTTAATAGGATTTTGCAAGTTTTTTCGGTTTTTATGGTCTTTTGGGTTTTTAGAGATTTGTTCTGTGTTTTTTTGGGATGATATGGTTTTTTAAATTTTTTAAAGGTTTTTGGGATTTAAAGGGGTTTAGAATTTTTGTGGTATGTTTTTTTAGCAGTTTTTATTGTTTTTTATAGGTTTGTATGGTATTAGGTTTTTTTAGAGTTTATAAAATTTTTTAGGTTTTTATCCGTTTAATTGTTTTAATTTTTTAATGTTTTATTATGGGGGTTTACATTATTATGTATTTTTTGGGATTTTTTATTAATTTTTATGGGTTTTAGGGTTTTAGGGATTCTGGGGGTTTTTGGGTTTTTATGGAATTTTTTTTCTTTTTTGGATTTTTATATTTTTTACATTTTTAGGGGATTTAATGATTTTTAGGTTTTTTAGGGTTTTTTTTATAATTTTTACTATTTTTATAATTTTTATGTTTTTAGGGGTTTTAAGTGTTTTTATGGGTTTCTTATATTTTTTCAAGGCTTTTAGCTTTTTAATGTTTATAGTTATATTTAAGGATTTTTTAGTTTTTATGGGTTTTCAGGTATTTCAGGAGGTTTTAATGTATTTAGTGTTTTAGGGGGTTATGGTTTTAGGGTTTATTTTTTATATTTTTTATAGGTTTTAAGGGTTTTTAGTGTTTTTTATCCTATTGGATGGTATAAAGTGTTTTTAATGTTTTAGTAGTTTTTAGGGATTTTATGGGGTTTTATGGTTTTTGAAGGATTTTAGGGGTTTTATATTTCTAATTTTTTAGGGTTTTTTTGAGTTTTTTTCCTCATTTTAGGGGTTTTAATTATTTTTAGGTTTTTATGGTTTTCTTAGGGGGTTTTAAGGGTTTTAGTGGTTTTTAGGTCTTCAGGTATTTTTAGGGATATTTTATGATTTTATGGGTTTAGGGTTTATCGGGATTTTAAGAGTTTTTAGGGTTTTAGGTTCTTTATGTTATTTTAGGTTTTTAGTTTTTTATGGTTTTAATGGTTTTTTGAGTTTTTAAACATTTTTAGGGTTTTAATGGTTATTTTTGATTTCTAGTGTTTTTAAGGTTTTTATGGGGTTTAGGATTTTCTATGATTTTTATGGGTTTTTAGTTTTTTAGTTAGGGCATTTTTAGTGTTTTTAGGATCTTAGTGTTTTTAGTTTTTGTAGGGTCTTGAGTATTTTTAGGTTTTTAAGGATTTATTAGATGGTTTTAGGATTTTTTGGCCTTTTGGGTTTTGTAATTTTATGTTTTTTAGTGTTTTTAGTGTTTTTTTAGTTTTTTCGGGTTTTAATGAATTTTTTAGAGTTTTTAATGTTTTATGGAGTTTAAATTGTTTTTATAATTTATAGTTTATAGTTTTTTGGTTTTTATTATTTTTTAGGGTTTTTATGGTTTTAGGGGTTTTAGGGTCTTTTTATGTTTTTCAATTTTCTTAGAATTCATTGTTTTTTATAGTTTTAGGGTTCTTTATGTTTTCAAGTATTCATGGATTTTTTGAATTGTTAAAGGTATTTAATGAATTTGACTGTTTTAGGGTTTTTAGTTTTTTTGGGGGTTTTAGGGGGTTAATGAAATTTGAGTTTTGGTGGATTTTTTAGGCTTTTAGGGGTTTTAGGGTTTTAAATTTATTTAAGGGGTTTTATGTGTTATTGTGGTTTTTAGGGTGTTTAGGGTCTCTTAGGTATTTTACTATTTTTTAGGTTTTTGGGGATTTTATGTTTTTATGTAATTTTAAGGACTTTTATGATTTTTTGTGTTTTTTAGGGTTTTTAGATATTCTAAGGGGTTTTATGAATTTTAAGGGTTTTCAGGGGGGTTATGTTTTTTAGTTTTTCTAGGTTTTTTGGGGTTTAAGTGTATTTAGTTTTTTAGTGTTTTCTTAGAAGTTTTTAGGGTTATAAGGTTTTTTATGTTTTTAGTATTTTTTGGGGATTTTTTTGGATTATAATATTTTTTAGGCATTTTCGGGATTTTGATGGTTTTGAAGGTTTTTATGGGTTTTATATATTTCATGATTTTTAGGGGTTTTAGGTATTTTAGGTATTTTAGGTTTTTCTATGGTTTTTAGCATTTTTAGCATTTATTGGTTTTTAAGGGGTTTTAATTTTTTTAGGTTTGTAATTTTTTCTTATTGTTCTTCAACATTTTTTGGGTTTTTAATGTTCCAAAATATTTATAGGGATTTTTTAGTGTTTTTGAGTTTTTTATGGTCTTTAGGGATTTTTATAGTTAGTATGGTTTTTTTGGGTTTTTATGGTTTTTTAGCCTTTCAGAGTTTTATGGACTTTTATATATTTTTAATGTTTTTAGGGGTTTAATGGATTTTTAGAGTTTATAGTGTTTTTTCAGGTTTTCATCGGTTTTAGGTTGTTTAATGGGTTTTAGTGGTTTTTATAGTTTTGTTGATTATTAGCGGTTTTTACATTTTTAGCGGTTTTATTTCCTGAGTTTTTATGGTTATCATATGTTTTTTGAGGTTTTAGGGATTTTTATATAGTTTCGGATTTTAGGGATAATTTAGGATTTTTATGTTTTTTATGGTTTTTAGGGATTTTGATAGTTTTTAGGGTTTTTAGTGAATTTAGGGTTTTAGGGTAATTTTGGGTTTTAGGGGTTTTTTAGTTTTATAGGGCAAGGATGATGCGAGGGTCGGGCTATTCCCCCCCCCCCCCCCAAATTTATTAGCAAGAAAAAAAAGGAGACACAACAGACAAGGGAGGGAAGGGGTCAAAAGACCCGCACCCAAAAGTCCCTTACAACCCACACCAAAAAACAAAAGAAGAAAAAGACTCTAAACAAAAACAATAGCAGCACCACACATCACATCTAGCCAGTACCAGCATCTAGCAGCACCACATCCAATCATCATAGCAACACAGCAGCAGCAATAAATCCAAACCAACGAGCCCCAACAACCAACAGCACCAAAACCAGCATCACAACCAACCACAACCAGCAGCATCAAACCACAACACAAGCGCAACCGAACGCAACAAACATCACCTTCCAACAAACAGAAACCATTGACTAGCATCACAACAACAGACTCATCCATAGCATTATCAAAAACCAAACAAACACACGCCATCCAACATTACCAACAACCAACAACTCATAGACAACCAAAGACTCACGTCCAATCTCACAAGGTCCAGTACCCAACAACTTCTCACCAAGAAGGTCCCTCTCTAGCAACATAGGACCATCAACATCAACTGAACACGAATTAGCATCACCCAAAAGAACTGATAGCTAGAATCCACAATGAAACCCCAACAGCAGCCAAAATGCATTCAGTACAAAGAGGAACTCAAAACCATGCCAACCCTCGGTTAAAAACACGCAGACTAGAAAATCAAAGCGAACACAGCACAGTGTGACCATACCTTCGTCAAAAGAAAGATCCAAGAACAAGAAAGTATATCCAGAAGAGAAAACCTTCCTCCGCGCCCTATGTATCCACCAAGACCCGTCGAGAAGCTAGAGAATCTAGAAAGACCTTCCTGTAGTCTGGACAAGCAGCGAAGAACTGAGCGCAGAGCCGTAAACACCAGCACGAAGAAAATGCAAAGCCCGTTGAACCCTCATATCACCAAGGCGAAGCCATAACTCCCCCCAAAAAACCACCAGAGCATATTGACACACCAAAGATCCATCAGGCCGAGCACACCTGTGTTCATTTGTCGAAACATCCATTGCACCTGTGTTGACTTCACCATCAACCTCTTCGGCATCATCCATATCACTTGAAAGGCATCACCACCGCCACCATGGAAAGCAGATTCCAGATCTAAGAAAGCCGATCCAAATCAAAGCAAAATCCAGACCAAGCCACCACCACCACAACCTGAAACAACCGACCAGAACTCAACGTCGTCAGCCATCCACCTCGAAAACCACCATCGCGCCAAGGGAGAACACCTCTCTAACAGAAAACCATCCACATCTCAAAGACTAAAGAAGGAGAGATCAACAGATCCACTGAATAGGATTCCAGGATGGAACCCTAGAAATCGCCGCGTCGGGAGAGGACCAGGAGAGAGTGGAGGCATCTTTATCTTCTTTTTCCTTCTTAGTTTTATAGGTATTTTAAGGTATTTTAGTGTTTTAATGAATTTTAAGGGTTTAAAGTTTTTAGTGTTTTTATTGGTTTTTTAGAGATTATGAGTTTTTAGGTTTTTTATGTTTTTTGAGTTTTTTGTGTTTTTTGGGGATTTCGAGTTTTTATGATTTTTTTACAGTTTTTAGTGATTTTAGATTGTTTGGGGTTTTAGGGTTTTTAGGTTTTTTTATCATTTTGTTGGGTTTTTAGTGTTTTTGGATTATTTGGGGTTTTATGGGATTTTATAGTTTTTATGTTCTTAGGTGTTTAAAGATTTTTTTGGGTGTTTATAGTCTGTTTTCAGTTTTTTGTTGTTTTTAGAGTTTTAGGGTCTATTTAGGCTTTTCAAGGGGATTCATAATTTTTAATGTTTTTATCAGTTTTATGTGCTTTTATTTTTTTATGGTTTTCATAAGTTTTTTTCATGGTTTTATTGTTTTTTACATTTTTAGGGAATTTAGGTATTTTTTAGATTTTTTAGGGATTATGAGGGATTTTTGGATTTTTAGGGTTTTTTTTTGTTTTTTAGTTTTTTTTGTTTTTAGAATTTTATATGTTTTTAGGGTTTTTCTGAGTTTTTAGGTTTTTATTTATTTCGTATGGTTTTTAGAGGTTTTTACAATTTTATGTTTTTTAGTTCTTTTTGAAGAGTTTAATTGTTTTTTACATTTTTTAGAGAATTTGAGGGGTTTTAGGGTTTTTAGGGGTTTTATTGCTTTTAGGGTTTTTTAGTTTCTAGAGTTATTAAGGTTTTTTTTGTGTTTTAGGATTTTCAGGTGTTAATTTTTTTTTAGATTTTTTTATATTTTTATGGGTTTTTAGCATTTTTTAATGTTTTGAGGGGTTTTTTGTTCTTAGGGGTTTTTAGGGCCCTTAAAAGTTTTTTTAGATTTTTAGGGGTTTCTATTGATTTTATTTTTTAGGCTTTCATAGTGTTTTTCAGGGTTTTTTGTTTTTAGATATTATGAGGTATTTTTTTTATTTTTATGGATTTCAATTTTATTAGGGATTTTGAGGGTATTTAGTGTTTTTCAAGTTTTTTTTCCTTTTTAAATTTTTTTGTGTTTTTAGATTTTTTTGATTTTTTTATGGTTTGTATTGTTTTTAGAGTTTTTTATGATTTTTAGGGGTTTAAATGTTTTTTTTATTCTTTTTTTCCTTTGAGGGTTTTTATGGGGTTTTCTGGGTTTTAATGTTTTTTATGGTTTTTATGGGTTTTTAGGTTTTTCTATGTGTTTATGTATTTTTATGGATGTTTTTTATACATATTGTGTTTTAGGGTTTTTAGGGATTTTGAGGCTCTTAGGGGTTTTTAGGGTATTGGAGGTTTTTAGGGTTTTTAGCCATATAGGGTTATTTTAGTTTTTGGGGTTTCACTGATTTTATATTTTTTTGGTTTTTATGGGGTTTTTATGTTTTTTATGGATTTTAAGGGTTTTATGGGTCTATGGGTTTTAAGTGTTTTTTTGGTTTTAAATTTTTTCATTCGGTTTTTAAGGTTTTTAGGATTTTTTTATGGTTCATTAGTTATTTTATTAGTTTTTTATAATTTTTTTTGGTTTTTATTGATTTTGAGGTGTTTTAGATTTTTATGGATTTTATTGTTTCTATGGGTTTTTTGGTTTTTTGGGGTTTTTTAGTTTTTTGTATTTTATGGGTTTTTAGAACTTTTTAATGTTAAATGGGTTTGAATTGTTTTTTGTAATTTTAATTAGATTTTTAGGTTTTTTATGGGTATTTATGGTTGTTAGGAGTTTTATGTTTTTTTAAGGATTTTTGGGCTTTTTACGTTTTAGGGATTTTTTTGCGTTTTATAGGATGTTTATGGTTTTTAGGGTTTTTGGGGATTTTTAGTGTCTTAATGGTTTTTTAGGTTTGTATAGTTTTTAAGGTTTAGGGGGTTATGGTTGTAGGGGTTTTTAGGAGTTTTAGGGTGTTTTTTAGGGTTATTATCAATTTTTAGGATATTTAGTGGTGTTAGGTGTTTTTAGGTATTTAAGATTTTATTTGGGTTTTAGAGTTTTTTAACATTTTTTTGGTAGTTTTAGGTATTTTTTTTGAATTTTATGGTTTTTTGGGATTTTTTGGATATTTATGGTTTTAGGTTTTTGGTGTTCTAGGGGTTTTGGAATTGTTTAAGGGTTTTTATTTGTTTTTATGTTTTTAATATTTTCTTAGGTTTTTTAGCTATTTTAGTTCTTTTTAGGTTTTTTTGGGTTTTTTGGATTTTTATGGGTTTTTTTTGTTTTATGAGTTTTTATGGTTTTGAATTTTTTTTTATTTATGTGTTTTCAATTTATTATGGTTTTCTTATAGGTTTTAGGGTTGTATGGATTTTATATGGTTTAGGTATTTTAAGAGATTATTTATAATTTTTATGTTTTTAGGGATTTGGAGGGGTTTTAAGGATTAAGGGATTTTATATTTGTGTGATTTTAGAAATTTTTTTATTTTTTAAGGATTATTATGGTTTTAAGTGTTTTTAATGTTTTTTGGTGTTTAAAGGGTTTTTTCTATTTTTTAGCGGACTTTTAGGATTTTTTTGGGATTTTAGTTTTTTATAGGTTTTTTTGTTTCTGTTTTTATAGGTTTTAGGGTTTTTAGGGATTTTTTTGATTTTTTAAGTATTCAGTGTTTTCATTGGTTTTTAAGGGTTTTATTGTTTTTAAATATTTTTACAGTTTTTTGGGATTTATAGTTTTAGGTTCTTTTAGGGTTTTTAGCATTTTTAGGTTTTTTAGGTTTTTTTTATTATCTTAATATTTTTAAGAACCACCTAGTATTTTAGGATATTTATTATTTATAAGTATTTTTAGATATTTATGGTTTTCATAAGGGTTTTCAGGGTATTTAAATATTTTTACTGATTTTTAGTTTTTTTATGATTTTCATGGTATTACGGATTTATATAAATTTTAAGGGTTTTTAAGGTTTTTAAGGTTTTTTTGTGTTTTTCAGTTTTTTATGTTATTTGGGTTTTGTAACCTTTTTAGGGTTTTAAAGTTTTTTTGTATTTTTATCATTTTTGGTGTTTTTATATTTCTTATTTTTTATGGATTTTTTTTGGGTTTTTAGTTTTTTTATGGATCTTTAGGGTTTTTATGGTATTTTTAGGGTTTTAGGACTTTTAGAATTTTTTGTGTTTTTTGTGGGATTTTGTGTTTTTCCATTTTTAGGTTTTATTTTTTTCATGTTTTTATGGTTTTTTACGTTTTTATAGATCTTTAGAGCATTTTACAATTTCTATGGTCTTTATGGATTTTTAGGGTTTCGTTGAATTCAAGGTTTTTTAGAATTTTTTTGAGTTTGTTTGGGGTTTAAAGATCATAAGAGAAGAGCATGGTGGATGACACATCTAGTCAGGGGAATGTGGGTATGGAGTCTAATTTGAACTTGACTAAGGTTGTGCATGTGGGATCATGCAAAAGAAATCCACCGGTTGCAGATATCTTCATCCAATTGAGAAAGGATCGTGGTGACCCTTGGCTTCCTATGTAAACTTCACTAGTGCAAACGGGGTCGAAGGTGGAGATAAAGGAGGGTGGTTTGGTCCCTTAGCTTGAGGAATCCCAGGTTAGTGGATATTACTCAGATGGGGAATGAGTAAAGGTGGACAGGGGGTCCAAAAACTCCATCAAGTCGATCATATGCTAAGGTGGTGTGATTAATGAATGATATTAGTGACAGTGGATAGGAAAATACTTATAAGGGTCAAACTTATATAGGTTTCAAGGCCCTGGAACATGTTTTAGGGGTGAGACCTTGTTCAAGACAAGTCAAGTGGAAGGTCCTATGTTGGGTAACCATTTTGAGCTTCTGTCCTATGATGATTAGGTTTGGGTTTCTAAAGATATAGTCTAAATCTCCGTGTATGAGAATGAGGTACTTGGGAATGGGTCCAGTGATTAATTTTCTTTCCCACTAACAGGTGACACGGATGATGAGACTCAGGGTAATAGGAATCCAAGCCCGAGGAGATGTAAATGCATTAGTGGCACCCTTAAAGTAATAAAAGACTACTCGTGTTTTCCTTTACCTATGGATACCAAATCTGTGAAGAAGATTAATGCTAAGAAGATTAAAAATGTCCCCGACCTACCCAAGCTGGCTTTCCATCATTAGAGGTCTGATGCTATGATTGAACATACTTTGGAACATCATATGAACTCGAAAGAGGTTGTGGAAGAATCTGTTCTCACAATTAATGCTACTGTTAAAGAGGTTGAAGGAATGACGAAAAATGTTACAAGGGTTCTTTAAAATAAAGAGCAGTGCAAATATATTGATAAACCAGACCATATTCTAATACGAGGATTCAACAACGGGAAAATCAGCATAGAGGAGTACATGCAGTCTTTGGACAGGTTGGATTTTTAGTTCGAAGATCTCCTGATGAAGGAACTAGACACTCCAGTAAACACTATTTCTTGGAAATTATCTAGGGAGACTAAAACTGGTAGGATTCACTTTTAATTTAATGGATTGGTAGTTTTTTTGTGCTTGAACGTACGGATTCTCACTTTGTCCTTAAAAGAGTTTGATAATAAAAAATTTAATTCTCTTACTGTTAAAGGGGTTTTAGAGTTTTTAGTGGGATTGATGGGTTTTTTTTGTTTTTTAAGGGTTTTTGGGGGGTGTTGGTTTCTAGGGGTTTTATGGTCATTATGGTATTATAGGATCTTTATGATATTTTTGGATTTTTTTACCATATTTAGGTTTTTAGGGTTTTATGTGTTTTTAGGTTTTTAATGCTTTTATAGGGATATTCAAGATTTTTAGGGATTTTATGTTTTTAGTGATTTTAGGGGAATTTTTTGTATTTTTATAATTTTTACAGTTATTAGGGATTTTGAGGTATTTAGGGGTTTTTTTTGGATTTTTGGGTTTTATGGGTTTTTTTATCATTTTTTAGGTTTTTTATCAATTTTTAGGTTTTTAGGGGTTTTAAATTATTTTAGGTTTTTAATGATTTCCTTGGGTTTAAATGGTCTTTTATCTTTTTAGAGTTTTTGAGTTTTTTGGGGGTATCAGGATTTTTGTGGGTTTTTATGGTTTTTATAGATTTATAGGGGTTTTATGGTCTTTAGGGGATTTAGGGTTTTTATGGTCTTTTTGGGTTTTAGAGTTTCTTTTAGAGTTTATTTTGGGTTTATTTTTCGGAAATTTTTTTAAAATTTCTATGTGTTTAAAGGGATTTTAGAGTTTTTAGTTAGCTTTTAGTTTTTAGGGGTATTTACAGATTTTTAATGTTCTTAGGGGTTTATGGGTATTTAGGGTTTTACGAGTTTTATGGTTTTTAGCATTTTTAGAGTTTTTGTGCTTTTAGTGTTTTAGGTGTTCTTTGATTTTTATGTGTTTTTATGTTTTTAAAGGTATTTTGTGTTTTTTACAATTTTAGGGATTTTAGGTCTTTATTTATTAATTTTATGGGATTTTAGTGTTTTTATTTTTTCTGAGGATTTTTAAGTTTTCTTAGTGACTTCTGGGATTTTTAAGGTTATTGGGGGGTTTTATGTTTTTTTTGTTATTTAGGGTCTTATGGTTTTTAGATTTATCTTATCACTTATAAGGGTTTAAAGAATTCTAGATTCTTCAGTGGTTTTTAGTGTTTTTTGGGGTTTTAGTTTTTTTTATAGTTTTAGGGTTTTTATGGTTTTTAGGGGTTCTATGGTTTTAGGGCCATTTATGTATTTTAGCATTTCCACATGTTGTAGGCGTTTTAAGTGTTTTTAGGTTTTTATGGATTTCATAGGTTTTTTTGGTTTTTCATAGTTTTCATGGTTTTTTATGTTTTTAATGATTTTTATGGATTTTGAGGATTTTATTATTTTTAAGGTTCATAGGGATTTAGAAGGTTTTTACAATTTTAGTGTTTTTTAGGGTTTTAATTATTTTTTATATTTTTAGGGGTTTAATAATTTTAATGTTTATAATAACATATTTGGATTTTTCAATTTTTTTGGGTTCCTTATATTTTTAGGGTTTTTATGATTTATTTTGATTAATTATATTTTTAGGGGTTTGCATGTTTTTAGGGATTTTAGGGATTTTAGGGTATTATGTGTTTTTAGGGTTTTTCAGTTTTTTATGGTTTTTAGATTTGTTAAAGTTTTTAGGGGTTCAAAATTTTTTTATCGTTTTTTTTGGGGTTTATGGTTTTTATGGGGTTTTATATGTTTCTAATGTTTTAATGTTTTTTGGTATTTTTTTGTAGGTTTTTTTGGGTTTTCTATGGTTTTTATCATTTTCTATGTTCTTTTTCTATTTTATTTTTTAGGTATTTAATTTTTTTCTTAGGGGGCTTTAAAATTTCTAAGTTTTTCCCATTTTTTGAGATTTTTATGGATGTTTTTGGATTTTATGGGTTTTATGGTTTTTAGGATTTTGAGAGTTTTTAGGGTTTTTAGGGTTTTTTAGGGTTTTCAGGTTTTTTATGATTCTTTTTGGTTTTTATGATTTTCTTGCATTTTTAGGGTTTTTATAAATTTTTGGAGTTTTTAACATTTTTGGGGGTTAAAAGGGGTTTTAGATTTTTTTTGTGGTTTTTAGGGTTTTTGCGGTGTTTTATTGTTTTAAAGTTTTTATGGGTTTTTTGTTTTATGGTTATTTAGTTTTATCTTGTTTTTTAGGTATTTAAGGGTTTTTAGTGTTTTTTTGGTTTTTTTGGTTTTCTTAGGGGGTTTCAGTGGTTTTAGGTGTGTTTTAAATTTTATCAATTTTTAGGGATTTTATGGGTTTTTAGGTTCCTTAGGGATTTTTAGGGTTTTATGGTTTTTATATATTTTCTACTTTTAGGGGTTTTAGGCTGTTTAGTGTTTTTCTAAGTTTTAAAGATTTTTTAGAGTTCTTTTAACATTTTTAGGGTTTTAAATGGGTTTTAGATATGATAGTGGGTTTTTGAGTATTTTATGGGTTTTAAGTGTTTTTAGGGGGTTTGTGGGGTTTTTATGGTTTTTTGTGGTTTTAGGGTCTTTTAGGGGTTTTAGTGTTTTTTAAAATTTTTAGGGGTTTTAAGAGATTTTATATTTTTTGGATTTATTGGGTATTTTCAGGGTTTTAGGGTTTTTTAATCTTTAGTGATTTTTATGGTTCTTTAGGATTTTTATTGTTTTTAGGGGTTTTGGGATATTGAGGGTTTTTTAGGATTTTTACAGTTTTTAGGGTTTTTACTATTATTAGGGGTTTTAAGTGTACTTTATTTTTTATGGATTTTATAAATTTATACGTATTTTTATTTTTTTTACTTTTTCTTTGGGTTTTAGGGTTTTTATGGATTTTTAGGGTTTTAGGGTTTTCATTGTTTTGTTGGGTTTTATGGGTTTTTACTGAGATTTTTAGGGGTTTATGGGGTTTTAAGGGTCTTAATGTTTTTTAGGGACTGAAGAGTTTTTATGGTTTTTAGTTGTTTTAGTGTTTAGGGGTTTTTATGGGGTTTTAAGGTTTTTAAGGGTTTTTAGGGCCTTTTAAGATTTTTAGTTTTTTATGTTTTAATGGTTTTTAATTTTTTTTAGTTTTTTAAGGTTTTCTTAGGGGTTTTAAGGGATTTTATGGGTTTTTATGTTTTAATTATTTTTATATTTTTTTAGGTTTTTTTGGATTTAATGTATTTTGAGTGGTTTAACGGTATCTTATAGTTTTATCCTTTCTTGGGCTTTTTGGGCTTTTTGATTTTTTATGGGTTTTAAGGTTTTTAAGATTTTTTTAACAATTATTAATGATTTAATGAGTTTTCATATTTTTAGGGTTTTTATTAGATTTTATGTTTTTAAATAATTTTAGGGGTTTAAATGTTTTTATGGGTATTTAAGGGTATTAGGGGGTTTGAAGGTCTTTGGTATTTTTATGGTTTTAGGGGTTTTATATATTTTTATGTTTTTAGGGTTTTCTTAGGGGGTTTCAGGTTTTAATGGTTTTTTACATTTCAGTGTATTTTATGGATTTTTAATGATTTTTGTGGGGTTTTAGGATTTTTAGATATTTTGAGTGGTTTTAGGGTTTTCTAGGGTTTATAGAGTCTTTATGGTTTTATGTTGTATTATGGTTTTTTTAGTTTTTTTAGGTTTTTAAGAATTTTTTGATACTTTTATCATTATTAAGGTTTTAAAGGGGTTTTATAGTTTTTAGTTTGATTTTGGATTTTTATGGGTTTTTGGTATTTTACAGCTTTAAGGTGTGTTTAGCATATTTTTGGGATTTTTAGATTTTTTAGGATTTTTAGAGGATTTATCTGTTTTTATGTTTTATGGTTTTCTTGGGTTTTTAGGGTTATAGGGTTTTTTTATTTTTAGTTACTTTTATGTTTTTATGATTTTTATGGGGTTTTAGTGTTTTTAGGGATTTTCAGTGGTTTAAGGGGTTTTTTATGTATTTAGTGATTCTTATGTTTTTAAGGGTTTTATGTATTTTTAATGTTTTTAATGTTTTCTTAAGTTTTTTCATGGTTTTTATTGTTTTGTACATTTTTTTGAATTTTAGTGATTTTTCAGTTTTTAATGTTTTTTAGAGTTTTCAAGGATTTTGGGGGTTTAGGGTTAATAGGGATTTTAGTTTTTTTATGGATTTTGGGGTTTTTAGGGGTTTTTGAGTTTTTTTAGAGTTTTTAGGTTTTTAGTGTTTTTCTTCATTTTTAGTGTTTTAATGGGTTTTAGAGTTTATAATTGTGTTTTTTGATTTTTAAGGGTTTTATAATGTTTTTAATGGTTTTATGGTATTTAGGGGTTTTAGGTTTTTTTATGGATTTAGAATTTCTTGGGGGGTTTGTGGTTTTTATGTGATTTTATGTTTTTATTGTTTTCTTATGGTTTTTAGAGTTTTTTATGTTTTTACGGTTTTTTAGGAATTTCTTTAAAAAAATTATGGGTTTTAGGGGGTAGTTTTGGGATTTTTAGGTGATTTGGGGTTTTTATGATTTTGATGATTATTTTTGGGGTTTTATGGATTTTTATGGGTTTTTAGTTGTTTTATGATTTTTTAGAGTGTTTTAATGTTTTTAGGGATTTAAAGGGTTTTTAGTGTGTTTAGATGTTTTTAGGGGTTTGATGGGTTTTTAGATTTTTCAATTATTTTTTGGGGTTTTAATGGTTTTTAGGGTTTAAGGTTTTAACATTGTTTTGTAATTTTAGGGGTTTTTTGTGTGTTTATGTTTTTATGGTTTTCTTATGGGTTTTTAGGTGTTTTAGTATTTTTTACAATTTTTTTTATTTTTAGGTATTTTTTATGAGTCTTATCGTTCTTTATAGTTTTTTGCGATTTGGAGTGTTTTAACTATTTTTAGTGGGGGTTTATTGTTTTTTTGTTTTATAGTTTTTTTTAATATTTTTTAGGTTTTTTAAGGTTTTAAGAGTTTCTTAACATTTTTAGGTGTTATAAGGGGTTGTAGAGTTTTTAATGGTTTATGGATTTTATGGTCTTTTAATGTTTTTTTTGGTTTTAGGGGTTTTTATGTTTTTTGGCGTTTTTAGATTTTTTAGGGTCTTTTAGGGTTTTTATTATTTTTATGTTTTTTAGGAGTTTCAAGAATTATTAGGTTTTTAAGGATTTTTTATGTGTTTGTGGTCTTTTAGGTTTTCTTACATTTTTTGGGATTTTTATCACTTGTTAAGGTTTTTATTATTTTTTGGGGGTTTTGGGTGTTTTGAGTTTTTTTGGTTTTTATGGTTTTAAGGGGTTCTATCGTTTTTCTAATTTTAGGGGGTCTAAGTATTTTTAGGATTTTACTGTTTTCTAAGGGGTTTCAATATTTTTATGGATTTTATGGATTTTTCGTGGTTTTTTTATTTTTTTTGGATTTTTTGAGTTTTAGGGAATTTGGGGGTTTTATGTTTTCTAGTGGTGTATGGTTTTTAAGGTTTTCAGTGAATTTTTTGATTTTTTCGGGTTTTTATTGTTTTTATAGTTTCGTAATGTTCTTAGATGTTTAAAGGGGTTATAGTGAATTTAATTTTTTTTTATTTTTTATGGGTTTTAGTGTTTTTAATGGTTTTGGGGGTTTTATGATTTTTAGTGTTTTAAGGTTTTTATGGTTTTATCTTTTTTATGTTTTAGGGGTTTTAATAATTTTTTCATTTTTAAGGTTTTATTAGGGGTTTTCAATATTTCTAAATGTTTTCATTTTTTAGAGAGTTTTTTGGGATATTTTAGGGTTTTTTGGGTTTTTTTGGTTTTTGACGGATTTTAGGGTTCTTTTCGGATTTAGAGTATTTATTGGTTTTTTAGGTTTTTTGGGGTTTTTTACATTTTCAAGGTTTTTTATTGTTCGATGGGTTTTTTAATTTCTTTAAGAATTTAATGGGTTTTTAATGTTTTTAGTGTTTTTTGGGGTTTTAATGGATTTTAGGGTTGTTATGGTTTTAAGGGTTTTTATGATTTTATGGATATTTAGATATTTAAGATCTTATAGGGTTTTGAAACTTTTTATGTATTTTAGGGGTTTAAATTATTTTTAGGTTTTTCAAGTTTTTATAGGTTTCTTCGGGGTCTTTATGTTATTAGGGTCTTTTAAGGAATTTTTGGGATATTTTAGATTTTTTATTGTTTTTTTGTTTATTAAGGATTTTGATGGTTTTTAGGGGTTTTCACGGGAATTAGTAATTTTAGGGGGGTTTAGGGTTTCAATGGTTTGGTCTTTTTTAGGTTTTTAGGGGATTTAAGTGTTTTTTGGTTTTTATTGTTTTATTAGAGGTTTTCCAGGTTTTTTATGTTTTAGGAATTTATATGGATTTTGAAGGATTTTCATAGTTTTTAGGGAGTTTAGGGATTCAGAGGGGTTTAAGGGTTTTCTAGAGGGTTTTAAGGGTTTTTATGGTTTTTTCATTTTTTGGGATTATAGACGTTTTATGTTTTTTTTATGTTTTAGGGTTTTCTAATTTTTTTGGTACTTTTTGACGGTTTATATTATTTGGTTTTTTTGTATTTTGTTGTATTTTTTGTTTTTAGGGTTTTAGGGATTTTGAGGGTTTTAATGGTTTTGTTACGGTTTTTGGGTTTTTCTGTTTTTCTATGTTTAGATGTTTTTTTAAGTTTTTAGGGTTTTTCTATTTTTTTAATATTTTTTGGGGCTTAAAGTTTTTCTGAATTTTTTATTTATTTTTAGGGTTTTTATGCATTTTTAGGGTTTTTATGTTATTTCAATGTTTATTATTTTCTGGGGTTTTCAGGTATTTATGGTTATTTATGATTTTATTAATTTTACAGTGTTTAGTGGTTTTAATTAATTATATGTTTTTATGGTTTTTGTGGGGTTTTAGGGGTTTAGGGGTTTTTACATTTTTCTGATTTTAGGTCATTTTATCAAATTTTTATGGGTTTTAGTAATTTTATTGAATTTTAAGGTTTTCATTGTTTTTAAATGATTTTAGGGTTTAAGGGGTTTATGTATTTTTTAGGTTTTTAGGGGTTTTATATGTTTTTAGGTATTTAATGTCTTCATAAGGTTTTTGAATGTGTTATTAAGTTTTTAAGGATTATTAGGGGTTTTAGGATTTTTATGTTTTTAGGGTTTTATGGATTTTATGTTTTATTAGCGTTCTTATATTTTTTATTGATTGTTTTTTTTTTGATGTTTTTTTTATTTTTTAAGGGTGTTTATGAGTTTAGATTTTTTTAACTTTTTTAAAGGATTAAATGGTATGCATTGTTTTTTATGGTATTGGTTTTTTTTATTTCTATTGTTTTTAATGGTTTTAGGAGTTTTATGGTTCTTAGGGTTTTACGGTTTTTTTGGGTGTTTTATGGTTTTAATCATTTGTTATGATTTTTAGGAGTTATATTTTTTTTATTTTTTTAAGGTTTTTAAGTGGGTCTTCAAGGTTTTTAGGGTTTTTTCCTTTTTATATATTTTTAGGGCTTATTTAAAATTTTAATGTGTTTTATGTTTTTATTTAATTTTGAGTGGGTTTTGGGTTTAATGGTTCTTTTCGGGTTTTATGGTTTTTTATTTTTTCAGGGGTTTTAATAATATATATTTTGTAAATGGTTTTAGGAGTTTAAAGGTTTTTTAGAGTTTTTAGTGTTTTGACGGTTTTTTGGGTATTTATGGGTTTTAAAGGTTCATTAGTTTTTATAGAATTTAGTGTTTTTAGGGTTTATTATGGGTTTTGTAGTTTTCATTTTTTTAGGATTTTATTGGTTTAAAGATTTTTTATGTTTTCAATGTTTTCAAAGAGTTTTTTGGGGATTTTAGGGTATTTTATACTTTTATGGGTGTTTAGTTCGTTTTAGGATTTTTATTTCTTTTATATTTCTAGGTATTCAGAGGGGGTTTATGGTTTTCTAGTATTTTAATGTGGTTTTTTGGTTTTTATATTTTTATTTATTTTTTATTATGATTATTTTTTTTAGAGTTTCTTAGACACTTTTAAGGGCATAAATGGTATTCAGAGTTGTTAGTAGTTTTTAGGGGTTTCATGGGTCTTTAGGGTTTCTAAGGTTATTAGTTTTTTGGGAATTTTATGTTTTTTAGTGATTTTACGGTTTTTTTATGTTTTTAAATTTATTTTAGGATTCTGGTGGTTTTAATATTTTTAATGTTTTAAAGGTTTTCTTAGGGTTTGTTAGGGTTTTTAGGGTTTCTGACATTTTTATAGAATTTTAGGATTCTTATGGTTTTTACGGTTTTTATGGATTTTTATGGGCTTTACTGTTTTTAGAGTATTTATAGTTTTTATAGTTTTTAGAGTTTATAAGGTTTTTATGGATTTTGAGGGGTTTGAGGTTTTTAGAGGGATTTTGGGTATTTAGGGGTTTTTGCGGTTTTTGGGATTTTTTGAGCTTTTTTCAGTTTTGTGGTTTTATAGTGATTTTTTATAGTTTTTCTCGGTTTTAAGGGTTTTTTTAGAGTATTTAGTGTTTTTAGTGTTTTTAGGGGTTTTATGGGGTATTTGGGTTTTTTAAGGGTTTTATGGGATTTTATGTATTTTTAAGAATTTAGGGTTTTTAGGGTTTCTAAATTTTTTAGTGTAATTTAGGTTTTTAGAGGATAATTTTATTTGTTTTTAAGGTTTTATTAGGGTTTTTAGGGTTTTAATAGTTTTCATTTCTTAAATTATATTTAGGGTTTTTTAGTTTTTATGGGTTTTTTATTTTTTATGGGTTTTTTAGTTTTTATGGGTTTCTCAGTTTTTATAGATTTTGAGCAATTTTATGGGTTTTAGGGAATCAATGATTTTTTCTAATTTTTGGGTTTTTTATATATTAGTGTATTAATTTTTTTAGAGTTTTTTAACTTTTAGAGATTTAAAGGGTTTTTAGGGTTTGTAGTTGTCTTGTATATTTTTATGGGGTTTTAGGGACTTTTAAGGGTATTGGGGTTTTTTATGATTTTTAGGGGTGTTCATTGTTTTTAGGGTCTTTTATGGGTTTTTTGGGTTTTCAGAAATTTTACATTATTTAGGGGTTCTAGTCTTGATTGGTTTATATGTTTTCCTTAGGGTTTTTTGGGTTTTAGGGTTTTTATGTTTTTAGGGTTTTTAGGGATTTTAATGTGTTATTAGGTTTTTTGAGGCTTTTACGTTTTAGGATTTTCTCCATTATTTTTTACTATTTTTAGGGTTTTTTGGGTATTTTGATGGTTTTTTGATTTTTTTAATATTTGTGGCATTTTTTCTTAGTTTTATGGTTTTTGTTGGATTTAATTATTTTTAGGTTTTTTAATGTTTTCATAGGATTCGTTAGGGTTTATAATATTTTCATCATTTTTTTGGATTTTTAGGGCTTTAAGTTTTTTACATCTTTTTATGGAATTTTGTGATTTTGAGGGGTTTTGGGATTTTTTTATGAATTTTAGGGTTTTTTGAGTTTATTTGTTTTTAGGGTTATTTTGAGTTTTCACGTTTTTCAGTGATTTTAGATTTTTTTAACATTTTTATGGCTTTAAAGGGTTTTTAGTGTTTTTAGTTTTTTTATGGTTTTATGGGTTTTAACAATTTTTAAGGTTTATAGGGGTTTTATGGTTTTTAGTGTATTTTTAGTTTTTTTAGTTTTTAAGGACTTTAATTGTTTTTATGATTTTAAGTCTTTATTATATTTTTTCATGACTTTTAGAGTTTTACGATTTTATGGATTTTTAGTGGTTTTTTAGGATTTTTATGGTTTTTAGGGTTTTTATGGATTTTTAGGGATTTCTATTTATTTTAGGCTTTGTTGGGTTTTTAGGGCTTAATGGTTTTTTAGTTTTTTTGAAATTTTTAGTGGTTTAATGATATGTTAGAGTTTTTAGAGGGTTTTTAGCATTTTATGGGTTTTTAGGTCTTTTTATGGTTTTAGGGGGTTTTATGATTTTTAGGGGTTCTACTGTTTTTAGGGGGGTTTAGGGTGTTTTAAGGTTTTTAGAGTTTTAATGTTTTTAGTGTTTTTGAGTATTTTTTTATTATTAAGGAATTTTAAGGAGTTTTTATAGTTTTCTTTGTTTTTACATTTTTAGAGATTTTTAGGGATTTTTAGGCCTTTTATATTTTTAGGGTTTTTTTTGTTTTTTGGGAATTTGATGGTTTTTAGTATTTTTAGGGTTTTGGGGGGTTTTTAGGTTTTTACTGGGTTTTTTTTGATTTTTAAGGTTTTCTTAGGGTGTACATGGTTTTATGGTATTTAATGATTTTATGGAATTTTTATGTGTTTTAGGATTTTTATGGCATTTGGGTTTCTAGTGATTTTGAGCGGTTTTATGGTTTTTTGATATTTTTGTTGTCTTTTGGATTTTTAGTTATTTTTTATTTCTTTATGGTTTTTATGTTTTTTATATTTTTTAATTATTTTAGGTGTTTAAAGGATTTTAGAGTTTTTAGTGGGGTTTTTGAGTTTTCATGGGTTTTGGGGATTTTTAAGGTTGTTATGGGTTTTATTGTTTTTTGGGTTTTTTGTTTGTTGGGGTTTTTATAGTCGTTAGGGTTTTATAATTATTTAGGGTTTTAGGGGTTTTAAGATTGTTTAAGATTTTAAGGATTCCATAGGGGTTTTTAGGGTTTTTGGGTTTTTAAAATTTTTTGTATTTTTAGTTATTTTTTAGGTTTTTTATTATTTTATGGATTTATATGTTTTTTTTGGAATTTTAGGGTTTTATCATTTTTTGGTATTTATGGAGTTTATGTGATTTTTGGATTATATGGTTGTCATATAGTTTTTCATTTTTGTATGGTTTTTATGTTTACTTATTTTTAATAATTTTTTATGATTTTTATGTGTTTTTAGGTGTTTTAGGGATTTTGAGGGATTTATGGGTTTTATTTTTTTTGGGTGTTTTTGAGTTTATTGAGTTTTTTAATATTTTTTTTATAGTTATATAATTTTTTTAGTTTTTTAAATGGGTTTTATTATTTGTAGTTATTTTTTTGTGTTTTTATAGGTTTTTAGGGTTTTTGAAGGCTTTTGGGGTGATTTTAGTTTTTTTGGGGGTTTTTAGGATGTTTAAGGTTTTGGGGTTTTTATTGTTTTTTGGTATTTTATGGGTTATAAGTGTTTTTAGGTTTTCAATTTTTTCTATGGTGTTTTATGTTTTTAAAGGTTTTTATATTTGTAGATATTTTAATAGTTTTTAGTATTTTATGGTACATATGGTTTTTAGGTATTTTGAGGGGTTTTCGGAGTTTTATGGTTTTTTTTATTTTTTTCTCTTTTCGGAGTTTTTTTTCGTTTTCAAGGATTTCTATAGTTTTTAAATTCTATTAGGGTTTTAAAGAGTTCTTAGAGTTTTTTGTGATATTTTAGGGGTCGTATGGGTCTAATGGTGTTTTATCGTATTTAAGGGTTTTAGGGTTTTAGTGGTTTTTTAGGTTTTTAGTGTTTTAGCATTTTTATCATTTATTTTGTTTTTAGGGGTTTAATTTTTTTTTCATTTTTTATTTTTTTCTTAGGGTTTTTATAATTTTAATGATTGTTTTGTTTTTAGGAACTTTTAGGGAATTTAAGGGTCTTAATGGGTTTTTAGAGATTTGGGGAATTTTGGATTTTTAGGGGTTTTATGGGTTTTATGTTTCTAGGGGTTTTTTTTGAGATTTTAGGTTTTTATGGGTTTTAAGAGTTTTTATGGTTTGACAATTTTCTATGGTTTTTTCGTTTTTTAGGTTTTCTATGTTTTTAGTTGTTTTTAGTTATATTTGTAATTTTATGGTTTTTAGGATTTGTATGGGATCATTGGATTTTAGGGGGATTTAGTTGTTTTAGATTTTTTATGGTTCTTTTGTTCTTTAGGATTTTTTTGAGTTTTTTATGATTTTTATGGTTTTTACAGTTTTTTTACATTTTTAGGGGTTTAAAGGGTTTTAGTGTTTTAGTAGGTTTTTAGGCTTTTTGAATTTATAATGTTTTCATATGTTATCAAGTTTTTAGGGGTATGTTGTGTCTTTCTCATTTTTTAGTGTTTTTTAGGTTTTTAAGGGTATAATGTGTTTTTAGGTTTTACGGTTTTCTTATTGTCTTTTAGGGTTTATTAGGTTTTTTAAATTTTAGGGTATTTAGGGATTTATAGGATTTTTATGGGTTTTAGAGATTTTATAGATATTGATAGGTTTTAGGGGTTTTTTGGGGGTTTTTTGTGTTTTTAAGATTCTTTGAGTTTCTTATGTGTTTTATGGGTTTTTATAGTTTTTAGTGTCTTATGGTTTTTATAGGGTTTTATGGATTTTAATCTTTTTATGGAACTTTATATTTTTTATGAGTTTTTAAAAATTTTATGGTTGTTATGGTTTTTAGAGTTTTTAATATTTGTAGGAATTTATAGGAAATTTATAGTTTTTATTTGTTTTTATGTTTCAAATATATTATTACGTTTATAAATTATTTTAGGGGTTTTATGTTTTTTTAGGTTTTTAGCATTTTTCAGATTTTATAGTTTTTAGGTTTTTAGCATTTTTTAGGTTTGTAGGTGTTTTATGTGTTCTTAGGTTTTTAATTTTTTCTTTGGGGTTTTTAGTGTGTTTAGGATTTTTTTTTGTATATTTAAGAATTATTTATGATATTTAATGTTTTTAGTGTTTTAGTTATTTTGAGTGTTTTAGAGGTTTATGGTTTTTTAGGGGTTTTATTTTTTTATTAAAAGGTTGGGACCAAAAGCCTCATTTATTATTGAAGTAAAGAAAAGTCCTCTTTTTAACTAGGTAGAGGGAGACCCATTATATATCTCAATGGCCCTGGGAGCATTTAACCCATTACATAGCCCGTAGGCCCAAATTTTTGATCCAAGACTCATTCTGTGAATACTACTATACAGTACCCGCTGCTGCTAGAGTACCCTACCGCTGCTATAGTGACCGTCATTTCTACAGTACATACGCCCCCATGGGTTTGGAACCCCCATTCTTCATGTAAAATTACAGGGTTCTTACCACTAAGCCAAACCCAAAATGCTTAGGGGTGTTCGTGTTTTTAGTGTTTTTAGGGATTTTAAATGTTTGGGGGGTTTTAACGTTTTCTTAAGGTTTTTTGGGTTTTAGGGATTTTTAATTCCTGTTTTTGGATTTTTATGATTTTTTCGTGTTTTTAGGTATTTTGATAATTTTTAGATTTTTCAAGTTTTGATGGGTTTTTAGGGTTTTTTGAGTTTTTTAGTGTTTTATGGGTTTTTATAGTTTTTAAATGTTTATAGGGGTTTAAAGGGTTTTATAAATTTTAGTGGGTTTTTTGTGTTCTTTGGGTTTATATAGTTTTTATGTTTTTAAGGGTTTTATTGATTTTACTGGTTTAGGGTCTTTTAGGGGTTTGATTGTTTTTCATTTCTTATTGTTTTCTTAGGTTTTTAGGGTCCTTATGGGTTATTTGGTTTTTAGGGTTTTTATGGACTTATAAGTAATTTTAAGGTTTTATAGGATTTGTAGAGGTTTTGAGGGTTTTATGGTTTTTAGGGTTATTAGGGGTTTTTACATTTTTGAGATATTTTAGGTTTTAAGTATTTTATATTTTTAAATTTTTTCTTGGGCTTTTCCAAGTTTTAATTTTTTTGAGATTTTTTTGGTTTTAGTGCTTTTTGGATTTCTATTTTTTTTATGAGTTTAGGGATTTCGATGGTTTTTAGGTTTTATAGGGTTTCTATGGTTGTTTTCTATTTTAGGGTATTTTTAGTTTTTTGGGTTTTTACATTTTTTAGTAAGATTTTAGGAATGTTTTGGGTTTTATGGTTTTTAGGATTTTTATGGTTTTTAGGGGTTGTCATATTTTGAGGATCTATTTATGTTTTTTATGGTATTAATATTTTTTAGGTTTTAAGGGTTATAACTATTTTATTGTTTTTATGTATTTCATATGGTTTTTCATGGTATTTAGGGTATTTTCAATTCCTGAGATTTTTAGGTGTTTTTTAGGATTTTATGGATTTTATGGTTTTATGGTATTTATTGATTTTTGTGGTTTTTATGGTTTTCAAGGTTTTTTAGGGTTTTTTGGGGTTTTATGGTTTTAAGCTTTTTTTCAGTTTTTAAGGGTTTTTATGCATTTTTAGGATTTTAAGGTTTTATTATGGGTTATTATTTTTAGGTTTTTTTTTAATTTTAATGTTTTTATAGTGTTTTGGGATTTTTTTAGGGTTTTTTGGTTTTTTGGGTTTTTATGCTCCTTTTGTGTTTTTAAGGTATTTTTATGTTTTGTTTCATATTTTATGTTTTTTAAAAGCTTTTATCATTTCTAATAGATAATGGGTTTTAGATATTTTATTAGGTTTTTTTATGAGTTTTAGAGGTATTTAATCATTTAAAGGGTTTGTTATTATTTTTAGGGTTTTAGGATTTTTTAGGCTTTTTATAACTTGTTAGGTTTCGTAGGGTTTTTAAGTGGTTTCAGGTTTTCATGTTTTTCATAGTATTTTCTTGCATGTTTAAGATTTTCTATATTTTTAGGGATATTTATATATTTTATAGGATTTTTATGGGGTTTTAGAGTTTTTAGTGGGGCAAGGAAGGTGGGAGGCTAGATTATCCATAGTCCCCCCAAAATGTAAAATTTATTTAGGGAATTTAATGGTTTTTAGGGTTTTTAGGTTTTTAGGTTTTTATGCTTTAATGGGTGTTAAGTGTTTTCAGGTTTTTAAGGTTTTGATTTAGATTTTTTCAGCGTTTTATGGTTTTTTATGATTTTTTTATTTTTATGGATTTTTTAGAATTTTAAAGGTTTTTAGATTTTTAGGTTTTAAAGGATTTTGATAGGTTTTTGGGTTTTTTGTGAATTTTAGGTTTTTTGTGTCATTTTTGGTTTTTAGTGATTTTTCGGAGTTTTTTAGGGTTTTTATTGTTTCGTAGTGATTTCAAAAAAAATTAGGGGTTTCAAGGGGTTTTTAGTGTTTTTAGTGGTTTTTAGGGTTTTTATGGGTTTTTAGTGTTTTTAAAATTTTTAGGGGTGTTTGTGTTTTTAGGGTTTTTAGATTAATTTTAGGCGTTTTTAGTGTTTTAGTGTTTTATTGTTTTTTTACTATTTTAAGAATTTTACGGTTGTAATGTTTTCTTAGAATTTATAGGGTTTTTATGGTTTTTAGGTTTTTAGTGATTTTTAGGGATTTTTTTAGTACTTATTGGTCTTTACGAATTTTACATTTTTTGGGGATTTATGGTTTTTAGAGTTTTTTTTAATTTTTTGGTTTTCTAGAGGTTTTAAGTTTTTTTAGATTTATGTGTATTTATATGCGTTTTAATAGTTTCTATGTTATTTTACATTTTAAGGGAATTTTAGGGATTATTTAGATATTTTTTTAGTGTTTTATGGATTTCGGGGATTATTAAGGTTTTAATGGTGTTTTAGGTTTAAATATTATTTATTGAAATTTTTAGGGTTTTATGGTTTTTATAGATTTATAATTATTTTAGGGGATTAAATGGTTTTTTGAGTTTTTAGTGGTTTTAGGAGTTTTATGGATTTTTATGGTTTTTAATGTTTTTAGCAGTTTTATGGTTATAAGATTTTTTACGGTCTTTTTATGTGTGTTATTTGTTTTTTTTTGGGTTTTTTGGTTATTTTGGGGTTTAGATTTTTTAGGTTTTTATGGTCTTATTTTTTATTTTTCTGGTTTTTTTATATAATTTAATATCCTTAGGTCTTTTTATTATTTTTATTTGTTTTTAGGGGTTTTATGGATTTTCTAGTTTTTTGGGGTTTTAGGGTTTTTTATAGTTTTAGTGTTTTTAGTTTATTAGGGGGTTTAAGTATTTTATGTTTTTAAAGATTTCTTGTGGTTTTTTCTCAATTTTTAGGTTTTTTTATTTTTTTAGATATTTTTATTACTTTTTAGGATTTTTATTGCTTTTTAGTATTTTTGAGGATTTTAGGGTTTTTTGGTATTTTAGGGTTTTTGGGTTATTTGGTTTTATGGGGTTTTTCAGCTTTTTTGAGTTTTTTGGGGTATTAATGGTTTTTTAAAGTTTTTAATTGTTTTTAGGGGTTTGAATGGTTTTTTAATGTTTTTTAGTGATTTTTCTGGGTCATATATAATTTTTAGGTTTTTAATATTTTTATGGGTTTTAAAAACTTTTTAGTGGTTTTGGTATATTAAATCATTTTTTTGTGTTTTTATGGGTTTTAAGAGATTTTTGTTTTTTTGGTTTTCCTAGAGGTTTTAAGGATTTTTAGGGCATTTTATGTTTCAATTTTTTGAAGGGTTTTTTAGGATTTTTTTTGTTTTTATGGATTTTGAGTGTATTGAGGGGTTTTATACTTATTTTAGGTTTTTTGGGGAATTTTTTTGAGTTATTTAGGTTTTTTGTGGTTTTTTATTATTTTAAAAAAGTTACTGGTTAAAAGGGTTTTAGAGTTTTCAGTGAATTTTTAGGGTTTTATGAGTTTTTTTGGGTTTTTAAGGATTTTAGGTGTTTTATGTTTTTTACAAATTTTTGTTTTTTTAGTATTTCAAGGGGTTTTCGCATTTTTTAGGTTTTTTGGGGTTTTACATGTTTTTCATATTTAATGTTTTATTAGGGGTTTTTTGGGTTTTTTGGGTTTTATTACATTTTTAGTTATTTTTAGGGCTTTTTCAGGTTTTTACACATTTATGGTTTTTATGGATGTTGAGGGGTTTAAGGTTATAAGTTTTTTAGTGACTTATAGGTTTTATGTTTTTTTCTGTGTTTTTAGTTTTTTATGATTTTCTTATAGGTTTTATGGGTTTTTAGTCTATTTTATGTTTTTAAGTATTTTTAGGGATTTTTTAATTATATTTCTGGTTTTTTGGGTTCTGTGGTATTTTGAGAGTTTTTAGGCATTTAATGGGTTTTAAATTTATTATTGGTTTTTTGTGTTTTTATTTTTTTTAGATTTCATTATGGATTTATATTTTTTTAGAGTGTATTAACATTTTTAAGGGTTTTATTTTGTTTTTAAAATGTTTTATAATATATGAGGTTGTTTGTGTATTTTACGGGGTTTAAGGGTGTTAGTGGTTTTATGGTTTTTAGTGTGTTTAACGATTTTAGGGTATTTTTATGGTTTTTAGGGGTTTTAGTTTTTTTGGGTTTTTTGGGTGTTTGAATTGTTTTTAGAATTTTGAGTTTTTTATGGTTTTTTGGGATTTTAATTGGTTTTTTGTTTTTATGGGTTTTAAGTGAATTTAGGATTTTTAAGGTTTTCTTATATTTTTTCCGGGGTTTTAGTGTTTTTTAATTTTTTAGATATTTTTTGGTATTTTTAGATATTTTCATGATTCTTAGAGTTTTTAAGGATTTTGAGGGGTTTTAGGGTTTTTAGGGGGGTTTTATGTTTTTTGGGTTTTTAGGTTTTTTATTATTTCATGGTTTTTAATGTTTTTAGAGATTTTTTTTAATTTTTTTAGGTGTCTAAAGGGTTTTTAGAGTTTATGATATTTTTTAGGGTTTTATGGATTTTTAGGGGTTTTAAGGTTATTGTGGATTTAATGATTTTTAGTAGTTTTAAGTTTTAATGTGTCTTTTTATGGTTTTCTTAGGGGTTTAGCATTTTTTTTGTTTTTAAAGGCTCTATGTGTTTTTACGTTTCTTAGTTTTTTTAGTGAATTTTAGGGTTTTAGAGTTTCTTACATTTTAAGGAATTTTTAGATCTTTTTTAGGATTTTATTGTTTTTATGGTTTTTATGGATTTTGAGGGGTTTTAGGGTTTTTAGGGTTTTGTAGGGTTTTAGTGTTTTTATTTTTTTATAGATTTAAATCATTTTTATTATATTTTGGTTTTATTTAAGGTTTTCAAGGTTTTTATATTTTTTAACATTTTTATAGATTTTTTTGGGAAATTTTTATATTTTTATGGGTTTTAGGGGTTTTAGGATTTTTAGGGATTTTGAGGGATTATAGAGGTTGTAATGGTTTTTTTGGATTTTTTGGGGCTTTAGGGGTTTTTTATGATTTTAGGGATTTTACGGGTTTTTAGAGTTTTTTTTATATTTTTATGGGTTTATAGGGGTTTTTATTGTTTTATGGGCTTTTTGTATTTTGGGTTTTTTGGCATTTTTATTGTTTTCAGGGGGTGTTGGGTTTTTTTGGGTCTTTTAGGGTTTCTGGGTTTTTAATTTCTATTGGTTTTTGGGGTGTTTTAAATGATTTAATGTTTTGAGGGTTTTCTAAATATTTTTTAATGTTTTTAGCGGTTTCTATATTTTCGGGTATTTTTATGCCTTTTTTGTAATTTTTATTGTTTATGGGATTTTATGAATTTTGAGCGGCTCAACATTTTTTTAAATTTTTTAAGGGTTTGAGAAATTTTTAGGTTTTTATGGATTTTAAGCGTTTTTAGGATTTAATGGGTTTTTTGGGTTTTTTGGTCCTTTAAGGTTACTTATATTTTTTAGTATTTTTATTGATATTTTAGAATATTAATATTTTTGAGGGATTTCAGATATTACAAGAATTTTGAGTTTTTTAGGGTTTTATGGTTTTATTGTATTTTTAGGGGTATTTTGAGTTTTTTAGGGTTTTAATTTTTTTTGAGTTTTTAACCTTTTTAGGTGTTTAATGGGTTTTAGAGTTTTTAAAGTGTTTTAGAGTATGTTTAGGATTTTTTGGGTTTATCTAATTTTTTATATTTTTATGGGTTTTATGTTTTTTCTGGTTTTTTAGGTTTTTATAGTTTTTAAGGGTATTAGGGTATTTTTATATGAATTTTAGGTTTTTTTGGATTCTTTTGGGGTTTTATGGGTTTTTTGGATTTTGAGAGGTTTTTCGGGGTTTTAGGGGGGTTTCACAAGTTTTAGCATTTTTTAAATTTTTGGGGGTTTTAATTGTTTTTATGTTTTAAAGGTTTTCTTAAGGCTTTTCATGGTTTTAGGGTAATTATGTTTTATTTTTTTAGCTATTTTCTAGGATTTTCATGGTTTTTGGGTTTTTTTGGATTTGGTAGATTTTTAAGGTTTTCTGCATTTTGTATGATTTTATATATTTTAGTTATTTATTGGTTTTTAAGGTTTTAATTGGTTTTTTAGGGTTTTTTATAGTTCTTTACATTTTAGCGATTTTTTGGTTTTTTATTTATTTTTATGGTTTTGAGGCATTAAAGAATCTGAGCGGTTTTAGGGGGTTTAGGGTTGTTTTTTGTGTTATTTAGAGGTTTTATGGTTTTTAGAGTTTTTTTATCATTTTTATGGGTTTAAAAATGTTTTGATATTTTTGGTGGTTTATTAGGTTTTTTTTGTGGTTTGATGGTTTTTGCGCGGTTTTATGGTATTTGGGGTTTTTGGGTTTTTGGGTTTTTGCAGTCTTGTAGGGTTTCTATAGAATATATCATTTTTTCTGTTTTTAGGGGCTTTATGTGTTTTTTGGTTTTAAAGGTTTTATTAGGGTTTTTAGGGGTTTAGATCTTTATATGTTATTTTGAGGTTTTAGGGATTTTTTAGACTTTTTAAGGTTCTTTGTGAATTTAGGGATTTTGTGGGTTTTTAGTGTCTCATTGGATTTTTATCATTTTTTGTCTTTTAGGGATTTTGAGTGTTTTTAAATTATTAATATTTTCTAAGGGGTTCTTCAGTGTTTTTAGGGGGTTTTCAGTTTTTTTATTTTGTAGTGATTATTTGGATTTTTATTGCTTTTTCGGGATTTTAGGTATTTTGTGGGTTTTTAGTATTTTTTGGATTTTTAGGTATTTTATGGTTTTTTTGGTTTTAAGGATGATTTTGAGTTTTTAGGGGTATTAAGGTTTTTTAGTGTTTTCTAATATTTTGAGGGTTTAAAGGGTTTTGTAGTTTTCTATGGTTTTTATGCTTTTTCTGCAAGGCATGGATTTTTAGGGTTTAACGAGTTTTAGGATTTTCACAGTTTTTGGGGTTTTATTATTTTTTGGGTTTTTAGTTTCTTTTATGGTTTTTAAGGTTTTAAACATTTTATATGTTATGAGGGGTTTAATTTTTTTAGTTTGAATGATCTCTTATGATTTTTCAAAGTGTTTAGTGTTTGTTTTTTTTATTCTATATTTATGGATTTTTTACTATTTTTATAGTTTTAAGGGTTTTGTGGGGTTTTATGGTTTTATGATTTTTATGATTTTTATGGTTATTTGGGTTTTTTGTTTTTACGAGTCTTAAGTGTTTTTAGTTTTTATGTTTTTCTAGGTTTTATGGATTTTTTATTTTTTGGGACTTTTAGGGATTTTTAGCTTTTTAGGGTTATTTTTTTCCTTGTGTTTCTTGGGGATTTTCTTGGGTTTTTAGTGTTTTAATGTATTTTATATTTTTTATTATCTTTAGGGTTTAAATGGAATGTTTATAGTATTTATTGGTTTTCTATGGTTTTTTTGAGGTTTTATGGTTTTTTAAAATTATAAGAATTTTATTGTTATAATGGAATTTACGTTCTTTTAGGGTTTTAGGGTTTTTTTGGATTTTTCTTATGTTATGTGTTTTTAGGTTTTTAATATTTTATTTGGGATTTTTAGGGCATTAAATGATTTTTATGTTTTCAAACATTTTTAAGGGGTTTTTTATAATTTTTAGGGTTTACAGGGATTTTTAGGGTTTTAGGGGTTTTAGAATTTTTTATGTTTTTAGGGGTTTAATGTGTTTATTTGTTTTTAAGGTTTTATTATGATTTTTCAGTGTCTTATGGGTTTTTTGTATTTTTTTTGTTTTTTATTGATTTTATGGATTTTAGGGTCTTTTGAAATTTTGAGGGTTTTTAGGGTTTTTAGGATTTTTACGGGTTTTTAGAATCATTTATTTTTTTTAGGTTTTAAGTATTTTTAGGTTTCTTTGGTTCTCTTAGAGTCTTTTATGGGTTTTTTACATTTTTATAGATTTTGGGGAATTTTTTAGAATTTTTTGGTCTTTAGAGTCTTTAGTGATTTTATGGTGTTTTATTGATATTATGTTTTTATTGTCATTTTGGTTCTATAGGGGTATTCTGAATTTTTATGGATTTAAGGTTTTAAGTGTTTTTAAACATTTTATGGGTTTAAAGGGGTTTTAGAGTTTCATTAGTTTTTAGGGTTTCGGGGTTTTTATTGTATTTTACAGTTTTAGGAGTTTTTAGGGTTTTTCGGGGGCCTTAATTACTTTTTTCATTTTTTAGGGGTTTTATGTGTTTTTAGGTTTTAATGGTTTTCTTAAAGTTTTCATGGTTTTAGTTTTTTAACATTTTTAAGTGTTTTTAAGTATGTATTAGTTTTTTTTATGGTTTTTAGAGTTTTTATTGATTTTAAGTGATTTAGGGTTTTTACGATTTTTAGTGTTTTTATTCTTTACATGGTTTAATTTATTTTTTGGATTTTAATTTTCACTTCATGTATTTTATGGTTTTTGGGTTTTTTTGTTATTAGGTATTTTTATTACTTTTATGAGTTTTTAGTGTTTTTTATCTTTAGGGTTTTAGGGTTTTAAGAGTTTTTATTGTTTATTTTGGGATTTTGGGGTATTTGGGAACTTTTTATTTTATTATATTTTTAGGGATTTATGGGTTTTAGAGTTTTTAAAGTTTTTAGGGGTTTATAGGGTTTATAGGCTTTTTAGCAGGTTTTTACATTTTTTAGGTATTTAGAGTTTTATTGTTTTTAGGTGGTTGAAGGGTTTTAGGTGTTTTTATTTTTTAATGTCTATCTAGGTTTTTTTTATCATTTTTAGGTTTTTTTTGGGGGGGTTAAGTTTTATTTAGATATTAAGGTTTTATTTTGGTTTTTCAGGGCCTTTAGGGTTTCTATATATTTAGGCATTTTTTAGGATTTTTTATTTTTTAGTGTTTTTAGAGATTTTTAGGGTTATTTGGGATTTTAAGGGTTTTTAGAAATTTTAGGTTTTTTTGGGGAATTTTTAGTTTTTTGAGGTTTTAAGGTTTTCTTAGCGGTTTTTAAGGTTCTAAGGATTTTTTTGGATTTTAATTTTTTTGGGTTTTTATGGTTTTTTTTTAGTTTTTTAGGGATATTGAGGTTTTTAAGATTTTTTATTGTTTTAAGTGGTTTAACTAGATTTTAGAGTTTTTAGTTGTTTTTATTTTTTTTATTTTTTTAGGGGTTTTATGGTTTTTAGGGGTTTTTATTATTTTTAAGAGCCTTAAGGGTTTTAGGGTATTGTAAGGGGTTTTTTGGATTTTTAGCATTATCAAGGTTTTAGGGTTTTAAGTGTTTTTTATGGTTTTATTAGGGTTTAAAATGTTTTTTTTTGGATTTTATGTTTTTGGGGATTCTTTTGGAGTTTATTATTTTTATGAGTTTTTATTTTTTTATATATTCTGGGTGTTTTATGGTATTTTAGGGTGTTTTAGGTTTTTTAGTTTGGCAATTTTTGAGTTTTTAAGTACTTTTTTTTGGTTTTAAGGTTTTCTTAGGGTTTCTAGGGGTTTTAGTTTATATGAATATTTTTGGGATTTTTTTATTCTTATTTTGGGATTTTAGGGCTTTTATGGATTTTGTGGGTTTTTAAGGTTTTTAGTGTCTTATGGGTTTTAGAGTTTTTAGAGTTTTTTTTAGTGTTTTAGGGTTAAAATGAATTTTATTATTTTTAAGTGTGTAAAGGGTTTTTAATGTTTTTAATGGTTTTTAGGGGTTTTATAGTTTTCTATGGTTTTTATCATTTTTGGGTTCTTTAGAGTTGTTAGTGTTTTTAGAATTTTTAGTTTTTAGGGGTTGAAGTGTTTATAAGTTTTATGGATTTCTGACAGATTTTTAGTTTTTTAGGATTTTTTATGTTTTTAGGAATTTTTATGTTTTTAGGATTTTATTGGTTTTTAGGGTTTAGGGATTTTAAGGGGGTTTAGTGGGTTTGGGTTTTGTAATTATATTTAGGATTTTGAGCATTTTAGGGGTTTTAGGTTTTTTTAAGGGTTTTAAGGTTTTCTTATAGTTTTTCAAGGATTTTAGGGTTTTTTGTTTTTGGGAATTTTTAGAGATTTTTAATGATTTTTATGGTTTTTGGGGATTTTAATGATTTTAAGTTTTTTTTTGTTTTTATGGTTTTTATGGATTTAGTGTATTTTAGGTTTTTAGGGGTTTTATTTTTTTTTCTTTTTTAAGGTATTATTTTGGCCTTTTCAGGGTTTGTAGGTTCTTTAGAAAAACTTAGGTATTTTTTTAGTTATTTTAGTATTTTTTACGGTATGTTAGGGTTTTTATAGATTAATAGGGTTTATAGTGATTTAGGGTTTTTATTGTTTTTGGGGATTTTAGGGTTTTTTTAGTTTTTAAAAATTTTATGTTTTTTGTAGTTTTTTAACCTTTTATGGGTTTAAATGGATTTTATAGTTTTATGTAGATTATTAAATTTTTAGGGGGTTCTTGGGTTTTTATGATTTTTAGGGGTTTTTATAGTTTTAGTGTATTTTGGGGTTTCTGGATATTTTCAAGGTTTTTAGTGTTTATTAGTTTTTTTTGGGGTTTTAATTGTTTTGGTTTTTAAGGTTTTATTATGGTGTCCTATGGTTTTTATGTTTTTTATGCATTTTGGTATGATTTGATAATTTTTAGGTATTTTATGGGTTTTAGGTTTTTTAGTTAATTTTAGGGTTTCAAGGGATTTTCAGGTTTATTGTAATTTTGATGTTTTTGGTGTTTTACGTGTTTTTAAATTTTTAAGGGTTTCTTTGGGGGTTTTTAGGGTTTTTTGAGTTCTTCATGTTTTTATGGTTTTTTTGTATTTTATTTATGAATTTATGGGGTTTTAGGGATTTTATGTTCATTTAGTGTTTTAAGAGTCTTTAGGGTTTTAATTATTTTTTTATTATTTTTGTTTTTCTGTGTATTTCAGGGTTTTAAACGGTTAATTGAGTTTTTAAAATTTTTAGGTGTTTAATAGGATTTTAGGGATTTGGTGGTGTTTATGGGTTCTAAGGATTTTAGTGGTTTTTATGGTTTTTAGTGGGTTTAGAGTTATTAGAATGTTTTAGGGGTTTTAGATTTTTCTTGGTTTTTTATACTTTTTATGTGTTCTTAGTTTTTTAATGTTTTTTTGGTTTTTCAGGGTTTTTGTGTTTTTTATGTTTTTATGAATATTAGGTCTTTTTAGGATTTATATGCTTTTCATGCTCTTTACTGATTTTGAGTGGTTTTTTGGAGTTTTAGGGTTTTTAGGGTTTAAAGTTTTTTAGAGTGTTTAGGGTTTTTAATAATTTTTTGATTTTTAGTAGTTTAAAGTGTTTTTTTTGTTTGTAAGGTTTGTTAGGGTTTTTTGGGTTTTTTGGGGGTTTTACATTATTATGACTTTTTAGAAATTTTTTAGGATTTCTATGGTTTTTATTGTTTATAGGGATTTTGAGGGGTTTTTAGGGTTTTTAAGGGTTTTTAAGGGTTTTATAGTTTTTGGGAATATATGGTTTTTTTAGATTTTAGGCGATTTATTGATTTTTAGTGTTTTTAATGTTTTATCGGCTTTAAGGGTTTTTAGATTTTTTAGTGTCTTTTTATGTTCATTATATGTTTTTATGTAATTTAAGGTTTTTAGGGGTTTTTTGGTTTTTTTTGGTTTTTTAGGTTTTTTAGGGTCTTTTTAGTTTTTTAGGGTTTTTAGCCGTTTTAGTTATTTTAGGGGGTTTTAATTGTTTTTCAGATTTTTTTTGTCTTCTAGGTTTTTCTCAGGGTTTTCTGGGTTTTTTCTGTTTTTTATCATTTTTAGTGATTTTAGGATTTTAATGTGGTTTTAGGGTTTTAAGGGATTTTGAGGGTTTTAGGTGATATATGGGATTTTAGGTTTTTTAACGTTTATGTGGTTTTTTAATCATTTTAAATTTTTTAGTATTTAAATGTTTTCTTATGGTTTATCAAAGGTTCTTAAGGGTTTTTCAGTTTTCTAGGAATTTTTTGTGATTTTTAGTATTTTTATGGGTTTATAGTGTTTTAGGTATTTTGAGGGGTGTTATGGGTTTTTGGGTTTTTTGGGTTTTTTGAGTTTTTTAGGGTTGTAATATTTTTAGAGTTTTTAAATATTTTTTAGGAGTTTAAGTGTATGTTTAGTTTCTAGTGGTTTTTAGAAGCTTTATGGGGTTTTATGGGTTTTGAGTTTATAAAGTTTTTTCGGGACTTTTAGGGTTTTTATCATTTTTATGTTTTTAGGGGTTTAAAGTGGTTTTAGGTTTTTAGGGGTTCTTATGGTTTTTAGGGTTATTCTATTTTTAAGAATTTTGAGGGATTTATTAGGATTTAAATGGTTTTAAGGGGTTTTAGACATTTTTAGGGTATTAGGGATTTTGGAGTTTTAGTGTTTTTTGTTTTTATCCCCTTTTACAGGTTTCTCAGGTTTTATGTGTTTGTAGGTTTTAAAGGTTTTCTTAGGGGTTCTAGGGTTTTAAGGTTTTTTACTTCTTTTAAGGATTTTAGAAATCTTTTAGTATTTTTCTGAGTTTTAGGGTTTTTTTCTAAATTTAAGTTTTTTCTAATTTTTTAGTGTTTTTATCTTTGTTACGGGGTTTTTCAGTCTTTGGGTAGTTTTAAAAATTTTTTGGGGGATATTATGGTTTCCTAGAGTTGTATAATTATTTTATTGTTTTAAAGGGTTTTTAGTGCTTTTACTGGGTGTTTAATTTTTCTTAGGTTTACAATGGTTTTATAGATATTTATGGATTTTAGGGTTTTTAAGGTCTTTTATGATTTTTTTAAAAAATTTTGTGTTTTTAGGAATTTATGGTTTTCTTATGTGTCTTTAGGTTTATAAGGTTTTTTCAAACTTTTAGAGATTTTTTCAGATTTTTTAGGTTTTATGGGGTTTTAGAAAATGAATTATAGTTTCTTGTGATTTTCATATTTTTAGGGGATTAAATTGTTTTTTAGGGTTTTACGGTTTCTTTATATTTTTCCATGGTTTTAGGTTTTTTTATGCTTTTAGGTATTTTAAGGAATTTTTTAATAATTTTTTGATTTTCAGGATTGTAGGGATTTTCATGGTTTTGGGTTTTTAGGTATTTTAAGATTTTTTTAGTTTTAGGGGTTTTTTGGAGTTTTTGGAGTGTTTACAGTTTTTAGTTTATTAAACATTTTTGGGGTTTAAAAATTTTTTAGATATGTAATGTTTTTAATATTTTTTATGGGGTTTTAGGATTTTTATAGATTTTTGGGGGTTTATATTGGTTTTAATTTTTTACAGGTTTTTAGGATTCTTATCATTTTTAGGTTTTTTAGAAGTTTTTATTTTTTTTAGTTTTTTAAAATATTGTTAAGTATTTTTCTTGTTTTTTATGATTTCTTTCATTTTAAGGGATTTTAAGGGGTTTTAATTTTTTTTTGGTTTTTAGGGTTATTGAGGTTTTTTATATTTTTTAGGGTTTTATGGGTTTTATAGGTTTTTAGGGGATTAAATGTTTTTAGTGGTTTTTATGGATTTATGTGTTATATTTATAGTTTTTATCATTTTTAGGTATTTAGGTGTTTTTTGTTTTTTAGGTTTTAAGGTTCACTTTGGGTTTGTTTCATGATTTTTATGGTTTTTTACATTTTTAGGGATTTTTAAAGATTTTTATGGTTTATTTTAGTTTTTCATAATTTTGTGTGATTTTAAGGTTTTTAGTAGATTTTGGGTTCTTTTGGGTTTTTATAATTTTTATAATTTTTTAGGTTTTTAGGGGTTTTATGTTTTTTTTAGGTTTTTAGGGTTTTCAGAGAGGTTTTCTAGATTTTAGTGTTATTGTGTTTTTAGGGATATTTAGAGATATGTTTTTATTTTATTGGGTTTTAAGTGTTTTATGGATGTTGAGGGTTAAGTGTATTTATTGGTTTTAGTTTTTATGATATTATTTGGATTTTAGGGTTTTTTTATAATTTTAGTGTTTTTATGAGTTCTAGAGTTTTCAATATTTTTTGGGTTTTAAAGGGTTTTTTTTGGGTTTTACGGTTTTATGGTTTTTTTTCAAGGTTTTTTGGGGTTTTTAAGTTTTTTATGGGGTTTTAGGGATTTTAAGGCCTTTTAAGTGGTTTTATGTGTTTTTGGTTTTTAAGGATTTCGTTATTTTTATGGGTTTTTAGGGGTCATTAATTTTTTATGTTATTTGGAGATTTTTTAGTATTTTGTTTTTTAAGTGTTTTCATGTATTTTGGGGGTTTTTATGATCTTTTAGGGTTTTAGGGTTTTCAGGGTTGTTTTTCATATTTAGTTTTTTTATGTATTATTTGGTTTTTAAGGTTTTCTAAGTGTTTTATATGGGTTTTTGGGTTTTTTAGTTTTATATGTATTTTAAGGTATCTTTTATTTTTTTGTATTTTGGGTTTTTAGTGAATTTTATGGTTTTTAGGGTATTTATTATTTTTAGTGTTTTATGGGTTCTTTTGTTTATAGGGGTTTTTTGAGTTTTTTAGGATTTTGAGGGGTTTTACAATTTTTGAAACATTTTTAGGGGTTTAAAAGATTTTTAGAGTTTTATGTGAGTTTTCAGGGCATTTATAGGGTTTTAGGTTTTTTTGGGCTTTTGTGTTTTTTAGGGGTTTTAAGGTTTTTAGTGACTTTTCTGGGATTTTGTGGGGATTTATAATTTTTTAGGTTTTTTGGGATTATAAGTGTTTTTAGGTTTTTATGGTCCTCTTAGGGGTTTTGAGGAATTTTAGTGTTTTTTAGGTATTTATGGATTTATTTGGCTTTTTTATTTTTATTATTTTTAGTGTTTTTATGAATTTTGGAGTTGTTATGGATTTTTGGTTTTTTTGGTTTTTTGTGTTTTTTAAAATGTTAATGGGACTTTAAATTTTTTCTCTTTTCAAGGTCTTATTATTTTTTATAGATAATTTATTGTATTTTATGGTTTTAGGGATTTTTAGTGATGTTATTAGTCTTTTAGGGTGTTATGGTTTATTAGGATTTTTCAGATTTTTTGAGATTTTAGAGGTTTAGAGGTTTTTAAAGATTTTTATCATTTTTAGGGTTATAATTTTTTTATATTTAATACTGTTTTTTTACAGTTTGTATGGTTTTTAGAATTTTTAAAGGTGTTTATGGGATGTTATGGTTGTTGTGGGTTTTTTGATCTTTCGAGTCTTTTTTGTTTTTATGGGTTTTAGTGTTTTAGGTTTATAGGGGGTTTTATTGATTTTGGTTTTTATGGTCATCTCTAGTATTTTTGAGTTTTTATTGTTTTTTTATTTTATGGATTTATAGGTATTATTTTTTATTTTTATGGTAGTTTTTGGTTTTAGGGATTTTGAGTGTTTTAGGGGTTTTAGATTTTTTTAGGTTTTTAACATTTTTAGAGTTTTTAGATGATTTACGTGTTTTTGGGTTTTTAATTTTTTTAGGTTTTGGGTGTATTTCAAATTTTTTTAGGGTTTTATGCTTTTCTCAATATTTTTTATGCTTTTTATTGGTTTTCCATTTTTGGGTATTTTTAGGCTATTTCTTTAATTTTTTTGGTTTTAGGGTTTTTATTAATTTTGAGGGGCTCTAGATTTTTTAGGTTTTTTTAGAGTTTTTGAAATTTTTAGGATTTTAGGTGTTTTAAGTGGTTTTAGTATATTTTAGGATTTCTTAAGGTTTTTAGGGACTTTATGGTTATTTATATTTTTTGGGGTTTTTATTGATTTTTTGGAATTTTATAATTTTAAGGGTTTTTTTGGAGATTATGAGTGTTTTGAGTTTTTTATGGTTTATACGGTATTATTGGGTTTTTAGGGGAGTTTATTTAGGTTTTAATTGTTTTTTATAATATTTATCCTTTCTAGGGGTTTGATGATTTTTTGAGATCTTAACGGGTTTTAGGGTTTTACGAGTTTTTAGGGTTTTTAAGGTTTTTTTGGTTTATAGGAATTTTTATTTTTTTTAGGGTATGTTTATTTTTTTTAGGGTTTATTTAATTTTTTAAATTTGAATGGTTTTATGTTTTTTTTGGTTTTGTAGGTTTTCATATATTTTATTAGGGTTTTTAGGTTATTTTATAGTTTTTATGTATTTTAGAGGTTTTTGGATTTTTGTGCAATTTTATGGGTTTTGCGGATTTTGAGTGGTTTTAGTGTCTTTTGGGGGTATTTCTGCAGGTTTTATCATTTTTTAGGTTTTTAGGGTTTTAGGTGTTTATACGTTTTTAATGTTTTCTTAGTGGTTTTCTGGGTTTTTAGGTTATTTATGTTTTATGAATTTTTAGGATTTTCATAGTTTTGGTGGTTTTTTCAGATTTTGTGGGGTTTTAGGGTTTTTATAAATTTTTATGTTTTTTTTAAGTTTTTTTAGGTTTTAAAGGATTTCCTTGGGTGTTTAGGGTTTTTTAGAGTTCTTTACAATTTATGCATTTTATGGATTTTTTTTGTTTTTATGGTTTTAGGGGATTTTTAAGATTTTGAGGGTTTTAGGGGTTTTATGGTTTCTTTTTGAGTTATTTAGGATTTTTAAGGTTTTGTAGTGTTTTTTTATCATTTATTGTGGTTTAAAGGTGTTTTATATTTTTTAGTGTTTTATTATGTTTTTATGTGGTTTGATGGTTTTAGGGGGTTTTATGGTTTTGGGGGTTTTTTGGGTTTTGGGGTCTCTTGGGGTTTTAATGGTTTTTAGTGTTTTTTTTGTGTTTTTAGGGGTTTTACTTGTATTTTGGTTTTAATGTTTTTATTAAGGTTTTTCAAGGGTTTAGAGTTTGAAATGTTTTTGTGGTTTTCGGAATTTTTAAGAATTTTTATGGTTCTTTGGAATTATATGGACTTTTAGGTTTTTAGGGTTTCTTAGGATTTTTATCATTTTTGGTATTTATGGTGTTTTGAGTGTTTTTTGTTTTTTAATGCTTTCAAATGATTTTTTAGTGTTTTTAGGGGTTTTTTACATTTTCTGTATTTTTAGGGATTTTTTTTATTTTTATTGTTTTTTAGGGTTTTTTGGTATTTTGAGGGTTTTATGTATTTTTAAATTTTTAGGGATTTTATTATATCTTGGGTTTTTGGGTTGATTTGGAGTTTTTAGGGGTTTGATGTTTTTTTAGATTTTTTTAATACCATTCATTGGTTTTTATGCTTTTTCTATAAGGCCTGGCTTTTTAGGGTTCTGTGGGTTTTCAGATTTTTTAGGTTTTTAAGGGTTTTTTTATTTTATGGGTTTTTACTGTATTTTATGGTTTTTATGCTTTCTTACCATTATATAGGGTTTTTTAGGTCTTAAGTGTTTTTCAATTTTAATGATCTCTTAGGATTTTTCATAGTGTTTAGGGATTTTAAGATTTTTACAGTTTTTAGTGTTTTGGGGGTTTCATGGTTTTTTCATTTTTTATGGTTTTTATGGGTTTTAGTGTTTTTGTTTTGTTTTTAGGGGTCTTATGTGTTTTTAGGTTTTTATGTTTTTGTTAGGGGTTTTCAATTTTTTGAGGCTTTTTTGTTTTTTGGGACATTTAGGGGTTTTTTAGGTTTTTAGGGTTATTTAGTTTTCTATGGTTTTTTTGGATTTTTTGTGTTTTTCGGGTTTTCAGGTTTCTTAGATTTTTTTAATGTTTTTAGAGTTTTAATGGGTTTTAGATTATTTAGTGGTCTTTATGGTTTTGATGGGTTTTTATGGGTTTTTAAAAATTTTAGGAATTTTATTCTAAAAGGGGATTTTAAGGTCTTTTAGGGTTTTTTTCGTTTTTTTTTTGTTTTTTCTGGTTTTATGTATTTTTGGTTTTTTTGGGTTTTCTTTATTATTTTCAGGGTTTTAAGGTATTTTTATGTTTTAAGGGGTTTTCAGTGTTTTTTATAATTTTTTTATAATTTTCAAGGTTTTTAGGGAATTTGATGTTTTTAGGATTTTTTAGGGTTTTTAACATTTTTTAATTTTTGAGGGGATTAATGTTTTTTTTGGTTATTAAGGTTTTATTACAATTTTTCAGCGTTTAAGGGTTTTTTCTTGTATTTTAATTTTTTTTCATGATTTTTATGGGTTTAATGGTCTTTTGGGATTTTGTGGGTTTTTAGGGTTTTTTTAGGGTTTTTGGGATTTTATGGATTTTAACATCTTTGATATTTTTATGGTTTTATGGGTTTTTAGTTTTCTATGTTTTTATATGGGAATTTTGGGGGGTTTTATGTTTTTAGGGATTTTGGGTGATTTTTTTGACTTTATGGTCTTTAGAATGTCTTGTGATTTTATGGTTTTTTATGGATATTTAGGTTTTCTATGTTCATTTTGGTTCTATTGGGGTATTTTGATTTGTTTTTATTGTTTTAGGGTTTTTAGTTTTTTTTTAACTTTTTAGGGGTTTAAAGGGGTTTTATAGTTTTATAAGTTTGTAGGGTTTTGGGGTTTTTATTGTTTTTTACAGTTTTAGCGTTTTTTTTGTTTTTGGGGGTTTTAGTGACTTTTTACATTTTTTTTGTGTTTTTGTCTTTTTTCTCCTTTAGGGTTTATAAGTGTTTTTAGGTTTTAATGGTTTTCTTAGGGTTTTTTGGGTTTTTAATTTCTTACGTATTTAGGTATTTTTAGAGAATTATTAGTATTTTTATGGTTTTTATAGTTTATGGGGATTTTAAGGGATATATAGTTATTAGGTTTTTTTAGGATTTTACATGGTTTTATGTGTTTTTTGGATTTTAAATTTCTCTTCTGGTATTTTAGGGTTTGTGGGTTTTTTATGGTTTTAGGTATTTTTATGATTTTTGTGCTTTTTTAATATTTTTTATCTTGAGGGTTTTAGGCTTTTTAGCGGTATTATTGTTTATTTGGGGATTTTAGGGGTTTTTTGGGGTTTTTTATTTTTTTTATATTTTTAGGGATTTATGGTTTTTAGAGATTTTATTGTTTTTAGGGTTTTATAGGGTTTTTATCATTTTAAACATGTTTTTACAGTTTTTATAGATTTTTAGGGTATTAAGGTTTTTAGTTGGTTCTAGGGTTTTAGGTGTTTTTTTATTTTTTTAGTGTCTTTTTTAGTTATTTAATCATTTTTAGGTTTTTTTGGAGGTATGGGTAAATATTTCTTGTATTTTATGTTTTTCTTTTGGTTTTTCAGGGCTTTTAGGGTTTTTACATTGTTATGGAGTTTTTAAGATTTTTTAATTTTTTAGTGTTTTAGGGATTTGAGGGTTTTTATGAATTTTTAGGGGCTTTATTGTTTTTAGAGTTTTTATAGTTTTGGGGGGTTTTAAGGTTTTTTATGGATTTTGATGTGTTTGGGGTTTTAGGGGGATTTTGGGTTTTTAGGGGTTTTCAGGTTTTTAGAGGTTTTTGGGTTTTTGGGTTTTTTTTACCTTTTTAGGAATTTTTGGTTCTATAGTGATTTTTTATAGTTTTTGTGGTTTTTAAGGGTTTTTTAGAGTTTTATGTGTTTTTATTGTTTTTAGTGCTTTTATGGGGTTTTGTGGTTTTTTTGCTTTTTATGGGTTTTTTTGTTTTTTCAAGTATTTAGAGTTTCTAGAGTTTCTACTTTTTTAGTGCAAGTTAGGTTTTATGGGATAATTTTTTTTTGTTTTGAAGGTTTTATTAGTGTTTTTAGGGTTTTATGGGATTTCATTTCTTAAATTATATTTAGGGTTTTTTATTTTTTATGGGTTTTTTAGTTTTTATAGATTTTGAGTGATTTTATGCATTTTAGGGAATCTATGATTTTTTAAAATTATAGTGTTTTTTTATATTACTGTTTTAAATTTTTTAAAGTTTTTTAACTTTTTGAGATATAATGGGTTTTTATAGTTTTTAGTGGTCTTTTAGTTTTTTATGGGGTTTTAGGGATTTTTAAGGGTATTAGGGGTTTTTATGATTTTTAGGGTTATTGATTGTTTTAGGGGTATTTTATGGGTTTTTTTGGTTTTTAGAATTTTTAGGTTATTTAGGGGTTCTGGTCTTATTAGGTTTCTATGTTTTTCTTAGGTTTTCAGGGTTCTTAGGGTTTTTGAGGCTTTTACATTTAACGATCTTCTTCATTATTTTTTATTATTTTCATGGTTTTGGGGGATTTTGATGGTTTTAAATTTTTTTAATATTTTTTGCATTTTTTTTTATTTTACGGTTTTTATAGGTTTTAATTATTTTTAGGTTTTTTAATGTTTTCATAGGATTGTTCATGGTTTTTAGAATTTTCTTCATTTTTAAGGATTTTTCAGGATTTTAGTTTTTTTACAAGTTTTTAGCGAATTTAGTGATTCTTAGGGGTTTTGGGATTTTTATGGATTTTATGGTTTTTTGATTTTATTTGTTTTTAGAGGTCTTTTTATTTTTAGGGTTTTCAGTGTTTTTTAATTTTCTTAACATTTTTTTGGGTTTAAAGGGTTTTTAGCATTTTTAGTGGTTTTTAGGGTTTTATGGGTTTTAAAAAAAATTTATCGTTTATAGGGGTGTCTATTGTTTTTAGGTTATTTTTCATTTATTTAGTTTATAAGGATTTTATGTTTTTTTAGGATTTTAAGTCTTTATTAGTTTTTTTCATGTTTTTTAGAGTTTTACGATTATATGGATTTTTAGATGTTTTTTAGAATTTTTATGGTTTTTACCGTTTTTATGGATTTTGAGGACTTTCAATTTATTTTAAGCCTTGTTGGGTTTTTAGAGATTAATGGGTTTTCAGTGTTTTTTTGAAATTTTTAGGTTTTTAATGATATGATAGAGTTTTTAGTGGGGTTTTAACATTTTTATTGGTTTTTAGGTCTTTTTTTGGTTTGTGGGGGGTTTTATGGTTTTTAGGGGTTCTATAGTTTTTAGGGGGTTTTCGGGTGTTTTAGGGTTTTTATAGTTTTAATGATTTTAGTGGTTTTGAGTATTTTTAGGTTATTAATGATTTTTAAGGTGGTTTTACAGTTTTCATGGTTTTTACATTTTTAGGTATTTTTGGGATTTTTAAGGATTTTATATTTTTTAGGGTTTTTTTGGTAATTTGATGGTTTTTTGTGTTTTTAGGGTTTTGGGGGGTTTTCGGTTTTTAGTGGTTTCTTTCTTTTTTTGGTTTTTAAAGTTTTATTAGGGTTTACATGTTTTTAGGGTATTTAATTAATTTTGGGATTTTTATGTCTTTTTTGGATTTTTATATTCTTTTGGGTTTTTAGTTATTTTGAGTGGTTTTAAGGTTTTTTGAGATTTTTTAGATTTTTGTTGTTTTTTTGGGTTTTTTTATTTTTTATTTCTTTATGGTTTTTATTATATATATATATATATTAATTATTTTATGGTTTTAAAGGGTTTTAAACTTTTTAGTGGGTTTTTTTGGATTTTTATGGGTTTTTGTGATTTTTATGGTTTTTAGGGGTTTTATTGTTTTTAGGGTTTTAGGGTTGTTGCAGTTTTTATGGTTTTTTGGGATTTTTGCATTATTTAGGGTTTTAGGGGAGTTATGTGTGTTCAAGGATTCAAGGATTCCTTAGGGGATTTCAGGATTTTTTAAGTTTTTTACATTTTTCAGTGTTTTTAGTTATTTTTTAGCTTTTTTTATTGTTTTATGAATTTATAGGTTTTTTTGGGTTTGTAGGGTTTTATCATTTTTTTGGTTTTTATGAGTTTTATGTGATTTTTGGATTATATGGTTTCGTATGGTTTTTAATGTTTCTTAGGGTTTTTTATGTTTACGTATTTTTAATGATTTTTTAGGATTTTTATGGGTTTTTAGGTGTTTTAGGGATTTTGAGGGATTTTTGGGTTTTTGGTTTTTTGGGTTTTTTGAGTTTATTGATTTTTTTAAAAAAAATTATAGTTATATAATATTTTTATTTTTTTAATGGGTTTTATTATTTTTAGTTATTTTTTGGGTTTTTATAGGTTTGTAGGATTTTTGAAGGCTTTTGGGGTGATTTTAGTTTTTTTGGGTTTTTTAGTTGTTTAGGGTTTTTTGGTTTTTATTGTTTTTTGGTATTTTAAGGGTTTTGAGTGTGTTTAGGTTTTTAATTTTTTCTATGGTGTTTTAGGGTTTTAGTGGTTATTCTGTTTTTAGATATTTTTCAGGTTTTTAGTATTTTAATGGTATTTAGGGTTTTTAGGGATTTTGAGGGGTTTTTGGGGATTTATAGTTTTTAATTTTTTTTCTCTTTTAGGAGTTTTTTTGGTTGATTAGCATTTATAGGGTTTTCAAATTATTTTACGTGTTTAAATGGTTCTTAGATTTTTTTGTAATATTTTAGGGGTCATTTGGGTCTAATGGGGTTTTATGGTATTTAAGGGGTTTTGGTTTTTGGGGTATTTAAGGATTTTAGTGTTTTAGCATTTTTATCATTTTTTTTGTTTTTAGGGGTTTTAAGTGTTTCTTGTTTTTTATTTTTTTCTTAGGGTTTTCATAATTTTAAGGATTTTTTTGTTTTTATAGATTTTTAGGGAATTTAATGGTCTTTATGGGTTTTTAGGGTGTTGGGGAATTTGGGGTTTTTAAGGGTTTTATGGGTTTTATGTTTTTACGGGTTTTTCGTTGAGATTATAGGTTTTTAGGGGTTTTATGTGTTATTAGGTTTTTACATTTATCTATGGATTTTTCTTTTTTTTTAGTTTTTTATGTTTTTAGTTGTTTTTAGGTATTTTTTTTGGATTTTATGGTTTTTAGGATTTGTATGGGCTCTTAGGGTTTTAGGGGGATTTAGGTGTTTTAGGGTTTTTATGGTTCTTTTGGTCTTTAGGTATTTTTTGTGTTTTTATGATTTTTATGGGTTTTATAGTTTTTTTACATTTTTAGGGGTTTAAAGGGTTTTAGTGTTTTAGTTGGTTTTTAGGCCTTTTGAATTTACAATGTTTTTAGATGATATATTGTTTTTAGGGTTATGTAGTGTCTTTTTCTGGTTTTTAGTTTTTTTTAGTTTTTTTAAGGGTATAATGAAATTTTAGGTTTTTACGGGTTTCTTATTGTCTTTTAGGGTTTATTGGGATTTTTAAATTTTTGTATTTTTAGAGATTTTTAGGATTTTTATAGGTTTTAGGGCTTTTAGAGATATTGATAGGTTTTTTGGGTTTTTAGGGGGCTTTTTGTGTTTTTAAGGTTTTTTGAGTTTCTTATGGTTTTAAAGGGGTTTTATAGTATTTATTATTTTATGGTTTTAATAGGGCTTTATGGATTTTAATCTTTTTAGGGAATTTTTATGTTTTTATGATTTTTTAAAATTTTTATCATTGTTATGGTTTTTAGAGTTTTTATTATTTTTAGGAATTTATAAGAAATTTTATGTTTTTATTTGTTTTTATGGTTCAAATCTATTATTACGGTTATTAATGATTTTAGGGGTTTTATGGGTTTTTAGGTTTTTAGTGTTTTTGGGATTCTAGAGTTTTGTAGGGTTTGGCATTTTTTTAGGTTTGTAGATGTTTTATGTGTTCTTAGGTTTTTGAGGTTTTCTTTGGGGTTTTCAATGTGTTTAGGATTTCTTTGTTTTTTTGGATATTTATGAATTATTTATGATATTTAGGTTTTTTAGTGTTTTTAGTTATTTTGAGTGTTTTAGAGGTTTACTGTATTTTAGGGGTGTTAGTGTTTTTAGGGTTTTTAGGAAATTTAATAGTTTTCGGGTTTTAAAATATTCTTAAGGTTTTTTGAGTTTTAGGGATTTTTAATTCTTGTTTTTTGGATTTTTATTATTTTTTAGTGCTTTTAGGAATTTTGATAATTTTTAGTGTTTATAGGTTTTGATGGGTTTTTAGGGTTTTTTGAGTTTTTTAGTGTTTTATGGTTTTTTATTACTTTAAAATGTTTTTCAGGGTTTAAAGGGTTTTAGATTTTTTAGTGGTTTTTTCTGTTTTTTGGGTTTATATGGTTTTTATGTTTTAAGGGTTTTATAGATTATACTAGTTTAGGGTATTTTAGGGGTTTGAGTGTTTTTAGCTTCTTATTATTTTCGTAGGTTTTTTAGGGTCCTTATGGGTTATTAGGTTTTTAGGGATTTTATGGAATTATAAGGAATTTTATTGTTTTCTAGGTTTTGTAGATGTTTTGAGGGTTTTGGGGTTTTGGGGTTTTTTTTTGATTTTTATGGTTTTACAGGTTTTGGGGATTTTTTTTAATTTTTAGGGTTTTTAGGTTTTTTGGGTTTTTTGGTTTTTTGGGTTTTTATGATCCTTTTGGGTTTTAAGGTATTTGTTAGTTTTTTTTCGTATTTTAGGTTTTCTAGATGCTTTTAATATTTTTAACAGATAATGGGTTTTAGATATTTTAGTAGGTTTTTATTAGTTTAAAGAATTATTTATGCATTTTAAGGGTTCTTTATTATTTTTAGGGTTTTAGGATTTTTAGGCTTTTTATAATCTGTTAGGTCTTGTAGTGTTTTTAATTTTTTTAGGTTTTTAAATTTTTCTTAGTATTTTCTAGGATGTTTAGGATTTTATATATTTTTATGGGTTTTTATATATTTTTTAGGATTTTTATACGGTTTTAAAGCTTTAAGTGGGGAAAGTAATGTGCAATGTCCGGATATCCTTAGTCCCCCTAAAATTTATTATTTTTTTAGGGAATTTAATGGTTTTGGGGTTTTTAGGTTTTTAAGCTTTAATGGGTATTAAGTGTTTTAAGGTTTTTAAGGTTTTGTGTTGGAATTTTTCAGGTTTTTAGGGTTTTTTATGTTTTTTGATATTTTTAGAGATTTTTTACAATTTTAAAGTTTTTTAGGTTTTTACGCTTTTAACGATTTTGATGGGTTTTTGTGTTTTTTTTAGGATTTTAGTTTTTTTAACGTATTTTTTTTAGTGATTTTTTGGATTTTTTTAGAGTTTTTATCGTTTCTTAGTGATTTTAAAATAAAATTAAGGGGATTAAAGGGTTTTTAGATTTTTAAGTGGTTTTTAGGGTTTTTATGGGTTTTTCGTGTTTTTAAAATTTTGAGGGCTTTTGTGTTTTTATGAATTTTACTGTAATTTTATGCATTTTTAGTGTTTTATTGTTTTAATTGTTTTTACATTTTTAAGTGTTTTTAGGTTCTAAGTGTTTTTAGGTTTTAAGGTTTTGTATAATTTTTAGAGTTTTTAAGATTTTTAGGTTTTTAGTGATTTTTAGGGATCTTTTAATACTTTTTGGTCTTTACGGGTTTTACAAATTTTTGGGGATTTATGGTTTTTAGGGGTTTTGTAATTTCAAGGTTTTCTATAGGTTTTAAGGTTTTTAAGATTTGTATGGTTTTATATGGGTTTTCATAGTTTCTACAGTATTTTACATTTTTAGGGATTTTTAGAGATTATTAAGATTTTTTTAGTGTTTTATGGATTTTGGGGATTTTTAAGGTTTTAATGCGGTTTGGGGTTTTAGATTTTTTTTTTAAAAAAAATTAGTATTTTATGGTTATATTTTTAATATTTTTAGGGTATTAAATGTTTTTTTGAGTTTTTAGTGGTTTTGCGAGTTTTTATGGGTTTTTATGGTTTTTAATTTTTTTAGCAGTTTTAGGTTTATAAATTTTTTTTAAGATATATTTATGTGGGTTTTTTTTGTTTTTCTGGTATTTTGGGGATTAAATATTTTTAGGTTTTTGTGGTTTTATTTTTGTTTTTTAGAATTTTTTAAATAATTGAGGATCCTTAGGTCTTTTTTTTATTTTTATTTGTTTTTAGGGGTTTTAGGGATTTTCTATTTTTTTGGTGTTTTAGGGGTTTTAGGGTTTTTTATAGTTTTACTGTTTTTAGTTTATTAGTGGGTTTAATTATATTAATGTTTTTAAGTTTTCTTGTGGGTTTTTCTCAATTTTTAGGGGGTTTTTATGCTTTTAAATGTTTTTATAGCTTTTTGGATTTTTATGGGTTTTTAGTATTTTTAATGATTTTAGGGGTTTTTTGGTCTTTTAGGGTTTTAGGGTTATTTGTTTTCATGGGTTATTTCAAATTTTTTGAGTTTAATGTTGTTTAAAAGGTATTTTAATGTTTTTAAATATTTTTACGGGTTTGAATGGTTTTTAAAGTTTTTTATTGATTTTTCTGGTTCGTATATTTTTTTTAGGGTTTTTAAGATTTTTAGGGGTTTTAAAAAAATCATATTGGTTTTGGTTTATTAAATCATTTTTTTTTGTTTTTATGGGTTTTAAGAGATTTTATGTTTTTAGGATTTCCATGAGGTTTTTAGGGTTTTTAGGGAAATTTTTGTTTCAATGGTTTGAAGGAATTTTCTAGGATTTTATTTTGTTTTAATGGATTTTGAGGGTTTTGAGGGGTTTTATAGTTATTTTAGATATTTAGGGGAATTTTTTGAGTTATGTAAGTTTTTTATGGGTTTTTATTGTTTTAAAGAAATTCTGGTTAAAGGGGTTGTAGTGTTTTCACTGAATTTTTAAGGTTTCATGAGGTTTTTTAGATTCTTAAAAATTTTAGGTGTTTTATGTTTTTTTACGGATTTTAGTGTTTTTTATAATTTCTAGGGGTTTTTTCATTTTTTAGGTTTTTGGGGGTTTTACATGTTTTTGGTATTTAATGTTTTCTTAGGGGTTCTCTGGTTTTTTAGGGTTTTATTACATTTTTAGTTATTTTTAGGGTTTTTTAGGGTTTTTATGTTTTTTATGGTTTTTATGGATGTTGAGGTATTTAGGGTTTTATGATTTTTAGTGCCTTATAGGTTTTAGGTTTTTTATGTGTTTTTAGGTTCTTAAGGTTTTCTTATAGGTTTTATGGGTTTCTAGGGTATTTTATGTTTTTAATTATTTTTAGGTAATTTTTTATTATTTTTATGGGTTTTTGGGTTCTTTGGGATTTTGAGGGTTTTATGGTTTTTATGGTTTTTAAGGTTATTTTTTTTGGGTTTTTATGTTTTTAGAGTTCTTTATGGTTTTAAAATTTGTTTAGAGTGTATTAACAATTTTAGGGGTTTAAAGTGTTTTTAAAATGTTTTGTAATTTTTGAGGTTGTTTATGAGTTTTACAGTTTTTATGGGTTTTAGGGTTTTATGGTTTTTAGTGTGTTTTATGGTTTTAGTGTAATTTATATGGTTTTTAGGGGTGTTAGTTTTTTATGGTTTTTATGTGTTTAAATTGTTTTTAGGATTTTGAGTATTTTATGGTTTTTTGGGATTTTAATCATTTTGTTTTTTGTATTTAGGGGTTTTAAGTGAATTTTGGATTTTAATGTTTTCTTATAGTTTTTCATGGTTTTTAGTGATTTTTTATTTTTTAGATATTTTTTGGAATTTTTAGATATTTTTATGATTCTTAGAGTTTTTAGGGATTTTGAGGGGTTTAAGGTTTTTTAGGGTGTTAAATGTTTTTTTGGGTTTTTTTTGTTTCATGATTTTTATGGTTTTTAGAGTTTTTAATTTTTTTCGTGGTATAAAGGGTTTTTAGAGTTTTTGATATTTTTTTAGGGTTTTATGGATTTTTATGGGTTTTAAGGTTATTGCGGATTTAATGGTTTTTAGGGGTTTTATGTTTAAATGTGTCTTTTTGGGGTTTTATTAGGGGTTTATCATTTTTTTGTTTTTAAAGGTTCTATGTGTTTTTATGTTTCATATTTTTTTAGTGAATTTTAGGGTTTTATAGTTTTTACTTTTTTGGGGATTTCTAGAGCTTTTTTAGGCTTTTATTATTTTTAAGGTATTTATGGATTTTTGAGGGGTTTTAGGGTTTTTAGGGTTTTGTAGGGTTTTAGTGTTTTTTAGGTTTTTATAGATTTAAAGTGTTTTTATTAGATTTTGGTTTTCTTTAGGGTTTTAAAGGTTTTTTGTTTTTTTTTGATATTTTTAGATATTTTTAGGGATTTTTTTTGATTTTTATGGTCTTTAAGGTTTCTTGGGTTTTTAGTGATTTTGAGGGATTATAGGGGTTGTAATCATTTTTTGGTTTTTTTGTTCTTTAGGGGTTTTTTATGTTTTTTGGGATTTAAAGGGTTTTTAGAGTTTTTGTATATTTTTATGGGTTTAAAGGGTTTCTTATGGGTTTTTATGGATTTATGGATTTTTAGTATTTTTAGGTTTTTTGGCATTTTCAAGGTTTTTAGGGGTTTTTACATTTTTGGGTATTTTTAGGCCTATTTTGTAATTTTTATGGTTTAAGGGATTTTATGGATTTTGAGTGGCTCAAAATTTTTAGGTATTTTAAGGGTTTGATAAATTTTTAGGTGTTTAGGGGTTTTAAGTGTTTTTAGGTTTTAAAGGGTTTTTCTGGGTGTTTGGGCCTTTAGATTTATTTATATTTTTCATGATTTTTATTGATTTTTTAGAATTTTATTATTTTTTAGGGATTTTGGAGATTACGAGAGTTTTGAGTTTTTTATGGGTTTATGGATTTATTGTATTTTTAGAGGCTTTTTGAGTTTTTTAGGATTTTAAATATTTTTATAGTTTTTACACTTTTTAGGGGTTTAATGGGTTTTAGTGTTTTTAATGGTTTTTAGAGTATGTTTAGGGTTTTTTGGGTTTATTTCATTTTTTATATTTTTATGGGTTTTATGTTTTTTCTGGTTTTTTTTATAGTTTTTAAGGGTTTTTAGTGATTTTTTTATGAATTTTAGGGTTTTTTGGATTCTTATGTGGTTTTATGGGTTTTTTTAGATTTTGAGGGGTTTTTGGGGTTTTTGGGGGTTTTCAAAGGTTTTAGCATTTATATAGGTTTTGGGGGGTTTAAAGTGTTTTTAGGTTTTTAAGGATTTCTTAGGGGTTTTCAGGGTTTTACGATATTTGTGTGTTATTGATTTTTTGGGATTTTCTAGGATTTTTATGGTTTTTGGGTTTTTTTGGATTTGGTGGATTTTTAAGGTTTTCTGCATTTTGTATGTTTTTATTTGTTTTAGTAGTTTTTAGGTTTTTAATGTTTTCCTTGGTTTTTTAGGGTTTTTTAGAGTTCTTTACAATTTATATATTTTTTGGATTTGTAATTATTTTTATGGTTTTCTGGATTTAAGGATTCTGAGGGGTTAGAGGGGTTTTAGGGTTGTTTTTGAGTTATTTAGGGGTTTTATTGTTTTTTAGGATTTTTTAAACATTTTAATGGTTTTTAAGGTGTTTTGATATTTTTGGTGGTTCATTATGTGTTTTATGTGGTTTGATGGTTTTAGGGGGCTTTAATGGTTTTGGGGTTTATTGGGTTTTACGTTTTTTGGGTCTTTTAGGGTTTAAATAGACTTTATTTTTTTTCCTATTTTTAGGGTCTTTAAGTGTTTTTTGGTTTTAAAGGTCTTATTAATGTTTTTAGGGGTTAAGATCTTTATATGTTATTTTATGGTTTTAGGTATTTTTTAGAATTTTTAAGGATTTTTGGGATTTTAGGGATTTTGAGGGTTTTTAGGGTCTCTTTGGATTTATATCATTTTTGGTATTTTAGGGGTTTTTATTTTTTTTTGGTTTTTAATGTTTTATAATGGGGTTTTCAGTGTTTTTAGGGGGGTTTCGGGTTTTTTATAGTGATTTTTTTGGATTTTTATTGTTTTTTAGGGGTTTTAGGTATTTTGAGGGTTTTTAGTATTTTTTTGATTTTTAGGTATTTTTGGTTTTTTTTGGTTTTTAGGATGATATTGAGTTTTTAGGGGTGTTAATGTTTTTTAGAGTTTTTTAATATCTTAAGATTTTAAAGCGTTTTATAGTTTTCCATGGTTGTTTATGCTTTTTCTACAAGGCATGAATTTTTATGGTTTTAGGTATTTTAGGATTTTTATGGTTTTAGGGTTTTTATTATTTTAAGGGTTTTCAGTTTCTTTTATGGTTTTTAAGGTTTTAAACATTTTATATGTTATAATGGGGTTTAATTGTTTTTTGGGTTTGAATGATCTGTTATGATTTTTTAGGGTGTTTAGGGATTTTTATGTTTTATTCGATATTTAGGTATTTTTTATGATTTTTATATTTTTAAGGGTTTTGAAGGTTTTTATGGTTTTTATGGTTTTTATGGTTATTCAGGTTATTTAGTATTTAAGTGTGTTAAGTTTGTTTAGTTTTTTATATTTTTCTTATTGTTTTTCTAGGGTTTATGGATTTTTTATTTTTTGGGACTTTTAGGTATTTTTAGCTTTTTCAGGTTATTTTGATTTCCTTGTGTTTTTGGATTTTTTGTTGGGGTTTTAGGGTTTTAAGGTATTTTATATTTTTTTATTATCTTTAGGGTTTTAATGGGGATTTTATATTTTTTAGTGGTTTTCTATGGTTTTTTTGGTTTTTAAAGGTTTTTTTAAAATTATAAGTATTTTTATTGTTAAAAGGGATTTTACGGTCTTTTAGGGTTTTAGGGTTTTTTATGTTTTTTCTTGTTTTATGTGTTTTTAGTTTTTTAAGATTTTATATGTGATTTTCAGGGCATTAAAAGATTTTTATGTTTTAAAGGATTTTTAAGGGTTTTTTATAATTTTTTAGAATTTTTAGGATTTATAGGGACTTTGTGGGTTTTATGGTTTTTTTTGGTTTTTAACATTTTTTGTGTTTTTAGGGGTTTAAAGTTCTTTTTTTGTTCTTAAGGTTTTTTTATGATTTTCCAGTGTTTTAGGGGGTTTTTGTTTGTATTTTTAGTGTTATTTTTTATTTTTAGTGTTTTTTATGATTTTATGGGTTTTAGGGTCTTTTGGGATTTTGATGGTTTTTAGGGTTTTTAGGATTTTTACGGGATTTTAGCATCATTGATTTTTTTGGAGGTTTTAAGAATTTTTAGGTTTCTTTGGTTTCATAGGGTCTTTTGGGGGTTTTTTTTACATATTTTGGGATTTTGGAGAATTTTTTTTATTTTTTGGTCTTTAGAGTCTAGTGATTTAATTGGGTTTTATGGATATTTAGGGTTTTATTGTATTTTTGTTCTATAGGGGTATTTTAAATATTTATGGTTTTAAGGTTTTAAGTGTTTTTAAACTTTTTAGGGGTTTAAAGGGATTTTATAGTTTCATTAGTTTTAAGGGTTTGGGGGTTTTATTGTTTTTTACAGTTTTAGGGGGTTTTAGGGGTTTTAGAGGGCCTTAGTGACTTTTTCATTTTTTTAGGGTGTTTATGTGTTTTTAGGTTTTAATGGTTTTCTTATGATTTTCATGGTTTTAGTTTTTTACATATTTACGTGTTTTTATGGAATTATTAGGTTTTTTATGGTTTTTAGAGTTTTTGTGGATTTTAAGGGATTTAGGGTTTTTAGGGTTTTTAGTGTTTGTATTATTTTACGGGGTTTATGGTATTTTTTGGATTTTAAATTTCACTTCATGTATTATATGGTTTTTGTAGTTTTTTTGTATTTAGGTACTTTTATGGTTTTTATGGGTTTTTAGTGTTTTTCTATCTTGAGGGTTTTAGGGTTTTAAGCATTTTTATTGTTTATTTGGGGATTTTTGGGTTTTTTGGCGCTTTTTATTTAATTATATTTTTAGGGCATTATGGGTTTTAGAGTTTAAAAAGTCTTTAGTGGTTTATAGGGTATCTAGGGTTTTTAACTGGTTTTTTACATTTTTTAGGTATTTAGAGTCTAACGATTTTTAGGTTGTTCTAGGGTTTTAGGTGTTTTTTATTTTTTAATGTATTTTTATGATTTTTATCATTTTTTGGTTTTTTTGGGGGGGGGGGGGGTTGGGTTAAGTTTTTTTTGGATATTAAGGTTTTCTATTGGGTTTTCAGGGTTTGTAGGGTTTCTATATATTTAAATATTTTTAGGATTATTTATTTTTTTACTGTTTTTAGGGATATTGAGGGTTTTTTAGGATTTATATGGGTTTTTTAGGTTTTTTAGGTTTTTTGGGGGTTTTTAGTTTTTTGAGGTTTTAAGTTTTTCATAGGGGTTTTTAAGGTTTTAGGGTTTTTTATGATTTTATGTATTTTTTTAAATTTAAATGTTTTTTGGGTTTTTATGGTTTTTTTGAGTTTTTTAGGGATATTTAGGTTTTTTATATTTTTAATTATATTTAGTGGTTTAACTATATTTTAGAGTTTTTATTTATTTTTAGTGTTTTTTAGAGTTTTAGGGTTTTATGGTTTTTAGGGGATTTTATTATTTATTAGAGTTTTATGGGATTTAGGGTGTTGTAAGGGTTTTTTTTTGTTTTTAGCATTTTCAAGGTTTTAGGGTCTTAAGTGTTTTTTTTGTTTTAATGGTTTTGTTAGGGTTCACAATGTTTTTTTGGATTCTATGGTTTTAGGGATTCTTTTGGAGTTTTGTATTTTTATTTTTTTAAGGTTTTGAGGGATTCTGAGGGTTTTTGTGGTTTTTAGGGGTTTTTAGGTTTTTTAGTTTGGCAATTGAGTTTTTAAGTACTTTTTTGGTTTGAAGGTTTTCATAGGGTTTTTAGGGGTTTTAGTTTATATGAAAGTTTTTGATATTTTTTTATTATTTTTATGGTATTTTAGGGTTTTTATGGATTTTTAGGGTTTTAGGGTTTTAGGATTTTATGAGCTTTTGAGTTTTTAGAGTTTTTTTGATATTTTTAGTGTTTTAATGTTTTTATTGTTTTTAATTGTATAAAGGGTTTTTAGAGTTTTTATTGGTTTTTAGTGGTTTTATAGTTTTCTATTGTTTTTATCATTTTTGGGTTCTTTAGAGTTGTTAGTGTTTTTAGCATTTTTTTAGGGGTTTAAGTGTTTATTAGTTTTATAGATTTCTTACAGTTTTTTAGTTTTTTCGGTTTTTTTATGGTTTTAGGTATTTTTATGTATTTTTAGGATTTTATTGGTTTTTAGGGTTTAGGGATTTTGAAGGGGTTTAGTGGGTTTGGGTTTTTAAGTTTATTTAGGATTTTGAGCATTTTAGGGAAAGGAAGATGCGAGGGTCAGGCTATTCCCCCCCCCCCCCCCAAAAAAAATTTATTAAGAAGAAAAAAGACACAGCAGACAAGGGAGGGGAGGGGTCAAACGACCCACACTCAAAAACCCTTCACAGTAAAAGACCCAAAAAAGGAAAATCAAAAAATAAAACAAAGACATAGAAAGACACAAAACAAAACACAACAACATCTTCCACACATCTTGTTCAGCCAACACCAGCCTCTAGCACCAATACCAAACATCACAGCAGCATCCACACAACGAGACCAGCCAACACCAGCATCCAGCACCATCCGCATAACCAGACCAGCCAACACCATCATCCAGCACCTGTACCAAAAAACACACAAAATCCGACCAAGGCAGACATCCAGTAATAGAAAACCAGACATCTTCCAGCATGATATAGCTCATATTCAAGCAACCAACATCACCTAACCAAGCATAAACATCAGTATCCTCACAATCAATCCAATCAGCCATCCAACATCTCGGGTTACAACGGCCAGCACACATCTGACCAGTCAGACAGCAAACAGCACTTGACCAGCACCTAGTAGTAGCAAAACATGACCACTAACTTCTGTTCCTCAAACCATACCGCAGCACCCAAACCACCATGTTCAGACCCGAAACCAAGTATCCCCTCACCTCCAAACTAGCATCCAACACTATCATCAACTTACATCCACACCCGCCACGACCATAGCACCAGAAATTGAACAAACCGAAGACAAGCAGGAACCATAGAAAAGGATAAATACCAGCAAAGCAGTCCGATGAAAACCAGATTTTCAATCCTGCAAAGAATGGTAGAGCACAGAACCACCAAGACAGCGTGGAAAGATCCAGGAAACCCATCGCAGAACATGCGAACAAACCTGTATCGGCAGCACAAGATGAAAACATCCTCACCGTGGCTGACTTCCAGACCAAGCCACCCCTATCAGATTTGCTGAGAAAATGCCACCATGTTGCATCGTGGGCCTCCACATTTTCCATAAATCATCGCAGATCAGGCCAGAAGAGAGGCTGTATCTAGCTTAAACCGCCTCGGATCCTCGCCACACTATGAGATGAATGATTAAAGGGCCTAAGAAACCAAGATCTGACCACCTCGCAACATCCCATCGACACGGCCCACCATCCTTCACGAATCTGCAAGAAAACCGAAGCCGAAAAACCCTGTATCTTCTTATGAAGAGCAGATTTCAGATCCGCTGAAACCAAGGAAAGTCAACGCAAAATCCAAGCCAAGTCAATGCCTCCCATGCCAGATCCCCTCGACCACGCAGATCTGAGAAGAGGAAGCCTGAGGTAGCCTTTGACCGCAAGAACAAGATCTGTTGTCCACACATCAAGAGCCACCAGGCTTGAAGAAAAATCAGAAGCAGAACCTTTGATGTCGAGATAACCGCCAAATCCTGATGCCGCAGCAAGCCTCCAAAATCCTCTGTCATCGAGGATCAACACTGCACGCCAAAGCAAGCCACAACTGACAAGCCAATCCTCATCACGAACAGACCAGGAGACGAATCCTCCATGAGAAGATTCTGGAAATCGTGAAGTCGGGAGGAGCCCTGGCGAGAGCGGCGACATCTTTCCTTCAAGGAAAACATGTTATCGGTTTAGGGGGTATTGAGGCAGCCTTACCCCACCCCCTTTCGCACGTCCCCAGCTAGGCCCATGGTGGCCAACCTTGGGCTTGGGCCAATTCCCACAGAGTCGAGGGGACGAGAGGATCGTTGGCGTATGGTGCACGTTGTCTTTGCGAGGACTCGAACCCGGAACCTCAACGACGGGGAGCCACCATCTTGAACCAACTCACCTAGCCCCCGCGGGCTCCATAATTTTAGGGGTTTAAGTTGTTTAAGGATTTTAATGTTTTCTTAAAGATTTTAAAGGATATTAGGGATTTTGTTTTTTGGAATTTTCCGGGATTTTTAAGGAATGTTATGGTTTTTTGGGATTTTATGTATTTAATGGTTTATTTTTGTTTTTAGGGTTTTTAGGGGATTATAGTATTTTAGGTTTTTAGGGGTTTTATGTGTTTTCATTTTTTATGGTATTCTTTTGGGGTTTTCAGGGACTGTAGGTTTTTTAAAAAATTTAGGTATTTTTATAGCTCTTTTAGTATTTTTTACGGTATGTTAGGGTTTTTTTATAGATTTTTAGGGTTTGTAGTGATTTAGGGATTTTATTGTTTTTTGGGATTTTAGTGTTTTTTGAGTTTTTAGAAATTTTGAGCTTTTTTATACTTTTTTTACATTTTTATGGGTTTAAATGGATTTTATAGTTTTAAGTAGATTATTAAATTTTTAGGGGGTTCTTGGATTTTTAAGATTTTTAGGGATTTTTATAGTTTTAGAGTATTTTGGGGTTCCTAGATATTTTTAAGGTTTTTAGTGTTTTTTGGTTTTTTCTATAAAGACCCAGAAATTTCATGGAATTTTTTTTCTTAAATTGTTTGGAATATTGCGAGTCTGCAGTTTTTGACGGCACCTGATTCCGTGGCTTGGTGTGCCCGGAATCAATTTCTGAAGTTTTTTTGGGTACGTTTAGTAAACGTACGTGCGGATCTTTCTATATTTTGAACCAGTGCTCGGAATTTAAATCTAAGGGCATCGATGAACTCACAATGTCGGTATTCTCTTAAGGGGACCTTTACCACATTTGCGTTTGGTCAAGAGTAAAATTTTTAATTTGGGGATTTGTAACAAATTAAAATAAAATTGTGGTGTTACGTTAAGTGTACACAAGTTTATGTAATTTATTTAGTGGTGGTTATTTCCTACAAGGAGAATTTAGAGGTGGGGAACACACCCACATAACCTCCCAAGTGAGGATAATGTGTGGAGGGTCCCACACGAGAGCCTAACTCCTCATCTCCCCCTTAAACTCCCATGAAACCCCCTTATTAACTCTTAAAACTCTCCACCTCCACTCTTTGAATTTTAAACTTTTCACCTCCCTTTTCTCTTAATTATGCCGACCCATCTAATTAATATCTTCATTAATTAATTGGAACCTCTTATTTGAATCAATTTGAATTTCCTGGAAATTCTATTAAAATTGGGGAGCCTTATTATAATATTGGCCTTGGAAAATATTTCGGTGGGGAAAACTCTAGAGAATTAGATGAAAGGTGTTCCTCTCCTGAAGAAGAACACTGTTCTTCAACGAAGAACATCCCTGACGAAGAATGCGAAGAACTTATTCCAATGATGCTTCCTCCTCAGACGCACCATGATGTCAAGGAATCTACGTCGTCTTCAAATTCTCTCCCTGCGTCATGACAGTGACTCTTCCTCCAAAATTGACGGGAAGACATTATTCTCCGTGACCCCATCTTCTGTGATGCCAGATTACCGCGACGCTCATCTTCTGTGGCTCATCGATGTGCGACGTCAATTGCGAGGAAGGGGGTTTGTATAATTTAAATTGAGTAAATTATACCTTCATTCTTGATGAATCCAAGTGATCATCCATGGACAATTGTTACCTCCTAACGCGTAGGGCGCAGTCCGGACAAACACTGCCCGACGACCCTCTGTTGTTTCCTGTTTTCATTCACAATAGAGACGGTGTTAGAAGAGGTGGCAGCGACGACCGAAGGCGACGACGGCAGGGGCAGCTACGCGCCGGCCCGAAGAGGACTACGGCACCAGGTGCAGTGCGTAAGGGAGACCACAGCCCGCAACCACACGCCGCTCGGCCAAAGAAGAACCGTTCGGCTTTAGCCGGCCGAGCAGGAAGAACCGCGGCACCTCTCGGCGCCGCGTTGCAGAGAACCAGGGCCCGCGCTGGGTGGGCCGCATCGGCGGACGAACCAGCCGGCTCGTCAGCTGGCCGTGCGGAAAGAGCCACGACACCCATGGGCGCTGCGGGCAGAGGATCTGTGGGACGCTTGCACCGGGATGACTGGTCGGCTTTGGTCGGCCGGCCAGAAGAGGCGGCGCCACCCCGGTGCCGCCGTTGCAAAGGCCCGGGGGGATGCGCCCCACTCGCACCGCTCGGCCAGCTGGCCGAGCCGCGACCCACCGTGGGCTGGGCCGCGCCCCACCGGGTCGGGCTGCCACCACCAGGCCAGGCCGCACCTTGTTGGGCCAGACCCAGTCCTAGGTCAGGTCTGCCCGGGTTGGGCCGACCCTGGGTGGGTTGGTCGGGTCGGACCAGACCCAAACCCCACTCTTCAGACCCATTTTAGTATTTCTACCATAACATGAGCTAGGGACCTCTGATCGATGAACTGTAACTTGAGAAGGATTCCTTGGATCTAGACGGTCATTTCGGAATATTACACTCAAGGTTCTGGTGAATTATGTGTATGGCCGGGTCAGTTCGAACTCGAAACCAACTTGGCCCTCGGAGCAGAAACGCTTATAACATAAGGACCAGATGTTTGATTGATGTATCGTCAACTACATTGGAATAATTTTGATGAGACGGACCTTTTTCATACTCCACATGGGATTCAGATGAGATTTTAGTATATTCGGGTTGGATTGTACCCAAAATCCAACCAGGCCCCTGGAACAGAAAAGCGAATAACTCTTAGACCGGGCGTCTGATTGACGCTTCATCTGACACGTTGGGTTCCTTTTGGTGAGACATAACTTCTAGATACATAAAATTTGGTCTTAGTGATAGTTTATATATCGACCCCTTTGCAGGAGGAGTGGACCCTCTCAGAATCGAGCGTCCTGCATGTGGGAACCCTAGAGCTGGCTGCGACTGCGTCGACTACTATACTGGAATCCTCCGTGGGTTCGACAGCAATGACTACTATACTAGAATTCTATGTGGGTTTGGCAGCAACGAATTCGGTATTGGGATCCTCCATGGGTTCGACGATGGTGACTATTGTACTAGAATCCTCCGTGGGTTTGATGACAATGATTACTATTCCTGTATGCTGTGTGTGTCCAGCAGTTTGACCTCTGTACTTGTATCTGATGTGGGTTCAACAGAGTATATGGTCTTGTATCCTGTGTGGGTCTGATAGTTTAGCTGGTCTTGTATCCTATGTGTGTCTGACAGGTTAGATGAATTAGTGACTTCATCTGATCTTCTCTATTACTCTCAAGATAGCTGGACTTGTATCCTGTGTGGGTCTGACAAATTAGCTGGTCCTATATCCTATGTGGTTCCAACAGCTTTAGATGATTCAGCAACTACATCTGTTCATCTATATCTCTCTACTATTCTGGCATACCTGTGTGAGCACAGTCTTGAATTTCAATCATTATCATCGATGTGATTAACTTTAATTCCTGTGTGGACTGGGTTGTGCTTGGGCTTGAGATTTGGAGCCGAACTGAGATTGATAACTTAGGTATATGTGTGGGAATATACCTAAGTAGGGTTGGTTGATACTTCGTGGTTGTATCTTTCTTCTTTGGTTTATCCTCTGTGGATTCTACGAGACCTTCTGGGGTCTCAGGGTCCCTAATGAGTATCTTTATACTCACGCCTACACGGGCTATGCCCGTGCCTCGTTGTGTTGGATGCAAACGACGAACATCGGTGACAGAGGTAGAGAGCGAACCAGGACCGAACAATACCCGGAGGTGGACCACACGGCGAGACGGTACATAGAGCAGACCGATAGACTTGGAGTGCTGAGGTGGACATCTGTACCTACCCTTCAGGTATGATACTAAGTGGATGTTCCTAGAGCTTCCCTTTTTAGTTGTTGTCCCTTTTTCTGTTGTACTTTCTTTCCGTTGTACCTGTACTTTACTGTTGGGATTGTATTTCCGACCCCTTTACTTTGAGAACTAATTTTTGTATATAGTATTCACATAGTTTTTACTTCCTATTGTGTACTATGTTGTGTTTTTATACATTCATAAAGAAAATGCCTTCCCAACATTAGGATTTACACCATTGGTGTTAGTCGCCAGCCCCTGGCCTATGGAAGGCGGGCTTAAGGTAGTCACGGCATGGGCCCCAAGGACGGGTCGTGACAAAATGGTATCAGAGGAGTCGGTTCTACCACAGAACATAGAACTCTGATCTTTCTTTTCTATGAAGCAATAGTGTTAAGAGTATTGAGTATGGTTTTCAGTCCAGGGAGTCCAGTGTTTGTAAGGCGGCCAACGTATCCATACTCCAGGACCCTGACCTATGATTTCCAACTTAGTGCATGGAAACACTGATTGCGTGTATGTTTCAAGAGTTTCCTTTGTGGTCTATTTGAGTGAGCTCACTAGGTATAAATTTTTTACCGTGTCGCACCTGTTCCTTATCATGATTCCACTGTGAAGACAGCCAGTTAGGGTTCCTGAGAGGCAGTATACGATGAAAGCCCACCGAGCGATGAGGCTCCGGTGTAGGGCCCTTTTTCTATGTTGGAACCTTCAGATGGTGTACCAAAAGCACCACCTCCCATTGGGAAGTAGATGCCACCAGCCATACTAGAGGACAATGCATGCTGACAGAGCACGTTGCACAAGTTCCAGCAGCAAAGGCCTTTGAGGATACGAGACGAGACAGATTCCCAGGTAGTAGAGGACTGGCTGGAGGAAATTCCTAGAGTATTCCACCTAGTTGAGACACTAGTAGGGAAGATGGTGATCTTAGTTAATAGTATTTTTCAGTGAGTGACCATGAGGATGGTCTGCATAGTGATGAGACTTCAGTACATGGAATGTTTCCTGAGATTTTACCTCAGGTAGTGTGTCAGCTATATCACTGCCTATTGGTCAGCAGATACAAATGTCGGTATCGGTAGATGACACATGTAGGCTTTGTACCTTACATGTGTTTCAGCATCAGATACCCCTCAGGTTTCGAGGCGATCCCAACTCACAGGTGGCTGACGACTGGCTTGAGGAGGTGGCTAAGAGTTCTCTAGAACTTACACAGCTTCATCCGGATGACATGTCGGTAGCTGATTATTCATCGAGGCATACCGATCGTTCCTGGTACTCAATGAATATGATTCGACCAATGCTTTAGAGCTTGGACCTCTGAGCAAGGTGTGCTTAAGGATATCTGGGCCATCACTTTTTTCTCTATACATTCCTACTTATGTTAGGGTGCTAGAGAGAACCTTTTTGGTTGAATGTTCATTGGATGAGTGGATACAACCAGTGAATGTTAACAGTTGGAAAGCGTTAAACTGGAATTAGTCTCATAAACTTGGGCATGTGAGATGTTTCAGGAATAGGAAGTGTTAAGGATAGATGAATCTGTAGGGCAGCAGACGTGGAAGCAGAACTAGGAGAGCAGCATGAGGTGGTTAGTATTTCGACATGTTACAACCACCTGCCTTTGTAGTCCCCGCTAGGCTCATGGAGCTCAAGGGTAGGGGAAGAGAGTAGCTGCATGCGGTCAAGGAGTGTGACCCAATGGCACTAACAATTATTTGAGGTACGGTCTGTGTCTACTAATATCTGTCGTATTAATAGACATATGTACCAATCAATCCTTCCTTCCATGAATCTTGTGACAGACCTAAAGTATCCGGTTAAGCCGTTGACTTGACCCTCACGCCTGTAGATACCTTTGGAAGGATACTTGATAATCACACTTACGCCAATGGTGTGATCTGACCCATGAGGTGAGAGTTTCGGTTGGAACCTCTTGGTGGTAGCATCGAGGCCTTATGAAATTAGTATAGGTATGGACTGGGCAACCACATTTCATACACAGATTGACTGTATTAGGCAAAAAGGTTGTGGTTTAGCTACAACATTGGGATGGGTTTTCCTTGGTCGGTGAAAAGGAAAACCCAGGCAGCACAGGATAGAATCATACATAAGAGGGTGCAGTTGATCCCCCAGGATTTGGCCAGACTTACTTTGTTCCAGACTACTCCAAAGTTGCAGCACCACTTCCAGCATTGAAGAAGAAGAGGAAACCCTTCATGTGGTCATAGAGATTCCAGCAGAGCGTTCAAGAACTGAGGCAAGGAATGATAAGTGAGACATCTTGAGGCTATCAGAGAAGGTAGTTGCGTACGTAGTCTACTGTGAGGTTTCAGGGACTGGACTCTGGTGTGTACTGATGCAGGAGTGAGCAGTGATCACCTATGGTTCATGAAAGTTGAGGTGGCTCGAGCAGAACTATGCTACCCATGACCTAGAGTTGGCAGTAGTGGTCTTTTCCTTGAATATGTGGCGGCACTATCTGATGGGCGAGTGGTATACAGTCTATTCTGACCACCAGAGTCTTAGGTACATCTTCTCACAGAGGGACCTGAACCTGAGACAGCGGCGATGGCTCGAGTTCCTCCAGGACTATGACTTCGAGATATTCTATACTTATGGGAAGGGGAACATAGTAACATATGCTCTCAGTAAGTTATCAGTCATACAACTACTAGGAGAGGAGACAGAGAAGCCAGTCATGTTGCAGATATCCTTTGTGGATAGGGAGGGTGTCAGCATTTGTAGAACCAGAGATAGTTCAGGCTATGATGGAGAAAGTGGAGATCATCCTGGAGCAGATGAAGACTGCACAGAGCAGACAGAAGTCCTATGCTGATAGGAGATGGAGACCACTGGAGTTAGAGGATGGTGACCATGTTTTCTTACGGGTCTCACCTCGACGAGGTTTACGTAGATTTGACCAGGGCGGCAAGTTATCTCCGCACTTCATTGGGTTGTTCCAGGTCCTCATCATATTAAGCGAGGTGGCTTACCGCCTAGACCTTACACCTCATTTTCACCGGGTGCATGACATCTTCCACGTATCTCAGCTGAGGCAATACGTGCACAACCCATCCCACATAATCGACCATGGGGAGCTGGACATCGATAATGGGGTCACATTCACAGAGGTTCCAGTGGAGATTGAGTATTAATAAGAGCGTGTCTTATGTGGACAGTCGATTCCTCTGGTGCGCATTCATTGGCAGTACATGAACCTCCAAGAGATCACATAGGAGTAGGAGGCTCAGATGCGTGCGCAGTACCCCCATTTGTTTCCCTAGTGTGTGTTGTTTCTTTACAAGGATGTAAAGCTTTGAGGTGGGGGTAATGTAAAGAACTAGAAATTTAAAGTAATTTTTTGTCTTAAATTCTTGGGAATATTGCTAGTCCGTAGTTTCTGACGGCCATGATTCCGAGGCCTGGTGTGCCCGAAATCAATTTCTAAAGTTTTGTTCGGGTACGCTTAGTAAACTTACATGTGGGTTTTTCTATCTTTTGAACCAGTGTTCAGAATTGAAATCTGAGGGCACCGATTAACTCACAGCGCCGATATTCTCTTAAGGGGACCTTTACCACAGTTGCGTTTGGTCGAGAGTAGAAGTTTTATTTTTGTGATTCGTAACAAATTAAAATAAAATTATGGTGTTACTTTAGGTGTAAACAATTTTATTTAATTTATTTAGTGGTGGTTATTTCCTACAAGGGTATGTTAGAGGTGGGGAACACACCCAAAAAACCCCCCATGTGAGGATAATGTGTGGTGGGACACGCACGAGAGCCTAACTCCTCAACTCCCCCTTAAACTCCCATGAAACCCCCATTATTAAATCTTAAAACTCTCCCCCTCCTCTATTTGAATTTTAATCTTTTCACCTACCTTGTCTCTTAATTATGAAAACCCATCTAATTAATATCTTCATTTATTAATTGGAACCTCTTATTTTAATCAATTTGAATTTCAAGGAAATTATATTAAAATTTGAGAGCCTTATTATAATATTGGCCTTGGAAAATATTTCTGTGTGGAAAACTCTGGAGAATTAGAAGAAAGGTATTCCTCTCTTGACGAAGAACACCATTCTTCAATGAAGAACATCCCTGACGAAGAACGCGAAGAACTTCTTCTAATGACACTTCCTCCTCGGAAGTACCCCGATGTCAAAGAATATACATCATCTTCGGATGATCTCCCCTTGTCATGACAATGAATCTTCCTCCAAAGTTGATGGGATGACACTGTTCTCCGTGACCCATCTTCCGCGACGCCCGATTACAGCAACGCTCGTCTTCCATTGTTCGTCGACGTATGACATCATTGTTTAGGTAGGGGGTTTTTATAATTTAAATTGAGTAAATTATATCTTAATTCTTATTGAATGCAAGTTATCATCCATGGACAATTGTTACCCCCTAACACGAAGAATGTGGGTCGGACGAACACAGCTTGATGACCCTCCGTTGTTTCCTATTTTCATTCGCGATGGAGATGGTGTTGGAAGAGGTGGCGAAGAAGACCGAAGGCAGCATCAGCAAGGGAAGTCGCCCGCCGGCCCGAAGGGGACCGTGGCACCGGGTGCCGCACGGAAGAAAGACTATGGCCTGAAACTGTAGGCTGCTCGGCCAAAGAATAACCAGCTGGCATTATCCAGCCAGGCTGGAAGAACAGCAGCGCCTCTCAGCACCGCATTGCAGAGAACCACAGCCCACGCTTGGTGGGCCGCTTCGGCGGATGAACCGGCTGGCTCGTCAGCCGGTCGGGCAGAAGGACCCGCGATTCCCATGGGCAATGCAGGTGGAGGATCCACGGGCTGCTCGCACCAGGAAGACTGGCCGGCTTCGCCCGGCCGGATAGAAGAGGCGGTCCCACCCAGCGCTGCCGTTGCAAAGGACTGGGGGCCACACACCCCTCGCACTGCTTGGCCCACCGCGGGCCGGGCCGGGCCACATCTATCGGGCTAGGCCGCACCCTACTGGACCGGACCCAGACATAGGTCCGGTCGACCTGGTTAGGGACGACTCGGGTTGGGTTGGGCTGGGTCAGACCGGACCCAAACTCACCTCTTCACACCAATTTTAGTACTTATCCCATAACTTGAGCTATGAACCTCTGATCTACAAATCATCAGTTGCGTAGGATTCCATGGATCGAGACGGTCGTTTCATTATATTACACACAAGGTTTTGGCAAAGTATGGGTATGGCCAGGTTGGTTCGAACTCGAAACCAACCGGGCCCTCAGAGTGGAAACCGTTATAACTTAAGGACCGGACGTCCGATTGACGTGTTGTCAACTACATTGGATTACATTTGATGATATGGTCCTTTTTTCACACTCCACATGGGATTAGTATGACATTGAAGTATGGATGGGTTGGATTTTACCTGAAATCCAACCGGGCCCTAGAACAGAAAAGCTAATAACTCTCAGACTAGGCATCCGATTGACGTGTCGTCTGATGCATTGTGTTTCTTTTGGTGAGAAGGAAATTCGGGATACATAAAATCTAGACTTCGTGATAGTTGATGTATTGATCCATTTGATCTAGGAGCAGCCCCTCCCAGAATCGAGCGTGCTCTGTGCGGGAACCCTAGAGTTGGTTGCGACTGCGTCGACTACTGTACTAGAATCCTCTGTGGGTTCGACAGCGACTAATACTGTACTGGAATCCACTGTGGGTTTGATAGTGACAACTACTGTACTGGGATCCTCTGTGGGTTCGACGATAATGTCCATTGTACAGGATTTCTCCATGGGGTCGACGACGATGATTACTATTCTTGTATCCTGTGTGGGTCTCCAAGTTTGACCTCTATACTTGTATCCAGTGTGGGTCTGACAGAGTAGCTAGTCTTGTATCCTGTGTGGGTCCGACAACTTATCTGGTCTTGTATCCTGTGTGGGTCTGACAGCTTAGATTAATTAGTGACTACATCTGATCATCTCTATTACTCTCAAGATAGTTGGACTTGTATCCTGTGTGGGCCTGGCAGCTTAGCTGACCTTGTATCCTGTGTGGGTCTGACAGTTTTAGATGATCCAGTGGATACATATGTTCATCTATATCTCTATACTATTGTGGAATACCTGTGTGAGATGAGTCTTGAATTTAAATCATTATCATCGATGTGATTGACTTTACTTCTTGTGTTTACTGGGCTGTGCTTGGGCTCAAGAGTTGGAGCCGAACTGAGATTGATAACATAGGTATATGTATGGGAATATACCTAAGTAGGGTTGGTTGATACTTCTTGGTTTTATCTTTCTTCATTGGTTTATCCTTTGTGGATGCTCAGAGACCTTCGGGGGTCTCGGGGTCCCTACTGAGTATTGTTATACTCACCCCTGCACGGGCTATGCCCGCACCTCATTGTGTTGGATGCAGATGACAGACAGTGGTGACGGAGACAGAGAGCGAGCTAGGACCGGAAGGTACCCGGAGGTGGACCACATGGAGAGACAGTACACGGAGCGGACCGATAGACGTGGAGTGTTTAGGGGTACATCTGTACCTACCCTTCAGGTAGGATACTCAGTCGACATTCCAGGAGCTTCCCTTTTTAGTTGTTGTCCCTTTTTCAATTTTACTTTCTTTCCATTGTACCTGTACATTACTATTGGTCTTGTATTTCTGTCCCCTTTACTTTCAACACTACTTTTTTATACAAAATCACATAGTGTTTACTTCCTGTTGCGTTGTCTGTTGTGTTTGTTTACTTTTATAAATGCAATTCTTTCTTAACTTAGGGATTTAGGCCTTTGGTGGTAGTCTCTAGCTCCTGGCCTATGGAAGGCGGGCTTGGGGTAGTCACGACACGGGCCCTGAGGATGGGTCGTGACATTTTGGGAGTTTTAATTTTTTTTGTTTTTTAAGTTTTTATTATGGTATCCAATGGGTTTTAGGTGTTTTTATGTTCTTAGGTATTATTAGATTTTTTTTGGAATTTTATGGGTTTAAGGGTTTTTAGGTATTTTGAGGGTTTCTTTAGATTTTTAGGTTTTTTTTATTTTGGATGTTTTTCAGTGTTTTAAATGTTTTTATATTTTTATGGGTTTCTTTGTGTTTTTTTGGATTTTTTGAGTTCTTCACATTTTTATTGTTTTTTTGGATTTTATTTATGATTTTTTGGGGTTTTTAGGGATTTTATGTTGTTTAGTGTTTTTAGGGTTTTAAAGGGTTATTTGAGTTTTTAAAATTTTTAGGTGTTTAATGGGATTTAAGGGATTTTTTGGTGTTTTAGGGGTTATAAGGATTTTAGGGGTTCTTATAGTTTTTAGGGGGGTTTAGGGTTTTTAGGGGGTTATAGATTTTTCTAGGTTTTTTATGGTTTTTATGTGTTCTTTGTTAATTATTTTTTTTGGGTTTTTCAGGGTTTTAGGGTTTTTTTGTTTTTATGGATTTATGTATTTTAAAGATTTTTATAGTTTTTATGCTCTTTACATATTTTGAGTGGTTTTCTCGATTTTTAGTGTTTTTAGGGTTTTATGTTTTTTAAGGTTTTTAGGGTTTTTACCGTTTTTCAGATTTTTAGTAGTTTAAAGTGTTTTTTAATTTTTAATGTTTGTTAGGATTTTTTTGGGGTTTTTTGGGCGTTTTACATTATTATGACTTTTTAGAAATTTTTTAGGATTTCTATGGTTTTTAGTGTTTATATGGATTTTGAGGGGTTTTTAGGGTTTTTAAGGGTTTTTAACGGTTTTATAGTTTTTTGGGAATTTATGGTTTTTTTGGTTTTTAGGGGGATTATTGATTTTTAGTGTTTTTAATGTTTTTTCAACTTCAAGGGTTTTTAGATTTTTAGTGGATTTTTATGTTCATTTTAGGTTTTTAGGTTATTTAAGGTTTTTAAGGGGTTTTATGGTTTTTAGGTTTTATTAGATTTTTAGGGACTTTGTAGGTTTTTAGGGTTTTTATCATTTTTAGGATTTTTAGGGGGTTTTATTTGTTTTTCATATTTTTATGTTTTCTAGGGTTTTCTCAGGGTTTTCATGGTTTTTTTTGTTTTTTATCATTTTTAGGGATTTTAGGATTTTAATGGGGTTTTATTTTTTTAAGGGATTTCGAGGGTTTTGGGTGATTAAGGAGATTTTAGGTTTTTTTTAACGTCTGTTAGGTTTTTTGGTCATTTTATATTTTTTATGATTTTACTATTTTCTTATGGTTTTACACAGTTTTTATGGTTTTTTAGTTTTTTTAGGGATTTTTTGTGATTTTTAGTATTTTTAAGGGTTTATAGTGTTTTACGTATTTTGAAGGGTGTTTTGGGATTTTGGGTTATTTAGGTTATTTTTAGTTTTTTATGGTTTTAATATTTTTATAGTTTTTAAATATTTTTTGGTGTTTAAGTGTTTTTTTAGTTTCCAGTGGTTTTTAAGAGCTTTATGGATTTTTAGGGGTTTTGAGTTTATTATGTTTTTTCGAGACTTTTTGGGCTTTTATCGTTCTTATGTTTTTAGGGGTTTAAAGTGGTTTAATGTTTTTATGGGTTTTTAGGGGTTCTTATGTTTTTTAGAGTTTTTCTATTTTAATGATTTTTTGGGTATTTTTTAGGATTTTAATGGTTTTAAGGGGTTTTAGGGATTTTTAGGGTATTAGGGCTTTTAGAGTTTTAGTGTTTTGTGTTTTTATCCCCTTTTACAGGTTTCTCAGGTTTTACGTGTTTGTAGGATGTAATGGTTTTCTAAGGGGTTTTAGGGTTTTAAGGTTTTTTACAATTTTAAGGATTTTTAGCTATATTTTGGGATTTTTCTGTGTTTTAGGGTTTTTTATAAATTTCTGGTTTTTTTATTTTTTAGGGGATTTAACTTTTTTACGGGGTTTTCAGTATTTGGGTATTTTTGAAGTTTTTTTGGGTATATTAGGGTTTTATAGACATATATAATTGTTTTAGTGTTTTAAAGGGTTTTTAGTGTTTTTACTGGGTTTTTAATTTTTTTATTTTTTACAATGGTTTTATAGATATTTATGGATTTTAGAGTTTTTAGGGTCTTTTATGATTTTTTAGGATTTTTAGTGTTTTTAGGTATTTATGGTTTTCTTATGTGTTTTTAGGGTTATATAGTTTTTTCTGATTTATAGGGATTTTTTGGGATTTTTTAGGTTTTATGGGTTTTTAGAAATTGAATTGTAGTTTTTTTGTGCTATTCATATTTTTTGGGGGATTTAATTATTTTTTTGGGATTTATGGTTTCTTTATAGTTTTCCATGATTTGAGGGTTTTGTATATTTTTAGGTATTTTTAGGGATTTTTTAATAATTTTATGATTTTTTGGGTTTTAGGGATTTTGATGGTTTTGGGTTTTTAGGGATTTTATGATTTTTTTTAGTTTTAGGGGTTTTTTGGAGTTTTTTGGGGTGTTTATGGTTTTTAGTTTTTTCAACATTTTATGGGTTTAAAAGGTTTTTAGATTTATAATGTTTTTTATGTTTCTTATGGGGTTTTAGGTTTTTTATGGATTTTAGGGGGTTTATATGGGTTTTAATTTTTTACAGGTTTTTAAGATTCTTAGCATTTTAGGTTCTTAGATGTTTTTAGTTTTTTTAGTTTTTTTAAATTTTGTTAGTGGTTTTTCTTATTTTTTATGATTTCTTTCATTTTTAGGGATTTTTAGTGGTTTTAAGGGTTTTTTTTTGTTTTTAGGGTTTTTGAGGTTCTTTACAGTTTTTAGTGTTTTTTGGGGTTTTATTGGTTTTTAGGTGATTTAATGTTTTTAGTGGTTTTTATGGATTTATGGGTTAAATTTACAGTTTTTATCATTTTTTAGGTTTTTAGGTGTTTTTTTTTGTTTTTAGTTTTTAGGGTCCGCTTAGGATTTTTTTCATGATTTTGATGGTTTTTTACATTTTTAGGGGTTTTAATGATTTTTATGGTTTATTTTAGTTTTTTGGAATTTTGTGTGATTTTATGTTTTTTAGTTGATTTTGGAGTTTGTTTGGATTTTTTTTTCATTTTTAGGTTTTTAGGGGTTTTATGTTTTTTTAGGTTTTATGGTCTTCTTAGGGGTTTTCAAGATTTTAGTTTTATTATGGTTTTAGGGATATTTAGGTCTATTTTGGATTTTATGCGGTTTTAAGTGATTTATGGATTTTGAGGGGTTTAGGTGTATTTAATTGTTTTAGTTTTTTTTGGTATTTTTTGGATTTTAGGGTTTTTGATATTTTTAGTGTTTTTAAGGGTTCTAGAATTTTCAATATTTTTAGGTTTTTAAAGGTGTTGAGTCAATAAGATTTTCCTTATGAATTTTTCATTCCTTCATACCTGGGGAGATTGTTAAGTCAATAAGGGTGCCTCAGTAACATTACCGTTTCTTCTTGTTTTGATAATCACAAACACCTTATCTAAAGGCAAATCCCTTTTTACCCTTTGTGTTACTTCTATAAGGAAAATTTTATTCTCTAAGGAAATTTATCCTTATAATTTTTTCATTATTCATATCATAATTTTACTAAGTGTAAAATTCTGTTTGAAACCAAAACCTTGGAATCCTATAATTAAGTAGATATGAAGCATTCTGTTTTATGATCCGAATTCTGATTACAAATTAAAGATATGAACTCTTATGAGTTCTTACTTTGAATTCTCATGAACTCTGACTCCGAAAATTGTGAGTTCTGGTTCCGAATTCTTGTGAATCGAGATTCCTAATTTCCTTGAAATTCAGACTCTGGAATTCTAAAGAGTTCAGGTTTCGAATTCCTAGAAAACAGAATCCGAATATACTTATATTATAGACTCTGAATTCAATTTTTGTTAGACTCCGAACATTCATTTTCTTACATTTCGAATATCATATTTTAGTTATGTTTACACTTGTTTTGTTATAAAATTATGTCGTTCTTTCATTTACTCACTAACTGTTGTTTGAGTGACACGTGAACAGGTCCCTCTGAAATTCAAGGTAAAATATGACCATTGGAGGAGGCAGCCGACCGTTTAAGCCATGCCTATAAATAAGAGCTCATTTTAAAGAGCTCAGGACTTTTGGAATTTTTGAAGCTCAGAACTTTCAGATGTGATTTATAGAGAGAGAAGATGTTATAAACTCTCAGGATTCTTACAGAAAGTTTGAACGACTTGTTCAAAATTTTCTTCATGCCGATCTGCTTAGTGTAGTGGTGTGATTTCCTTGAAATTAGATTCTTCGGGTTGTGAAGTCAGAGGTTCCTATTTTATTAAAAATCGAGGTCTTGCGGGGATAGCAAGATAGATATTGATCTTCAAATTGAGGGCTTACATGGGTTTGGGTAAGACAAACATTCTTTAAAGTATAAATCAAGGGACTTTTTATCCAAGGTTGTTGGATATCATTCTCTTTGGGATAAAAGAGTTACTACTTTTTACTTGAAGTATTTCTACTTTTTTCACTGTACTTTTAGTTATTGAGGAAAGTATAATCATCTTATACTTCCTTATACTTGGTCTCTAATTACATAGGATTCTATACGATTTAAGGTAGAATCTTAGTCATTGTAATCTTTTGTTAAGTTTCATTTCCAGAATCACTTTTCCGGTATCAATCAAGTTATTAGAACTTAGAGGTGCTGTGAGTTTTGGTTATGCAAAATTTCCTTAGGGATTTTTAATGTATAAAATTCACCCCCCTCTTGTATTTGAGCATCTAATATTTATATATTTGATCTAGAAATTGGTATCAGAGTTGGTGACCTCTGAATTAATCTCACGATTAGATTTAGAAGAGAATTCTTCTTCTTATTACATTCATAATTGAATTTCTGGATTCACACCTTTTCAGAATCAGTTTTTCGGACTCGTATTGTTCGGATTCATTTTTTCTTAGAGATACTCTTGTTCTATATTTTTCTTTCTTAGGAATATCTTTCTTGTTCACAAACTTTTTCTATTAATAAGTTTTTGTGGAAATAATTTTCTTTAAAATGGCAGGAATCAATGTTGGTTCCATAGACAATCACAATCCAACTAGACCACCTATCTTTGATAGAAATGATTATGAATATTGGAGAGATTGTATGAAGAATTTCATTATCAATACTGGAGTTGATAATTTTTTTATTCTTACTGGAGGATATAAAATTTCTGACAAAGAAGTTAGTACCTTTACTCATTAAGAAAAGCATGAATATCAACTAAATTATAAGGTACACAATACTTTTCATTGCTCCATGACTAGAAATATATATAGCCAAATTTCATCTTGTGAAGTAGCAAATTGTATTTGAAATAAACTTGATGTTACTCACTTTGGAACATCCAAAGTTATTGAGACAAGAAGAGCTATGCTTAGAGCTGAATATCATGGTTTCTTCTTTCCTTATGAAGAACCCATATGTAAGGTTCAACAAAGATTCATGACTATTGTGAATAGTTTATAGTCCATGGGTGAGAAAGGATTAGATGATGAAGCTATTGTTGATAAGATCATAGAAATCATGCTGAATGAATGGGAATCCACGAGAACTGTTATTGATGAACACAGAAAGGTTACTCAGATTTCCTTAGATGAACTGTTTGGAATTCTTCTTCAGCATGAGAGTAGAATGAAGAGAGATACTGATAATGTAAATAAGAAGAATATAAATGGCAGTGTTGCTTTTACTACAACTTCAAATAATATGAAATATAAGACTCCGGAGAGAGTTACTAGATCCAAATCTAAGAAAGTTGTTATCCAATCCGAATACATTGTAAGTGAATCCTTAGAAAATGAATTAGGAAATCTTTCTCAAAGGATGAGAAATATAGCAGGACAGAGGAACTTTCAATCCAGATATAAGAAGAATGAAAGGAAAGAAAAGAATGATTCATAAGTTAAATGTTATGAATGCAAGAGAGTTGGACATATAAGACCTGATTGTCCTACGCTTAGGAAAAAATAAAGGAAAGGCATTCTGAGAGAAATAGAAAGAAGTATCACAAGGCTAAAGCTAAGAAATTATTGAAATCTAATGACACCTGGAGTGTTAGTTGTGGTGACTCTTTATATGAATCTTTATATTATGAATATTCTAGAAAAAAGAATCTTGGTCTATTATCTAGACTACCTATTGAAAATCATTCCTTAATGGATAAGGTACACAATTTTGAATCAATGAACAATGTTTCTTTGAATGATAATGATAGTAAATATTATGACTCTTTTAATGAATAATCTTTTTATGATGAAGATAATACTTACCCTTCCTATAAATAAGTTTATAGGTTTTTCAAACTTCTTGAGATTGATAATTCAATACTCATGAAAATCCTTGATAAGGAAAAATCTAGGAATACTATTCTTACTAAGGAAATATCAGATCTTTCTAAAGATCGTGATAAGAAAAATGCTGATTTTGAAAGTATTTCAAAAAATATTGAGGATGTAATTTCTGAGTAGAATAAACTTTCTAAAGATCTATAAAACCTAATTTCTAAGAAAAATGTTCTCAAGCCTAGCTTTACTTAAAAATAATTTTTTTCGAAGAGAATAACTTGGTTATCAAACTCAAATCCAAAATATTTTCCTTGGGGATGTTTTAGTCAATATTTACCTTAGGAAAGCAAAATTTTGATAAAATGTATTCACAAATATGACCTCTAAAGAATAGTTATGGTTTTGGTTATACTGGTTCTAAACTGTTTTCTAGTAAAAATTATTTTGTTCCTCAAAGTGCTCTATTCTACACTAAGTGTCAGTGTGGTAGACACTGGGAAAAAAATTGTTACTTAAACAAAACCCTGTCTTTAGGATTTCATAAAGCCTATTTTTCTAAAAATATGTGGGTGCATAAAATTTTACTTTCTAAGAATTCTGAATCCAAGAAATTTTGGATTCTGAAAACCTATCTTTTTCTTATTTTCAATAGAATAGAGAAGGTACCAATAGCAATACAAGGTAAATGGATAGTGGATGTTCCCGACATATAACTGGTAACAAAAACAATTTAGAAAATATTATCAAGGCGAAAGGAGGAAAAGTAACATTTGGATATAATGCTCAGGGAGAAATTATTGGTATAGGTAACATCGTTCTTCTTGTAAAAACTTTGATTAAAAATGTTTTATTCGTTAAGTGTCTTAAGCACAACCTCGTTAGCATAAGTTAGTTTTGTGAAGAAGGTTACCTTGTGAATTTTAGGAATGAAAAGTTCTTAGTACACAATTCTAAGGAAGAGTTTATTCATTCTTCTCATAGGAAATAGAATGTTTACACAATGAACTTATAAGACCTTAGAAGCCAAGATCTACCTTGCCTTAGTGCAATGGAAGATCATTCTTGGTTGTGCAGTAGAAGGTTAGGACAATGTAACCTTAGGAACTTATTCAAACATTCTATAAAAAGATTAGTTAAGGTTCTACCGGAGAATAGATTTTATTCTTAAAAAGTATGTGACCATTTTCAATATGGCAAGAAACATAAATCGAGTTTTAAATCATTCGGTGAAGTTTCAACTACTGATGAATTATAGTCAGTGCATATGGATCTCTTTGGTCCTAGACAAACTGGAAGTATTGGAGGCAAGTATTATGTATTTTTCTTGGTCGATGATTACACTAGATTTACAAGGGTCTACTTTCTAGCAAAGAATATTGAAGCTTTTTCTTATTTAAAAAGTTTTACAGCCTAAGTTAAAAATGAGAAAAACCTTCCATTGTAAATTATTCATAGTGATCATGGTGGAGAATTTCAAAATTCTGATTTTGAATCTTTTTAAAGTAGAAAAGGAATTAATCATAATTTCTCAGCACCAAGAACACTTCATCAAAATGGTGTTGTTTAAAGAAGAAGTAGAATTCTTCAAGAGATAACTTGAACCATGTTGAGTGAGTATTCCGTTTCCAAACATTTTTGGGTCGAAGTTGTAAGTACTGCTTGTTATAATATAAATCGTGTTTTGATAAGATATGTTCTTAATAAAACTCCTTATGAGTTATGGAATGGTATAAAACCTAGACTTTACTACTTTTAGGTTTTTGGTTGCAAGGTATTCATTCTAAATACTAAATATAATCTTCATAAATTCGTACCAAAATTTAATGAAGGAATTTTCTTAGGCTACTCCACAACTTCTAAGGCTTATAGAGTTTTCATCAAAAACACTTGTACTATTAAAGAGACAGTACATGTGAAATTTGATGAAACTGATCCTTTTGTTTTTAAAAAACCCCAACCTACATCCTCAGATGTGTTTTCAAAAACTAATTATCAACCTTTGTTAGAAGATCCTTCTGATAACGAAAATTCCCAATAAAATGTTTCTGAAGCACTTACCCTAGAATATTTCCTACCCTATGTTGATGAACAAGTTTTACAAAACCCAAATCAGTTGTTTCTAAAGAATAATCTAGGAATAGCATCCTTGGTGATGTGAATCAACCTATAGGGACTAGAAGTTCCTTAAAGAATGAAGTAGAACATCTATCATTCCTTTCCCAATTATAACCAAAAAGCACTGATGAATCTTTAGGTGATGATGATTTGATAAAAGCCATGCAAGATGAACTAAATGAATTAGAATGGAATAAAGTCTGGACCTTGGTTGAAAGAACTAAGGAAACATCTATTATTGGAGTAAAATGGGTCTTCAGAAATAAGTTTGATGAAAATGGAATAATTGTAAGAAAGAAAGCTAGATTAGTTGTTAAAGGTTATAATCAACAAGAAGGAATAGGCTATGAAGAAACCTATGCTTCAGTATCTAGACTTGAATCTATTTGTATCCTACTTGACTTTGTTGCATTCTTCAATTTCAAACTTTTTAAAATGGATGTGAAATGTTCTTTCCTTAATGGTTACATTCAAGAGGATGTTTTTTTTTTGAACAACTTCCTAGTTTTGAAGATACAAAACATCATGATCCTGTTTTTAGACATACCAAAGCTTTTTATGGACTTAACCAAGCCCCTAGATCCTGGTATGATAAACTTACAAGATTTTTGCTTCAAAATTATTATGTTAAGGGAAATGCAGATCCAACCCTTTTTATAAATAAAGATAAGAAAAAATTTTGATTATTTAAATTTATTTTGATGAAATTATATTTGGTTCAACTCAGAAATCTTTAACTGATTCCTTTGCGGATCTAATGAAATTTGAGTTTGAAATGAGTATGATGGGTCAGTTAACATTTTTTCTTGGTTTCAAAATTTCTCAAAAACTAGAAGGAATCTACATATCCCAACATAATTATATAAAATACCTTCTTAAAAAGTATAGATATGACAACACTAAAAGCATAAGTACTCTCATTGGTACCTCAAACACACTTGATCTTGATGAAGCTGGGAAACCAGTAGATCAAACATCTTTTAGATGAATGATAGGAAGTTTAATTTACTTGATAGCTAGTCATCTAGACTTAATGTTTTCAGTATGCTAATGTGAAAGATACCAATCCAATCCCAAGGAATCTAAATTAAAGGTAGTGAGATGAATTTATTTCTATTTATAGGGAACCATGGATTTAGGACTCTTTTGTACATCTAGAAATGATTTTGTTTTAAAAAGTTTTTTGAATTATGACTTTGGTGGATATAGAATAGATAAAAAGAGTACATATGGAACTTGTCATTTCATAGGAGAATCATTAGTTTCTTGGTCATGCAAGAAGCAACACTCAGTAGCACTATCCACTGCTGAAGCTGAATATGTAGCAGCTAGAAGTTTTTGTGCTCAAGTGTTGTGGATGCAACACACACTCACAGAATATGGTATGAGTTTTAATAAAACAAAAATTTTATATGATTATACTAGTTCCATTTCCCTTAGTAAAAACCTTGTAGATCACTCTCGTGCAAAGTACATAGATATTAGGCATCACTTTATTAAGGATAACACACAAAAAAGAGATATCATTCTTCAATTTATCAGAACACAAGATCAACTTGCTGATATTTTCACAAAATCCTTACCCTCTGATAGATTTGAATAAATTAAACAGAAGATAGGAATGATAACCATAAGGTAATATTCTATTTTAACTCCTGGTGGAATCAATCTCCTTATAGTAATAAACTCCTTTTTATTGGGGGAGTATATTTTCTTATATGTTTTCAAAAAAAATTTGTAATGAAGTTTTTCATGTTTTTTGTAATGAAGTTTTTCATGTTTTTTATAATGAAGTTTATCATGTTTTTTGTAATGATGTTTTTCATGTTTTTCGTATTGAAGTATATCATGTTTTTCGTAATGAAGTTTTTTATTATTTTTCATAATGAATTTTTTCATATTTTTTTCATAAATGAAATTTTCGTACTTGAAATTTTCGTAATGAAAATTTTTGCACTTGACATTTCCTTAATAGAGTTTTTCAAAATTCATCTTAATGAAGATTTGTTTTTTTTTGTTTTTTTTCATAGTCTAAAATTTTCGTAATGAATATTTTTGTAATGAAAATTTTTGTAATGAATATCTGCATACTAATTTTTTTTCTTACTCAAGTTTTTTTCCAAATATAATATCCTTAAAGAAGAATTTTCCTCAATACGAATAATTCTCATGACAATCCAAAAGGTATGATTCTTTCTTGAGTTTTCATAATCACTTTTTATTTGCTAGATGTTTCTTTTCTTTTTAAAATTTATTAGATTCAAGTTTCATAAATTTGAATTTTTTCTTTAAAACCTCAAAATATCATATCCTACCAAATTTTCCTTGCGGCTATCTTTTCAACTTTCATATCTATTCAGAAGAATTCTCAACCACTGAATTAAAATGGGAAGATGAACCGTCGCTTCAACACCTATAAAAGGGGACAACATATGGTTATCCCACATCAGTTCTCAAGCCTTTGAAGGTCGAAGTTCTATCCCTCTACAAAAGCACATTTTGAACATTTCAGAAGTGTTCAATTTCGAATGTCTAGTGAAGGTCCTTCTCAAGAAATGTCTAATGTCAAGCAAATTTCAGAGTGGAAGATATACAGGGAGAGGTTGGTACATCCTAACATCTTCAACAAATATGACTCTATGATCTACAAGAATATCAGGATTAATGGATGGGGGAGTGTATCCATTTTGAAGCTAGGGGATAAAGATCTTGTGTATCTGGATATCCTCATTGAGATTTATGAATCAGCCTATTTTTTCAAGGAAGATGATAGAGACAAATTTTCTTTCAATAGTTATGGAAAAACATATGCACTTTCATGCACCAAGGCTGCTAGGTTGGTAGGGTTATCTTATAAAGGAGAGGCAGAACTTTGTTCCCACAAGCTGACAGATGTTCAAGGGAGTTTTTTATAAGTGAAGGCTATGCAAATTCATGGACTTATAGATGTCAAAACCGCAAATATTTCTTACTTGTCTACCAATAATCATATCCTAGAGTTATGGATTCAGGGTTTTATCGTACCAAGAAAGGGTGATAAGGACACTATTAAGAAAATTGATATATATATATATCTTAGATTTTTTGGTAAATCTAAGGAAAATAAATTTGAAGAAGCATATTCTCATTACAATATAGAATATCAAGAATGGGAATCTGAGAGCACAGATAGTCATGTATCATGCCCTAATCTCCAAGTTGATAGTTCGATGTCTTGAATCATTCAATATTCCTTGTAGTTCCAAGCCGTATAATTGTAAAGTGATGTTAGTAAGCGATGACACTTTGAAAAGAATTAATGTTGGATTTTATAAAGATTCAAGAGATTTTATGATCTGCCAGTGGAAGAGGCAGAAGTCGTTCTGAAAAATTCTGAAAAGGTTGAACCATGAATGAAAGTTGGAAAGAAAAGAAAATTAAAGGAAGTAGAAGCTGAAGGTGAAACCCCTAAAGCCAAAGACGCTCAAACCACACCTCCAAATCCTAAGAAACGGAAAGCTTATCCAGATAAATTTATTTCCAAATGGAGGGAGGATAAGAAGAACCAGAAGGAAGGGGAACCACAGTTTTTCCTAGACCCTGCAGAGGCTAAAGAATTGAATGAGAAAGCTGCTGAAGAGATTGAGAAGAAAGCAAAAGAGAAGAAGATTAAGAAGAATATTAAGGAGGAAGATATTGTGCAATCTCTTTTGAAAGCCACTTAAGTAGCATCTGAGAACATTCTGGTACCAAAATCCTTCTTAGTTGAACCATTACCTGAGACACTGGGGAAAATGTTTATGACTCCGAAAAAAGTTCAAGAGAAGTTTGTTGAACAGATTGAAGTTGTGGATGAGGTGCAAGAAAAGGAAGAAAGTAGTAGTCACATTGATGATCTGATTAATCAAGTTGAAGATTATCATGATAAGGAAAGTGCTTCCAAAAAATTGTCAATCCGGACTTCTCAATCTAGATCTTCGAAACTTGGTACTCCTGGAGTTGATGAGAAGGATGAAGAGGAAGTGAATAAATTATCTGAGGAAGAGAGTTATAATCATCACTTCATACATCCTGAGGATATTGAGGCAGGAGATGATAAAGAAAAAATTGATGAAGATAAGATTGTTCAATTGTTTGAGGTGAGCATGAGTCTCCAGATGAAGAAGCTATTACAAAATATGAAAAAGCCAAACAAGTGGTTGTTGACACAACAAAAAAAATTATTTAAGGAAGAAACAAGCTAGTGGATCCTCTAAGGGGAAGCTTGTAGAGATAGAGGAAGAACCAGAACCTAGAAAAGTGTTAGATTCGGAGTCATTAGATGTAGGACATGATTTTTTCATTCAGTCTCTGAAGAAGCTAGTGGACACCATTCTGATCTTTCCAAAAATTGACTCCAGATGCCAGATGCTCCATCATAGCAGGAATCAGAAATAAGACTCTGTATCAATGATGATGGATAGGTGTGTGAAGATTGAGGCTGAACACAAGAACTTTCTTATCAACTATAAAGCCCATAGAAAATCTTGCAAGAAAATGGTGAGCTGGTCAAATGATATAGTCAAAGATCTGATAGAGCTTGATGACTTTCAAGATAATGTTAAGGAATCTTTTGATACTCATGATAGAAAAATCAAGGATCTAAAATATATCTTCAAGGAAAATCTAAATCTTTAATAGAATACTCAGATTTATGACGTCAATGATCTGAATGGGAAGTTGAATTATATTACCCAAAGTTGTAAAATAGAAAGGGATCTCCGGATTGAGATTGAAGAAAATCTAGTGAAGCAAGATGACTTGCTGAAGGCTCAGGCAGAGGCTCTGAAGGATCAAGATTATATGATCAAAGCCTTAGATAAGCAAGTAGAGGAGGATCAGAAAGAGCTAAAGAAGCTGAAAACCATCATGAAGAAGCTGATACCCATGGAAAAAAGAAACAAAATAGATCCAAATATGATCTTTTGTTGTATCTTTATTTCCCTGTACAAATCATTCCAATCTTAATGAAATTTTGGTTGCTTGTTTTTGTCTGAATGTTTTTACTAATATTTTAGGTACCATATTTTTTTTCCATTCTCTCAAAATCTTTTTGAAAAACAAAAAGGGTGAGAAGGAAAAATAATTCTATGTAAAAGGAGAAATATCCCTATGTAAGGTGAAGTTTATCAAATGGGGAGTTCTCATTACGAATATTTCCACATTCAAATGAAAAATCTCAATCCAGAAATCTAGAATACGATAGTTAGATTTCCAAAGCCTAAGGGGGAGTTAGTTGTATTTATCATTACTCATATATAAAGGGAGATATGTTTTATTTTCAAAGTCTATAAAATTTTTGCGAATCCCTTATATTCTTTTTCATAAGGATGTTTGTGCTTTCCAAAAAGGGGGAGATTGTTGAGTCAATAAGGTTTTCCTTATGAATTTTCCATTCCTTCATACTTGGGGAGATTGTTAAGTCAATAAGGGTGCCTTGGTGACTTTACAATTTCTTCTTGTTTTGAAAATCACAAACAGCTTATCCCAAGGCAATTCCCTTTTTACACCTTGTTGTAATGCTATAATGAAATTATCTTCTCCAAGTAAATTTATACTTATCATGTTTTCATTGTTCATATCATAATTTTTCTAAGATTAAAATTTGTTTTGAGACCAAATCCTCGGAATCATATAATTACCTAGATATGAAGCATTCTGTTTTAGGATCTGAATTCTGATTACAAATTCTGGATATGAACTCTTATGAGTTCTGACTCTAAATTCTCATGAACTCTGATTCCGAACATTGTGAGTTATGGTTCCAAATTCTTGTGAATCCAGATTCTGAATTTCCTTAAAATTCATACTCCTAAATTCTATAGAGTTCAGGTTTCGAATTCCTAGAAAACAGAATCTGAATATCTTTTTATTATAGACTCTGAATTCAATTAAGGTTAGACTCTCAACATTCATTTGCTTACATTTCAAATATCAGATTTTAGTTATTCTTACACTTGTTTTGTTATAGAATGATGTCATGCATTCAGTTACTCACTAACCGTTGTTTGAGTGACACATGTATAGGTCCCTCTGAAATTCATGGAAAAATATGACCGTTGGAGGAGGGATCCAACCGTTGAAGTCGTTCCTATAAATAGAAGCTCATTTGAAAGAGTTTTGGACTTTTGGAATTTTTGAACATCAGAACATTAAGAAGTGATTTCTAGAGAGAGAGGCTCTTATAAATTCTCAGGCTTCATGAAAAATGTTTGAACAGCTTGTTCAAACTTTTCTTCGTGCAGATTTTCTTAGTTCAGAGGTGTGATTTCCTTGAAATCAGAGACTTTGGGTTGTGTAGTCAGAGGTTCCGATTTCCTTACAAATCGAGGGCTTGCGAGGATAGAAAGACAGATACAAATCTTTGTATTGAGAGATTACCTAGGTTTGGGTAAGACATACTTTCTTGAAAGTATAAATCAAGGGTCCTTTTATCCAGGGTTGTTGGATACCCTTCTCTTTGGGATAAAAGAGTTACTACATGTTACTTATAGTATTTCTATTTTGATTTCTATTGTACTTTTATTTGTTGAGGAATGTATAATCTTCTTATACTTTCTTATACTTGTACTCTGATTATATAGGATTCTATATGATTTAAGGTAAAATATTAGTCATTGTAAACTTTTTTTATGTTTCATTTCTGGAATAACATTTCCAGCATCAAGAATGTTATTAGAGCTTATAGGTGTTGTGAATTTTGGTTATTAAAAATTTCCTTAGGTATTTTTAAAGTATAAAATTCACCCCTGTGGTATTTGAGCATCTCATATTTATATATTCAATCTAACAAAAGGATTTTTTGGGGTTTTATGGTTTTATGGGTTTTTATTTTTTTCAATTTTTTGGGGTTTTAAGGTTTTTATGGGGTTTTAGGGGTTTTAAGGTCTTTTAAGTGGTTTTAAGTGTTTTTTGTTTTTAAGGTTTTATTTGTTTTTAAGGGACTTTAAGGGTCTTTAAATTTTTATGTTTTTTGCGGATTTTTTTAGTATTTTATGATTTTTACTGTTTTCATGGATTCTGAGGGTTTTTTATGATATTTCGGGTTTTTGAGTTTTTAGGGTTTTTTGAATTTTTTTGGTTTTTAACATTTTCTTGGTGTTTTGGGGTTTTTTAGGTTTATAGGTATTTTAAGGTATCTTCTAATTTTTTTGTATTTTGGGTTTTTAGTGAATTTTATGGTTTTTAAGGTTTATATTATTTTTAGTGTTTTCGGGGTTTCTTTGTTTATAGGGGTTGTTTTGAGTTTTTTAGGATTTTTATGGTTTTTAAAATTTTTTAAACATATATAGGGGTTTAAAGGCTTTTTAGTGTTTTATGTGGGTTTTCAGGGTATTTATGTGGTTTTTGATTTTTTTGGGCATTTTGTGGTTTTTTGGGGTTTTTTGGGGTTTTAGTGTCTTTTGAGGGTTTTTGTGGGGATTTATAATTTGTTAGGTTTTTAGGGAATTTAAGAGTTTTTAGGTTTTTATGGTCCTCTTAAGGTTTTTGAGGAATGTTATTATTTTTTACATTTTTATGTATTTATTTTTCCTTTTTTATTTGTATTGTTTTTATGGTTTTTAGGTATTTTTTTGTTTTTTGGGGTTTTTATGGTTTTTTGGTTTTTTGGTTTTTTGGGTTTTTTGTGTTTTTTAAAATTTTTATGGGTCTTTAAATTTTTTATGTTTGCAAGGTCTTCTTAGTGTTTTTGGGGATTTTAGTGTATTTTACATTTTTAGGGACTTTTAGTGTTGTTATTGGTTTTTAGGTGGTGATGGTTTATTTGGGTTTTTTAATTTCTTTGAGAGTTTAGGGTTTTAGAGGTTTTTAAAGTTTTATATCATTTTTAGGGGTTTAAATTTTTTTATAGTTTTAATGTTTTTTTTACAGTTTTTAGGGTTTTTTAGAGTTTTAAAAGGAGTTTACAGGTTGTTATGGTTGTTGGGGGGTTTTAGATCTTTTGTGTTTTTTTGTGTTTTTATGGGTTTTGGTTTTTTTAGGTTTATAGGGGTTTTAGTGATTTTGGTTTTTATGGTTAACTTTAGGATTTTCTGGGTTTTTATTGTTTTTTTTATTTTTATGGATTTATATGTATTATTAGGTATTTTTATGGTAGATTTGGGTTTTACAGATTTTTATGTTTTTATGGGTTTTAGTTTTTTTAGGTTTTTAGCATTTTTAAGGTTTTTAGAGGATTTAGGTGTTTTGGGGGGTTTTTAATGTTTTTAGGTTTTTGGTGGTTTTCAAGTGTTTTTAGGGTTTTAATCTTTTCTCAATAATTTTTATGGTTTTTAAAGTTTTTTACATTTTAGGGTATTTTTAGGTCATTTTGTTAATTTTTATGGTTTTAGGGTTTTTATGGATTTTGAGGGGCTCTAGATTTTTTAGGTTTTTTTAGAGTTTTGGAAATTTTTAGGATTTTAGGTGTTTTAAGTGTTTTTAGGATTTTAAGGTTTTCTTACAGTTTTTATGGACTTTAGGGTTATTTATATTTTTTGGGTTTTTATTTATTTTCTGGAATTTTATAATTTTAAGGGTTTTTTGGAGATTATGAGTGTTTTGAGTTTTGTATGGTTTATATGGTTTTATTGGGTTTTTAGGGGATTTTATTAGTTTTTTAATTTTTTTAAGAGTTTTTAACCTTTCTAATTGTTTAATGTTTTTTAGAGTTTTTAATGCGTTTTAGGGTTTTAGGAGTTTTTAGGGTTTTTAAGGATTTTATGGTTTATAGGAATTTTTATTGTTTTTAGGGTATGTTTAGGTTTTTTAGGGTTTATTTTATTTTTTAAATTTGAATGGTTTTTATGTTTTATTTTTGGTTTTTTAGGTTTTCATAGACTTTTTAAGGGTTTTATGGTATTTTATTTTGTATTTTATGTGTTTTTTGGATTTTTATGTGGTTTTATGGTTTTTGCAGATTTTGAGGGGTTTGACTGTCCTTTGGGGGGGGGTTTGCAGGTTTTATCATTTTTAGGTTTTTATGGGTTTTAAGTGTTTATCACTTTTTAAGGTTTTCATTGGGATTTTCTGGGTTTTTATGTTATTTATGTTTTATGGACTCTTAGTATTTTCAATTTTTTGGGGTTTTTTTTAGATTTTGTGGCGTTTTATGGTTTTCTGAATTTTTTATGTTTTTAATTTTTTTTATGTTTTTTTATGTTTTTAAGGGTTTTCCTTGGGTTTTTAGTGTTTTTTAGAGTTCATTACATTTTAGGTATTTTATGTATTTTTTATGTTCTTATGGTTTTAGGAGATTTTAATGATTTTAAGGGGTTTTAGGGGTTTTAGGGTTGCTTTTTTAGTTATTTAAGAGTTTTAAGTTTTTGTAGAGTTTTTTATCATTTATAGGGGTTAAAGGTGTATTATATTATTTATTGGTTCATTAGGTTTTTTATTTGGTTGGAAGGTTTAAGGGGGTTTTATGGTTTTGAGGGTTTTTAGGGTTTTGGGGTATTTTGGGGTTTTAATGGGTTATAGTGTTTTTTTGTGTTTTTAGGGGTTTTACATGTATTTTGGTTTTAATGTTTTTCTTATGATTTTTCAAGGGTTTAGAGTTTGAAATGTTTTTGAGGTTTTGGGGATTTTTGAGAATTTTTTTGGTTCTTTGGGCTTTTTGGGACTTTTAAGGTTTCCTAGGATTTTTATCATTTTTGGTATTTTTTGGGTTTTTTTCTTTTTCTGTTTTTTAGGGATTTTTTTGTATTTTTATTATTTTTTAGGGTTTTTTGGTATTTTGAGGGTTTAATGTATTTTATAAAAATTTAGGGATTTTATTATTTCTTGGGTTTTTAAGTTTATTTTTAGTTTTTAGGGGTTTTATGTTTTTTTATATTTTTTTTAATATCATTCCTTGGTTTTTCTTATTTTTTATTATTACTATATTTTTAGGGTTCTATGGGTTTTAGGAATTATTAGGTTTTTAAGGGTTTTATTATTTTATGGGTTTTTAGTGACTTTTATTATTTTTATGGTTTTTTACAATTATATAGGTTTTTGGAGGTTTTAAGTGTTTTCTGGATTTTAATTATCTCTTATGATTTTTCATGGTGTTTAGGGATTTTTATGTTTTATTGGATTTTTAAGGATTTTTAATATTTTTACAGTTTTTAGTGTTTTGGGGGTTCCAGATTATTTTCAATTTTTATGGTTTTTAAGGGTTTTTGTGTTTTATTTGTGTTTAGGGGTCTTAATTGTTTTAAGGTTTTTAATTTTTTCTTAGGGGTTTTCAATATTTTGAGGTTTTTTTATTTTTTTGGGATATTTAGGGATTTTTTAGGTTTTTAGGGTTATTTAGTTTTCTTTGGGTTTTTTGGTTTTTTTTTGTGTATTTAGGGTAGTATGGTTTTTATATTTTTAATGTTTTTACTGTTTTAATGGGTTTTTATATTTTTTACTGGTTTCTATGTCATTGATTGGTTTTTATAAAATTTATGATATTTATTGTAAAATGGGATTTTAAGGTCTTTTAGGGTTTTTATGGGTTTTTAGGTTTATTCAGGTTTTAAGTGTTTTTTGGTTTTTTAGGTTTTCCTTATAATTTTCAGTGTTAAGTTAGTTTTATGTTTTTAAGGCTTTTTAGGGGATTTTTATAATTTTTTATAATTTATAGGGTTTTTAGGGATTTTGAAGATTTTAGGAAATTTTATTGTTTTTTAACATTTTTTAATTTTTTAGGGGTTTAATCTGTTTTTTGTTTTCTATGGTTTTATTTTGATTTTTAATCATTTTATAGGATTTTTTTTCTTGTATTTTTGTTTTTTTATGATTTTCATGTGTTTTATGGTCTTTTGGGATTTTGTGGGTTTTAAGGTTTTTTTTTTATGGTTTTTAGGATTTTTACGGCTTTTAACATCGTTGAAATTTTTTATGGTTTTATGTGTTTTTAGGTTTCTAAGGTTTTGTATGGGTATTTTTTTGGGGTTTTATGTTTTTAGGGATTTTGGGGAGTTTTTTATGAATTTATGGTCTTTAGAGTCTCTTATTATTTTATGGTTTTTATGGATATTTAGGTTTTCTATGTTCATTTTGGTTATATTGGGGTATTTTTATTTTTTTATGGTTTTAGGGTTTTTAGAATTTTTTTAAATTTTTATGGGTTTAAAGGGGTTTTATATTTTTATTAGTTTGTAGGGTTTTGGGGTTTTTATTGTTTTTTACAGTTTTAGGGTTTTATGGTTTTTTGGGGGGTTTAGTGACATTTTACATTTTTAGTGTGTTTGTCTTTTTCACCTTTAGGGTTTATAAGTGTTTTTAGGTTTTAATGGTTTTCTTAGGATTTTTTGGGTTTTGAGTTTTTTTACATATTTAGGTGTTTTTAGGGAATTATTAGTATTTTTATGGTTTTTATAGTTTTTGGGGATTTTAAGGGATATATAGTTATTTCATTTTTTCGTGTTTTTAGTATTTTATAGGGTTCTATGTGTTTTTTGATTTTAAAATTCTTTTTAAATATTTTAAGGTTTGTGGTTTTCTTTATGGTTTTAGGTATTCTTATGATTTTTATGATTTTTTAGAGTTTTTTATCTTGAGGGTTTTAGAGTTTGTAGAAGTTTTATTGTCTATTGGGGGGTTTTAGGGATTTTAGGGGTTTTTTATTTTATTATATTATTAGGGATTTATGGTTTTCTTGAGTTTTTAATGTTTTTAGGGGTTTTTAGGGTTTTTAGCATTTTAAGCATGTTTTTACAGTTTTTTATAGATTTTTAGGGTATTAAGGTTTTTTGTTGGTTCGAGGGTTTTAGGTGTTTTTTTATTTTTTTAGTGAATTTTTAGGTTTTTAATCATTTTTTGGTTTTTTTGAATAGAGGGGGTTATGTTTTTTGGATTTTGAGGTTTCTTTAGGTTTTTCTGGGCTTTTTAGGTTTTTATATTCTTATAGTGTTTTTAAGATTTTTTTAAATTTTTAGTGTTTTTAGGGAATTTGATGGTTTTTAGGGAATTTTATGATTTTTAGGATTTTTATGGGTTTATTTTGGGGGGGGGGTTTAAGTTTTTTTGGGGTTTTTTTGTTTTTAGGGTTTTTTTATTTTTGGGATTTTTAGAGACTTTTTTAGGATTTTAAGAGTTTTTGGGTTTTTATGGTTTTTTTAGTTTTTTAGGATATCACGGTTTTTTTGATTTTTTTTAATGTTTTTAGTGGTTTAATGAGATTTTATAGTTTTTAGTTGATTTAGTGAATTTTTTTGTTTTAGAGGTTTTAATTATTTTTAGGCGTTTTAGGCGTTTTAGGGTATTGTAAGTGTTTTTTTATGATTTTAGCATTTTCAAGGTTTTAGCTTTCTATGTTTTTTTTGGTTTTTATGTTTTTCTTAATGTTTTTATGGTTTTTTGGTTTCTATGTTTTTATGCACACTTAGGGTTTTTAGAATTTTTATGGGGTTTTTTGGGTTTTAGGTATTCTTATGGTTTTACAATTTTTAGGGCGTTTTAGGTTTTTTAGTTAGCTGTTTTTTGGGGATTTAAGTAATTTTTGGGATTTAAGTAATTTTTGGGTTTTAAGGTTTTCTTAGGGTTTTAGGGGTTATTGTTTATATGAAATTTTTAGGTATTTTTTATTATTTATATTGGATTTTAGGGTTTTTATAGATATTGAGGGTATTTAAGGTTTTTTGGGTTTTTTAGTTTTTTGTGTTTTCAGAGATTTTTATTGTTTTTTGGGTTTTAATGTTTTTTTTATCATTCTTAGGGGTATAAAGGGTTTTTAAAATTTATTTTTTAGGGGTTTTATGGTTTTTTATGGTTTTTAGCAGTTTTGGGGTCTTTAGAGTTGTTAGTTTTTTAGCATTTTTAGTTTTTACGGGTTTCAGTGCTTTTAGGTTTTTAGGTTTTTTGAAGGTTTTTAGGGTTTTAGGGGTTTTTATGTTTTTAGGTATTTTTATGTATTTTTAGGATTTTATTTGTTTATAGGGTTTAGGGGTTTTGATGGGTTTTAGTGGGTTTAGGGTTTTTAGGGTTTTTTAGGATTTTTATAATTTTAGGTGTTTTAACTGGTTTTACGTTTTTTAGGTTTTCTTATGGGTTTTCAAGGATTTTAGGGTTTTTAGTTTTTATGGATTTTCAAGGATTTTTTAGGATTTTTATGGTTTTTTGGGATTTTAATGGTTTTAGTTTTTTTTGTGTTTTTAGGGTTTTTAGGGGTTTAGGGTATTTTAGGTTTTTAGGGGTTTTATGTTTTTTTATATTTTCTTTTGGGGGGTTTAGTTTTTGTTGTTTTTTTTTAATTTTTATGGATTATTATATATATTTTAGTATTTTTTTAATGGTATGTTTGTGTTTTTAGGTATTTGAGGGTTTTAGGGTTTTTTGGTTTTTTGGTTTTTTGGGATTTTGGGGGTTTTTGAGTTTATTAATGTTTTTGTGTTTTTATAGTTTTTTAACATTTTTATGGGTTTAGAGGGATTTTATAGTTTTAAGTGTATTATTACATTTTTTAGGGGGTTCATGGGTTTTTATGATTTTTATTCATTTTTATAATTTTAGAGTATTTTATGGTTTCTAGAGTTTTGCAGGGTTTTCAGTGTTTTTTGGTTTTTTAGGGGATTTAATTGTTTTATATTTTAAGGTTTATTATGGAATCCAATGGTTTTTTGGTGTTTTTATGTTTTTAGGTATTATTAGGTAATTTTTCATAATTTTATGGGTGTTACATTTTTTTAGGTATTTTGAGGGTTTTTAGGGTTTTTAGGGACTATTGTATTTCTGATGTTTTTTTGTGTTTTAAGTGTTTTTAGGATTTTAATGGTTTCTTATGGGCGTTCATGGTTTTTAGATTGAATAATTTTTTATGGTTTTTATGGAATTTTATTAGGATTTTAATGGTTTTTTATGGATTTTGATGTGTTTTAGAGTTTTTAGGGTTTTTAAGGTTTTTTTTATGATTTTCTTTGTTTTTTTTTTGTTTTTCAATGTTTTATGGTTTTAAATGATAATTTGAGTTATAAAAATTTTTAGGGGTTTAATGGGATTATAGGGATTTTTTGGTGTATTTGGGGTTTTACGGATTTTAGAGGTTTTATGGGTTTTATGGGGGTTTAGGGTTTGTAAGGATTTTTAGGGGTTTTAGAGTTTTCTAGGATTGTATGATATTCATGTGTTCTTATGTTTTTATGTTTTTCATTTGGGTTTTTAGGTTTTTTTGATTTTTTATGTTTTTATGGATTTTAGGGAATTTATGTGTTTTTATGTTTTTTATGCTTTTTATGTTGTTTATTGATTTTGAGTTGTTTTAGGGGTTTTTAGGGTTTTTAGGGTTTTTAGAGTTTTAGAGTTTTTAACATTTTTACCATTTTTTTCATGGATTTTTAGTTGGTTTATGTGTTTTTTAGGATTTCATAGGGGGTTTTGGGGTTTTTGGTTGTTTTTCATTATTATACTTTTTTTAGTATTTTTAGGATTTTTATGGTTTTTCGGATTTATATGGATTTTGAGGGGTTTTAGGGTTTTTAAGGGTTTTATATTTTTTTGGATTTTATGGTTTTTTTAGTTTTTACTGTGTTTAGTTATTTTATAATTTTTAATGTTTTATTGTCTTAAATGGTTTTTAGAGTTTTTGGTGTATTTTTAGTGTCGTTATGGTTTTTTTTGGGTTTTTAGGGTTTTTAGGGTTTTTTATGGTTTTTAGGGGATTTTAGAATTTTTAGGGCCTTTTTAGGATATTAGGGTTTTTATTATTTTTCAGGGTTTTTTGGGGTTTTACGTGTTATTCATATTTTTATGTTTTCTAGGATTTTATTCAGGTTTTAGGGTTTATTTTTTTTGTCATTTATAGGGAATTTGAGGGTTTTAGGGCATTTAGGGGTTTTTAGGTTTTTTTAATGTTTGTTATGTTTTTTGGGCATTTTATGTTTTTTTAGGAATTTACTATTTTCTCAGGGTTTTATATGGTTTTTAGGGGTTTTTATAATTTTTGGTGTTTTTTGGGATTTTTTGTATTTTTATTGGTTTTTAAGGTTTTTTGGGTTTTTTGGGTTTTTTGGGTTTTTTGATTTATTTGTGTTTTTTGGGTTTTATTGTTTTTAGAGTTCTTAAATATTTTTAGGGGTCTAAGTGTTCTTTAGTTTTTAGTGTTCTTGAAGAGATTTATGGGGTTTTAGAGGTTTGTGGTTTTTTAGGGTTTTCTGGTCTTTTAGGGTTTTTATCAGTTTTAGGTTTTTATGGCGAAGGTCGGTGTAGGATCAGGCTATTCCTAACCCCCCCCCCCCCAAAGTTTATTAAGAAAAAAGGTTGCAATGCAGAGCGGGAGGGGCAGGGTCAATCGAACCATACCCTAAGATAAGCCCACAAAAAAAAAGAAAAAAAAAAGAAATGACTCGGAGACCAGGCACCACAGCAGCATCATTACAACACATCTAGCCAGCACCACTTCCAATCATCACGACCACAAAATTCCTTCAGTACCTCCCAACAAAGTAGTAACCAATGTTCAGCAACGCACCATTCAACAACCAACAACTCTGCACCAAGGGGATTCACCACCAGCAGCATCAGACCACCATCACCAAAGCCATCAGTCACCACAACGTCACATCCCAATAAATCAGTAACCGGCCACCATCTCTCCAGCTTCCAACAAGAAACACACCCAAAGGCAAGACAATACCCCTCACCACTCAATATAACCAATGGCCAGTATCCACGCCAAAATGCAGCCAAACCATCAACAGCACAAAGGACCACAAACCAAACCGCATCACACCTCCCAGCGATGAACGCCATCTCAATAGGAATTCTCACCATCAGGTGCACCCAGCACTACAACCAAGGGAAAAAAGCCGCCAACAACCAATCCACAGCCCAAATCACCCTTCCAGAGACCTAGAAAAAGAAAAGCACAACCAGCATGCAACACCTCACATTAGGACCAGCATACAATACCAGCATCATGGGACCAAACAGACCTCTTTGGCACTGCAGGAAAACAACCAAATCGCATCAAAGCACAGACCAGCTGGAGATATCAGCAAGAATCAAAGTAGGAGCCAGAGAACAAACCTGGAACATCAGTGCAGACCAAATCCAAACAGATCTGTAAACCCCAAAAAATGGATCTGGCATGGAACCAAAAAACTATATCCACCAAGAGCCGACGCACCGCCATAGCAGCCACCATACTCCATCCAACCCCAGATCTGCAGGTAGTAGGAAGGATCGCAAAACCGGCCAACCCAGCGCACTACATCGTCGAAGAAACCAGATCTGGAGGAGCCAAAATGACCTTCTCTGCCATTGAATCCCACAACCCCGTTGACCTGTCCATGGAAACCCCTGATCTGAAGGATTCCTGGCCTCCACATGGCTAGAAACTTCAACAGAGACCAGATCGGGTAACCTCTATAGCCGCCGAAACCGAGATGCGTAACTCTGCATGATCCCATCCAAGGACACGATCCATAGTTCGTGAGGGAGACAGAGGTTCCAGATGAAAGTCACCACCACCTTGAGACAGGAGAGTGCAACCAAAGCCCATCATCACTGAGAATCAATATCAAAGCTCAGAGCACAATCCAAGAGAGAACCTGGAATGGGAAACAGACAAGAGAGAGAGTCAGCGAAGTAAGCTGCCATATTTAGGTTTTTAGGGGTTTAATGTTTTTTATGGTTTTTAAGGATTTATTAGGGGTTTTTATGGTTTTCCAATTTTTTTGACTTAATTTTTATCATTTAAATGGTTTTAAGGGTTTTAATGATTTTATGGAGGTTAGGGATTTTAGAGTTTTGGTGTTTCAAGTTTTTAGCTCCTTTTAGGGGCTTCTTAGTTTTTATGTTTTTTAGTTTTTAATGGCTTTATTATGGTTTTTAGGGTTATAGGTGTTTTTACATTTTTAAGGATTTTAGGGCTCTTTTAGGAATTTTATGTGTTTTAGGGGGAATTTGGACATAAAGGGTTTTTAGTTTTTTTATGATTTTTAGTGTTTTTATGAGATTTTTGTTCTTTAGTTTGTTTTGAAGTTTTTTTGAATTTTCATATTTTTTAGTGTTTTAAAAAAATAGTGTTTTAAATGATTTTTAGTGTTTTTAATGGGATTTTAAGGGTTTTATGGGTTTTATAATGGTTTTATGGATTTTTATGGATTTTAGTGTTTTTAGGGTCTTTTCGGTTTTTTAAACATTTTTAGTTTTTTAGGTAATTAATGTTTTCTTAAGCATTTTCTTTATTATATGGATTTTTCAAATTTCTAGGGATTTTTTTGTGATTTTTTAAGTTTTTATGGATTTTTTAGGAATTTATTTTGTAGATTTTTAGGCTTTTTATATTTTTATGGGATTTAATTATTTTTTAGGGTTTTATGGTTTATTTATATATTTTTCATGATTTTAGGGTTTTTATGTTTTTAGGTATTTTTATGGATTTTAATGTATTTTATGGTTTTCAGGGTTTTTAGGGATTTTGATGGTTTTTGGGTTTTTAGGACTTTAGGAATTTTTTGGTTTTAGGAGTTTTTTGGAGTTTTTGTGGTGTTTATGGTTTTTCATTTTTTCAACGTCTTAGGGGTTTGAAATTTTTTTAGAGTTTTTTAATGGTTTGCAGGTTTTTATGGGGTTTTTGGTTTTTTATGGATTTTAGGGGGTTTTGGGTTTTTTGTTTTTTAGGGGTTTTTAGGATTCTAAAATTTTTTATATCTTTAGATGTCTTTATTTTTTTTAAAATTTTATTAGGGGTTTTCTAGTTTTTTATAGTTTCTTTCAATTTTAGGGATTTTTAGAGGTTGTAAGGCTTTTTTGTTTTAAGGGTTTTTTATGGTTTTTATAGTTTTTAAGAGTTTTTAGGGTTTTTATAGGGGTTTATGGGATTTAATGTTTATAGTAGTTTTTATGGATTTATGGGTTATATTTACTATTTTTTGGATTTTTTATGTTTTTTTGGGGTTTTTTGTCTTTTTTGGTTTTATAGTTTTCTGAGGATTTTTTCAAATTTTTAAAGTTTTTTAAATTTTTAGGGATTTTTAAGTATTTTTATGTTTTATTTTAGTTTTTTGGGATTTTGAGGAAATTTGAGGGATCATTGGGTTTTTAGTGTATTTTGGGTTTTTTGGTAGTTTTTTGGGTTTGTAGGGGTTTTATTTGTTTTATAGGTTTTTACAGTTTTCTTATAGGTTTTCAATATTTTAGTTTTTTATGTTTTTAGGTATTTTTAGGGATTTTTTGGATTTTATGGTGTTTTATGTGTTTTACGGATTTTTAGGGTTTTGTGGGTATATATGGGTTTTTTCTTTTATGTTATTTAAATATTTTAGTGTTTTTTGATATTTTTATTATTTTTATGGTTTCTAGAGTTTTCATGTTTTTATGGTTTTAAAGGGGTGTTTGTGGGGTTTTACGGTTTTATGGGTTTTTTTGTTTTTCAAGATTTTTTGGGGTTTTAGGGTTTTAAGGCCCTTTTAGTGGTTTTAGGTGTTTTTGGTTTTTAATTTGTTCTTGTATTTTTATGGTTTTTAGGGGTTTTATGTTTTTATGTATCTTTGTGGATTTTTTAGTATTTTATGGTTTTTAATTGTTTCATAGATTTTGAGGGTTTTTATGATATTTTATGGTTTTCGGATTTTTAGGGATTTTTTTTCATTTTTAAGGTTTTTATGTGTTTTTTTGATTTTTAAGGGTTTGTTAGTGTTTTATTATGTTTTTATGGTTTTTTATGTTTATAGGGTTTTTTAGGTATCTATTCATTTTTTGTCTTTTGGATTTTTAGTGAAGTTGATGGTTTTAGGGTTTTTACTGTTTTTCGTTTTTTGTGGGTTTTATTTTGGTTTTTAGGGTTTTTTTGGGTTCTTATGTTTTTTACTGTTTTTAGAGTTTTTTTAACATTTTAAAAGGTTTGATGGATTTGTATATTGTTTAGTGAGTTTTAGGGTATTAATGGTGTTTTTTTTGGGTAATGGGTTTTTTGGGGGTTTTTATTGTTTTTAGAGTCTATTCTGGTTTTTTGTGGGGTTTTATATTTTTTATGGTTTTTAGGGATTTTAACTGTTTTTAGGTTTTTATGTTCCTCTATGGGTTTTTAAAGAAATTTAGGGGGTTTTATGTTTTTATGGATTTATTTTTATTTTTTTATTTTTATGATTTTTTAGGTTTTTTAGGTTTTTTAGGTTTTTTAGGTATTTTGTGGTTTTTATGGATTTTATGGTTTTTAGGATTTTATGGTTTTTTGTGTTTTTAAAATTTTTTAAGGGTCTTTATATTTTTTATGTTTCAAAGTTTTATTAGGTTTTTTAGGGAATTTACGGTGTTCTGTGTTTTTAGGGATTTTTAGTGATTTTTTTGGTGTTTTAAGGGCTTTATAGTTTTTGGGGGTTTTTTGGGATTTTTGAGATTTTTGGGTTTTAAAGGTTTTTAGAATTTTTTATCATTTTTAGTGGTTTAAATTCTTTTTATAGTTTTTAATTTTTTGGTGTTTTTTGGGTTTGTGGAGTTTTTAACGTTTTTATGGGTTGTTGTGGTTATTGGGGATTGTTGGATCTTTTAGGTCTTTTATGTTTTTATGGGTTTTAGTGTTTTTAGGTTTATAGGGGGTTTTAGTGATTTTGGTGTTTCGGGTTATCTTTAGAATTTTCATGGTTTTTATGGTTTTTATGTTTTTATAGATTTTTTGTATATTTTAAGATTTTTATTGTATTTAGGGGTTTGGGGGATTTTGAGGGTTTTATTGGTTTTAGGGTTTTTATATTTTTATTGGTTTTTAGGGATTTTTGAGGATTTTGGTGTTTTTGGTTTTTAATGTTTTTAGGGATTTGGGGGTTTTAATATTTTTTAAGTTTTTAAGGTTTTCTTAATATTTTTCATGTTTTTAGGGAGTTTTTTGGATTTTTTTGGGATTTTAAGTGTTTTACAGATTTTGATGGTTTAGATGTATTTATGGGTTTTTTTCTTTTATGTAATTTTGCGAATTTAGGGTTTTTTTATATTTTTATTAATTTTATGGTTTCTAGAGTTTTCAATTTTGTTATGGTTTTAAAGCAGTGTTTGTGGGGTTTTATGGTTTTATGGGTTTTTTTGTTTTTCATGATTTTTTGGGGGTTTTAGGGGTTTTAGGGTTTTTAAGGCCTTTTTAGTGGTTTTACGTGTTTTTGGTTTTTAATGTTTTTTTAGTTGTTTATGGTTTTTAGGGGTATTTAAGTTTTTATTTATTTTTGTGGATTTTTTAGTATTTTATGATTTTTAGTTTTTTCATGGATTTTGAGGGTTTTTATGATAATTTATTATTTTCACGTTTTTAGGATTTTTTTCAATTTTATGGTTTTTATGTGTTTTTTACGTTTTTCAGGTTTCCTTACTGTTTTATCAAGGTTTTATTTTTTTTATGTTTATAAGGATTTTTAGGCATCTTTTCAATTTTTTTGTCTTTTGGATTTTTATTGAATTTGATGGTTTTTATGGTTTTTACTATTTTTATTGTTTTATGGGTTTTATTTTGGTTTTTAGGGGTTTTTTGTGTTTTTTAGGATTTTTAATGTTTTTAGAGTTTTTTTAACATTTTCAAAGGTTTATAGGATTTTTAGAATATTTAGTGGGTTTAGGTTATTTATTGGGTTTTTGGGGGTTTTGGAGTTTTGGAGTTTTTTTGGATTTTTAGGGTATTTAGTGTCTATTCAGGGAATTTGTGGGGTTTTAAATATTTTTTAGGTTATTTGGTATTTTAACGGTTTTTAGGTTTTTATGTTCCATTTAGGGTTTTTCAGGAAATTTTGTGTTTTTTGTGTTTTTAGGGATTTGTTGATCTTTTTTTATTTTTATAGATTTTTAGGATTTTTAATTTTTTTACGTATTTTGTGTTTTTTATGTGTTTTATGGTTTTTAGGATTTTACGGTTTTTTGTGTTTTTTAAATTTTTTATGGGTCTTTAAATTTTTTATGTTTCAAGGTTTTATTAGGGTTTTAGGGAATTTAGGATGTTTTCTATTTTTAGATATTTTTAGTGATTTTTTGGTCTTTTAGGGGGTTTATGGTTTTTTGGGTTTTTTTTGGGGGGGGGGTTCAGATTTTGGGGTTTTAATGTTTTTTAATGTTTTTATCATTTTTAGGGGTTTATATTCTTTTTTATAGATTTTAATGTTTTTTATGGTTTTTTGGGTTTGTAGAGTTATTAATGGTTTTTATGGGTTGTTATAGTTATTGGGGGTTTTTGAATCTTTTGGTTATTTTGGGTTTTTATGGGTTTTAGTTTTTTTAGGTTTATAGGGGCTTTTGGTGACTTCTTTTTTTAAGGTTATCTTTATAATTTTCAGTGTTTTTATGATTTTTTAAGTTTTTATGGATTTTTTGGTATTTTTTTAGGATTTTTATGGTATTTATGGGTTTGGGGGATTTTGATTGTTTTAGGGGTTTTAGGGTTTTTAGGTTTTTATTGGTTTGTAGGGTTTTTTGAGGATTCATGTGCTTTGGTTTTTTAATGTTTTTTGGATTTTTGGGGTTTACAATTTTTTAGGTTTTTAAGGTTTTCTTATGATATTTCAAGGCTTTAGGGGTTTTTAAATTTTTGGGTATTTTAGTCCATTTTAATAATTTTTATAGTTTTATGGTTATTATGGAGTTTTAGGGGCTCTAGATTTTTTATGTTTTTTTATAGTTTGAGAACTTTTTATTTTTTTTAGGTCTCTTATATATATTTAGGATTTCAGGGTTTTCTTAGGGGTTTTTGGGACTTTTGAGTTATTTATATTTTTGGTGATTTTTATTGAGTTTAGGAATTTTATTATTTTTTAGGTTGTTTTGAGATTATGAGAGTTTTGAGTTTTTATGGTCTTATGGTTTTATTTTGTTTTTAGGGGTTTTTTTGTTTTATAGGGTTTTAAATGTTTTTTATAATTTGAATCCTTTTAAGATATTAATGGTTTTTTAGTGTTTTTAAATGGTTTTACGGTTTTACATGTTTTTTGAGTTTTTAAGGTTTTTTGGGGTTATAGGAATTTTAATGATTTTTAGGGTCTGTTTATGGTTTTTATAGTTTATTTGATTTTTTATATTTATATTGGTATTTTTTTTGTATTCATATTTTTTTTAGGGTTTTTTAGTTTTTTGTGTCTTTTTAAGGATTTTAGGGTTTTTTTGGATATTTATGGGGTTTTAGGGGTTTTGAGGATTTTGAGGGCATTGAGGGTTTTCAGGGGGGTTTTTAGAGGTTTTAGATTTTTTAGGTTTTTAGGGGTTTTATGTCTTTTTAGGTTTTTATGGTTTTTAGGGGTTTTCGGGGTTTTTACGGTGTTTATGTTTTATGGATTTTTTGGATTTTTTATGATTTTCATGGTTTTAGAAAAAAAAACATGGATTTTGTGTGTTTTTGGGGTTTTCATAATTTTTATGTATTTTATTATTTTAAGTGTTTTTAGATTTTTAAGGTTTTCCTAGAGTTTTTAGGGTTTTTTAGAGTTCTTTACATTTTAGGTATTTTATGGATTTTTTACGATTTTTATGGTTTTTGGGGATTATAAGTATTTTGATGGGTTTTAGGGATGCTTTTTGAGTTATTTAGGGGTTTTAAGGTTTTGTAGATTTTTTTTAAATAAAATTGGGGTTTAATGGTGTTTTATAATTTTTAGTGGATTACTTTGTTTTTATGTGGTTTTATGGTTTGGGGGGTTTTAGGGGTTTTTGATTTTTAAGGGTTTTAATTGTTTGTAGTGATTTTTGTGTTTTAGGGGTTTTAAGTGTTTTTTAGTTTTAATGGTTTTCTTAAGGTTTTTTATGGGTTTATAGTTTTATAAGATTTTGAAGGTTTTAGATATTCTTTTATATTTTTATGGGTTTTTGGGATTTTAGGGACTTTGAGGATTATTTGGATTTCTTTGGATTATTATTAGTATTTCTATTTTATGGGTTTTGAGTGTTTTTATGTTTTTAATTTTTTCTTATGGCTTTTCAGTGTTTTTAAGGTGTTTTTAGTTTTTTTGTTTTTAGGGATTTTTTGGATTTTTATGTTTTTATGGTTTTTAGGTAATATGAGGCTTTTTAGTATTTTTTAGATTTTTAGGGATTTTATACTATTGGGATCTTTAGGTTTATTTTGAGTTTTGTTGGGGTTTTAAGGTTTTTTAGAGTTTTTCAATATCTTGGGGTTTTACTGTTTTCCTTGGTTTTTTATGCTTTTCCTACAAGGCATGTCATTTTAGGGTTCTATGGGTTTTAATGTTTTTATGGTTTTTAGGGGTTTTATTATTTTATGGGTTTTTAGTGACTTTTATGGATTTTATGGTTTTTACCATTTTATAGGTTTTAGGGATTTTATGTTTTTTTTAATAATCTCTTAAAATTTTTTCTGTGTATAGGGTTTTTTGGGTTTTATTAGATATTTTGGGATTTCCATCAATTTTAATGGTTTTTTGACTTTTTAAAGGTTTTGTTGTTTTTACAATTTAAATGTTTTATATGGTTTTTAGGTTTTTTTAGGGTTGAAGGGGACTTAATTGTTTATTGGTTTTTAATTTTTTCATAGGGGTTTTCATGTTTTTGTGGTTTTTTTTATTTTTTGGGACTTTGAGGGATTTTCTTGGTTTTTAGGTTTATTTCGGTATCATTGTGTTTTTTGGTATTTTTTAGTTTTTAGGGTTTTAAGGTTTTTTATATTTTTTAATGCTTTTAGGGTTTTAATGGTTTTTTATAGTTTTAAGTGGTTTTATATGGGTTTTATGGTTTTTAAAGGCTTTTAAAAAAATTGGACTTTTATAGCTAAAGGGGTTACTAAGGTCTTATATGTATTTATGGGGTTTTTTAGGTTTTTTCTAGTTTTAAGTGTTTTTAGGTTTTTAAGATTTTATTCTAGATTTTTATGGTTTTATTGGATTTTCATGTTTTTAAGGAATTTTAGGGATTTTTTAGAATTTTTTAGAATTTTTATTGTTTTTAGGGATTTTGAGGGTTTTAGCCTTTTTTAGGGTTTTTAACTTTTTTTTATATTTTTAGGGGTTTAAAGTGTATTTTTTGTTTTTAAGGTTTTCTTATGATTTTTCTGCATTTTAGGGTTTTTTTGTATGTTTAGTGCTTTTTATGATTTTTATGGGTTTTAGGGTCTTTTCGGATTTTGAGGGTTTTTAGGGTTTTTAAGATTTTTAATGTTTTAAGAATCATTGATGTTTTTTTAGATTTTATGTGTTTTTAGGTTTCTATGGTTTTGTTAGGGTCTTCTCTATGGTTTTTTATATTTTTAGGGATTTTGGGGGATTTTTATTCTTTTATGGTCTTTAGAGCCTTTAGTGATTTTATTGGTTTTTACAAGTATTTAGGTTTTTTATGGTCATTTTGGTTCTATATGGGTATTTTTAATTTCTTCTGTTTTTATGGTTTTTCATGTTATTTAACCTTTTTAGGGTTTTAAAGTGGTTTTAGAGTTTTATTAGTTTTTAGGGTTTTGGGGTTTTTATTGTTTTTATGGTTTTATGGGATTTTAGGGAATATAGGGGTTTTTTGTGACATTTTACATTTTTTAGGATTTTTATCTTTTTTTAGGGTATTTGAGTTTTTCTAGGTTTTAATGGTTTTATTTAGGTTTTTGGGGGTTTAGGTTTTTTTACATTTTTAGGTGTTTTTAGGTAATTATTAGGATTTTTATGGTTTTTAATGTTTTTGGGGATTTTATGGGATTTATGTTTTTTATTATTTTTAGTGTTTTTATAATTTTACAGGGTTTTACGTATTTTTTGGATTTTAATGTTCTCTTCAGGTATTTTTGGGTTTGTGATTTTTTATGTTTTTAGTTATTTTTATGGTTTTTATGGTTTTTTAGGGTTTTTATATATTTGGGGTTTTAGTGATTTTAGGATACTAAGAGATTTTATTGTTTATTTGGGTGTTTTAGGATTTTTTGTTGTTTTTTATTTTATTATATTTTTAGGGATTTATGGTTTTTTTGAGTTTTTAATGTTGTTTTGGGTTTATAGGGTATTTAGAGTTTTTGTGTGTTTTTTATTATTAATAGGTTTTTAGGGTTTTAGTTTTTTAGGTGGTTCTATGGTTTTAGGTGTTTTTTTATTTTTTATTGTCTTTTTTTAGAATTTTTATCATTTTTGGGTGGGGGTGGGGGTTGAAGTGTTCTTTGTATTGTAAAGTTTTCTTTCTGTTTTTCAAGGCTTTAGAGTTTTCATATTGTTTCGGATTTTTTATTATTTTTTATTTTTTCAGTGTTTTTGGGGATTTTTTGGGTTTATTGGGATTTTTTGGGGATTTTTAGGTTTTTTAGGGGGTTTTAGTATTTTTGGGTTTTTAAAGTTTTCTTAGGGGTTTTCACGTTTTTTAGGGTTTTTTAAGATTTTAAGGATTTTTTGGGATTTTTTAGGATTTTAATGGGTTTTTCGTTTTTCATGTTTTTTGTGATTTTTTAGGGATATTGAGGTTATTTAGAGTTATTTACTATTTTTAGTGGTTTAATGATCTTTTAGAGTTTTTAGTTGTTTTTTTATTTTTTGGGGTTTTACGGGTTTTATGGTCTTTAGGGGTATTATAATTTTTACGAGATTTTGGGGTGTAGGATATTATAAATGATTTTTGGGTTTTTAGTATTTTCATGGTTATAGGGTCTTTAGTGTTTTTTTTGTGTTTTTCAGTTTTCTTAAGGTTCTCAAGGTTTTTTTGGTTTCTATGTTGTTTGGGATTCTTAGGGGTTTGTAGGATTTTTATGGTTGTTTTAGGTTTTTAGGGATTTTGTGTGGTTTATGGTTTTGTGGGGGTGTTTGTTTTTTAAGTTTGGCATTTTTTGTGTTTTTAAGTACTTTTTTGGGTTTAAGGTTTTCTTAGGGTTTTAGGGGTTTTATTTAATATAAAAATTTTAAATATTTTTTATTATTTTTATGGGATTGTATATTTTTTATAGATTTTGAGGGGTTTTTTGGGTTTTTTAGTTTTTTGAGTTTTCAGGGGGGGTTGAGTTTTTTAGTGTTTTAATGTTTTTTATAGTTTTTAGGGGTGAAATTTTTTTTTAGAGTTTTTTATGGTTTTTAGGGGTTTTATGGTTTTCAAATGTTTTTATCATTTTTTTTGGGTCTTTAGAGTTGTTTGTGTTTTTAGCATTTCTCATTTTTAGGGGTTTAAGAGTTTTTAGGTTTTAAGGCTTTCTGAGGATTTTGTAGGGTTTTAGGGTTTTTTATGTTTTAGGTATTTTTATTGATTTTTAGGATTTTATTGTTTTTTAGGATTTAAATATTTTTAGGGGATTTACTGAGTTTAGGGTTTATAGGGATTTTTAGGTTTTTTTCTTTTTAGGGGGGTTTAAGTGGTTTTAGGTTGTTATGGTTTTCTTATGGTTTATCAAGGATTTTAGGGTTTTTTGGGTTTTATGGTTATTTCGAGTTTTTTAATGTTTTATGGTTTTTTATAGATTTTTAACATTTTTAGGGCTATAAAGGGAATTCATTGTTTTAATTGAATTTTTACACTTTTAGGGGGTTCTTGGGTTTTATGCTTTTAAGGGGTTTTTATAGTTTTACAATTTTTGGGGTGTCGAGAGTCTTTTAGGGTTTTCAGTATTTTTTGGTTTTTTGGGGGTTTTAATAGTTTTAGGTTTTTATGGTTTTATTATGGGATCCTATTGTTTTTAGAGGTTTTTGTGTTTTAGGTATTATTGGGTAATTTTTAGGAATTTTATGGGTTTTAGTTTATTTAAGTATTTTGAGGGTTTCTAAGGTTTTAGTGTTTATTTTATTTTTGAAGTTTTTAGGTGTTTTAAGTTTTATTAGGTTTTTAAGGTGTTTTTAGAGATTTTCAGGGTTTTAGAGTTCATCACATTTTTACAGGTTTTTTGGAATTTTTTAGGATTTTATAGGTTTTTAGGTATTTTTATGGGTTTTAGTGTTTCTAGGGTTTTTATGATTTTTTTGTGTTTTTTGTGTTTTTTATGGGTTTTAAATGATTATTTATGATTTTAACAATTTTAGTTGTTTAATGGGATTTTAGGGGTTTGTGGTGTTTTAGGGGTTTTAAAAATTTTAAGGGGGTTTTAGGGTTTTAAGGAGGATTTATGGGTTTTAGGATTTTCTAGTTTTTTATGGATTTTAAGTGTTATTAGGTTTTTAAGGATTTCTTATGGGTTTTCAGGGTTTTATTAGTTTTTTACCATTTTATGGATTTTAGGTCTTTTTAGGTTTTTTATTTCTTTATTTTATTTACCAATTTTCAGTGCTTATAGGGGTTTTATAGATTTTTGGGTTTTAGATTTTTAGGGTTTTTAGCATTTTTTTTATTTTTAGTGGTTTATGTGTTTTTAAGATTTGTTAGGGGTTTTTAGGGTTATTTAGGTGTTTTAAATTATTTTTCATTTTATACATTTATATCATTTTTAGGGTTTTTATGGTTTATAGGGATTTTGAGTTGTTTCAGGGTTTTTAAGGGTTTTTTTTGTTTTTGGGGGTTTTACTGTTTTTGTGTTTTTAGGGAGTTTTATGACATTTAGTGTTTTAAATTTTTTATCAGCTTAAAGTGTTTTTAGATATTTTAGTGGATTTTTAGGTTAATTATTGGTTTTGTGGTTTTTAAGGTTTTAGGGGTTTTTATGGTTTTTAGGGGTTTTTGGATTTTTTAGGGATATTTTAGATTTTTAGGGTTTTTACCCTTTTTTATGTTTTTTAGAGTTTTAAGTATTTTTCAGATTTTTATGCTTTCTGGGGTTTTTTAGTGTTATAGGTTTTTTTATTTTATTTTTATATATATTAGGATTTTAATGGGTTTTTAGGGTATTAATGGATTTTGAGGGTTTTATGGGATTTAGGGGTTTTTATATTTTTTTACGTTTGTCAGGTTTTTTGGACATTTCATATTTTATTTAGAATTTACTGTTTTCTTATGGTTTTCCAAGTTTTTTAGTGTTTTTTAGTTTTTTAGGGATTTATTGAGATATTTGTTATTTTTTATAGAGATTTAAGTTTTTAGGGATTTTGAAGGGTTTTTTGGGTTATAAATTTTTTTAGACTTTTAAAACTTTTTAGGTGCTTAAGTGATTTTTTTATTTTGTTTAGTGGTTTTTTGGAGCTTTATGGGGTTTTATGGGATTTTAGTTTTTTAGGGTTTTTTGGGTCTTTTAGGATTTTTATCATTTTTAGGTTTTTAGGGGCTTAATGTGTTTTAAGGTTTTTATGGTTTTATTAGGGTTATTGTAGTTTTTAGGGTTTTTCTATTTTTATGAATTTTTAGGTTTTTTATTTTAATGGATTTATTATTTTTTAAGGATTTTGTGTTTATTAGGGTTTTTAGAGTATTAGTGTTTTGGGTTTTTGTCCCTTTTTAGGGATTTGTCAGGTTTTATGTGTTTTTAGGTTTTAAAGGTTTTCTAATGGGTTTTTATGGTTTTAGGGTTTTTTACATTTTTAAGGATATTTTGGGATCTTTTATGATTTTAATGTGTTTTATGGGTTTTTTAGACATTCAGGGGTTTTATATTTTTTAGGTGTTTTAGGGTTTTTTAGAGTTTTATAATTTATTTAGTGTTTTAAAGGGTATTTAGTGCTTTTATTAGATGGTTAAGGGGTTTATGAGTTCGATAATTTTTTTATGGATTTTAGTGTTTTTAGGGTCTTTTAGGGTTTTTAGGATTTCTATTGTTTTTATGTATTTAAGTTTTTATTAAGTGTTTTTAGGGTTGTTAAATTGTTTAAATTTTTGGGGATTTTTTGGTATTTGTTTTAAATTTTATGGGTTTTTACAATTTTTTGAAGTTTTGGGAGATTTTTAGATTTTTAGGGGATTTAATTTATTTTTAGGGTTTTAAGGTTTCCTTAGATTTTTTTCAGGATTTTAGGGTTTGTTTTGTTTTTAGGTTTTTTAGAGATTTTTTATTAATTACATGTTTTTTTATGGTTTTTAGGGATTTTGATAGTTTTGAGTTTTTTGCGATTTTATGATTTTTTTGGTTTTATGGGTTTTTGGAGTTTTTGGGGTGTTTATGGTTTTTATTTTTTTTCAACGTTTTAAGGGTTTAAAAGGTTATTAAATTTTTTAATGGTTTTTAAGTTTTTATGGGGTTTTATGTTTTTATGGATTTTAGGGGGTTTATGGGTTTTAAAATTTATAGGGGATTTTAGGATTCTTAGCATTTTTAGTTTTTTTAGATGTTTTTAGTGTTTTTAGTTTTTAAAAATTTTCTTACGGGTTTTTCTGGTTTTTAACGGTTTCTTTCATTTTTAGGGAATTTTAAGGGTTTTATGGTTTTTTTATTTTTAGTGCTTTTGAGGTTTTATAGATTTTTCTAGTGTATTTTGGGTTTTTATAGGTTTTAGGGGATTTAATGTTTTTAGTTGTTTTTATAGATTTATGGTTTATATTTAATGTTTTTATCATTTTTTATGTTTTTAGGGGTTTATTGGGTTTTTAGGTTTTATGGTTTTGTTATGATTTTTTCATGATTTTTAGGGTTTTTTACATTTTTTGGATTTTTAAGGATTTTTGTGGTTTATTTTAGTTTTTGGGGATTTTGAGGGATTTTGAGAGATTTTAGTGTCTTTAGTGGATTTAGGGTTTTTTAGGGTTTTAGCATTTTTAGGTTTTTAAGGGTTTTAGGGGTTTTTTAGGGTTTTAAGGTTTTTAGGGGTTTTCAAGATTTCAGTGTTTTTTAGGGATATTTAGGTATTGTTTTGGGTTTTATGGGGTTTTATGTGTTTTAAGGATTTTGAGGCTTTTAGGTGTATTTATGGGTTTTAGCATTTTATGGTTTTTTGGGATTTTTGGATTTATTAAGATTTTTATTGTTTTTAAGGATTCTAGATTTTTTAATATTTTTAGGGTTTTAGAGGGTTTTTTGTGGGGTTTTACAGTTTTATGAGTGTTTGTGTTTTTAAAGATTTTTGGGATTTTTATGGTATTTACATGGTTTTAGGGTTTTAATGGCCTTTTTACTGGTTTTAAGTGTCTTTGTTTTTTAAGGTTTTCTTAGTTTTTTGGGGTTTTGAGGGGTTTTTACGTTTTTATTTATTTTTGGGGATATTTTTAGTATTTTATGGTTTTAGAGATTTCATGGATTTTGAGGGTTTTTATGATATTTCAATGTTTTAGGGTTTTTTTCATTTTTAGGGTTTTTAAGTGTTTTTTTGTTTTTAGTTTTATAATGTTTTCTTAGATTTTTATAGGGTTTTTACGGTTTTTTATTATTATAGGGATTTTTAGGTCTCTTTTATTTTTTTTTTTGGGTTTTAGTGAATTTGATGGTTTTTAGGGTTTTTATTGTATTTACTATTTTATAGGCTTTTTTGTTTATAGGGTGTTTTTGGATTTTTTATGTTTTTTTAATGTTTTCAGAGTTTTTTTAAAAAAATTACGGGTTTAAATTATTTTTAGAGTTTTTAGTGGGGTTTTAAGGTGTTTATGGGTTTTTAGGGTTTTGTTGAGTATTTTTGTGGTTTTTTTTGGGATTTTAGGGTTTTTAGTATCTTTTTAGGGTTTTTTTAGTTTTTATAATTTTTTAGGTTTATAGGGATTTTAACTGTTTTTCGGTTTTTATGGTTCTATTATGGTTTTTGAGTTATTCTTGTGTATTTATGTATTTATGGATTTATTTTTCTTCTTCTTATTTTTATGAGTTTTTAGGGTTTTTAGGTATTTTTTGGTTTTTAGTGGTTTTTAGGTTTTTAGGGGTTTTGTGTTTTTTTAAATTTTTTATGGGCCTTTAAATTATTAGGGTTTTAAGGTTATCTTAGGGGTTTTAGGTAATTTTGGGTATTTTACATTTTTATGGATTTGTAGTGATTTTTTATTATTTTAGGGGGTTGTGTTTTTTTTGGATTTTTGGGGTTTTTTTTTGAGATTTTAGGGATTTAGAGGTTTTTAGTTTTGTTATCGTTTTAGGGGTTTAAATTATTTTTATAGTTTATAATCCTTATAGTATTTTTATGGTGTTTTAGATTTTTTAAATGTTTTTTTGGGTTGTTGGGGTTGTTGGGGTTTTTTGTATCTTTTGGGCCTTTTGGGTCTTTGGGGTTTTTATGGGTTTTAGTGTTTTTAGGTTTATAGGGTTTTTAGTGATTTTTGGTTTTTATGTTATCTTTAGTATTTTTACTGTTTTTAGGGTTTTTATGTTTTTATGGATTTTTAGGTATTTTGTATGATTTTTATGGTATTTGTTGGTTTTATAGATTTTTGAGGGTTTTATGGGTATTAGGGTTTTTATGTTTTTAGTGGGTTTTTGGGGTTTTTGGTTATTTATTAGTTTTTTGGTTTTCAGGTTTTCTTAGGATTTTCAGGTTTTAGGGGTTTTAATGTTTTTAATGATTTTTAGGGATTTCATAGTATTTTTATGTTTTTTATGACTTTATAGATTTCGAGTATTTTTAATATTTTTAGTGGTTTTAGGGTTTTATAGTTATTTTGGGTTTTTAGGAAATTTTTGGAGTGTTTTTATGAGTTTTATGGTTTTTTAGTTTTTAAAAAAATTTAATTTGTTCATATGGATTTTAGAGTTTTTAGTGGTTTTTAGTGTTTTTATGGGTTTTGCGGGTTTAAAAATTTTCTTCGAAAGGAAAACCTATGATTTATATAAAAGAAAAATAAAATTATAAAAGCATTCTCCCATGGGTGTAACGATGATTGTTCCACGAAAAAAGTATCAGGACCAAACTAAAAACAATAGCACGAAGGAAGTCACCCAAAACGATCAAGCAACCAAGAAAACTGAAATTGATCAAGAATCTCAAAAAACCCTTCCTCATGGTAGATGTATGGAAGACATGCACTTCCACCATACCGATATGGAATCATACCCACCAAGTAGCAGCAAAAGACATTGTTGGCCAATAATTCCTGAGACCAGCAAGTAACCAAACTTGAGAGATGCCAGTAGGAATGAATACTGTAACCAGTGCCACCAGTCATTTTCCAACAGCACACCGACCAACCTCTAGCCTCATAGGATCCCATCATATGCACCCCTTCTGACCTAAATGAAGGAACCCTGGAAACACCCAAGCAAAAACACATAAATCACTCCAAATGGAATCCCAATAAAGGAAAAAAACTACCAAGGTAGAAACAACACCCAACATAGAGCATCTATAAACATCAGTAACCAGTAACAAACACACACACACACACACACACACATATGCACACACCACCAACTACACACAAAAACAAATGTACACACCACCACCCACACAAACAAAATGCACATATACACGGCTACCCACAAAAACATCATAACTAGCACACATGAACACAAGGCCTCACACAACCACCTAGCCCAAAATAACCTCAATCTAAACAAATGGCACCATCACTTTGCAATCCTAAATAGAAAAAAATCCCCAAACTAGTCCTAGCACAGAACCATTAGAAACAAGTACCCATGTTTTTTTATTGTTTTTAGGTGGTTTTATATTTTTCATTGGTCTTTATGTTATTATTAATATTTTTATGGTTTTTAAATTATTATTAGGTTTTTCATAATTATATGTGTTTTTAGGTTTTTAAGGATTTCTTAAGGGTTTTTTGGCTTTTCAAGATCTTATTATTTTTAGCGATTTTTAGGATTTTAATGGTTTTTAATTTTTTATGGGTTTTGAGAGTTTTTAGGGGTTTTTGATTTTTTATGTTTTTAATGGTTTTAAGTGTTTTTAGGTTTTTAATGATTTTTAGTGTTTTTAGGGGTTTTAGGTTGTTTTATGTGTTTATATATTTAAGGTATTTTTAAGGTTTTTTAGGATTCCTATGGATTTTAAGGATTTTGAGGCTTTTTAAATTTTTAGGTTGTTTGGTGGTTTTTTAAATTTTTTTAGGGTCTTTAATATTTTGTATTTTTTTAAACATTTTTAGGGGTTTTAAGTGTTTCTTAAACATTTTAGTTTTTTGGGGGTTTTTTTGGGTTTCTTAATGTTTTTATGGGTTTTAATTTTTTAGGGCATTTTAGGATTTTTATAAACTTTTAGACATTTTTGGGGTTTTAGCATTATTTATGATTTTAGGTGTTTTGAATGTTTTTCGGTTTTTAATTTTTTCTTCGGGTTATTCATGTTTTTTAATTTTTTTTGGTTTCTTGGTAATTTTTAGTGCTTTTATTGTTTTCAGGTATTTTTGGGTTTTTTATGTTTTTAGTGGTTTTATGTGTTTTGGGGTTTCCAGGATTTCTTAGGATATTTAAGGGTTGTTGGTATATTTTATGTATTTAGATGTGTTTTGGTATTTTTTTATCATTTTTTGGTTTTTAGGGGTTTTTGGGATTTTCAGAGAGTGTAGGGTTTTTTGGGATTTTATGGTCTTTTGTGTTTTTATGGATTTTTGAGTTTTTATAGTTTTTATGTTTTTTTCTGAATTTTTAATGTTATTAGGGGTTCAAAAGGTTTTTAGAGTTTTTAGAGGGTTTTAAAGATTTTATGGGTTATTGTGGTTTTTATGATATTTAGATATTTTTATGGTTTTTAGGGATTTTATGGGTTATTAGATATTCATGTTTTTCTTAGGGTTACATAGGATTTTTACGGGTTTTATGTATCTAGGGTTTCTTAGGGATTTTATTATTATTGTTATGAGTTTTTATATTTTTTAGGGAATTTATGGATTTTAAGGGGTTTTTTACGGTTTTAGGGGTGTTTAGGAGTTTTAATTAATTTTCATTTTTTAGGGATTCTTAGGTTTTTTGGTTTTTTAGGGTATTTTGGGATTTTAGGGTATTTTTAAATTTTGAGGGATTTATGGTTTTTTTACTTTTTAACATTTATATGGGTTTATAGGAATGTTAGATTTCATAGTGGTTATAGGGGTATTTGATGATTTTTTGGGAGCTTTATGGGTTTTGGGGGGTTTGGGGGGTTTTGTTGTCTTTTAGGGTTTTTAGGGTTTTTAGATTTTCTTATGATTTTTAGGGTTCTATTTTTTAGTTTTTTAAGGATTTCCTAGTGGTTTTGACGGTTTTATGGATTTTTTAAATTTTTAGGTAAATTTATGGATCTTTTTGTATTGTTATAGTTTTTAGGGGTTTTAGATATTTTTAGGGTTTTTAAGTTTTTATCATTTTTGTGAGTTTTTAGTGAATTTTTCGGGTTTTTATTGTTTCTAGGATATTTAGGGATTTTTAGGGGTTTTTTGGTTTTTTGGGGTTTTTTGGGGGGTTTAGGGTTTTATTGGGATTTTAAGGGTTTTTTGTGTTTTTTGAATTTTAATGGAAAGGAAGATGTGAGGGTCGGGCTATTCCCGGTCCCCCCACCCAAATTTATTAGAAAGAAAAAAGAGACTCAGCAGACAAGGGAGGGGAGGGGTCAATCGACCCAAACCCAAAAACCCTTAACAACCCAAGACAAAAGACTCAAAAAAATAAAATTCAAGAACGAAAAAAGAAGAAACACGCAAAATAAAACAGCCACCACCATCATCCAGCGTCAAAAAGCATCCAGCAGCTCACAGCTAACCAACAACCAGCATCCAAACTCAAATAGCAATCCACAACCAGTAGCAGCACAACCATAAACCACAGCTTCAGCACCTCCCATCCAAGAAGCAACCAGCATCTAGAACCACGAGCATCTAACATCACAGAACCACCAGCATCCAACATCACATAGCCACCAGCACCAATTCCAAAAAACACAGCTATAGAAGTCTTCCAGCACCCACCACCTCCAAACCTCAAGGAAAGCGGCAGCCAATAACTAGCAGCTCAACAACCAACAACCATTACTTCCAAACCAAAAAGCATCCAGCAACCAGTAAATGGCACCAACCAACTCCCATTGAAAGAAAGTCAAGCCATAAACAGTAACACCCACATCCAGCATATGACATATAGAACAACCATCAGCATTTGACCACCATCGCCCATGCCCCAGACCAATAGCTTCATTGCATCCCAGCCTCCCAGCAAGCAGTATCCAGCACCGAAGTTTCCGAAACCCAGCAAAATCTTTCACACCTACAAAGACAGTTGCGCATGCATCTAACATACCACATCGGACAATTCCGGAACGAAGCCATAGTATCCAGTGCCCCAACTTCAAGAACCAACACCAGAAGTGGTTCTCATCCAAACCATCCACATCCACAAAGCAGCAAAGCTTGTAAAGCAGATAATTCAATCCAGAAAATCCAGAAAAGAACCCATTGACCACCAAATGGACCAGCACACAGCAACACCAAAGAAAACCTACAGTAGAATCGGCCAGAACCATAGGAGAGACAACATACCAGACCCTCCAAGATCTGATCCTCCTAAGCTGTGGAAAGATGGAATCAGCTTGAACTGCAGGTACCAACTCGATCCACCCACGCGACGTCTCCTCTGCCGATCCAAGAGACCATCGAGGAGTGCCGTCCGAAAAAGCAGATTTGAGTCGAAGCGCCGCAACCGAGCCAGACCAAAGCCGCCATCTTGAAAAAGCATTCTGAGCTATCATCAATCTCCAAACTCCCATCATCAGCCGCAAAGTATCTTCATCATCGATGGTTTGTCGACCTTGCCAAAACACCTCCGAAGGAGGCCGTGGAGAGCAAGCATGATGAAGAGGACGGCGGCACCGTGGAGCCCAAAATCAGAGCACCATGAGGGATGAAACCAAGTAGCGAAGTAGCAAGACAAATCAAATACATTGGAATTTCAGATCTGGATCCAAGGTTGACTTCGACGTCGACCTCACAGACTTTACCCAAACCACCGAGAAACCATCCTTGCCGCCACCACAGAGCAACAAAGATAGCATCCGAGGAATAGGAAGGTCCAGATCTACCAGATCTGCTCCAAACCAGACCAAATCGTCATCACCTTTCCCAGCCACAACCCACCAGATCCCTCCTCCAACAAGAATCTACCTCGTCTTCCACCATTGCACCAGGTAAGAAAGCCTCTGAACTCTATCTGCATCACAAATCTTGGTCTGGAAGTGATCCACAGAGCTGAAGAGAAGGGATCCGAGGGGGAACCTTGAAGATCGTCACGTCGAGCGGGAGACACTAGGAGAGAGCGGTGACATATCTTTCTTCTAACTTTTTATGGGATTAAATTGTTTTTAGATTTTTAGCTGTTTAGGGTTTTTATGGGGTTTTGAATTTTAAGGTTATTAGGGGTGGTTATGGTTTTTATGGATTTTATGTTTTTAGGGATTTCAAGGTTTTTATCATTTTTAGGGTTTTATGGTTTTAAGTGTTTTAATGTTTTTAGGTTTTTCTTTGTTTTTTCAGGGTTTTTGGTTTTTTTACAATTTTAGGGATATTTATGTATTTCTTGGGGTTTTATGGTTTTTAGGGTCTAAAGGGATTTTTAGGGTTTTCAGGGTTTTTCAGGGGGTTTTTCTTTGTAGTTATTTTTACGGATTTTTTTTGGTTTTTATGGTGTTAATTGATTTTTATAGTTTTTAAGGTTTTTAGGTTTTTCTGATTTTTAGGAGTTTTTTTGAGTTTTTTAGTGTTTTTATAAACTTTAACGTTTTTTAGGGTTTAAATGAAATTTAGAGTTATTAAGGATTTTTAGAGTTTTTTGGTTTTTTGGTTTTTTATGGGTTTTCAGGGTATTTATGGTTTTTAGGCGTTTTTAGGGTCTTTTTGAAAGTTTTTCAGGTTTTTAGCGTTCATATTTTTTTGGACATTTATGTGGTTTTACGTTTTTAATGTTTTCTTCAGGTTTTTTATGGTGTTTACATTTTTTTACATTTTTAGATATTTTTAGTAATTTTTAGTTTTTTTATGGGTTTTAGGGTTTCTAGGGATTTTGAGTGTTTTTTAGATTGTATCTTCTAGAAATGGGAATGACCATGTTTGTTTAAGGTTCAAACTTTCAAATCGGTTTCCAACAGGTTTATTCATAGAACCGGAATCACCCAATGATTCTATATCCATTTTGACCTAATTTCTAAAGGTAGGTGCTCATTAGTTGTAGACTGATGAGGCTTAAGAATTTTCATCGGTTGAGAGGATGGGAGATCAATCTCATCACACCTTTTTGGGGGGAATTATTGCCTTCTTCGGGACTCTCTTATAGATTTATGTTATGTTCATGAATCCTTATTAATTCACCAAGCATGAAAATGAGGTTTAGATTTGGCAATCCATGATTGATATGTAGGGGATTTATATAATCTTCTATATGTATTTGAGGTTCTTCATCGATAGAGAATCATCCATATGTATTGGAGATTCTTAGTCAATGGTATCCTTCAGTATATTATATAGAAATATCTTGATCATTATGATGACCAAACTTGTTTTAAAGCCACTCAGTGTGGCACTTGAAGTTTATTGTCATTCAGAAATACATGGATTATTTCAGAGTTGGGATCATACACGTAGATGGGCTACCTATGTATCCTCTTTAAAAAGGCACCAGAACCCACGTAGTTCAACTAAAAGGATGGGTTTTATGCTTGGTCAACGGACCAAAAAGAGATTTTGTGATTACTTTTACACTCTAAGATCACGTGAGTCATGCTCGGTGTGAGAAACAAGAGGAATCTGTAAAATTGATGATGGTTCCATGAAAGATGAAGTCATGATAAATGATGTAGGGCATACATATGTATGACTGTCGAAAGGGAGATGAAGACCAGGACTTACTTCAGCAAAGAAGCCCAGGATTAGGGTCCATGAAGGTATTTGTACTTTATGAAGATTTTGAGTTTTAACCTGGGGATTACACCTAAGAAGGTGCCCCAAATTAAATGGAACATCTGATTGGGGTTTATTCTTGAGAAAGAGGCCCAAAATCAAGAAGAATTAATGATTTGGGCTTACTCTTGAGGAGGATTCCCAATGTTAAGAGAAACTATGACTGTGGCTTACTCTTGAGAAGGAGGCTCAGGTTAAAGGAACTTATAACTTGGGGATTACTTCAGAAAAGGAGGCCCAGATTAAGGGAACTTGGGGCTTACTATTGAAAAGGAGGCCCTAAATCAAAATATATTCTCATCTTAAAGGATGAGGTTATATAGGAAGCCTCTAACCGTGGTGACATAATGCATGTAAGTAAATAGGTTTTGGGAGAGGTTCTCACAGAATTCCTTTTAGATAGGGAAGCCAACAAAAGAACCATGCCATAAATTGCATTGAAAAGGTGTTCGAGGGCTAATATCATGAATTGGAGATGTGAACAGAAGAGAGACACACAAATAATTTGGCACGCTAGTCTTCGTTGCACAAGTGTACTTGCACGGCATGGGTTCACCTGGGAGATGAAGAATCTATAGGGTAAAACTTGGGTGAAACTTAACTCAATCCTTTAATATTCTCCTAAGATGTTTCCAAACGGGAGGCACGCAAGTTTCATTGAAAGGGTAGGGTGGCGTGCAAGTGTTTCCATATTTAAGGAGGTCTGGACACTTAGGCACGTAAGTATTGATGAATTCTAAACACTTAGGCCTTATCCTGCTCCTTCATGTCTTCCATTCTAGGTAAAAAGATACCTTAGAAGCTTTCAGAAGAGTTTAGTTGAAGATTTGGGCGACCATAGCTTGAATCTAAGTTTTGAATAATTTAACCTCTAAATGGGGGGCCCACAGGGGCTATTTATAGGCCCCCAGGCACCTTGGTTGAAAAAAATAATATGGCACGCAAGTGACTTGCGCGACCCATAGGTTTCACACAAGTGACTTGCGCAGCGCGTAGGAAACTTGCGTGACTCAATCCAAATGGGTTCTTAGTACATGAATTTGTCAATTTTTTATGTTTATTCAAAGAGTGACCCTCTATGTTCTTAACGTATAACCCTTTTTCATTCGGTGGATCCTGTTACAAAAAGGAGCGTCAAAAAAAGTCCCCCTCAGAGTTGGATCTAAAAAGGAAAGAGGATCTGAATCTGAGGTAATTCCCACAGATCATCTACATTCCTTTATATGGTCATGGTCATCTACAAGGATTCAATGTTCCAGAAATAAAGAATTATATTACTCATTCTTGGTTTCAGACTTAAACCCATTTATCTTTAGAAAATTCCTCCGTTTCAGGATCATTTCCCAACGCTGGAATAGTGGAGAAGGCATTCATAATACATCATAGCCCATGTGCTCTAGATCTGAAGCCTTACAAACCTGTGTTGTAGCCGTATTTCTATCCCTCTATTTTCTGAAATTCTCAATTGGACCAATCTAAGGGATGGAAAAAGAGTCTGTATTTCCATCCTGGAGGAGGTATTAAGCTGACTTGGATGTGGGCATATTGGGTGCGACAAACCTTTGTAGATTTTCATGATGATCTGAAAGAATCTACAATCTATGAAGCTATTTGGGATGCGCTGACATATGTTAACAAAAATGACAATTTCGTGATGGAGTTAATCTATTGTTGGATCGTAGAAATGAATTCTTTCTATCTTACTCATGGAGAAGTAGGCTTCAGTTTGTGGGATGTTTACAATATTTCAGGGCCTCCAATATTGGGATATATTTATAATGATTTCATCCCCCCCATGGTGACCTGGAATGATTCAGAGAAGACTTCGTCTTTGGCTAAGAATTAATGAAAATTTTCTAAAATAATAAGAATACCAAAACAAGGAAACCCCACTCAAGAAAATATATCCATCCAGAGAAGTGTATGGACTTGTTTCTGATTAATAAGAAAGGGGAGGTAAATTCCTACCCTAGTCCTACTAGTTTCCCTAGAGCAGTAAAGAGGGGTGCTTCGGGCACATTTTGGCCAATTTGGGAAGTAGGAGAGTCTGATAGGTGGGGGTATTGAGTGAACCAGAAAATTCGAGAGAAGAATCATCTGGCAGGCTTTTTAGCTTTATGGCTCATTTTTTACCTTTTACCAGTTCGGGATTCAAAAGGAGGTGTGAGGCTGGGGACCTTTTTTATTGCAGCCAAACTGGATGAAAGGAAGATGGTTGGGTTGGCCACCCCAGTTTTGGAAAAGATTCATAGGAGCTTACTTCATGTTTATATGGATAAGTCTACTCTAAGAATAGTGGGACCATTCAAAGTATTATGGGGATGGATCGCCACTCACATCAGAACATATGTTGTACAAAGTGGGGTACAGGTTCCTAGATGTTCTTTCAGGCTGTCTATTCAGGCCTTTTCTGGAATTTCTCCCTTATCCCTCAACTATTATGATATAAAGATAAGTCTGAGCATGTTCAAGGATTTTCATATCATTCCTTATATAAATCCACCAACATGGAGAATTTTTGATGATGGAACAACTAGTTTGGAGTTAAGGACATACATGCTGGTATGTAGAGACGGTAAACTGTCCAAGAGGATTTACGGAGAAATTATATGTGAGGCCTATGATCCATAAAAATTAGCACGTCAATTCAAATGTCTACAGCAAATTACTGTATCCCCTCTGGTGCATGTCAGGTTAGAGCATCATCCAATGGTTTCTCGTCAACTATGGTTGTTGATGTTTTGGAGAAGACTGGGGCGGTATTTGATCTACCAACTATTGGAGTGGCAAGTCGATTGACTACATGTTATACCGAGCGCTAGGTAGCATCATACCCTAAAGGGGTACTGAATCATCTGGTCACTCAGGTGGGCATAAATAAAAGAACCATTAGGAAAGAAGCTTTTCATTTGGAAGGAAACTCTTCCTCACCCGGATCTGATTCATCGTGTTCCTCACCTGGGGCTGAATCACTGGATTCCCAGGATAGGGATGATGAGGCACGAAATGCATCAAAGAGGCCTCGTGCTAGTTATAATCCGCCTTCCAAAGTCAAGAGACCTACTCCATCGACTCATGGTGAGTTATATCATTGGGTAAATTTAGTTTCCATTATTTTAAATAGTAACAAGTTTTATTTTCTTATCCTTTAACTTTGATTGCAGGAGCTGGGAAGAAGTTGAATTCCCGGATTGTAGGACCCTCCTCACGGTCTTCTAGTGCACATTTTGAATATCTACAACCAGAGGCTGTCCAAACATGGAAGAGTTTATATTATGATGCAGAAACTTCCTAGATGGACTTTTGCGAAGGGATTAATATACCCGGAGTGGGGAATCTCCAGGTTTCTATTGACATCTGTTTTGAGGAAAACCCCGATGAAGTGAGGGCTTACATGAAAGAGCTGGAAACGCTCATATATTCAACTAATAAGTTAGTTCTTGTCACCAAGAGGGTGAAGGAAATGATGGACCATGGTACCACTAAGGGGATTGGTCATTCATTAGACGAAGAGTGGTGTGATTACGTGGCTCATGAAGATGTAAGTTTTCCTTTTTTCATATTTCTATTTGAATTGCAATTTTAATTTAGTCAAAGCTTTGTTATTTAAGGAAATAATCTTCTTCATCCTGCATCTTGTAAAGGAATGATCCACTGAAATCCCTTCGCCACGGTATAGCCCAGGTGGCACCGCTCATGGAGCCACTAAATCTCAACATTAGCAAGGAGATGTATCTCCACGCCAGCAAGCCATGGATGAAGAGTTAGAAAGCGTGTTGTTGTCTCTGATACCTGTTTTCAGAGATGATGAAGCGAGTCCACCCAAAAAGGGAAAGAAAAAAAGCATCAAAGATATAAGACCACAGTCAAATGCTTTATCAATAGTGGTAAGTCATTCTAGTAGTCATGAATGTTTAACTTATGAAAAAGTGCTCAAAATTCTCGGGATTATACGGGATTCTTCAGTTTCCCCTTTAAGTGAAAGGACAGACCATCACTTGAGTAGAATGGAGGATGTTGGAGAATGACCACATGCTCCTTCTCAATGGGTCATTCCTGAAGAAATACTGAGAGTAGATGAGCCAACATCTGTGCCCAAAACCGCTCATGTTTCTGATGCCAGGAGAGAAAAGTCTTCTGGTAAATTAATAAAACCTCATAGAACCTCAAACGAGACAACAACTGAATTACATTATATGATGTTTTAGGTTCATCACATGCATCAGAACATTTTTCAACCACCACAGTTGACCCCACAATTATCTCTGAAGGAGCTATCTGGGGTTAGATATTTCTAGATTAACGTCACGAAGAAAACATGCCAAGTGCTCCCACTGGTGAGACTAACCTGGGATCTGGGACATCATTAGATAAAATTATGAAACTTGGAATGTCCTTTGAATAAATTTTAGACTATGTTAAATTACCATGTGATTTATAAGATTTTGGAGATATAGTTATAGAATCAACTGGAAGTGAGTTTCATCGTTTGTTGTTTTAATCTTCTCATGATTACACTTCTAACCCTATCTGTTAAAAAAATGTACAGTTCTATCTAAAGAGACTGTTGAGCCAACAATACTTGAAAGTGGTGTAGACATGGATTTCAACCCTATTATTGTAGAAACACTGGCTCAGGTGGAACTTAACATGGCATACCCTCCTGAAACCCACCCTGAAAATCTTGTTGAAACTAGGAAAGATAGGGAGGAGTCTTCACAAGTTTCTGATCTACTGTTTGGTAAAAGATGATGATATATGTAGCTTAATTAACCCGCAATACAATCAATCAAATCTTACTATCCTCTAAAACTAACCATACTTTTAATTAACCAATCAGGGCTCTCAACTTCAATGTCTAGATCGGGAGGTGAAGCCACAACCTCAACCAAAACAGTAGAAGAAGATGAAGAAACCAGTGTCAGGGAAGGAGAAGAATAGGGAACTTCCTTAAGTGCATTAATCCAAGACTATGTTCCTCCCTGTTATAGCGATGCTGAATCAATCCCAAAGCTGAAAAAGGTGCTCGAATTATCACGTCACAAGGAATGTCAAAATATACGGAAGATAATATCTAACGTTCCTCTTGAAGAGATGCATTAGAAAATTCCAAGACACTCATCCCTGTTCATCATGCTAGGACTTGGCGGTTTTGCATATCGAGAAATCCATGTTTCCATGAAACAAGTCATTCGAAGGAGGGAGCAAGAGAAAAGGTGTCGTCAAGACCATATCAATGCTAGATTGCAGATCAATACCAGTGAATTTCAAGCTACAGTGTACCGAGCTAAGGGTGATCATGCTGCAAAGCTAAAGGAACTGAAGCAAAAGATCAAAGAGAATATTATCTAGCAATTGCACCTTCAGCAAGAGCTAGATGTTGTTACTGGGGAGCTTGACCAGCTTCATAATTCATTAGAAGAATTCCAAGCGGATGGTATAAATGCTATCAAGGATTCCAAATAAGCACTTCATCAAGATGAAGAGAGTGAATCTTGTCAGGTAAATGAACTTCAAGTGGCTGCTGATGAAGCTCGGGATGCTGTGAAACCGATGATAAGTCATGTTGAAAGTCTTCTGTAATTTCTGAAAATAAGAGAAGAGATTCAAGTCTGTGGATGTTCTTCAAATATTGTTCATTAGTGAAAAACAGTTCATCTTCAATCATCTGTACCTTCATAGTTTTATTTTTACTAGGATTATATAAACAACCCCACAAACATTATCTTTTAATTTCTCAATATTTCCTAAATCATACAAAATGTACATTTAGCGAGTTGGGACTCGACTTTTGTTCAAAGTATTCTTTATATGTTCCTAATTTAATGAGTTCCTTGTCTTTTGTTATTGGTAGTTTAATGTCATGCATGTTGGACTATAAAAAAGGATAATATTTAAGGTCAAATAGCTTTAACTGAATGGATTATATTGACTCAATTCTTGATAATTTGTTTGGAAACATATTACCATATTCAAGTATGGAGGGGGATAATTGTAAACTGTGACTTGAGAAATTTTGAATATGTGGAATGACATGGGAAAAGAGATAAAAGGAATTAGAGGAAGTATTTTCTAAGAATGAAGTTACCAATACTTGACAAACCCATTATGGGGTCTGAATTATGCAGGGCCAACTGGGGCATAAGCTACATAGTCAAATAATAACATCTTTTGGCTGACATGTTCGTTATGTAGACATCTTATTCAAGGCCACCTTAGGGAATGTGCTACATAGTTAGGAAAAAGAACTCTCAGAAATTTGACTTTCTATTGCTAAAATCCAGACAAAGTTTTATGGAGATTCAAATTTTCCAAAGCATGGAGTCCGCTTTATTGAGAAAGGTACTTGAATATGGAGAAGATATATCCAATCAGAATTGTCAAAGAATTGTAGGAATGTGATTTCTATAAAGGTCTGACCAAAATGTAGGAAAAAAGGGTATTTGTGGTTTTAAATCATATGACTAAAATTAGAGTTAGAAACATTATATGACATAATATTTTCAGATCACAAGGAAGAGTATGGAACAAATATGTTATGGATGGAAATTTTTTGCAGATCCCTACATATCGTCGTTAAGACTAATAGGAAAAAAAGAGGCTTCTCCTATGAATGAGGTTACTAATACTTGACAAAACAATTATGGGGGCAGAATTATGTAGCGCCAACTAGGGCATAATCTGCATAGTCAAATAGTAGCATCTTTTGGTTGACAGTTCTTTTATGTAGACACCTTATGCAAGGCCACCTAAGGGCACGTGCTGCATAATCAAGAAAAATAACTCTCATGTATCAGAAATTTTGTGACCAGAATTCAATAAAAGGGTTATGAAGATCATGAATATTATTTTTATGATGATGCGGCTGGGTCGTGAATTGAGATTCTAGATGTCACTACGTATTTCATTAGGATGAGAATCAAGCTGCACATAGTTCCTGAAATACAGTTTAACATCATGCTAGACGATAACATGGAAAATCTTAGTTTAAGGTCATAAATCTCAGACCATATTGAGGTAGACACATCGTGCATTTGTTATAAACCTAATGTGAATAAAAGAAAAGGTTGTTCCATATCACATCATGGGCTCCCATGGGGACTTTTCCTCCAAGGGACCAAAAGTGGAGTTTGGGGTTAGGCCTAAAGGCTCAGGTCTGGACTTGAGGAATGCTAAAACAATCCTACGTATCCCATGCATATGGGAATCAATCTATATGTAGTTTTTGAAATGCCCTTTTGTACAGATTTGGTTTATACATATGAGGGGTAAAGAGGACTTTATTGCAATTATGGCTGGACCCATGATGAAAGACTTGTGTATTACTACGTATATCATTAGGATTAGAATCAAGTCATATGTAGTTCTTGAAATAGGACATGGTTAGATACCATGTATACGATGATTCCTCTTGAGTGAGGGTATTAGGGTTTATTGCAGTTTATTTTCATACAGGACAAATGTACAAATAGTTTAAGGTCATATGAATGTACCAGAGCTATGCAGTTTAATATCCTGCAACAAGGACAATGGGGAATTGTATAGTTTAAATTCATATATCTAGGACAATGGTACATACATATTTTAATGTCATGTAGGACAAATGTGAACCGATATGAATAAGATAGTTGACAGGGGCTTCACGGATCAACATCATATGGGATGAAGGTGAATCGATGTGAAGAATGTGGTTTCGGGCTTGAACTTCAGGAGGTTGCCCACGTACCCAGCCATGAGGCAATGATCAAAGTCCATGTAGTTCAATGGAGAGGGACTTGATGATCAAGTTGTACTTGAGGATAGAAATCTGAAGATGATGTTGGTACTTAAACATGGTTAGAGGCCTAGAGAAAATGTCATGGTTGAAGCTTATTCTAAGCTCATGTGAGTCATGCTCGGTGTGATAAAAAAGAAGCAGCAACAGATCTAAAGATCGTGTCGCGAAATATGTGACCACAAAAGATGGTGTGGGGCTGATGCATGATTAGCTGCCTGAGTCATGCATGGAAATAGAGTTTAAAATACAATTGTGCATGCGGTGGTCAGAGTTTAATGTCATGTGTCACAGAAATGGGGTGCTTGGCAGTTTAAGGTCTTACAGCTCTGACGATGCACAGTTTAACGTCATCTTGGATGATAGAGGGACACTATTTAACTTCACGTTGGACGATAGAGGGATCTATGTAGTTTAATGTCCTGCAGCAAGGACAATGAGTGTATTTGTGTTACACAAAATACTTCTTCAATAATCGTGAATTGGTTGGAGTTATAATGAGTTCTCCATCCATTGAGATTAAAGAATAAGATCTATTAGAGTAGACCTTATGTATTGAATAACGTCCTTCCCACTTTGGATCAAGCTTTAGAGGCTTCTTTCCCAGTATCGTTGGAGTTCTAAGGACCAATACCAATTCTCCTTGAATGAATGAACGAAGATGAACTTTTTTATTGAAAGCTTGAGCTCTTCGATTCTGATAATATTCTAAATGGTGTAGTGTGCACAATATTTTTTCATCTAGTCATTCCAATTCATCCAATCACTTTTGAGATTGTTCATCTATAGATAACTGATAAAAAAATTGGGACTCTAAGAGAAGCCAATTGGAAATTAATAGGAAAGACTACTTCCATTCAATATACCAATGAATATGGTGTTGATCATATAGTAGTTTGGGTGGTAGTCCGATAAGCCCATAGATCATGAAAAGGTTTAACAGGCTATGACTTCTTATATTTATCCACCCTCTTTTGAATTATGTTTGAAAGAGTCTTATTGAAAGCCTCTATTTGACCATTGGCCACTACATGATACCGAGATTAATGGTTGGATCTGATATTATATTCTTGATAAAATTTTCTTACCTCGGATGAACAAAATTGGGTGCCATTATCAGTCAATATGGTATGAGGAACACCAAATCTGGTAATGATGTTGGACTTGACAAATCTAACAAGGATTTTAGCATTGACTTCTTTGATAGGTATTGCCTCTGCCCATTTTGAAAAGAAGTCAGTAGTAGTAAGAATATACTTAAATCGCTTAGTTATATCTAGAGGATAAGGTCCTACTATATCCATTCCCCATGTTGAAAACACCCAAGAGTATTTATCTGTATGAAGAAACTCTAGGGGTTGATGAATGAAGTTGGAACATATTTAGAAAGAATGACACTTTTTAGTGAAATCAACACAATCTTATATCATTGAATGCCAGAAGTATCCATGTCGTCGAATTTGACCAGAAAGTCTATGTCCAGACTGGTGTGCACCACAAAATCTTGCATGTACTTCATTCATGGTAGCCATTGTCTCTTCATCATCAATACAACTTAAGATAATTCCATCAGAACCTCACATGTATAGAATTTTTTGGTGATCTAGGTTATCATAAAGTGTAAAATTGACCACATGACACAGGACTTGTTCATTCCGAGCTCTATCAGTTGGGAGTGTTCCATTTTGAAGGTATCCCTAATAGGTGTCATCCATCATTTAGTATGACAATATGGTTTAGAAATGGGACTAATTTCATTGACTTATTCTCTTTTGATTTGAACATAAGGTGAAACTATATGATGGTGGACAATACTAATGATTATTTTATCTTGATTTGGATCTTCTAGGGCTATGGCAACGTAATCCAGTGCATCATCTTGGGCATTTTGTGATCACGGGACATAAGAAAATGTCGGTTCTGAGGGAAATTCCGTCATTAACTATCTGTAATAATCATACAAAGGGATTAATTATTCTTTTCTGATGGCATAATCCCCATTGACTTTTTTGATTACCAAATCTAAATCACCTTTTAACTTCAAGTGATTCACATGTGCCTGAAGTGCCAATTCCAAGCCTGTGATGAGAGCATGATATTCTACTTCATTATTTGTACTTCCTTCCAATAATAAGAAGGAATAGGGTGCCACTACCTTTTCTGGGGAAATAAGCATGATTCCTAACCCAACTTTGTTGAATTTAGGATCTTCCATTTTCTTCCCTGTTGGACTTTTGGAGGCACCATCAAATTATATTTCCCGTGTTTGAGGATTATCTTGAATAGAGTAGACTTCCTCATCCGGAAGTTCAATATTTAAAGATGTATCTTCTACAGATGGGTGTTTAGGTAGGAAATCGGCCATAGCTTGGCCCTTTATTGCCTTTTGAGACACATATTGTATATGAAACTGCTGTAAAATAACTGCCCACCTTGCCAGACGACCTGTATTCATTGTAAAACTAAGGATAAATTTGAGCGAGTTATTGTGAGATACCAATTGGACCTCATGATGTTACAGTTAGTGTCTCAATTTCTAAACTGCACAGATTAATGCAAGGAAACACTTTTCAATAATTTAATTTCGAGTTTCTACCTCAATTATAGTCTAAATGAGATAGTAAAGGCTGTTTTCATTCCCAGCATCATTCGTTTGGGAAAGGAATGAACCCAATGATCACTCTAAAGCTGTCACATAGAGAATAAGTGTTCTTCCATCAACATGTGACATTAACACCGGTGGACACAAGAGATATTTATTGAGGGTATCAAATGCCTCTTGGAAATCATTGGTCCATTGGTAGGTAACTCCCTTCTTCGTTAATTTGGTGAAGGGTAAACATTTTCCTGCCAAATTAGGGATAAATCACTAAATATAGGAAAAGTGTTCTTGAAGTCCTCTTAATTATTTCAAATTTCTCGGAGGTGACATACCAAGGATTGATTTTTTCTTCTCAGGATCAAATTCTACACCAAGATGGCGTACAAAAATTCCAAGAAGTTTTTCTGAGGTTACCCCGAAAGCACATTTTAAGGGGTTTATCATCAAATTGTGTTGTAAATGTTTTTTGAAGATGGTTTCTAGATTGGACAAGTGGATAGAACATTGTCTGGATTTAACCACCAAATCACCCACATAACATTCAACAAATTTCCCTAAAAAGGGTTTGAATCTATAGTTCATGGCACGTTGATATGTTGCACCTACATTCTTCAGGCCAAAGGGCATTACCCGATAGAAAATCACACCTTGAAGAGCTCTAAAGGGTGTAGAGTACTCATCTTCTGGGGAAATTTGTATTTGATTGTACCCAGAGTTACCATCCATGAAAGAAATTGCTTCATAGCCAGCTGTTTCATCAATTAAGAGTTCTGTGATTGGAACTGGAAAATCATCCTTGGGAAAATTATGATTAAGATCTCTGAAGTCAATGAAAACTCTAATTTGTCCATTATTCTTTTTTACAATGATAATATTGGCTAGCCATTTGGGATATGGAAATTCTCAGATGATGTTAGCCTTGATAAGCTTATCAACTTTAGCTTCAATTTTGGAGGCATTAGTTGGGTGTGTTCTTCTTTCTACTTGCTTGAATCCTCAATGTTCTTCTATAAAACCCAAATGATGAGAGGCAACATCAGGATCAAGACCTGGAATTTCTGTATAATTACAAGCAAATACATCTCGATCTTTCTTTAGGAATGAAGTATACATTTATTCTTCTTCAAGAGTCATGGATGCACTAAATAAATTGGTGTGTGGATCTTCTTTTATACCTAGATTTATTTCTCTGAGTTCATCCACAGTGGTAGAGATTCCCTCTTCAAATGTCAGAGGGGAATCCCTGAGATCTTCCTCTTCTTCTTCAATATGTATTACTTTTTCTGTTTCTACATTCATAGTATATGAAAAAGAGAAATTTCCATTGTCATGGGAGATGTTAAAATTTGAACATTTTGAAGAAGAGGCTACCATTTCAGACTCTATTAATGATGAAGGGTCTTCTTGGGGTAATAAATAAGAGATGATGGGTTGAGAACCGACATAATTTTCTTCCTCTGACATTACTTTATCTTCTTCTGGAATAATTGATGAAGTATAGAATTTCTGGATTTCAGTGGATGAAATGAAGACATCTCAATTTATGCTTTCACCACTACTTAGAAAATCAAAAATTTCTCCCATGTTGTCTGGCTTGGTTGACGTAATTGACATTATGAAAGTTTCCATAAGAGTGTCTGGATTTAGGTCTATCCTATCAATTTGACTGATAGGCAACACATAATCCTTACTCACATGTATGAATGGGTTTATTGGAATCCTTTCCAAACCATTTAGAGCAGAAATTTTGGTGACCTTCTTTGCTATGGATTTTTTCTTTCCTTCATTGTGATAGAATTCTACCTAAATGTACTGAGATTCACATGTTTTTAATGGGGTTTTATCACCATAAAATGTCCCAATTCCACCATTAAAACAATATTTGAGACATTGATGGTATGAAGAAGGCACGAATGTATGTTGATGTAGCCATGGTTTTCCAAGAAAATTTTTTAAGTCCGTGTCCTGATGAACAACCATGAAATATGAATTAGGTACAAGGTCTCCAAACTGAATTTTGAGTGTAATTTCGCCCAGATATTCATGCAAATTCTTAACATATCCTTGCAACATCAAAGTGGAAGGAGATAAATCATATTTAGTGAGGCCCAATTGACAAAAGTGTACGAATTGGAATGAGATTGACTCTTGAGACATTATCAATGAAAGCTTGTTGGATTTCTATATCATTGACTTTTCCAGATAGATACAAAGGTCTAATATGTCCATGTACAAAATCATCTTCATCTTCATCTGTGAAAGATATCACTACATGGAATTCTATAGAGTCATTCTCTATATGGTATACCTTATCCGCAACAATTTCAGTTTCGAATTCTTGAGGACTTTACAAATCCTCAATAAGCGCCTCTCGAAGATATTTTGATAGATTCAAGGCATCCAAAATTGATAAATTGGTCGGTACTTGGGCCAAATGTTTCAAGACATCATACCTTTGGTCCAAAGGTCTGTGTTTCCCATCATGAAAATGTGGTTTTGAAGGTGCCTTAGAAGTTTATGCTTTGGCAGTAGATGCATCCCGTATCTGGGTAGGAGTTGGAAACACTCCGGGCTTTGGTAGATTAGACCAACTAGTTATATCTATTTTATGAGAGGAAGAAGGTGTAACCTCTAACCAGTCCTCCAAAATAATTGTGTGAGGACCGAATATTCCATGTGTGGAAGAACATTCTTGTTCTTGTTGAGCCCACTGAAGGGCTTTTCCATGAGGTTCTGCCACATATACAGTTTTAGTAGGTGTAGGATTGAAATAGTAGTTTTTGGAATATCCATTTCTTCCCCTTTATCCTAGACCTCTATCTCATCCTCTGTTAGATACAAGGAATTTAGGCTCATCATGATCGAAACTTTCATTGGCATATGGATCTTTTAAATGAATCATGTTAATATAAGCGAAAATCAACTCCTCATCTGATGAATATTCTTACTGATGAACTAGTTCTGGTTGTGCCATTTGGTGGGGCGGTGCCCGTGATTTTGAAGCAAATGTCATAAAATCTTCCAGTGTCAAAGACATCTCAGGATTTTACACGAGCTCATCTTCTTCTGATAGCTCTTCTTTCTTAAAATTATACTTCTTCTTTGAGGATTTTCCTTCTGATTAAGGGGGTTTTTCTATGGAATACATAGCATAAGACACAATTGGTTGATTCAATTGTGTTCGTAAAATGGCATGAGTTTGGTTGATCATTTTCCTGACCATCCAATCATCATATTTCAACACATTTTTACTTTTGACTTCATGCCACTCACCTTATTTCTCTAGATCACTAGCAGTAACACATGCTACCTGGGCTGAAGAACCTTTCAGTTTTACTTGTCTAGATTCCACCATCTTTTGCAGGAGGTCTTTGAAGAAAAAAAACTTCTGAATGGGATGCCCCAACATCTGATGAAATGGGAAATAGTTGGGAAGGACTTCATCTCCTTCCTTATTCAGCCTTTTGGGTCTCAGGAACTGAACCAAATTGTTTTTCAGAGCTGAGATGAAGTAACCAAGAACTTGTTCATTCTGTAAAGAATAAACTATGTTCTTTAAATCCTCAAATTGTTTCCACCTTTAAAACTTTTGATCATCTTGACGAGTCGGCCATTGTTGTTGATGCAAGGAGGTGGAACCCTTTGATATGAGGAAGGTTTTGAAGTGGAAGTAGGTACAGGTGATTGTTTAAGTGTAACTGTAGCAGTCTTTACTTTCCCTATTCTCCTTCCTGGAACTGATGGAATTACATGAGTTTTAGACTTAGTCTTTATAAGAGAGTCTTCGATCTGCCGAGTGATTGAAGTAAGGTCTCTAAACAATCCTATGTATTTCACAGGGATCAACAGTGTGCGTAATTCATCACACAAATTTGCCACATAGATTGGCATCAAATCTTCTTGAGGGAGTGCTAAAATTAAGGAATATGTTAATCCCTTCCAGCGAGCAATGAAATCCAAAACTCTTTCATTTTCCCTTTGTTTACAATTGGTAAGATAAAAAATTGTTGTCTTTGGTAATGTTGAGCTAAATTGAAGAAGGAACATTTGATGGAGATCTTCCCACCCAGTAATTGACCGAGATTGCAAACTTGTATACCAGAAAAATGCATGTCCTTGTAATGACTGCACAAAACACCTGAGCTTTACTGCTTCTTGTTGTTGAGAAGTTCCCATCATAGGATCAAAATGAGAAACAAAATGTGTTATGTGTTGTTCTTGATCTCCCGAACAATTAAAAATTGGGAATGTGGTGTTCGCAAATTTTTCTGGGGGAGGAATTGCATCCACCCATTCTGGGTAAGATCTCTTTTCCAGCTAAAATTTGGCACTTTTTTCCTTCCATAGATTCCAACGGAGCTGTTAATGACTCATTGGTAGTCATTAATTTTTTTAGAAATATCTGGTTGATCTAGGACCTGAGCAGGTCCAATAACTGGAGTTTGGATGGGTGTGGTGACCAGTACTACCACTGATGGTAGTATTGTTGGTTGCTATCACGTATGACCCATAGGATTTGACCTGTGAGGGTGCACTTGTAAATGGGGATATTCTTGATCCATCCCAGTAGCTAAAACAAATTCCCTTGATTGATTAACTCCAGCATGCTTATGATGAAGACTTCCTTGAAGTAGTTTGGCATTTAACCTCCTTAACTCCTTCATTTCTTCTTCTTGTTGTGTGAACCTTTCCTCTAATGAGAGTGATTGGCCTTTTCTAGAGGTAGGGTGGGATGTAACCTAACTTTTACCCTTTTCCTTGGAATGTGCCTTTCTGGGGTATTGAAGGGCATTACCCAAAGGAATTTATTACCTATGGAAAACCCTCTGGCTTCTGATACACACACCTCCTTCATTTGTTTCAGTGTGTACAGCCTCTTGAATAGGAACTGCTTCATCTGATCCCTCTGAGTGTGCCTCATGTTCTGGGGTATTAGTGACAATGTCATGGATGAAATTTATCGATGCATAACGCATTGCAGCCCTTTTTTCAGTGCTTCTGTGATACTATTTTCTTCCATGTCCTTTATGAGACATTTCCTTTTGTTTGGTTGATCCCTCAGGAACTTCTTGATGAATCATAATTTGGGGGGAATTTCCCGATAATTTACCTCTGCGTTCCTCTTGTGGATTCTTCCCTAATTGATAGAAGACTGACTTTTTCTGAGGGAGAGATTGAGAATTTGAAAAGGTCCCCTATCTGATGGACTGGGACTGTTCCTAATTTTTCTGATCAACTCCTCGAATCCTGTCTTTTGATCCTGTGTTTTGGATTAAAAGAGTCCCTAGACTAGCAAGATGAGGTGGCTCTTGAGCTACTAAATCTGAAAAATTCTTAAAAGCTCTCCTGATTTTGCGGATTTTAGTCTGGAAATTAGCTGGAAGCATCATCCGACATCCATTTAAATCCCCGGGCTCAGATGGTCATTGGATTATTTCTGACACTATTGTAACTTGATGATGTGGATGCTCCAAATGAGAAGCTTGTTTGATATTCTCATTTAAATGATGCAAGATTAATTCAAAAAAAAATTATTTATATGCCTGAATTTTGGAAGAACATGTTGAGGCATGTTCTTGAGAAATCCATTGATTACACAAAAAACCGGTTTGATGTGGCCAACCATGGGAAATAACATTGCATGAGACCACTTTTGGAATTCTTTGTTGACTGGGGAGCACAGTAAAATGAAATACTCCATGAACACCCCATCCCCTGATATGAATACAAGATGCAGAATTGGTAATTAACTGGAAAAACCTTTTTAATATGCCAAGGCATGTATGCTAAAGGGCTATCTGTTGCTTTTCATCCTTTGGATGTCATGAAACTGAGAGAGATGCCATGTCAATTTGGTATTGTAACCCTTCTATTATCTTGACATGGTTTTGATATTCATCATAAGATAATATTTTCTCTTTTAAGTGACAAAGAGTTTTTCATATGTTGATACGAATATCATGAATACAATCTTCTGTCAACGTTTCTGGAATATCATACTGAGCGTCCGCCAAAGGATAAAACCTGACTGGTATCTCACCTTTCACCTGTTTTTTTCTCATATTCAGCACTTCCTCTTTGTCATTTGATGAAGATTCTTCTACCTGATTAGACCAAATATGGTTCTTCTTTGTTGCTTCATCAGATTCAAAAAGACCGGTAGAGAATTCATATATCAAATTAGAAGATGAACCACCTAAGGGTTGTTTGGAGAATGACCTACACCCCGGGCTATCATCTGATTGAGAAAGTATTTCACCTGATAGTGGTAAGGCATCATACATGGCTAGCCTCACATTTACAAGTACCTCAAGATAAGAGGGATTTCTCATTACTGCATTTTCCATTGAAGAATTTTCTAGGCAATGCAAATTACTATTGAGGAGAGGACATTCACAGCTAAATTCATCATCATGGGGAGGACCACCATGGTGGGTTACAACAAAAGATGAAACCTTTTTCTCCTTGGTCTTCTAACCATGCATAGGGTTATCATGGCTCTCATATGAATATGATATTTTGAGATTGAAAAAATTTTCATGAATCAAGCCATCATGAGGAAGTGTCTGATGAAGACCTTCATAATTATTTTTGTTACTTCTGGAATCTGTAAATGAGAGAGTATAATCTTCAGTTTAAACAGACAATTATCTGAGGGCTTCAAGAACTTCAGCATTGTGCAAGGCCTTATTGAATATTGGCTCTTGATTTTTCAACTGTGTTGGATGGGTCTTTTTCTTGGATGCCTTCTTACTCACTTTGGAAACCACTTGTTGAAGAAAGTGGTTATTATGGGCAGGTGTATGTTTCTGCTCAGGAGAAATGGTCTGGTTAGGTTGACTATCCCCATTTAAATCGAGTGTATGTGGCCAACATGATTGTCCGTATGACATGGGGGAGTATGCCCCATGACCTTCTTGGACTAGAATAGAGGTGTGTATCTGATCTGGAGTGACATTTTGATGAGTCACTCCAGTTATAGGGATAGATTTATGTTTCTTTCCCTATGATTTTGATGAATTTGTTATAATATTATGACAGGTATCCAAAATATGGGCAGGGATTTTCTTCTGCTCATTCACCATTTTAAGAATGTGATTGGTGGCTTTAGCTACTAGAATGAGAATATATGCCTATTCCATGTTTGGAGTAGGTGTGTGTTCCTTCTCCTGTCCTCCTTTTCCTGTCAGTGAATTCTGAAAGTACTCATGTGTGGGGAAAGAAAGTTGTGTCTTCCTCCTGTTTGTCATTGGAGCTTTCCAATTGACATCTCCGAGTGCTACCAAACGAGATTATCGGTTAGCTTGATGAATTGCAGGTGTATGTGCCTGCTGATTGTTCTCCACTGAATATGATTGATGAAATTTCTTCAATACTAGCAGACGAGACTACTGGAAGAATTGATGAGTGTAAGTATGTGTATGTTCCTGTTTACAGGTGATCACCACATTTTATTGGAGAGCATCTTTGGTTGTATTCAAATGATCATACTGAATGGATGATTAATTATTAATAGGTGTATGTGCTTACCTATATTACTCTGCTGGAATTGCCTGGCGGGATTGATGTGTTACTGCCAGATGAGTCTACTGGGTAGTGAAATTAGGACGGATGGGTGTATATACCCACTCATTGTTTTCCATAAAGTTAGATTGATGGACTTCTCTGGAGGGGGAAGAAATACTTTCTTGGTCTCTATTGGATGAATTTCTCCTCTAAATGTTTTTGTTGCGTGCTCGGGTCTAAGGAACCTGACTCGAACACCTAGAGGTGATACCATCATCATGTTGAGGGTGCACTACCACATGAGTCTAGCGATGATTGTTTGTGGGAGTCCTCAAGAAGGGATCATGTCTTCTTGAACTGAGGCCTTGAGTGACCTCTTCATTCACCTCCCCATAATATGATAGGGACTGGTTGTTGTGTTCTGGGCATAATGACCTGAAACGGTTGGAGATAGTGGTTGGAACCACATGCTTCCTGACTATTGGTCATCGCTGTCTGAACAACCAGGGTGAGTTGTTAACTTGGAGGGATTGTCAAGTGGCCTCCATAGTCGGGATGGTACCGTGTTGAAGGTATTCCCTCAGCAATGCATTAGATACCTAGAATTGAGGATGCTGAGTAGGTGATGTCATCCTCAGAGTGAATGAGGATCCAACAGAAGTAGTGACCGAGGCATTCAAAGGTGTGAACTTTAAGGAATCCATTCTGTGTTGCAGAGAGATGTTGGAAATGAGTGCTTGTTTGATATAAAAAACATAATCAATATATGTTTAGCCAGACTATATGTTTTAGATGAGCAAATATGTTATTTATTTCTTTTTTGGCCCTCATATTGAGTATAATAGGGGCCTAACAAATAAGTAAAACATCATTTAACTTGGTTAAGGATTCACGTCAGGTTCACCATTTTTTGTTTCTTCTAGAAATGGGAAAGACCTTGTTTGTTTAAGGTTCAAAATTTTCAATCAGTTTCCAATGGGTTTATTCGTAGAACTGAAAACACCCAATGATTTTATATCCATTTGGACCTACTTTGCAAAGTTAGGTGCTCATTATTTGTAGACCGATGAGGCTTAAGAATTTGCATTAGTCGAGAGGATGGGAGGTCAGGCTCATCACACCATTTTGGGGGGAATTATTGCCTCGTCCATGACTCTCTTATAGATTCATGTTATGTTCATGAATCCTTATTAATTCTCCAAACATTAAAATGAGTTTTAGATTTTTCAATCAATGATTGATATTTATGGGATTTAGAGAATCTTTTTTATGTATTTGAGGTTCTTCATCGATAGAGAATCATACATATGTATTCGAGATTCTTATTTAATGGAATCCTTCAATATATTATATAGAAATATCTTATTTATTATAATGACCATACTGGTTTTAAAGCCACTTAGTGGGGAACTTGAAGTTTATTGTCATTCAGAAATATACAGATTATTTCAAAGTTGGGATCATACCCGCAGATGGGATACCTACGTATCCTCATTAAAAAGGAATCAGAACCCACATAGTTCAATTAGATGGATGGGGTTTATGCATGGTTAATGGCCCAAAAAGAGATTTTGTGATTACTTTTACACTCTAACCTCACATGAGTCATGCTCGGTGGGAGAAACAAGAGGTATTAGTAAACTTGACGATGGTGCCATGAAATATATATTCATGAGAAATGATGTAGGGATTATATATGTATGACTACACAAAGAGAGATGAAGACCATGACTTACTTCAGAAAAGAATCCCAATAGTAGGTTCCTTGAAGGTATTTGTACTTTATGGAGATTTAGAGTTTTAACGTGGGGCTTACTCCTAAGAAGGAGGCCCAAATTAAAAGGGACCAATTTTTGGGGTTTATTCCTAATAAGGAGGCCCAAAATCAAGAAGAATTAAAGATTGGGGCTAATTCCTAAAGAGGATTCCAAATGTTAAAGGAAACTATGACGGGGGCTCATTTCTGAGAAGGAGGCCCAGGTTAAAGGAACTTATAACTTGGGGCTTACTCCTGAAAAAGAGGCCCAGATTAGGGGAACATGGGGCTTACTCCTGAAAAGAAGGCCCTAAATCAAAATATCTTCTCATCTTAAAGGATGAGGTTATATAGGAAGCCTCTAATCGTGGTGACATAAAGCATGTAAGTCACAAGGTTTTGGGAGAGGTTCTCACAAAATTTCTTTTAGATAAGGAATCCAACAAAGGAACCATGCCATAAATGGCTTTGAAAATGTGTTCAAGGGCTAATATCTTGATGAGGAAAGGTGAACGGATGACAGGAACACAAATAATTTGGCACGCAAGTCGCGGTCGTGCAAGTGTACTTGCATGGCATGGGTTCAACTGGGTGACGAAGAATCTATAGGGTAATACTTGTGTAATACTTAACTCAAGCCTTTAGTATTATCCTAATATGTTTCCAAAAGGGAGGCATTCAAGTTTCATTGAAAGGGTAGGGCATCGCGCAAGTGTTTCTACTTTTAAGGAGGTCTGGACACTTAGGCATGCAAGTGTTGATTAATTCTAAACAATTATTCCTTATCCTACTCCTTCAATTCTTCCATTGTAGGTAAAAATTTACCTTAAAAGATTTTGGAAGAGTTGAGTTGAAGACTTGGGCGACCATTGCTTGAATATGAGTTTTGGAAAATTCATCCTCTAAATGGGGGGCCCACAGGGGCTATTTATAGGCCACCAGAAACCTTGTGAGACAAAAATAATTGGGTGCACAAGTGACTTGCGTGACCCATAGGTGGCACACAAGTGACTTGCGCGACATGTAGAAAACTTGTGCGACTCAATCTAAATGGGTTCCTTGTCCATGTCTTTCTCAATTTTTGATGATTCTTCAAAGGGTGACCCACTATGTGATTAAGGTATTCCCCATTGTCATTCGGTGGATCCTGTGATGAAAAGGATCGTCACAAAATATTTTTATGGATTTTTAGGTTTTTAGTGTTTTTTTATTTTATTAAGGTTTTTATTATTTATATATTTTTTATGATTTTTAGGGTTTTAAAAGGGTTTTTAGAATTTTTAGTGTTTTTTATGGTTTTTAGGGGTTTTTAGTTTTTTAAATGTTTTTAGGGGTATTTTTTGGTTTTTAGGCGTTTTAAGGGTTTTAGGATCTTTTAGGGTTTTTAGCATTTTTAACGATCTTCAGGAATTTTAGCTTTTTTTAGGGTTTCATATGTTTTTAATGTTTTTTGACATTTTTATGGACTTGTAAGGATTTTTTCAGTATTTTTATGGGTTTTAGGGTTTTTTATCGATTTTGAGTGTTTTTAGTGTTTTTTGGGTTTTAAGTATATTTTTGGTTTTTAGCATTATGTATGTTTTTAGGGGTTTCAAGTGTTTTTAGGTTCTTAAGGTTTATTATGGTTTTCAAGGTTTTTATTGTTTTTATGTTTTTTGGGAATTTTAGGACTTTTTTTAATTTTTTATATTTTTTAGCATTTTTAGTGATTTTTATGATTTTTAGGGTTTTAAATGGTTTTTTTGGTTTTTAAGTTTTTTATGATTTTTTCTGAGTTTTTAGGGTTTAAATGTTTTTAGATTTTTTTAATGTTTTCATTGGTTTAATGGTTTTAAATTGTTTTTAGTGCTTTTTAGAGTTTTTATGGGTTTTAGGGTTTTATGTTTTTTAGGGGTTCTTATGGTTTTTAGGGATTTTTAATGTTTCTAGGGTCTCTTTAGGTTTTCATTGGCTTTTCAGTGTCTTTCGAGTTTTAATGGGTTTTATGAATTTTAGGTTTTTAAGGTTTTCTTAGAGGTTTTAAGGGTTTTATGTTTTTTTTATTTTCCATGATTTTTCTTGCTTTTTATGACTTTTAGGGTTTTAGGGATTTAGTGTTTTTAGGGATTTTAATTGTTTTTAGGGTTTTAAGGTTTTATTTTGGGTTTTTTCAAGGGTTTTTTTGTTTATTTGGTTTTTTGGATTATTTGTACATTTTATGATTTTTATGGTTTTTAGAGTTTTTAGTGATTTTTTTTTGGGTTTTTAGGGTTTTTAGAGTATTTTCGGGTTTTTAGTGTTCTTTTGGTTTTTATGGTTTTTTGGGTTTTTGTGTTTTCTTATGATATTTCGTAGTGTTTTAAATGTTTTCAGATTATTTAATGTTTTTAGGGGTTTAAAGGGGCAATGTTTTTAAAGGTTTTAGGGTGTTAGGGGTTTTTAGGGTTTTTAGATTTTTTATTAGTTTTAAGTGTTTTTTGGTTTTTATGATTTTCATAGGATTTTCCAAGTTTTAATGATTTTTCTAATTTTTTGGAATTTTGTGGTTTTTTATCACTTTTTAGGGCTTTGAGGGATTTGAGGGTGTTTTTGGTTTTGTTTTTTTCATAGTTTTTATTTTTTTTCGTTTTTTAGGGGTTTTGTGTTTTTTAGAGTTTTACGATTTTCTATTTCTTCAAGGTTTTTATAATTTTTTATGTTTTTAGGGTTTTTTTGATTTTTTTGGTTTTTAAGGTTTTTATGGATATTTAGGGGTTTATCGGATTTATGGATTTAAGATATTTTTGTGTTTTTATGGTTTTTTTAGTTTTTAGGGTTTCAAATGATTTTTGGATTTTTTTTATCATTTTTAGGAGTTTAGAGGGTTTCAATGTTTTATTGGGTTTATTAGGGTTTTATGGGTTTTCAGGGCTTTTTATTTTTTTAGTGGTTTTTGTGGTTTCTAAGGGGTTTTAGGTGTTTTAGGGTCTTTTGTGGGTTTTAATGGTTTTAGGATTTTTATGGTTTTAAGAGGTTTTAAGTGTTATTAGGTTTTCTTAGAGTTTTTCTAGTTTTTATGGACTTTTACCTTTTTAGTGATTTTGGTTTTTTTGTATTTTTATGAGTTCATAAGGTTTTATTTATTTTGAGAGTTTTTATTGATTGAAAGTAGTTTTAGGATTTTTATAGTTTTAATAACTTTTAGGTTTTGGGGGTTTTAAGTGTTTTTAGGGTTTTCTTAGGGTTTTCCTAGTTTTAGGGTTTTTAGGGATTAGGGTTTTTCTTAGTTTCTAAAGGTTTTAATGTTTTTTTATGTTTTTAATCTTTTTTATGGTTTAAAGAGTTTTTTTTGAGTTTTTAGTTGTTTCTTTTGTTTTTATAGGTTTTTTGGTATTTTTAATATTTTAGGAGATTTCATGGTTTTAAGTAGTTTTTTGAGTATTAGGGTCTTTTTAGTGTTTTTAGTGTATTTTAGGATTTATAGGGGTTAAATATGTATTTAGGTTTTTGAGGTTTTCCTAGGGTCTCAGAGGGTTTTCAGAGTTTTTTACATTTGAACTTATTTTTAGGGATTTTTTTAGGATTTTTAGGGGGATTTAGGGGTTTTTACAGATATTGATGGTTTTTAGGGTTTTTAATGTTTTTATATTTTTTGGTTTTTGTCAGAATTAAGTGTTTTTAGGTTTTTAAGATTTCATAATGGGTTTTTCAAGGGTTTTAGGTTTTTTTGTTTTTAATAATTTTTCTAGTGTTTTTATAATATTTATTATTTTTAAGGTTTCTATGGATTTTGATGGATTATTGGGTTTTATGGTTTTTTTGCGTTTTCAGGGATTTTATTTTGGATTTTTATTTTTTAAAAGGTTTTTAAAACGGTTTTTAAAATATTTTTTGGAGTTTTTTATTGTTTTTATGGGTGTAAAAGAGTTTTAATGTTTTTAGAAGTTATTTGGGGTTTTTATCGGTTTTTAAGGTTTTTAGGGGTTTTATGGTTTTTATGTTTTAAGGTTATTTGGTGTTTTTAGAGTTTTTAGAATATTTGGGTTTTTATGGGATTTTAAGGGTTTTTTGGTTTTTAAGGATTTCTTATAGTTTTTTAGGGTTTTTTGGTTTTTTAACATTTTTAGTTATTTTTTTGGATTTTATGGTTTTTTGGGGGTTTAAGGAACAATTAAGGGTTTTAGGGTCTTTATGTTTTTATGGTTTTTTAGGTGTTTTAAGGTTTCTTGGAGATAGCTGATGTTTATAGGGGTTCAAAGGGTTTTTATAGCTTTCAGTGGTTTTTAGGATTTTTATGGGGTTTTCTGGTTTTTAATGTTTTAGGGGATTTTTATGGTTTTTAGGGATTTTAGGATTTTTTTCGTTTTCTAGGTTTTTATGGGTTTTAGGTGTTTTAATCTTTTTATGGTTTTCTTATGGGTTTTTAGGGTTTTTAAGGTTTAAATATTTTTAGTATTTTTAGGATTTTTTGGGATTTTTTTATATATATTAAATGTTTTTAAGGATTTTTAGGGGGTGTAGGGGGTTTAGGGTTTTTATAGTTTTCAGAATTTTTAGATTTTTATGGGTTTTAATTTTTTTATGCTTTTAAGTGTTTCATATTGTTTTCCTGGGTTTTTTGATTTTTTTGGGTTTTTTAGGTTTTCAGGTTTATTTAGTGATTTTTGTGGATTTTTTTTGGGTTTTCATTGATTTTGAGGGTTTTTAAATTTTCATCAGTTTTTAGGGTTTTATGGTTTTTAATTTTGTATTGGGTTTTTAGGAGTTTTAAAATTTTAATGGTCTTTTATTGTATTTTAACATTTTTGGTTTTTAAATGGTTTTTTAGTTTTTAATGTATTTTAAGGTTTTACGGGTTTTTAGTGTTTTTAAGGTTTTAAGGGGGTTCACGGTTTTTTGTTCTTTTGGGTTCGTAGTGTTTAATGGTTTAGGGGTTTTATGTTTTCTATGTTTTTAATGTTTTCCTATATATTTTCAGTGTTTTTGTGGTTTTAATGTTCCAAGGGATTTTTAGTGATTTTTAGGATTTTAATTGGTTTTAGAGTTTTTAGGATTTTTTAAGGATTTAGGGTGTTTTTATGGTTTTATAGTGTTTTTATCATTTTTTATTTTTTTCATGGTTTTATGTTTTTTTAAATTTTTGAGGTTTTATTAGGGGTTTTCTAGGTTTTTAGGGTCCTAAAGGTTTTTATATTTTTAGGTTTTTAAATGTATTAAGTGTTTTTTGGTTTTTAAGGATTTCATAGGGGTTCTCCTGGGGTTTAGGGTTTTTTGTGTTTTTAAGTATTTTTAGGCATTTTTATTATTTTTATTATTTTTTTAGAGATTTTAGGGCTTTATGGATTTTGAGGGGGTTTTTTTGGTTTTTTGAGTTTTTATGGTTTTTTAAAGTTTTTTTAGAGTTTGTTAATGTTTTTATGTTTTTATAGGGGTTTTGGAGTTTTTAGAGTTTATTTTGGGTTATTATGGGTTTTAAAGATTTTTTGGGGTTTTTATTGTTTTTATGTTTTTAAGGTTTTTTGGTCTTTGTAGGGTTTTTATCATGTTTGGGTTTTAAGGGGTTTGATTGTTTTTAGGTATTTAAGGATTTTTTACAGGTTTTCATTATTTTTATTTTTTCCTAAATTTTATTTAATTTTTAGGAAATCTTTAGGATTTTATGGGTTTTTAGGTTTTAAGGGACATTTCGAGGTTTTGGGACTTTTTGTTTTTAATGGTTTATTTTTTTAGTTGTTTTATGTTTTTTTGAAGTGAGTTAATGTTTTTAGGGGTTTAAATGGTTTTTATAGCTTTTAGTGGATTTTATATTTTTTATGGGGCATTAAGGTATTTTTGGTTTTTAGGGGTCTGTATGGTTTTTAATGATTTTTGGGTTTTTAGGTTATTTTAGGGATTTTCAGGTTTTTAGCATTTTATAGGTTTTTATGGGATTTGTGTTTTTATAGGTTTTTAAGGTTTTTTATGGGTTGTCAGTTTTTTTAGGAATTATACTTTTTTAGGAAATTTTAGTGCTTTTTTTGTATTCATTATGTGTTTAAAATTTTTAGGGATTTTTTAGGGTTTTAGGGGGTTTAGGGATGTTAGGGTATTTTGCATTTATTAGCTGTTTTGTGGTTTTAATTTTTTCTAGGTTTTTAATTTTTTTCACAGTGTTTTTATGGGTTTTAGGGTTTTTTATATTTTTAGGTATATTTATAGATTTTATAGGAATTTTTTTGGGTTTTTATGGATTTTGAGGGGTTTTAGGGTTTTATCGTGTTTTTAGAGTTTTATGGTTTTTATGGTTTTCTTGGGGTTTTAGGGGTTTTAGAATTTTAATGGTCTTTTATTGTATTTTAATGTCTTTTGTTTTTTAAATTATTCTTTAGTTTTTAGTTAGTTTTTAGTATTTTTAAGGTTTTAAGGGGGATTAGGATTTTATGGTCATTTTGTGTACTTATTGTTTTTATGGGTTTTAGGGGTTTTAATTTTTTTCTGTTTTTAAATTTTTCTTTGTTGTTTTCATTGTTTTAGTGGTTTTTTTGTTTTCTAGGACTTGTAGGGTTTTTTAGGATTTCTATGGTTTTTAGGAATTTTAGGGATTTTTAATGTTTTAGGGTGTTTTAGAGTTCAAAGGGTTTTATAGGTTTTATAGGTTTTTTATTTTCTTTATGTTTTTATGTGCTTTTGGGTTTTCATTTTTTAGGGGTGTTTTAGGTTTTTAGAATTTTACGGTTTTTATATTTTTAGGTTTTTATGGGTTTTTATGGTTTTTTATGGTTTTCATAATATATGGGTTTTTTGGGTTTTTATGAGTTTTATGGGTTTTTAGGGGGTTTGACTGTTTTTAGGTTTTTAAGGATTTCTTAGGGTTTTTAGGTTTTCTTACATTTTTTTGTAATTTTTATGGATTTTTTAGGAATTTATGGTTATTTGGGGTTTTAAGGGACATTTAGTGGTTTTAAGGTTTTATGATTTATAGGGGTTGTTTAGGTTTTTTAAGGGTTTTTAGAGTTGGTTAATTTTTTTAGGGGTTTAAAGTGTTTTTAAATCTTTCAGTTGTTCTTGGGTTATTTTTGCTTTTTTGGGTTTTTAATGTTTTTAGGGATTTTTATGGTTTTAGGGGCTTTCTGGGTTAATAGGGTATTTTAGGGATTTAAGGGTTTTTATCATTTTTTAGGTTTTTATTGTTTTTATGTTTTCTTAGTTTTTTATGGTTTTCTTATAAGTTTTCAGGGTTTTTTGGGTTTATACATTTTTAGGTATTTTTTTGTATTTGTTTTGGATTTTTATGGGTTTTAAATGTTTTAGGGATTTTTAGGGGGATTAGTGGGTTTAGTGCTTTTAGGGTTTTTTTGCATTTCTTAGTTTTTAAGGGGTTTTAATTTTTTTTGGTTTTTTGGGTTTTCAAAGGATTTTTTTTAGGTTTTTTGGGATTCTTTTGTTTTTATGTTTTCAGGTATTTTTAGGGATTTTTTTAGGAATCTTATTGTTTTTTATTGATTTTGAGGGTTATTAGAATTTTATAGGGTTTTTATAATTTGATGGGTTTTTGGGTTTTTTGTGTTTTTCTTGGTTTTTTAATTTTTATGATCTTTAAGTGTATTTTAATGTTTTTCATTATTTAAATGGTTATTTAGTTTTCATTTGGTTTTTAGGGACTTAATGGGGTTTAGGGTTTTGAAGGTTTTAAGGGGGGTTTATAGTTTTAAGGGGATTTATTTTTTTAGGGTCTTTTGGTTTCTTAGTATTTTTAAGGGTTTTATGTGTTTTTAATGTTTTTAAGGTCTTCCAAATTATTTTCAGTGTTTTAGTGGTTTTTATTTATTTTTGAATTTTTAGGGATTTCTAGGATTTTTATGGTTTAAAGGGTTTTAACGAAATTTTAATGTTTTAGGGTGTTTTATGGTTTTAAGGGTTTTATAGGGTTTTAAGCATATTTTTCAAGGTTTTAAGTTGTTTTAGGTTTTTAAGGTTTTGTTTCGGGTTTTCATGGCTTTAGGGTTTTTTGAATTTTTAGGGATTTTAGTGGATTTCTTAGGTTTTTTATATTTTTTTGGTTTTTACAAACTTTTAGGGTTTTTTGGGTTTTTTGGTTTTTTGGATTTTAGTTTTTTTCTATTTGTTATGATTTTTTTTATTTTTTTAAATTTTTTTAGGTTTAATGGGTTTTTATCACTTTAGTTGTTTTTATTTTTTTATCGGGTTTTAAGGTATTCCATGTTTTTTTGGGTTTTGTGGTTTTTAGGTGCTCTTAGGGTTTTAGGTTCCTTTAAGGTTTTTTGGTTTTTTAGGGGATTTAAGTATTTTTAGGTTTTTACGGTTATATTTGGGTATTTTCAAGGTTTTTAGAGGTTTTTATATTTTTAAGTATTTTTATGGATTTTTTTATTTCCTGTTTATTAGTTTTTAGTGATTTTAAGGGGGTTTAGGTTGTTTTAGTATTTTTGGGGTCTTTTTGTTTTTTAAGTTTTTTTATTTTGTTTAGGGTTTTATGTGTTATTAAGTATTTAAGGTTATATTAGGTGTTTTTATGGTTTTCATGTTTTTAGGTATTTTTAGGGGTTTTTATGATTTTTAAGATTTTTTATGCTTTTTTCAAAAAAAATTGTGGTTTTGGGAATTTTTGGACTTTTTTAGGGTTTTAATGTTTTTTAGTTTCTTATGTTTTCTGGGGTTTAAAGATTTTCTTCATTTTTAGTGGGTTTTAAGGGGTTTTAGTGTTTTTATGGGCTTTTAGGTGTTTTTAGGGTTTTTGGGTAATATGGTTTTTAGGGTTTTTTAGGATTTTGAGCATCTTTTAGGATTTTTATGGATTTTATGTGTTTTAAGGTTTTTATGTTTTTCATTGGGTTGTTTAGATTTTTTCATATTTTTTACATATTTAGGGTTCTTTTATGATTTTTATGGTCTATTTGGGTTTTTACGTACTCTGAGGGTTTTTAGGGTGTTATGGTTTTTAGGGTATTTATTCTTTTTGAGTTTTTTATGGGTTTTAGGTTTTTTGGTTTTTAATATTTTCTTAGGGGTTTTACGGTTTTTCGGTTTTTCGTTTTTTTGTTTTTTTATTTTTAGGGGGTTTAGGATTTTTATGGTTTCATATGGTTTTTATGGATTTTGAAGGTTTATAGGTTTTAGGGTTTTTTTTGTTTTTCTTGAGTTTTTAGGGGGGATTTGATTTTATTTTATTTTATGGTTTCTAGAATTTTTTTTACTATTTTAGGGGATTAAAGTGGTTTTAGTATTTTAGGGGGTTTTAGGGATTTAATACGGTTTTAGGGTTTTTATAGTTTTTATGGGTTTTATGGTTTTTATGTGTTCTTAGGGTTTTAGGGCCTTTTAGGGTTTTTTTCATTAACATTTCCTTCTTCTACCTTCTCTTGCTTTACTCTTCATGTACCCTTCTGTATGATGTAACATGCTGGTGTGGGTATAGTGCGATGTTTACCACCCCTCTTTCCATAAATCAAAGTGCATCATACCCCCATATGGGTCTGTGTGATGAAGCCTTAGATACCTGGGTCACCATTGGTGGCAGTGCTTGGTGGCCTTATTCTCCATTTCCCTTATTGGAATGCCCATCATGTTTTCCCCCACTTTATTTGTGCTCTATTCAGGATTTTGGTCTACTTGGGATGGTGCTAGAGGAGGGATGGTAGCGACCTGAGCTCGGGTTCTTCATAGGCGTAGATCTGGACTGGTGATGTTGGTTTGTTGTCTCTTATTGTGGTTCACTTCTCCCTTTTGGTCAACGATATGGCCTTTGGTGTGGTCCCCTGCCTAGGTCTCCATCTACTCAACCTTTCTCTAGCATCTTTTTCATGCACTCCTTTTCCAGTTGGTCTAGCGTACGGGTCTACATGAGGCTCTGGGATGTGTGGATTGAGTATCATGGGCCTCCAGGTGGGCGTCTGGCTTTTTGACGAAGGATCGAATTAGGTGATGTTTCTCAGGGAGCTTTTATTTCGATGATGGTTGGATAATATGTTGTTATTTGAAGACCATGATGGTTTTTTGGATGTTCTATTTTTTTTCACTGGAATTCGAGTCCGGTTGTGATGGTTGACGACGATTGCTCTGAAGGACACTGGTGGCAATGACGATGGTGTGAATGGTGATTTTGACTGAGTTGTCTAACAAGGATAGCTGATGTAGTGCGGGTGTGAACTTCAGTGAGGTAATCGTCAGCGTGACGACTGAGGAGGCGATGGAATAAATTGTGTGGTTCTTTCCAGCGTGGTGTGATCTCCAGTGTGGTTCTAATAGGGATAATGATGGTGTTATAATTATGATTATGATGTGTGTTTCCCCGGTGGTGGCGTGATTTGTAGGATTAGTTGCTGACATGATGGATTCCGCAGTGACCTTATCATTTTTTGAATTTAGAATTGGTATTTGGTTAGAATTTTGAAATTATAAGATGTAATATGCATCATTTCTACTTTTCCATCAAAGTGGATTTTTCATGAAAATAAAAAATAATTGGGAGGTTTTTATGATATTTTTAGGGGTTTTGATGGTTTTTAGGGTTTTAAACATCATTATGGATTTTTAGTGTTTTTTTAGGATTTTTATCGTTTTCATAGTGATTTTAGGGATTGTGATTGTTTTAGGTTTTTTATGGTTTTTAGGGTTTTTTTAGTGTTTTATAGTTTTTAGGATTTTAGGGTTTTTATGTGTAATTATGTTTTTAAGGTTTTCATAGCGATTTTTGGGATTTTATGTTTTTTTAATTTTATGGATTTTTATGAAATTATTAAGATTTTTATGTTTTTATCATTTTTAAGGACTTTGAGGATTTTAGGGAGTTTTAGAGTGTTTAGTTTTTTTATTTTTTTGGTGTTTTTTGGGTTTTTTGGGTTTTTAGGGTTTTTAATATTCCTATAATTTTTGTATCATTTTTAGGGGATTAAATATTTTTAGTGTTTTTAGTGGGTTTTTAGGGTTGTTATGGGTTTTTAGAGTTATTATTGGTTTTTAGGTGTTTTTATGGTTTTTAGGGTTTTGAAAGCTTCTTATGATTTTTTATGGTTCTCTGGGATTTTTAGGGATTTAGGGTCTTTAAGGGTTTTTATGTTTTTATCATTTTTAGGGTTTTAGGAGTTTTATGTGTTTTTCTGTCTTTAAGGTGTTCTTTAAAATTTAATGTATTTTTCATTTTAAAGTATTTTTAGTGTTTTTTAATATTTTTATGTGTTTTTAGAAAATTTGAATGTTTTTATGGATTTTAGAGTGTTTTTGGTTTTAAGGTTTTTAGATTTTTAGCACTTCAAAATGTTTTTATGTTTTTTGATTTCTCTTAATGTTTTTCCTAGTTTTAATTTTTTTAAATTTTGAGTGATTTTATGGCTTTTTTTTGGATTTTTATGGTAGTTTAAGTATTTTAGGGATTTTTAGGGTTTTAGGGGTTTTAGGGTCTTTAGTGATTTTTTGTTTTTCTGGGATCAGGGTTTTTTTTGAGTTATTAAGGTTTTATAATTTTTAGACTTTTTAATGTTCTTAGGGGTTTAAAGGGTTTATATAATTTTTGTGGGTTTTTAGAATTTTTATGGGGTTTTCCAATTTGTTATGGTTTTAGGGATTTTTTGGTTTTTAGGGGTTTTAAAGGGTTTTAAAGGGTTTTAGGGTCTTATTAGTGTTTTTAGAATTTTAGATTTTTCATGGGTTTTAATTCTTTTTAGTATTAATCTTTTTATATTGTTCTTAGTGTTTTTAACATTTTTAGGTAGTTTTAGGGTATTTTTACGTTTTTTATATTATTTATAGTTTTTAGTTATTTTTTGGGTGTCTTAGTGTTCTAGGGGTTTTAGGGTTTTTAGGGTTTTTAGTGTTCTTAGGGGTTTTAAGTGTCTATTTTTTAAGGATTTCTGTGGGATATTTGGGTTTTATGGTTTTTACATTTTATGGATTTTTGGGGCATTTTTAGATTTTAGGGGTTTTTTATTGTTTTTTTTTGTATTTTGATGGATTTTATTGTTCTTAGGGTTTTATGGTTGGTTTTAATTTTTATGGGGGGCGGGGGGGTTGGGTTTTATAAATTTTTGGATTTTTTGAACGATTTTAGTGGTTTAACGGGTTTTTAGATTTTTTAGTTTTTTCATAAGGATTTTATGTGTTTTTATTGTTTGTAATGATTTTTTTGTGGTTTTATCTATTTAAGGGGATTTATGTTTTTTACATTATTTTAAGGATTTTATTTTTTTATTGTACTTCATGGTTTTTAGTGGTTTTAAGTGTTTTTGAGATTTTAAGGATTTCTTATTTTTTTAAGGTTTTAAGGGTTATTTGCGTTTTTAGGGACTTTTGTGGATTTTTTAGGATGTTTATCATTTTTATGGTTTTTACAAATTTTAAGGTGATTTTAGGTTTTTAGGATTTTTTAGGGTTTTAAAATTTTTCAGTTTTTAGATGTTTTATGTGTTTTTAGGTTTATATTGTTTTCTTAGGGGATTTAAAGGTTTTTATGGGTTTATACGTTTTTAGGGTTCTTGCAGATTTTTATAATTTTTATATTTTTTAGGGGTTTTCAATATATTGATATTTTTAGCTTTATTGAAGTATTTATGTTTTTGGGGGTTTTAGGGTATTTTTGAGTTTTTGGGTTTTTAATATATTTTAGAGTTTATTTAAAAAATTAAGGTGTTAAAAGGGTTTTATAGTTTTAATTTTTTTTTCGGATATTTATTGGTATTTAGGGGCTTTTATGATTTTAGGGGTTTATGGTTTTTATGGTCTTTTAGGGGTTTTAAAAATTGAAGGTTTTTAGATGTTTTTAGTGTTTTTAGTTTTTTATGGTTTTCTTAGAGGTTTTCATGGTTTTTAGGATTTTCAACAATTTTAGTGATTTTCATAAAATTTTTATATTTTTATGGGATTTTTTGGTTTTATGGATTTTTAGGGGCTCTTGGGTTTTTTAGTTTCTGAAGGGTATTAGGGTTTTTATAATTTTTAGGTTTTTAGGGGTTTTATATTTTTTAGGTTGTTATGTTTTTCTTACAATTTTTTATGTTTCATTTTTTACATATTTACAAAATTTTTATATTTTTTAAGGATCTTTTTTTCTTTTTTAGTGTGTTTAATGTTTTTGTGGGTTTTTTGGTTTTTTTTAGTTTTCAATGTTTTTGGGAGTTTTTTGGGTGATTTAGGGTTTTTAGAGTTTGTTTTTCATTTTTTTTGCAGTTTAAACGATTTTAGATTTTTCATGGATTTTTATGATTGTTATTGGTGTTTAGGTATTTTTAATTTTTTTAGTAGTTTTTATGGTTTTCAGGGGGGTTAGGGTCTTTTAGGGTTTTATAGTATTTTTCATTTTTTAGTTTTTTAGGAGTTTTATGTTCTTTTAGGTCTTAAATGTTTTCTAATGATTTTTTGGTTGGTTATGGGTTTTTTGGGATTTTTAGGGGTTTTTAGACTTTTTATGTATTTTTACACTTTTTAGGGATTTTGTAGGGTTTAAGGGATTTTAGGGTGGTTTATGGTATTTAGAATTTCTTAGGTTTTTTAGGTGTTTCAAGTGTTTTATCTTTTTATGGTTCTATTAGGATTTTTTATGGGTTTATGTTTTTTTTATGATTTTTTTCTTTTTTATGGATTTTTATAATTTTTAAGGATTTTATTGATTTTGAGGGGTTTATGGTTTGTTGAGTTTTTACGGTTTTTATGGGTTTTTTGGTTTTTATGGCTTCTTTATTATTTCTAGGTTTTAAAGGTTTTTAGATTTTTTAACGTTTTAAGGTTTTAAAATGTTTCTATAGTTTTTAGTGGTTTTTTGGTTTTTTGGTTTTTTGGGTTTTTATTGTTTTTAGGATTTTTAGGGCCTTTTAGTGTTTTTTTTTTTTGGTTTTTTAGAATTTATTAGGTTTTCTAGTTGTTTAAATTGTTCCAACGGTTTTAAGGTTTTCATAGGGGTTTTAGGGTTTTTATGAATTTATGTTTTTTTGGATATTTATGATTTTTTACGATCTTTATGGTTTTTTGGGTTTTTAGGGATTTTGAGAGTTTTTATGGTTTTTAGTGTTTTTATGATTTTAATACTTATTTTTGGTTTTTTTGGTTTTTTATGGGTTGAAGTGTTTTTAGTTTTCCCATGTTTTCTTAGGGTTTATTATATTTTCTTGGGGTTTTTATGTTTTTTGGGATTTTTAGGGATTTTTTTATGATTTTTAGGGTTTTTATGGTTTTAATGTATTTTGAGTTTTTATGGTTTGTTTTAGTTTTTATGGTATTTCTGATGTATTTAGGGTATTTCTGATTTTTTTTGGGATTCTAGGGTTTTTAGGGTTTTTAACGCTTTTAGGGGTTTAAAGGGTTTTTATAATTTTTTGAGGTGTTTATTTTTTTATTGGTTTTTAGAGTTATTTGGTTTTTTTGGGGGTTTTATGGTTTTCAGGGGATTTTAGGATTTTTAGGGCGTTTTAGGGTTTTCAGGTGTTTTTTTGTTTTTTAGTGATTTTAAGTGTTTTTTGCTATTTATGGCTTTCTTAGTTTTCTCAGGATTCGTAATTTTTTTTGTTTTAAAGGATTTTTAGGGTATTTTTAGGATTATTATTGGGTTTTATGAATTTTAAGGGTTTTGAGGGTTGATAGGGTTTTTAGTGTTTTAAGGGTTTTAAAAATTATTAGGTTTTAAGGTTTTTAACTGTTTTTAGGTTTTCATGTTTTTCTCAAGTTTTTTCTGTGGATTTAGGGTCTTTTACTTTTTTAGGTATTTTAGGGAATTTTTTATGATTTTTAGGGTTTTATGTTCTTTTTCTGAGTTTTTAATGTTTATTGAATTTTTGGGTTTTTTTAGTTTTTTGGGTTTTATGGTTTTTAGAGTTTTATGTTTTTAGTGTTTCATAAATTTTTTAGGGGTTTAATTTTTTTAGAGTTTTTAGTTTATTTTAGGGGAATTTGGGGATTTTTTTTGATTTATAAGATTTTTAAGAGTTTTATGGTTTTCAAAAGAGTTTGGGGTCTTTTAGGTTTTATTTGGGTTTTCATTTATTAGGTTTATTAGGGGTTTCATTTTTTTTCATGGTTATCTTAGTTTTTTTCTAGGATTTTAGGTTTTTTACATTTTTGAGAATATTTAGGTTTTTCATGGTTTTTATAGTGTTTAGTAATTTGGGGGGGGGTTAGGGTTTTTAGGAATTTGGGGTTTTAATCATTTTTAGAATTTTTGGATTTTTATGGGTTTAAATTGTTTTAGATATTTAAAGTTTTATTAGGATTTTTTGGGGTTTAATGATTTTTTACTTTTTTAGGAATTTTATAGATTTTTTGGAATTTTATGGTTTATTGGGTATTTATGGATTTTGAGGGGTTTGGGGGTGTTTATGGTTTTTATAGATTTTAGGTTTTTTTTTGTCTATTTTGGGGTTTTATTGTTTTTTAGAGTTTTTATGGTTTTTATGGTTTTAAAGGATTTATAGAGTTTTTAGTAGTATTTAGGTTCTTTATGGGTGTTTAGGGGATTTTAAATTTTTTAAAGGAAAATTTATCAATTATATATAAAATAATATGAATTATAAGAAATTAACCAAAGGGTGAAATAATGGTTTTTCTAGTAACAAAGGTTCCAAAACCAAACCAAATATAAAAGCATTAAGGAAGGAACACAAAAGGATCAATTCAAAAAGAAGATTTAAATGGCCGAAGAATCTCATGAAGACCCTTCAGATAGAATACAGATGGCATACAAATCTTACACCCATGCTAGCATAACATCACACCCACCAGGAAGCATTATAAGAACAAGTAAAAAAAGTCACTTTCAACCGACAACGCATAAGACCAACAAGCATCCAAAATCGATATATTCTAGAAATAATGAAAATCGCAACCACAACCACTAGTTAGCCACCAAAAGCACACCGAACAACCACTAACCACATAGGATCCCAACACATTCACACCTTTCAACCTAACAGAAGGAATCCCAGTATCTCTCCAGCAAATATCCATCAAGAACTCTAAATGGTAGGACATCCAATGCAACAAACGAAGAAGCTATAAACAATATCACACAACATGGTGTAGCCACAAACATCAAAAACCAGCAACACATGCACACACACACGCACCGACACCCACCCACCCACACACATGATCCAACACCAACATAAAAGGTTTCACACAAACACCAACACCCAACCACACACACACAACAAAACACACCCTCCCAAACATCATAACTAGTGCACATGAACACAAGTCCAGACACAACCACCAGCCATAGAATCACCTCAATCCAAAAAAAATGGAATCACCAATCTGTAAGCCAAAATGCAACCATAGTAACCCCAAAACAGTCCTAACACAACACCATCACAAAAAAGTACCCATTGGTTTTTACAATTTTATGGATTTCAAAGGTTTTTAGGGTCTTTATAAGTTTTTTGAAGGTTTTTATCATTTTTAGGTGTTTTAAGGATTTTATGTGTTTTTTTTGTTTTTAAAATTTTACTAGGTTTTTACAAGTTCTAATGTTTTTTATGTTTTTTATGTTTTTTGGTTTTGTAGGGTTTTTTAGGATTTTATGGTTTTTATTATTTTAGGTATTTTGAGGGTTTTGTGGGTTTATTTTATTTTTTATTTTTTTAATGGTTTTTTAGTATTTTTTAATGTTTTATGAGTTTAACGTGTTTTTAGAGTTTTTATAGTTTCTTAGGTTTTAAAGGTTTTGAAGTTTTTAATGGTTTTATGATTTTTAGTTTTTAGGAATTTTTAGGGTTTTAATTTTTCTTTGTTTTTATTGGTTTTGATTACTTTTATGTTTTTAAAATTTTCTTAAGGTTTTTTAGGGTTTTTAGTGGTTTTTTAAATTTTTTGGGATTTTTATGGTTTTATGGGTTTTTTGTGTTTTTAGGGGTTTTAAGGTTTCTAAAAGTTTTTTACTATTTTTTATGGTTAAATGGGGGTTCATACTTTTTAGTGGATTTTAGAAATTTTAGGGTTTTACATGTTTTTGGTTATTTTTTTTGTTTTATCAGTTTTTAGTGTTTTTATGTATTTTATAATTTTTTTGGTTTCTAAGGGTTAATATTTTTTATTTATTCAAGGTTTTATATGTGTTTTTATGGATTTTTAGGGGTTTTAATTGGTTTAGGGATTTTTAGGGTTTTTTATGAGTTTCTTGGTTTTTGGGTGTTTGGGTATTTTCAGGGTTTTTTGGGTTTTTTGGATTTTTTATGGTCCTTATGGTTTTTTGGTATTTTATGATCTTCAATTGATTTTACGTTTTTAAGGTTTTCCTATGGTTTTATAATTTTTAATGGTATTTTAATTTTTTATGTATTTTTAGGGATTTGAGAATATTTATGATTTTTAGGTGTTTTTTTGGTATTTTTTTGGTTTTAGGATTTTTTATGGTGTTAATGTTCTTCTATTATTTCTAATATTTTTAGTGTTTTAAAGGGGTTTTAATGTTTTTAGTGGTGTTTGAGGGTTTTTTGTTTTAGTGTTTTTTATTGTTTTAAGGGGTTTTTATGGGTTTTAGGGATTTTAGGGTCTTCTAGGGGATCTAGAATTTTTTAGGTTTTTAGCAGTTTAATGTGTATTTATGTTTTTAAGGTTTTATTAATGTTTTTTCAGGATTTTTAGTTTTTTATATATTTTTATAGTTTTTTGGCCATCTTTAGGGTTTTAATGATTTTTAGGTTTTTTATGGATTTTAAGGGGTTTTAGGGTTTTTAAGGGTTTTACGGATTTTAGTGTTTTTTATGTTTTTAGGTTTTTAGGGGTATTAAATATTTTTATGTCTTTAAATATTTCATAGGTTTATTAGGTTATTTTAGAGATTTTTACATTTTTTCGTATTTTTATGGATTTTTATGGTTGTTAGGATATTTAGGGATTTTATGGGTTATTAGGGTTTCATGGGGTTTTGTTGTTTTTTTGGGTTTTAAGGGTTTTGTGAGTTTATTTGAGTTTTTATGGTGTTTTATATATTTTTATAGTTTTTAGGCATTTAATGGTTTTTAAAAGTTTTTACTTGGTTTTATTGTTTTTATGGGTTTTTGAGGTTTTTAAGGTTTTTAATGTTTTAATGGATTAAATGATTTTTATGGCCTTTTAGAATTTTTATTTTTTTATGGGTTATAAGTGTTTTTAATTTTCTAATATTTTCTTTTGGTTTTCATAGATTTCTTGGTTATTTATGCTTTTTGGGTTTTTTACGCTTTTAGGGAATTTTATGACTTTTTTAGTATTTCTTAGTATTTTATGGTGTTTTAGGGTTTCTAGGGTTTTTAGGGATTTTAGGTTTTTAATAATTGTGAATGTTTTTAGTGGTTTCAAGTGTTTTTTAAGTCTTTAATATTTTTCTTGGGTTTTCCTATTTTTTGGAGTTTTTTACGTTTTTCAGATATTTAAGGATGTTTAGGATTTTAGTTGGTTTTTGGGGTTTTTATATATTTTGAGGTCTTTTTAGGGTTCTTTGGTTTTTAGGGTTTTTAGGGGTTTTTAGGGGTTTTTAGGGGTTTTTTTTAAATTTTTAGATTTTATGGTTTTTAAGAATTTTTAACAGCTTTTAGGGTTTAAAGGATTTTTAGATTTTTAGTGGGTTTTTAGTTGTTTTATAATTTTTAAGGTTTTTAATGTTTCTAGGGGATATTATGGTTTCAAGGGGTCTTTAAGGTTTTTAGGGTCATTTTATGGGATTATGGGTTTTTTTAATTTTTTAGTTTTTTATGTGTTTTAAGTGTTTTTAGGTACTGATGGTTTTGAAGGGTTTTCATTATTTTTAGCTTTTTTATATATTTAGGATTTTGTTTATTTTAATGTTTTTTATATTTTCTAGGGATTTTTATGGTTTTATGGGTTTTAGATATTTTTATGGTTTTTAGCATTCATTAGGTTTTTTTAGGGTTATAAGTATTTTTTTAGTTTTTATGGTTTTTTTGGATTTTATCTAGGATTAATAATTTTTTATATTTTTAGGAAATTGAGGGTCTTTTTTAAGATTTTTAGGAGTTTGATTGGGGTTTTATAGTTTTTTTTTCATTTTTTAGGTTTTTAGGGGTTTTATGTACTTCTTGGTTTTTATGGTTTTATTAGTATTTTTTATAGTTTTTAGGGTTTTTAAATATCTATGCATTTTTTATGGAAGTTTTAAGATTTTTTTGGATTTTTTTTCATTTTATGGGGTTTTAGGGTTTTAGGGTTTTTAGGGTTCTTTAGGGTTTTTGGTATTTTTCGGCGTTAAAGGTTTTCTTAAGGTTTTTCTATGTTTCTAGGGGTTTTTACCCTATTTTGGATTTTTAGGGGTTATTTGATATTTTTAGGATTTTTTAGGATTTTTTGGGAATTTGATATTTTTTACGGTTTTTAGGATTTTTCATGTTTTTTTTGTTTTAGAGTTGTCTTGAGTATTTTAGGGATGTAATTTTTTATTACAATATTTAACGTTTTTAGAGGTATAAAAGTGGTTTCCTAGAATTTATTGGTTTTTAGGGTTTATATGGGTTCTTAGGGTTTTTAATGTTTTTAGGCATATTTATGGTTTTTAAGATTTTTAGTGACTTTTAATGTCTTTTAGGGGTTTTGGTATTAGTTAGGTTTTTAGTGGTTTTTTGAGTTTTTAGTTTTTTAGGTTTTCTTAAGGGGTTTTAGGGTTTTTAAGGTTGCTTACATATCTAGGTAATTCACATATTATTATAATTTTTATAGTTTTTAGGGTTTTTATTGACATTGAGGGGTTCAACGGTTTTTTATGATTTTTAGGAACTTTTAGGGTTTTATCATTTTTTAGATTTTTTAGTGGTTTAAGTTTTTGTTAGGGTTTTATGGTTTTCTTAGTGATTATCAAGGTTTTTTGGGTTTTTGATTTTTTTTATTTTTAGGGGTTCTTTAGGAATTTTATATTTTTTATGGTTTTAATGGTTTTTATAAATTTTGAGTGCATTTAAGGTTTTATGGTTTTTTAGTTTTTACTGGGTTTTTTGGTGTTTTTAGGGATTTAAGGTTTCTTAGATTTTTTAAGGTTTTTTGGGGATTCAATGGGTTTATTATTTTTTAGTGGATTTATAGGTTTTTTATGGGATTTTAGTTTTTTATGGGTTTTAGGGGTTTTTAGGGTCTTCTAGGGTTTTTATCTTTTTTAGGTGTAATAATCATTTTAACTGTTTTTAGGTTTTTATGGTTCTCTTCGGGTTTTTAGGGATTTTTTTATTTTTTATGTTTTTAGGGATTTGTAGGAATTTTATATAATTTTTATGGGTTTTTTGGTTTTATGGATTTTGAGGTCGTTTAGGGTTTTTAGGGGGTTTAGTGTTTTTAGGGGTTTTATTGTTATTTAGGTTTATTAGGGGCTTAAAGTGTTTTTATATTTTTAAGGTTTTTTGGGAGTTCTATTGGATTTTAGGATTTTTTTATGTTTTTTTGGTATTTTTATGGATTTTTTATATTTTTATGGGTTTTAGAATTTTTAGGGTTTTTAGGGTTTTTTTATTTTTTTATTTTTAGTGCTTTTGATTTTTTTTGGAATTTAAGGTTTTTTTTTAATTTTTAATATTTTTAGTGGTTTATACGGTTATTAATGTTTTTAGCAGATTTTAGGATTTTGATAATTTTAGGGGGTTTTTTTTGTTTTTAATGGTTTCAAGTGTTTTAGGGACTTTTTAGTTTTTCTTAGGTTTTTAGAATTTTTAGGTTTTTTAAGAGTTTTCAGTTTTTTGGATTTTTAGGTTTTTTATGGTTTTTAGGGTTTTTATAGTTTTTTACATTTTTAGGGATTTTTGGGATTTTTATAAATTTTATGGGTTTTAAGGTTTTTAGGTATTTTTAGGTGTTTTTTGTTTTTAGGGGTTTTACAAATTTTTTAGTGGTTTTAGAGTTAAGAAGGTTTTTAGGGTTTTTAAGTGTTTTTTGGTTTTTAAGGGTTTCTTAGGGTTTTATTGAATTTTAGGGTTTTTATTTTTTTAGGTTTTTCGGGATTATAAGGATTGTTATGGTTTTCTAGGGTATTTAGGGATTTTGAGGGGTTTTGAGGTTTTTTAGGGTTTTTTGGTTTTTTGGGGGGTTTATGGTTTTTTCATATTTTAGGGTTTTAAAAGGTTTTATAGTTTTTTAATGTATTTAGGGGATTAATGTGACATTAGAGTTTTTAGTGGTTTTGGGTCTTTTGGGATTTATGTTTTTAAAGGTTTTTAGGTGGTTTTATGGTTTTTAGGGGCTTTTATGGTTTTAGGGACTTTTAGAGGTTTTAGCATTTTATAGGGTTTTTAAGGGTTTTATGTTTTTCTAGGTTATTAAGGTTTTATTTTGGTTTTTAGTGGTTTTTTTGGTTTTATAATTTTATGGTTATTTATGGATTTTTTTTTTGATTTTTATGGTTTTTATGGTTTTTACTGATTTTTTGGATTTTTCGGGTTTTTTAGGGTTTTATTATTTTTTTGTTTTTTAGGTGTTTTATCTTTATTAGGTTTTTATGGTTTTCTTTTGGTTTTTAGGGTTTTTATGTGTTTTTTTTTGTGATTCAAAGGTAATTTTATTGTTTTTATGGGTTTTTTTACTTTTTAGGGATTTGGATGGGGTTTAGGGTTTTTATGAGTTTTAGTGTTTTTGGTTTTTGGGGTTTTTAGGTAATTTATTTATGGATTGTATGTTTTTTAGTGTTTTTTAACATTTTAAGGGGTTTAAATCATTTTTAGTGTTTCTAGTTAGTTATTATGTTTTTTTGGGTTTTATGTTTTTTCGGTTCCTGGGGGTTTAATGGTTATTAGAGGGTTTTAGTGTTATTAGGGTATTTTTGGGTTTTTAAGGGTTTAGTGTTTTAAGGGTTTTTAGTGTTTTAAGTATTTTCAGGGTTTGGAGTTTTTCTTATGGGTTTTTGGGTTTTTTAATATTTTTTTCATGTTTTTACAGATTTTTACGTCTTTGTTTTGATTTTTATGATTTTTTAGAGTATTAGAAGATTTTGGGGGAATATTACTTGTTTAGAATATTTAGGGTTTCTATAATTTTAATTTTTTATGGGTTTTAAATGATTGTAGTATTTTAAGGTTTTATTAGGTTTTTAAGGTGTTTGGAGTTTTTAATTTTTATGGGATATTTAGGAATTAATAGGATTTTTATGGTTATTTAAGATTTTTATGGGTTTTTTGGGTTTTTTGGATTTTAGGTTTTTTTTGTTTTTGGGTTTTTTTTATTTTTTAGGGGTTTTAAGTTTTTCTAAGCTTTTTAACATTTTTTAGGGTTAACGGGTTTTTCTAATTTTTAGTGGTTATTGGGTTTTTTATTTTTTAGCGGTTTTAAGGTTTTCTATGTTTTTTAACATATTTTGGGGTTAATGGGTTTTTATAATTTTTAGTTGGTTTTTAGGTTTTTATGAATTTTTAAGAATTTTAATCTTTTTATGGGTTTTTATGGTCTTTAGTGTTTTTAGGGTTTTATAATGTTTATAATTTTTTATGTATTTTTTTGGGGGGTTTTAAAGGGTTTTTAGAATTTTTAGTGGGTTTTTAGGTTTTTATGAGTTTTTATGGATTTTAATCTTTTTTATGGGTTTTTATGGTCTTTAGTGTTTTTATGATTTTTTTAATGATTATATTTTTCTATATATTTTTTGGGGGTTTTTTAGGGTTTTAAAATTTTCTTAGAGTTTTAGGTTTTTTAGTGGTTTTTCTATTTTTAGTGATTTTTGAGATTTTTTTGGATTTTTATGGGTTTTTAGGGTTTTAGGGGTTTTGAGTGTTTTGAGGGTTTTGGGAGTTTATGAGTTTTTAGGGGTTTTGAGATTTTTAGATTTTTCTAAAAAAAATTAGGGGTTTAAAGGGTTTTTAGCATTTTTAGTGGTTTTTAGTGTTTTTATGGGCTTTTAATGTTTTTATGGTTTTTGGTAATTTTTATGGTTTTTTCAGATTTTATGTATTTAGGGTCTCTTTAGGGTTTTTAGGCTTTTTAGGGTTTTAATTATTATTAGTTTTCTATGTTTTTCTTATAGTTTATTGGATTTGTAGGTTTTCCAAATTTTTATGGACTTTTGGGGATTTTTTTGGACGTTTGGGGATTTTTTGGGACTTTTATTATTTTAATGTATTTTGAGGGGTTTTTGGATTTTTATCATTTTTTAGGTTTTTAGGGGTTTTATTGGTTTTTTGGGTTTTAAGGTTTAATTAGGGTTTTTAGGGTTTTTTCATTTTAAAAGAATTTTAGGTATTTTTAGGATTTTATGGTTTATAAGGTTTTTAGGGAATTTGAGAGTTTTTAGTGTTTTTGGGGGTTTTATTGTTTTTAGGTTTTTTTTTGATTTTTAGGGTTTTGATGATTTTCTATAGTTTTTATGGGTTTTACTGTTTTTTAATGTTTTTAGTTGTTTAAAGGGTTTTTACAGTTTTTTCAGTTTTTAGGGTTTTATGGTTTTTCAGGTTTTTAATGGTTTTTAGGGGTTTTTATGGTTTTTATCAATGTTTAGGGTTTAGGGTCATTCTATCAGTTTTATGTTGTTTAATAATTTTTATTTTTGTCGAGATTTTTAAGTGTCTTTAGGTTTTTTCTATCTTCCTAGGGTTTTTATGGGTTTTAGGGTGGGTTTATGGTTTAGGTATTTTTATGTATTTTTTATGATTTATATGGTTTTTTAGGGTTTTAGAGATTTTTAGGGTTTTAGGGTTTTCATGGTTTTAGGTTTTTTATAGTTTTATAAGCTTTTAGGTTTTTTGAGTTTTTCGGGTTTATCTGATTTTTTAGGGTTTTTTAATTTTTTTGGGGGATTACTGTGTTTTTAGAGTCTTTAGATGGTTTTAATGGTTTTTATTTATTTTTAGGTTTTTTACTCTTTTTATGGGGTTTTATGATTTTTAGGGGTTTTAGTATTTTTAGGTTTTTAGGGTCTTTATGGTTTTTAGGGTTTTTAGAGGTTTTTAGGTTTTGGGGGATTTAATAATTTTTCAATTTTTAAGGTTTTCCTAGGAATTTTAGAGTTTTTATAGGTTTTATATTTTTATATATTTTTATAGATTTTTAGGATTTTTATTGTTTAAGGGATTTTCAAGATTTTAGTGCTTTTAAGGTTTTATGTTTTTAGTTTTTTTAGTATTTTTTAGGTTTTTTGGGGTATAATATTTTAAGGGGTTTTAATTTTTTTGTTTTCATGGTTTACTTATGTTTTTTGGGTTTTTTAGATTTTTAACATATTTAGGGATCTCTAGGGATTTTTTAGGATTTTAATGATTTCTTAGGGATTTTAGGGATGCTGATAGTTTTAAAGGATTTTTAGGGTTTGTATTGTTTTTTAGGGATTCGAGGATCTTTTTCATTTAATATCGATTTTAACGTTTTTTAGAGTTTTGTTAACATTTTTAGGTTTTAATGGTATTTTAGAGTTTTTAGTGGGTTATAGTGTTTTTAGGGTTTTATAGGTTTTTAGCGGTTTTTATGGTTTTTAGGGGATTTTTTGTTTTTTCGTCTTTTTAGGGTTCTAGGGTTTTTATTATTTTTTTCTTTTTAGGTGTTTAAAGTATTTTTATAGATTAATAGTTTTTTGAATTTTTTCATGTTTTTATGTTTATAGTGATTTTCAATGATTTTCAATGATTTTTTATTATTTTTTTGGTTTTTGGGTTTTTATAGTTTTTATGGATTTTGAGGGTTTTAAGCCATTTGGGATTCTTAGTGTTTTTTAGAATTTTGTAGGGTTTTAAGTATTTTTAGGTTTTTGTGGTTTTCTTAGGGGTTTTCAGGGATTTTAGTGTTTTTTAGGTTTTAGGGATTTTTAGTTATTTTTAAAGATTTTTATTGTTTTTAGGGGTTTTGTTATATTTTGGGGTTTTAGGGTCTTTTATGGTTTTCTGGGGTTTTTTTATTTTTGGGTTTTTAGTGGTTTTTTGAGCTTTTTTGGGTTAAAAGTGTTTTTTGTGTTTTTTATGTGTGTTAATGTTAAAATTGTTTTAAGTGATTTTAGTGGTTATTAGGGTTTTTAGGGGTTTTTAGGGGTTTAAGGAGGTTTATGGTTTTTATGGGTTTTATAGTTTTTAGGATTTTTCGGTCTTTGGGGTTTTTTGGGTCTCTTTATGGTTTTCTAGGTTTTTTTGCATTTTTTTGGATTTTAGGGGTTCTAATTTTATTTAGGCTTTAAATGTTTTCATTGAGTTTTTCATGGATTTTAGGATTTTTTTAGGTTTTTTGATATTTTATGTATTTTTATGAATTTCTAGTGTTTTTAAGGATTTTGAGCGGTTGTAGGGTCCTGAAAAAAAATCCGCAAAGGAGATTCTACCCAAATCCCCCAAAATAATTGTGGAAAAGAATGGAGAAAATTCAACAAAGCAGGACCGGTCCCATGAAAACACGACGTGGCCAGGCCCTGCGAAGCGCCCCCTCTGCAGACCATCGTCGTTCGAGAAATGGAGGCGGAGATCCTCCGCAGTCGCGAGGCAGGATGGGCGCCAATCCGGTTCGCCGTCGTGAACCGCCCCAACTGTGAACCGTGTCGGCTGGTTCAAGCCGCATCTACTGTCGTTCGCGAAAAGGAGGCGGAACCCTCCGCGGCGGTGAAGCACCTCCCTAGTTCAGTCCGTAGAGGAGGAGTGTTTAATGCCCCACGAACTGCAGATTGACCAAGTCATCCGTGAACTGGGTTTTTGGTCATGGGCCTCTGCAAAAGGTGTCGTGTGACCGCAGATACGTCTCTTTACCCACTCTATAAAAGAAGACCTAGGGAGAAAGAAAAGGGGATTCAGATTCAGACGATTCGAAGGCGGAAGAAGAGAAGAGTGATTAGACTCGTGGAAGGATTTCGATGGAAGGCTTAGGATTTCACAAATAGTGAAGTTCCGGTTCACGAACCCAAGTAGGTATAAACCTGGGAATGAACTAATAAGGAACCGAAAACACATAATAATTTGGTGAACCGTGAACTCAAAATAACATAAAACGATAAGACCGCGAACCATAGCCCCTCCGCGGATGTACCCCCCGTGGACCAGGTAATTTATGCCTCTTTTCCGATCCGCCGCACCGCGTAGCACCCTCCTATGCGGGTGAAGCCCTGACAGACAAGCCTTTGGTCAGCACCTCCCTTGGTCGCGGCTGCCTGCATGGAACCCTCTGCGGACTATCCTTATTCACGTATCGAACGTGAAGCCGCGAAGCATCTTGGTTCGCGGGAAGCCGGTCAGTCCACGGACCATCCTAGTTCACGGACGGCCATTCAGTCCGCGGAACTTCCTGGTTCGCGGATGGCCATTCAGTCCGCATACCTTCCTGGTCCGTGGACGGACACTCAGTCTGGGGACCTTCCTGGTTTCCGGACGGCCATTCAGTTCGTGGACCTTCCTAGTTCGCAGACGGCTATTCATTCCGCGGACCATCCTGGTTCACAGACAACCATTCAGTCCGCGGACCCTCCTGGTTCGCGGACGGCCAGTCAGTCTGTGGACCCTCCTGGTTCACGGATGGCCTCTCAGTCCGCGGACCACCCCGGTTCACGGACAGCCCCTCCATCTGCGTAGCACTTCCCTACACAAAGGGCACCAAAACCTCCATATTTCCCATTCCCCGACCCTCATAGGATCCTTCCAATCCAGCCCGATCCCCCGTGACACCTTCACAGGCCTTCTCATCGGCCCCAAGATGAGGCCTCCACCAGAGCCATTGGATCCGTGTGGTGTAACCCTCGGGCGCACCAGCGTGCCATTTGAGTTCACATACCCATGGTAAAGAGAGGAGAAGGGGATACCCCGACCCTTGAGCAGATTTCCAAAGCATGCCTGGGTTCACATTCCCTCGGTAATGCTGGGTCTGAGCTCAAGAATCCCTTTTCGGCCTCTCCACTTGTCAAGGGCTTCCCGGGGATGGTAAAATACCCATCAGAAGGAAGCCCTCATGCACTTCAAGAGAGGATATGGGCATAGGAGAAACCTCTTTCCCTCTCCCACTGCACTCTATCACCATGGGCCTCCTCGGAGTTTAAGCCCCAATCCATTATCATGGGCCTTTTCAGATTGTAATCCTCGATCCACACTATGGGGTTGCCCTCATGCGTAAGCCCCACTCCACTTCTCATGGACGCACCTTTCATGACATGATCGTCTGGTCCATGCTGCCTCTTGTTTCCCACACCAAGCATGACTCACGTGGTCTTAGAGTAGGCATCGACCATGACATCCTATTATGGGGCTCCTCAGAGTGTAAGCCCCAATCCATCATCTTAGGCCTCTCCAGAGTGTAAGCCCCAATCCACGTCTTGGGCTACCTCAGAGCATAAGCCCTGCACTAATATGAACTATGAGGACTTTGATTCCCTACCACAGGGTTACGTAGGAAGCCTCCCCGAGGTTCAATCATGATCACAACCGGACCCCTGGGTCCACCTTCATGTCGGTTCTCCGACACCCCGATCAGAACTACATTGGCTTTGATCCCTGCCTCCTAAGCGGGGTATGTAGGAAGCCTCTCCGAGGGTCAAGCCCAATAACGGGTCATTCTGACCCCCTTTCACGTCAGTTTACCAACATCTTGGGCTTCCTCAGAGCGTAAGCACCGTACGAATCTGAACTACGTGGACCTTGATCCCTATCTCCTAGGCGGGGTATGTAGGAAGCCTCTCCGAGGCTCACGCCTAAAAACCGGTTGATCCAACTGTCCTCACATCGGTTCACCGCACCACCCCTAATGTCGTCTTAATGAGTTCCAACTCCCTGGGATCATTAATCCAACAAGGGATGGTAAACCTTATGCCTAAATGATTCCGAACCCCTGCATTCAGCTGACCATTGCCCACCAGGATTAAATCCGTGGATACTATGTTTGGGTATAAACCAAAGATTCACAAACATATGAATACATCTTAAATCTATAAGAGAGTCCCAAAACAGGCAATAATTCCCCCAAAAAGGTTACGATTAGCCTGACTTCGCATCCTCTTGACCAATGTGAGTTCTCAAGCGTCACTAGTCAAACCATCTGGTGAACTCCTACCTTTGGAAAGCAGGTCCATCCATCATCAGATATGGAGTCGTTTGGTGTTTCGAGGCCGAAACCTGCGGAACGAAAAATGGTGAACCTGATGTGAATCTTTAACCAAAAATTACAGATTTAACTTAATCCCACATTGTGACCCCTTCACTGAAAAGGAGGTCCAAGAAAGGTCATTAATTGTGCATGGGATCATGAGATACTGCTTTGACGAGTTTTCTATTTGTATTTGTTAAAATATTTTACAGGTACTACCTTCAGACCTCCCTTCGATCCAATGGCGTTGCGAAGGAACTCGCGAGTGCGCACTTCCGAAAAATCAATGACCAGACATCCTCACCTACAGAGGACCCTGTCACCCACCCAATGTCTTCAAAGCTGGGACTCAGACGCGTCGATCCGAGAGTACCACACGAACGGTACTCTCCCAATGGTGGAGGCGGCCATGCACGCCCTCCAATCCACTAGAACTCGTCGGTCGCCTGCCCAGCAGCAGCCACAAAGGCAGATCCAGACAGCCCTTGTTTCTGTCTCCAACCGTTTTGGAAGTCTATCCCCAGGACGGGACATTGCGTACCTCCCTTATCTTAGGGAGGTGGATGAGGTCGACGTTGAGGACTTCATCCCCACCGAATGAGGGTTCTGATCCAAGGCCCTCACAGGCAGATGTCTTCGGTGTCACACTGCAATTCAACATCCTCATAGCGAGGAGGATGTCTCCCTGAGGATTAAGGCCCATGGTCCCCAAGCTCCGGCCCCTCGGACCGCCCGACAAGGTCTGCAGATGTACAATCAGGGACTGGTCATCACCCTGGTCCCTGAGGAGGAGCTTCGCTGCCCATCCATGGAGACATAACACGAACATGCACCTACACCTGTTCACTCCTCCCGAGCCCGCAATCCAGACATGGCGGCATCATACAAGCCTTCGCGCATCCCCTCCGAGATCCATCAAGACCGTCGCTCATGCAGGACGACACTTACTCGGTAGGCACCTCTCCCTACCCATGGTCGTGAAGCCCACCAACCTGACGTGGTGGTGACCCGGCACCTACAGGACTGGATCCTAGCAGTTGTTTCTGACACCCGCCATCCACATATGTTGGCAATCAACAAAACCTGCTACCCAGATACGGTGGAAAATAATAAGCGGGAACGTCTCCCCACCAACAAAAGCCACCGACTCGATATGGTGGGAAACCAATATACGCAGGGCCAACTCCCTGCGGATGCAAGTAAAGTTTTCCACCCCGATGTGGAGGAAAATGGAGAGATAAACAGGCGTATCCCGGTACAGGGGAAGATTTGTTCGCCTACCCCGAAACAGGAGAATTGTCAGTACCCACTGACTACCGGAGGACCGAAGCAGGATATTCCTACTCTGATACCAGATTGGGCCTTCATACCCATTCCAGCCAAAGATGTCTCTTTGCATATCCTGGAAATGATGGAGGAGCAGGAATCGATCCCAGATCATATCTTGCAGACTTTCCAGAATGTAATTTTATCAGCAGTAATAGAAAGGACTCGGTCCCATGAGTCTGTCTCCCCAATTAAGGAAACTCATCTAAGAGACGAGATAGCCACCTCGGAGTAGATCTGCATCCCTGCTTCAGCCCAGGAGAGTCGCTGGCCATATTCCGAGACGCAAGGGAAACCAGATCGAGCAGCTTCACTCATTCCAACTGGGGGACACCCATCCATCACAGTGGATGCTCCAGAGACGGAATATATCCCTGCTAAAAGTCAATATGTTCTTCGGCGTATCCCGAAAGAATCACGAGACCCAATTAGACAGGGAACCAAAGGTGAAGGCCGTTTTCATCAGCAGACGGTCCCTGCTACCCACAAGAGAGTTCCCCAAACATGCCAAAGGCAGCCGAAAAATAAAGAGCGAGTCCGTGACACCGCTCTACTGGAAGCTTGGGTTCCCAATGCTGCTGAGCACACATCGCAGGCTCAGAACCCTACCCACCCATTACCATATTATGGGGGTGGTAGTAGCAGTTCTGAAGGTCATCCACACAGTATTGCTACCAATAGCTCTAAAGGTCCTCCCTAGAGCACTCATGGGGGACTCCCCTATGGGCATATAATGATCGATCACGAGCGATCCTCTTTTTATGCGAGTCACAGAAACCCTCCACGTGACAAGAAGATCGAGCATCAATAAGGCCCTCCACTTTCTGCGGTCCACCCTGAAGGTCCTCCCTGGGGTATACACTGCAATCATTCTCCATGCAGTGGGACCACAGACTATGATAGTAGTCCTCGCTATCATAGTCGCAACTACGGAGGCCCTCCCCGTAGTGACATCTCATTATGACAAGAAGGTCCTCCCCTTTTCATAGCATGCCCTGAAGGTCCTCCCCAGGGGTTACGCTGCAACGGAACTCTGCATAGCTGGGCATCGGATCACGGTGGTAGTCCTTTACACCCTGATTATGGAGCTCCTCCCCAGAGAGACGTCAAGCAACAAGAAGGCCCTCCCCTCGTTGTGGTACATTCTAGAGGCCCTCCCCAGGATGTATCCTTCAGATAATATCCCTGCGGAAGCAGTAATGGTAGTCCTCGACATTACGGAAATTGTGATGGTAGTCTTCGCTACCACAACCTCCACTGCAAAGGTCCTCCCCCGCATTGGACCCAAGCAACAAGAAGGTCCTCCCCTTGTCGCGGTGGGTCCTAACTGTCCTCCCCAGGATGCACATCAAACGTCAAGCCATGACGGACATCCTCACCATGATGGAGGTTTTTGTGAAGTCCCTCCCCGTAATGACACTACGCAGCCAGGAGGTCCTCCCCTTACTGTGACACGCCTTGGAGGTCCTCCCAAAGGTGTGCACTGCAAAAGTCCTCTATGTAGTGAAGCAACAAGAAGTGATGGTATTCCTCGCCATTACAGCCACCATTGCATAGGTCCTCCCTGCGATGACATACCATATTGACAGGATGGTCCTCCCCCTTCCAAATCAAGCACCATAAAGCCCTCTTATGCCGAGGTACTCAGAAGGGCAGGATCAAGCATGTCACATTCCCAGTTAGTCACCGACGACATCCTTATACAATCGGGAGATGGTCCAGGGCCACGTTCATCCTCTGAACCACCTCGGAATCTCCCACATAATGATTTAGCACCTACCGGTCCCACTACCTCTGACCATATTGGTAGCAAGCATCTCAGCTGGGCCGACCAGGTAGAGGAGTCACTAGCGGAGGAGTATGCCGATATGCTACACCAGAAGAAATGACTGGCCAGGGATGATATACCAGTTATGTTTTGGCCTACGGAAACCTCTCAGTTTGACATGCCCAGAGAGTTGTCAGAAGAATGCATGCACGGCATCCGCCATAATATATGGACAACCCTCTGCCGACTGAAATCAAGATTCCTGCCCTATGACGGGTATATAGACCATGTCAAGATTATAATAGACCTCCTGAATCACATCAACCTAGAAGCTCTTCCTTTAGCATGACAACAACGACCCGATAGGCCTAAAGGAAACATGGAGATAGCCTGCCTCCGAGCACTGCACTAGTTGCACCGTCTCATCGGCGATGCTCTAATGGGAGTCCATATCAGGGGATGGGGAGAACATGGAGCTCTACATTTCACTCTGCTCCCCGCCCAGAAGAACCCGTTCTGCATGGTGTCTTGCAACGTCATCACGTCAAGATGGCAATTAAGTGATCTCCCTATTCAGGAAAGGAAACACACCTAACAGAGTCAGGCCGAGAGTAAGTCCCCAAAGCATCAGGCTCGACGGGAACAAGCCATTCAAGAACTTCTGAATCAGGCCACCGAGAGCACACAATAGGCCTCTCTCCTAAGAGAGTCCAATCAGAGATCATTACCTACCTCCCCAGAAGGTGTTGATTCACAGAAGAACTTGGCACCAAACCCAGTTCACCCTTGAATGGGGGCACACAAGATCATGCAGGTAGGGATAGCCGCAGCCAGTGCCACAATCTAGGGTTAACCCCAGCCTGCAGGGCTGGGGGAATTATTAACAAAAAAATTCCCCTGTAAGACCAATAAAACCGGGAAGAGACTTAGTGTCAAAGTAACAGAGACAACCCCAGCCCTCAGGGCTGGGGCATTATTACCCCCTCAACAACTACCTCCCGCACGAGAATCAGTATTCTATCGTCTATGGAGGATAATCAGAAGAAGAGGTTCTCGTCCTGTCCCGGCATTTGAATAATCATCCCCTTAGAGAGGAAGGCGCACCATGAGGTCGCATCAAAGGACTCTCCATGTCACCCTTCGTCAAGAAGTCTGAAGGAAATCCCAGGACACAAAAGGGAAGGCCAGCATAAGATGCGGGAGATCCTATTCCCATTTGGAGGATGAAATCTTCTCCACCCCGTGATATGCATCTTTCAATGTCATAGAAGTTAACCCCATGGGTGATACCAGAGATAAAGAAAATCCAGTTGGATCAGGAGATGATAGTTCCGGTCAGGATATGACTCACAACGAACCACCAGGTGTGCACACCCGGCACCAGAGGGCCACCCTCAATATGGAAGTCTTTCTAGCCGACCCTCTTACACCTACCCTGTGAGCTTACAATAAGGATAAGAATAAAGGACTGGTTACCCTTAAAACGCCTCCTTCTCTTGACAAAGATGAGCCACTCACACTCAAAGAGAGATTTGCTCAATAGGAAGAGGAGATGAAAGAATTGAGGCGGCTTAATGCCGAGCTATTCCAGAGGAATTGCCTTATTGAAAGTACGTCCCAGGAGGAGCTGCGTCATGCACTCCCAGTATGTGCACCTTAAAGGCTATGGTTGCCCCAGCAAATGAAACATGGTTAGGGCCCCCATCCAATAAGGTGCCCAGCCCGTCCAACTACCTAAATTTAGATTCAGATGAATACTAAGACTTCCCTCCACTCGGGAAGCAACCAGAGTGAGTAGACATGAACCCTCCAAAGGTGCCACAAACGGCACACACACACCTAGTGCCGGCCAATCTGGATCCTCAGGTAATGCCTCGGGCTACGCCTTCCCAGGATCGGGCCCAACAGGACGTAAACCAGGGTCTCAGCAACACCATCGAGGCACTAACAGCTCGATTAGAAGCAGTGGAAGGTCGACGCGCTCTGATATAGCCAGAGCGGAAACCCTACCCAGATTGGGTGACCAACACGCCACCTCCGCCCAAATTTGGGAGCCCTGTATTCCCTATCATAAATGGATTAGGAGATCCAGAACAGAATTTGATGCACTATGCATCCTATTGCGACCCTATGATGGGAACTCTGGAACAACAGGAAGCAGTGAAACTCAGATGCTTCATACGGACCCGGTAAGGATATGCCTTTGTCTGGTATATGAGTCTACCAGCCCAGTCAATCAAAAGCTGGGAAGTCCTTCGACAGTAGTTCCTGTTCCAATTCAGCTCAAGGTTGCCTAAGACAATGGTCATCAATCTCATTAACTGCATACAGAGGGAGAACGAGAGGGTCTCATATTTCATTGCCAGATGGAAAGGTCTGACCTATTCCCTGAACAGGCCAATTCCTCAAGATGAGATTCTAGCCATATGCATCGATAATCTTCAAGATGAGCTGCGAACACCGCTCATACCGGTGGAGCGCACCACTGTCTTCCTCCATCGCCCAGAGAATTGAGGACTCCTTGCAGTGGATTAATTCAATGTCCTGAATTGCCTTGCAGGCTCCTGCGAAAAGATCCCCTAGAGCTGGAGTGTCCGCTGTCACACTCAAGTCGGCCCCTGTTCCCACTCCACCACTCAGGCCACCACCGAATCGTCAAGGGCCTCCTGTATATTAGAGGCTGCCTCTGCCTAAATGGGATGATCAGTAAGGACCGAAGAGGAACAAGTTTTAAGAATGAAGACAAAAAGTATACTCGTTCCGGGAAAATCAAGTCTGTGACTACTTCATTGCTGCCATGAACTGCAACTTGCTCCGCCTTCTGAAGCCGAGGAAACCTGAAGAGGTTGGTCGTGATGACAGGCCGGATTACTGCCCCTACCATCGGATGTTGGGGCACAGTATCCGAGAACGCTTCTTCTTCAAATACCTCCTGCAAAGGATGGTAGACTCTGGACAGGTCGAGTTGGGACCACCCCTAGCACATGTGGCATGTATCTCTACCACCGACTCCGATAAAGAGGAGGGGTGGCAGAAAGTCACCAGCAAGAAGGGGCATAAATTTGATAGCTGGATGACTCGGAAGACTATCAACCAAGCCCAGGGCATACTCCGAGCTCATCTACGGCAGTGGGTGTTGCCACCAACAGCCCCTAAAGCCGCAGAGCCGACAGTATCGACCTCCCAAACCTCCATGATCCAGTCATTCAAGCGTAATCAAATAAGAAGGAAACAATCGCAAGAGGAGAAATATACGATGGGTGCAATGTTAGTCTTTACCCTGGAAGATTATATGCCCTCTAATTTTGCACCACGGGCACCGACTCACCAAACGACACCATCAGGGACAACCGACCAGGTTAACCTGTCAGAGGATAAAGAGCCAATCTTTGGTTCTATTAACGTCATCCATTTTATAGAATTATTCCCTGACAAAGGGTATGGTTATGAACCCTAGTTCCCTACATGGGGAGCCAGGAGGAGGAATCACAGAGGTAGGGGATACCAGGGGAGACGCAGTTGCAGCTGAAACCAACCCTACGGTTGGACCCTGGCCCAAACCGTTAGTATCACGGAAACCCATGGGAGAGCCCTTAAATGAACTCAGCAGGAGAAGGAATGCCCCTCCACCTCCACAAACAGCCACTTTGGCCCTGTTGTTCTGCGATACCCACCAGAGGAGGAGAAAGTGTCTAGCTGCATGATGTGCACAAACAGACCAGTCGGGCCAAGTCCTCAAAACACAGGAATAACATTGATATTCGACCCCATGGCTAGTCCCTCTTCATCAAATGCTCCATCCCCTAAGGCACCCGCTAAGACTCTCTTGACAACGTAGAAGCGTCGGCCGCTGGAGTAGAAATACAATATCCTTAAGTAGCTGGCATCAGTACCAGCCAAGTTGTCCATCCTGGATGCCCTGAGTCTATCAGCAAACCTCAGAGAGGCGCTTATAGAAGCTTTGGTCCACCCCCAAGAGTTTCAATCCGAGGTAGTCTCTACCAAAATTTACCAGACGGAGACTGAACTGGGTAAATGCAGTACGATGATTTCCTTCACCGATTAGGATGAAGACATGATCATGCAATGACACATCAGACCACTGTATGTGTCCGACACAGTAAATGGTATTGATATCCGGAAAGTCTTTATAGAAAATGGCTCTGGAGTTAATCTCCTTCCCCTACGGACACTACATAAGTTGGGATACAATGAGGAAAACCTAATTCGCTCGGCCACAACTCTGTTGGGTTACAATAAGAGTGAGCAGAAACCAATGGGACAAATTAATCTAAAGACCCATTTTGGTGACCTGGTAGCCTACATAGAATCCATGGTGGCCTGGTAGAGCACGACATTCAATGCCATGCTAGGAAGACTGTGGCTCTATAAGCACATGGTCGTTCCTTCATCATATCACCAGTGCATCATGTACTGCATAAATGGACAAAGTGGAACACTGCACGCTGACAATGCCCCTTTCAAGCACTCCGAGTCACATTACATTGACACTGTTTTTTATGAGAAAAAGAAAAAGAAGCCTTTGGTCGATGGTTTCTACTGGATCCCCACTCCAAATGGCCTGGAAATGGTTCCTGATGACCCCCTAAGGCAGCTTGCCAGAGATTATGTCCCACCCATCAACCATGTTGAGAGTAGGAGTTCAAGTATGTACACGCACTCGGATGTCCTCATGAATTCATCCACGATGGCCGAGAACGACAATCCGAGAACGTCTGCCAACCCTCAATATGGGGACGAATACTCAAGTGGGGATGCCCATGATGTGTCTCCCTCAAACCCCCTAAGAACCCATGTCAGGAGCTCTCTCCTCGTTGGATCAAGAAGATGGGGACTTGAGAGAAGAAGAGGAGGAAGATCTTCAGGACGCACCTCCCGCATTTGAGGAGGGTATCCCTACCACGGTGGATGAGCTCAGGGAAATAAACCTAGGAACCGAGGAAGATCTGAGGCCTACTCTTATCAGTGCATCCATGTCCCCCGAAGAGCACGAGGTATATACTTCCTTCCTAAAGACATGTAGAGATTTTTTTGCATAGAATTACATAAAAATGCCAGGACTCGATCCGGAAGTGGCGACGCATCACCTAGGTCTTCCAGAAGACCACCAGGGCTATAAAAAGGCCGCCAGAAGGACGCATCCCTCACATGCCGCCAAAATAGAGGTCGAAGTCGATAAGCTCATTAAAGTGGGATTCATTTGGGAGGTCTAGTAACCCATTTGGTTGGCCAATAACGTCCCTGTCAAGAAAGAGAACGGACAAATCTGCGTCTGCATCGATTTTAGATATCTTAATCGGCATTGCCTGAAAGATGATTAACCGGTCCCGATCACCGAATTGTTAATCTATGCAATGACTGGGTATGAGGCTATGTCCTTTATGGATGGCTATTCCAGCTATAACCAAATCAGGATGGCTCAATAAGATGAAGAAGTCACTATATCCGAGGCCCCTCATGGGGTATTTTTTTATAGGGTCATGCCCTTTGGTCTCAAGAATGCTGGCACCATATATCAGCGTGCCACTCATCGTATCTTCAAACCGTTCTTGGGGAAATTCATTGAATGTTACGTGGATGACCTGGTGGTCAAGTCCAGAAGGCACTTTGATCATCTATCGGACCTTGATACTGTCTCCAACAAACTCCAACAATATAGCTTGAAGATGAACCCTTTGAAATGTGCCTTTGGGGTTACCTCAGGGAAATTCCTTGGCTTCGTTGTACACCATCGTGGCATCGATGTCGACCCTGAGAAGGAAAAGGATATTCGTGGCTTGCCACCTCCACGCAACCTCACTGAGTTGAGAGGATTCCAAGGACACCTAGCCTATATTAGGCGGTTCATAGCCAACCTGGCAGGAAAATGTTTTCCCTTTACCAGGTTAATGAAGAAGGGGGTCACGTACCAATGGACGGATGAATGCCAAGAGGCGTTCGAAAACATGAAGAAGTACCTCTTAAGAAAACCGGTGCTCATGCACCCGGTTGAAGGAAGACCTCTCATCTTGTATGTGACAGCCTTAGAGTGATCACTGGGAGCCTTCCTCACACAAAAGAACGACGCCGGTAGCGAAAATAGTCTCTCTTACCTCAGTCGAACCATGATTGAAGCTGAGACTCGATACTCAAATATCGAGAAGAACTGTTTGGCCTTGGTCTTCGCAGTTCAAAAGATGCGACATTACCTGCAGCATCATGAAGTCTACTTGATCTCGCGGAGTAACCCGCTCAAGTACATCCTCAGCCACCCGATGCTAACTGGATGACTATCCCGATGGGCAGTCATCCTACAACAGTTTGACATCCGGTTTGTGCCTCATAAATCCATCAAGGGTCAGGAATTATCAGAATTTCTAGTAAAACAACCTTTTACAGGGACCACTACACCGGACGCCGAGCTACCTGATAAAGAAATCTTCTCTGTTAGAGAGGAGTTCCCAGCATGGGAAATGTACTTCGATGGCGCATCCCAAAGCCCAACCGGGAAGAGGATGGAGGATCCCAGATTCAAAAAACTGGGTTTGGGGATAATACTCGTGTCCCCAGAAAGTCCAGTCTTTCCATTTTCCTTCCTCCTGTCAGAGGGATGTACCAACAATGAGGCGGGATATCAAGCCCTCATTGCAGGCCTGGAACTCGCACTCTAGGAAAAAGTACAACACCTTAAGGTAAAAGGTGACTCAGAACTGTTCATCAAGCGAGTAAATGGTGACTATGATATTAAAAAGGAGGAGTTGCTGTTTGACCATGTCTGAGGGTTAATGGAGGAATTCTCTACAAAACCAACATTGAACTATATTCCCCGGTCTCAGAATTCTCAGGATGATGCATTAGCCAATGCGGCCACAACCCTAGCTGACCCAGGCCGGGATGAAACGGTTATCAGTATTGCTCACGGTCGAATGGTATTGCCATTTGTTCAGACCAAGATAGAAGAAATCCATGATGTCAGTCATGTCCCTGAGCCATATGCTCTTGCCACAAGCTGGATGACCCCCATTGCAAACTACCTTCAACGGGGAGAACTTCTATCAGACAGGGATGAATGAGAGCAAATATGGATAAGGGAAATCAAATTTGTCCTATATAGTGGCGTGGGGTGGAAAGAGGTCCTCTAAAAATGAGGCCTCGATGGAATTCTCCTCAGATGCATCGATGGAGAAGAAACCGCTGCGGTAATGAATGAAGTACATGCAGGAGCATGTGGAGCACATAAACTAGTGACCAAGCTTTCCCATCAGGTTTGAAGGCTTGGGTACTACTGGCCCATAGTGGCTCGAGACTATGAGCATTTTACCGCAAAATTCCACACATGCCAAATTCATGCCAAATTCATACACCAACCCACGGAGTTACTTCATCAAGCCATGTACTCCTGGCCGTTTGCCGTCTGGGGGATGGACGTTGTGGGACCATATCCTCCTGCCACGGCCAAACATCTGAAGTATATCCTCACGGGGACCGACTTCTTTTCCAAATAGGTAGAAGCCATACCCCTCAAGGAAGTTGGGGAAAGAAATATTTTCAGATTTGTGAAGACAAATATCATTACCAGATTTGGTTTCCCTCATACCATACTGACGGACGACGGCACCAACTTCTGCTCTACTGAATTGGAGAAACTATACCATGAGTATGGTATCAAGGCTAGCCACTCATCCCGCTACCATGCAGTGGCCAACGGACAGATAGAGTCTTCCAACAAGACCCTGTACAATATTCTCTAGAAAATGGTGGACAAAGACAAGATGTCATGGATAGATAAACTCCTCCATGAATTGAGGTCTTATCAAACCACAATCGGCACCACTACTCGGTCCACCCTATACTCATCGGTGTATGGCATAGAGGCGGTCTTTCCCATTGAACTCTAACTTCCCTCACTCCATGTTTCCATCTGTGATCAATTTTCCGATGATGAGCAGTCAGAAAAGTGGCTAGGTGAATTGGAATATCTAGAAGAGAAGCAGTTGCACACTTTTCACCATCTGGAAGTCTACCAGAATCGGATTGCACGAGCCTTCAATAAAAGGGTCTGTCTCCGGTCCTTCTTGGGAGGAGAATTGGTAATGGTCCTCCGAACCCCAATGATACCCAGAATGATGCCTCCAATGTTGGAGCCCAAATGGGATGGATCACACGTTGTACATAAGGTCTACTCCAACAGATCATATACCCTGATATCTATGGACAGACAATTTACAATCGCTCCTACAAATGCGATATTCCTAAATAAGTATTTCGTATAGAAACCAAAAGCGGAAGAAGTCTTTACTGCACGATGTTAAACTGCACGGAAGTCATCCTCACCGCACGACATTAAACTGCGCAGACCCCCCTTTTCCTTTCACATCAGTTCACCTACGACTTTACCGCACGACGTTAAAATGCACAGAAGTCGTCCTCACTACACAACGTTAAACTACACAGACCCCCCCTTTCCTTTCACATAGGGTCACCTATGTCTTTACCGCAAGAAGTTAAACTGCACGGAATTCATCCTCACCAAAAAACATTAAACTGCACTGACCCCCCTTTTCCTTTCACATCAGGTCACCTATGTCCTCACCGCATGACGTTAAACTGCATGGAGTACATCCTCCCCACATGACGTTAAACTGCATGGAATATAATAATACCCCTCGTCCTAACCACATGATGTTAAACTGTATGGACCTTGTCCTAACCACGTGACGTTGAACGGTACGGATTTCAGAGAACTACGTATGGCTTGATTCCTACCCTCGCAGGATACATAGCAATGCTGGGATCCCCTATCTTGATCCAGACCCCTGAATAAAAGTTAAAAATGTCTTTTTCCCCCCATGTACAGACCAGACCTATACGGGATTTATCCCTCATCCTCACCGCACAGAGTTAAACTTAACGGACAAGGATTTTTAACAATGACCCTTTCCCCGTGTACGGACCAGCCCTGCATGAGGTGTACTTATTCCATAGAACTATGTGCGGCTTGATTCCTGCCCTCGCAGGATACGTAGTGACACCAGGGTTCCCTATTCTGGCCCAGCCCCCTGAATAAAAGATAAAAATTCTTTTCCCCCCCATGTACAGACCATACCGGCATGGGATGTACCCCTCGTCCTTACCACACGACGTAAAACTGCACAGATAGCAAGATTTAAAAATGCTCCCTTTTCCCCGTGTATGGACAAGACCTGCACGGGGTGTGTTTTTGCGTCCTCACCGTATGACGTTAAACAACATGAATAATAATGTTAAGAATTCCCCCCTTTCCCCATGTATGGACCAGACTTGCATGGGGTCTATACATCGTCCTTACCGCATGACGATAAACTGCACGGACTTCGTCCTTACCGCATGACGATAAACTGCACGGACTTCATCCTCACTGCATGATGTTAAACTTCATGGACTTCGTCGTGACCCACCCAAGACACATGAATATATGATATGGAGATACTCCTTTCACATTTGGATGCATCCTCTCCATACATCAGACTCCATGACTGGGATAATTATGCATCTTCATAGCCACTCATGGCCATCAGAAGTGGAAAGTCATCAACCCATGGACACCTTTGCATGAATATGCATACAATTCCCTTAGAAGCTCTTCATAAGGATAGCCCCTGTCTCATTTACCAATGGAAATATTTCCACAGGCGACACTCTTCCTAGCTCCGTACACTTACTGGCCTCAGATCCCCTGTACCATACTTCCTGATCCAGAAGTTTATGGAGAAGTGGTTTACAATTTCATTCCCCTTTTCACATCCAAGTGTTTCCAGGGTATCCCTATCTGGCTAGACTATGTTTCCGCCAGTGGTTCACTTAGTGACCTGCATCAACGAACATCACGCCAGGACTAGGATACTTTGACTCAACGGACAATTACAGTGAAGATGTTTCTTGTATACCCGGACACCATTATCCCCACATGCCGAACTCTTCACTATGAGCGACCGCGGAGCCTCATAACTATTCATGGCCATCAGAAGTGGAAATTCATTGACTCGAAGACACCTTTGTACAACTATGCATACCATGCCCTCAGCGGCTCTTCATAATGATAGCCCGTGGCTCGTCCATCAAAGGCAAAATTTCCTCAGGCGGTACTCTTCCTAGCTCCATATGCTTACCAACCTCAGAGCCCCCACACCACACCTCCTGATCCGGGAATGCTCAAAGTTTCAGTTTACAACCTCCATCCCCCACCTTGTTCTAAGTATATCAGAACATGTTGAACCAGTTATACTTCAAGTGACCACAGCAATTGTCACTCAGTGGTCCAAGCTCTATGACTGCTAAACTAGGAGTACCTCGTCCTTACCGCATGAAGTTAAACTACATGGAGTAAAGGTACACCCCCACACATAAAGTAAATCAGCACATGTAGATCTCTACGCTTTAACGGAAACCAGGGCCAAGTAGGCCCATCATGTTCGGACATTTCCTTTCCCGATGACAGAATTTGTATCCCGGATAATTGTGGATCTTCATAACCATTCATGGCCATCGGAAGTCGAAATTCATCAACTTGGGGAAAACTTTGTACGACGATGCATACCATTCCCTTAGTGGCTCTGCATAATGATAGCCCCTGGCTCTTCCACCAAAGGCAAGATTTCCTCGGGCGACACTCATCCGGGATCCGTACACTTACTAGCTTCAGTGCCCCCATATCCTCTCTCCAGATCCAAGAATCCCCAGAACCATGATTTACACCATCAACCCCCCTCCGCATCTTGGACATTCTGGGATACTTGGGACCAGTTACATCCTAATCAAGAGAGGCCTTTTTAGCAATCATCCTTACCACACGACGTTAAACTGCATGGTCAATAATCCTTACTGCATGACATTAAACTATACAGCATTGGAAAAGAAAAGAAAAAATTCCCCTCGTCCTTGCTGCATGACATTAAACTGCACAACATCCTTTGATAATGATCTTCTTATTTACCGAATGATGCTAAACTGCACAGTCAAACCCACCACGGTTTCAGTAAGGAACAGAGGCTTTTCTCTGTCCTTCAGTGCACGGGTTAGACTGGCACAAGTCACTATCTCACACCTGCGTGAGAAGGGATTAATTCACCCATTCTCGAGAAGTTTAGTCGAGATTTTTCCCCCGTATCCAGGAACCCTCTCATCATTAACAATACTCTATACTCAGAAAAAATCTGAACTCTCATAATCCACACCTGGTGGTCCCAAATCTAAACTTCCCCGAAGTTTCTTTGCTATTGGGGGAATACAATCATTAACCTAAGGACACCTTTGCATGAATATGCATACCATGCCCTCAGCGGCTCTTCATATTGATACCCCCTGGCCCATCTACCAAAGGCAAGATTTCCTTAGGCAATGCTTCTCTCTGTATGCCTCTATGCCCCTGAGCCCCCATGTCTAGCCCAGGATTCAGAAATCCTCTAGGTTGCAGTTTACCAACCTCTTTCACAACCCTGCCTGAATATGGTGGATCTTCTTTGACAAGATTACTGAGAACCAGGATAAGTCATTCCATTTTAAATGATGTCCCAGCAACATGACTTTAAACTGCGCCAAGCCTCATCCATCCCTTATGCCAACTAAACTCGTAGGGAATTGGTCTCCTGACCACGCTCCTGATTAGTACGGATGTCCCCAAAAACCTATCATATCTCACACTCCCCTTCTAAGCCACCTTGTGTGGTTTTTAATGATTTTTCAAGCCACCCATGGTGGTTTCCATAATCCTTACTTTTGTAAAGTCCAATGGCCATCAGAAATGGAGAGTAATTGACTTAAGGACACCTTTTCACGACTATCCATACCATGCCCTCAATGGCTCTGCATATTGATTGTCCCTGACCGGTCTACCAAAGGCAAGTTTTCCTTAGGAAATGTTCTTCCTACCTCTGTATGCCGACGCGACTCCCATGCCTTGAGGCACGCCCTGTATGCCATTAAAATTTAAACATGTTCCCCCCACATGAATTTGAAGAGTATTGAGGCATCTTTCAATCGGGTGAACCCCATTGGGGCCCTCGCCCCACAATGTTTGGTCAAAGATGTTTGACATAAACATCAGTAATGATATTCTTGTTGGTGGGGATTTAAACCACTGAAAAAAGGAGGCATAAATCTTGTTAGGTCGAAAAACCGAAAAGGGCCACTAAGAAAAAGTCGGGCCATACCTGCTGGGCTCACACTAAAAGAGCCCAGGAAAAATCAGGATATTAAAAGAAAGAGACAAAAAGTTTGTAGGGATTTTCTAAAAATCCCTAGTAATAGTATAACTATTCTCACTGGACCCCCCGGTCTAGGCAAAAGTTAGAGCTTGTTTTCCTGCATTATGATTAATCCTGATTCAGTGAATTGTTATTTACACAACAATTGTTCTATGTAATAATCAAATTTCACAGCAACAAGTGATTGACAAAGTCTGTATTTTGTTCGAACAAAAAATGAGGATGTCCACAAGCTGGGGTCTCTCCCTCACAAAAAAAGGAAGAGGGGTATGTAACACAGAGAGTAAAAGAGTGGCTCTGATAATCAGAAAGGAGCCTGACTCACTCTCTCCACCAGATCAGCGACCTTGCGATGGAGGTTGTTGAAAGACTGTTCCAACACGGCCTTCTCCCTGGCTTCAACCTCAGCCACCGGACGAGTATGATCCACTATTGTTTGGAGACCATTGATTCCTTTTCTGTTGGGTTTGAGATGACCGGTTACAGCTGACAACTGATTCCTCAGCATGGCTCCCCGTTCTTCGCATTCATGAAACTCGGAGGATAGAACGACCGCATGATCTTGAGAGGTCGCCTCCTGAGCCATCAGCTGATGGAGTTGTATCGTGGCTTTCTCTAGGGCTCGGGTCCCGCAATGAGCAGCAGCGAAGCGAGCAAGTTTTCATTCACTAGTGGAAGATTCCTCACAAGCCATGACAACTTGGTAAGCAAGAGAATGGAACTGCCGATAGTCAAAGCCACCCGACCCCAAACCCAAGAAGAGTTGTAGAAGAGCTTCGGTCTTAGTTTCCATCTCAGCAAGAGGAGTTTCGGCAACAATCTCTCAAATCTGAGGCCAGTCCCACCTACGCACCACCCGGTGGTCCTCCATGGCAAGAGGATCTTTGGTGTCCTCACCGGATATCATGGGAATGGAATCTGGAATTGAAACCAGCGCAGGCATGTGCTCGCTAGAAGACGGTTTCGAAGCTGGAAAGTATGGAGCCTCTGACCCTAGTTCAGGCTTGGGGATCAAGTTGATAATCCCAGTATCAACTGGAAAAACTTCCAGGATTGTCTCACAAGGACCTGGAACCACAAGGTCGTCCTCATCCACGTCCAAGAAGGATGAACCCGCCTGAACCTCGGCCACCACAGGACTAGGAGAGGAAAATCCCCTGAGTCGCTTTGATCGACAAGCCATCAGTCGATCCTCCCTTAGAGCTGATGAGGAAGGTGTTGTAGACGCGATAGCTATAGTACCTCTTGATTTGGGAACTTTCTGAATAGATTTCCCTAGGATCCCATCAAGATATTATTTTTCCCACGCCGTTGCTTACTCCATGGAAAGGCCAATGGCTGCCCCCACGACAGGTAGGCGAATACTCACATCAGATCCCTACCGTGTCAGCATCAGCCAACATTGACCAAGTGTGGCCAAGTGCAGTCCTCGAGCCTGAGGAGGGGGAAAAGAAACTTGGACTTGCATGCACCCAAACTGGCGAGAAAAACGATACGGGACATACAGATCACAAAGAGAAATCATGTCGATCCGTGCGGATAGGAATCCATCCTACAGAGAGATCATATAAGATTTCTCCTCAAGGCTCCCCTGGTGATTGTCAACTAAGACGCCAGAAGGGGTGGGGTAGGGAGTGAATTAAAACTGGGAAAAGTCACTCAGAATCTCGAGGACTTCACCAGGGCTGAGGGATTTCAGGCGAACTCTGGCTATATCAAGCAGGGTAGCCTGAAAAGTAGGAAGTAGGATAACCATGTTGTGATGATGCTCATAGCAGCGACAATGATCCGCTACCTGGCCATACAAAAATTGAAATGGCCCACTCATATGGAAGGTTGAACCGCCCTTATGCACGTGACCCAGCAGTTCATAAATATGAACCAATGTGGGAAATGCCAAATTCACCAGGCGTCCCTCTGCCAGCTCAACTGCCATCATCAAGGTGAAAGCCCTGATGCTAGGATTAATATCCCGAGAAAGGAATAGCCACTTGCTCAAGAACATAGCAGAAAAACCTGCCAGCCGAAGCATAGGCGGCACACTGGGGCGCACCACGTAACCCCATGAGAGGTAGTCGCCCGCCTCCAGAACTGCCCAGTAGGAACCTGGGGAGGTTTGTGACTATTGAGAAGGATGAGTCCTGGGGTTCTTGATCTTAGGCAAAGAACCAGTGGTGTTCAGAAATAACCCTATCTAGGTTCTATAAGGAATAAGAGAGCTGGCACGCAACGCCTGACCCAGTGACTGCTCCACCATAACTAATAGATCCCTCGCTAATAGAGTCACTTGTTTGACATCGTCCCACACATCAGTGGTAGGCAGAAATTCATCATACATTTCACCGATAATCGGGAGTCCTCCCAGTTGATAGTTATCCCACAGGCTAATACCAACTTCACCATGGGCAAGGTGGAAAGTATTAGTGCTTGAGCACCAACAACTGAGTAGATCTGGTAGGACTGAGGATGGTGGGTAAATGGAAAATTGGGAGGCCCACACTTCGGAGTATAAATTGACTACTTCCAGTGATCCAAGAGACTCCCGGCAGTGATGATGGTCCCAGAAAGCCCAGGCCCAGTCATTTGAGAAGATCCCTCTAGATCGAAGATCCCACCTAGGAACCCACCCTGCATCAGGATCTACTCGAGCAAGGTTGATAATAGAAGGGTAACTATTGAAGACAACTTCCTGAGAAAAGTTTCAGGTGTGCTGATCACTTTGGGTCCAAACAAAGCCCCTCAAAATGAAGGTGTCTTTCTGGTCAGAGTTGGAAACCATCTCCCCCGATTGGGTAAGTTTCACTTGAATATAGTTGAACGGCGCTTACAAGAAAGGAGAAGGAAGACTTGAGAAAGTGGGGGGAATAGGGACATCATCTTGAAGACCGGATCCATGAAGTGGAAGCCGATTTGATAGTGGATATTCTAGAAGATTATGAGGGAGCAGGTCTTTCAAGGCATCATTGTCAGGAATAATGAACCGACTAGGGTCCTCTTGGATGTTCTCCACTCTAAGAATCATAGATAAACGTCTCCCTGGACCAATTGGGAGCGGCTATGTAGTAGGCCTCGGTATAGAACGAGGGGGACCATATCTTCTCCCTGCACGATGAGAGACAACAATCGGTTAGTCCAGAATAAAAATCTAGACAAAAATACCAGATATATGGCTGAGGGTCAGCTGAGGATCCTTCATAAGAAAAGTCCGCAAGGATGCCTCAAAGGCCGGTTCACGACGACAGCATCCTGTGAACCAGCCCTTCACAAAATCAGTCCATGAAACCCTGGCCCACTGAGCGTTGGCCAAGAAATCATGAACCAAGTTGCTCCGCGGAATTTCAATCCAGGATACTGCAGAGCATGGAAACCACAGAGCATCGAAACCGGGGAGCATTGAAACTGCGGAGCACCAAAACCGCGATGAAAGTTCCTCTGCGGCCCGTCGTGACTTAATTTTTAATTAATTAATAGTAATGGTTCGTGGTTGTGGAATTGGTTCGTGGTTCAAGGCGACCACAAATGTGTAATGTTTCGTGGAAGTCACAGCTGGTTCGCTGACGGAGCACTTCGCGAAGAAACGAGTGCGCAGAGGTGGGGGAGTCCTGGTTTCACGAGGAATTCGGTAAAGGGAAAATGAAGGCCCCCCGTATTTATAGGCATGGTCCCCTTCTGGGTCCACTTCCCTACCATAAACCATCTCAGTTTCAGGACCACTTGGCATCAGAATGGCCTCCTCTTCGTTCCGATCAGACCCCATTCTGATGGGGGGCATTTGTAGGGTCCTGAAAAAAATACCCAAAGGAGAATTTCCCAAATCCCCCAAAATAATTGGGGAAAATAATGGATAAAATTCAACAAAGAAGGACCAGTACCATGAAAACGAGACGTGGAAAGGCCCCGCGAAGCGCCCCCTCTGTGAACTATCGTCGTTCGCGAAATGGAGGCAGAGATCCTCTACGATCGTGAGGTAGGATGGGTGCCAATCCGATTCGCGGTCGTGAACCACCCCAATCGTGGACCGCATCAACCGGTTCATGCCACATCTACTGTTGTTTGCAAAATGGAGGTGGAAACCTCCACGGCTGCGAAGCACCTCCTGAGTTCAGTCTGTGGAGGAGGAGTGTTTAATGACCCGTGAACTGAGGATTGACCAAGTAATCTGTGAACCGAGTTTTTGGTCATGGGCCTATGCAAAAGGTGATGTGTGACCACAGATACGTCTCTTTCCAAACTCTATAAAAGGAGACTGAGGGGGAATGAAAAGGGGATTCAGATTCGTACAATTCGAAGGCGGAAGAAGAGAAGAGCGATCTGACTCGGGTTGAAGGATTTTGAAAGAAGTCTTAGGATTTCGCAAACAGTGATGTTTCGGTTCGTGAACCCAAGAAGGTATAAACCTAGGAACAAACTAATAAGGAACCAAAAACACATAATAATATGATGAACCGCAAACTCAAAATAACATAAAACGAGAAGACCGCGAACCATAGCCCCTCCGCGGATGCACCCCCCGCGGACCAGGGAGTTTATGCCTCTTTTCCGATCCGCCACTCCCCATGGCACCCTCCTACGCGGGCGAATCCCTGACCGACGATCCTTCGGCCGGAACCTACCTTGGCCGTCGCTGCCTGCATGGAACCCTCCACGGACCATCCTAGTTTGAAAATCGAACCTGGAGCTGTGAACAATCTTGGTTCGCAGGATGTCAGTCAGTTCGCGGACCATCCTGGTTCGCGGACGACCATTCAGTCCGTCGAACTTCCTGGTATGTGGATGGTCATTCTTTCCACGGACCCTCCTGGTTCACGGACGGCCAGTCAGTTCCTCGACCCTCCTGGTTTGCGGATGGCCTCTCAGTCCACGGACCACCCCGATTCTCAGATGGCCCCTCCATCCACGTAGCACTTCTGTAGGTGATGGGAACCAAAACCTCCGGAGTTCCCATTCCCCAACCCGCATAAGATCCTTCTAATCCGGCCTGATCCCCCGTGACTCCTTCACGACCCTACTCATCAGCCCCGAGTTGAGGCCTCCACCAGAGCCACCGGTTCCATGTGGTGTAACCCTCGGTCACACCAGTGCGCCATTTTAGTTCACATACCCATGGTAAAGAGAGGAGAAGGGGATGCCTCGACCCTTGAGCAGATTCTTGAAGCATTCCTGGGTTCACATTCCCACAGTAATGTGGGGTCTGATCTCAGGAATCCATTTTATACCTGTCCACTTGTCAAGGGCTTCCTGGGGATGGTAAAATACCCATCAGAAGGAATCCCTCATGCACTGCAAGAGAGGATATGGGAACAAGAGCACCCCCTTTCCCCTCCCGTTGTGCTCTATCACCATGGGCCTCCTCAGAGTGTAATCCCCAATCCATTACCATGGGACTCCTCAGAGTGTATTCCCCAATCCACACTATGGACCACCCTCATGCATAAGCCCCACTCCACTTCTCATTGACGCACCTTTCGCGATGTGATCATCTGGTCCCTGCTCCCTCTTGTTTCCCACACCGAGCATGACTCACATGGTCTTAGAGTAGGCATCGACCATGACATACTCTTATGGGACTCCTTAGAGTGTAAGACCCAATCCATCATCTTGGGCCTCTCCAGAGTGTAAGCCCTAATCCATGTCTTGGGCTGCCTCAAAGCGTAATCCCCCGCACTAATATGAACTACAAGGACTTTGATTCCCTACCACAGGGATACGTTGGAAACCTCCCCAAGGTTCAAGCCCGATCACAACCGGACCCCTGGGTCCACCTTCATATCGGTTATCCGTCATCCTGATCCAAACTACGTGGACTTTGATCCATGTCTCCTAAGTGGGGTATATAAGAAACCTATCTGAGGATCAAGACCAATAACGGGTCATTCAGACCCCCTTTCACGTTAGTTTACCAACATCTTGGGCTGCCTCAGAGTGTAAGCCCCACACCGATCCGAAATACGTGGAATTTGATCCATGTATCCTATACGGGGTATGTTAGAAGCCTCTCTGAGGCTAAATCCCAACAACCGGTTGATCCTACTATCCTCACATCGGTTCACTGCACCACCCCTAGTTCCATCTCAATGAGTTCCGACTCCTTGGGATCATTAATCCAATGAGGGATGGTAAACCTCAAGCCTAAATGATTCCAAACCCTTGCATTCAGCTGACCATTTCCCACCAGGTTTAAATCTATGGACCCTTTGTTTGGGTATAAACCAAAGATTCACGAACATATGAATACGTCTTAAATCTATAAGAGAGTCCCGGAACTGGAAATAATTCCCCCCAAAAGGGTGCGATGAGCCAGAATTCCCATCCTATCGACCAATGTGAGTACTCAAGATTCACTGGTCAAACCATCCAGTGAATTACTACCTTTGGAAAGCAGGTTCGTCCATAATCGGATATGGAGCCGTTGGGTGTTTCGAGGCCGAAACCCACGAAACAACGGTTTTAGTGTTTTTTATTGTTTTTTGGTTTTTATAGTTTTTAGTGTTTTAGGGTTTTAAAGGGAATTAATTTTTTAATTCTTTCTTAGGATTTTTGGGGTTTTTTACATTTTTAGGAATATTTAGTGTTTTTTAGGATTTTTAGGGTTTTTTGGGTTTTTTGGTATTTTGAGTGTGTGTAGGGTCCTGAAAAATCCACAAAGGAAGATAATAATCCCCTTCATTCAAGGGAGGATTTTTACCCAATTACCTTCAACGAATTGGGAAAAGGAAAGAGCCCAATACTCAAAATTGACAAAGGACCAACCAGTCCGCGAACCTGCCTGAGTGTTATGCGGTCGGTTCAGCGATCCGTTCCCCTCCATGGACTAGCCTCATTCGTGAGATGGAGGCGAAGATCCTCCATGGTCGTGAAGCAAGATTGGAACCAACCCGGTTCACTACTCGGGACCGCCCCAGCTGTGAGCCGCATCAACTAACCTGAACTTCCTCCGCTGTCATTCGTGAAATGGAGGCGGAACCCTTCGCGGCCGCGACGCACTCCCCGAGTATGGTTCGCAGAAGAGGAGTGTTTAATGCTCTGTGAGTTGCGGATTGACCGAGTCATCTGTGAACCAAGTTTTCGGTCATGGGCCACCTCAAAATGTGCCACATGACCATAGATACATACTTTGACCGCTCTATAAAAGGAGACCGAGGGGAAGAGGAGGAGGAGGAGAGAGAGGAGATCAATCAGATTCGGGTGGAAGGATTTCGAAGGAAGCCTTAGGATTTCGGAAGTTCCAGTTCGCAAACCAGAGCAGGTATGGACTAATAAGGAACAAAAAATTTATAATAACTTGGTGAAATGCGATCCTAAAATAACAAAGAAGAGAAAACCATGAACCATGGTTCCTCCGTGGATTCACTCCCCGTGGACCAGGGAATTTATGCCTCTTTTCTGATCTGCAACACCGCATAGTACCCTCATACGTGGGCGAAGCCCCGACCGACGAGCCTCCGGACAGTGCCACCCTTGGCCGCCGCTACCTGCATGGAACCCTCCGCGGACCACCCTGGTTCACAGATCAAACCTGAATCCACAAAACACCCTAGTTCGTAGATTGAACCCAAAGCTGCGAACTGCCTTGGTTCGCAGGATGCCCATCAGTCCGCGGACCACCCTAGTTCGCAGACGGCTTCTCCAACCGCGTAGAACTTCCCTACGTGAAGGCTACCACCACCCATACCACTGTGCGGCCCACCAAATTCTTCAGAGTTCCCGTTCCTCGAGCCGCATAAAATCCTTCCGATTCAGCCTGATCCTCTGTGACTCCCTCACTGGCCTACTCATCGGCCCTGAGTCGAGGCCTCCACTAGAGGCACCGGATCTGTGTGGTGTAACCCTCATGCGCATCAGCGTGCCATTTTGATTTCACATACCCATGGTAAATAGGGGTGAAAGGGTTTCCCCGACCCTTGAGCAGATTCCCGAAGCATTCATGGGATCACATTCCCATGATAATGTGGAGTCTAAGATTGGGAGCACCCTCTATAACCCTCCACTTATTGGGGATGGGGTACTTCTCCCTTCTTCGGAGGGTAATAAAATACCCATCAGAAGGAAGTCCCCATGCACTTCAGTACTTCCCCCGAGAATAAGAGAGGTGACGGGCACAGGAGCATCCCTTCCCCTCTCTCGCTGCGCTTTGACACCATGGGCGTCCATCTCGGATTAAGCCCCAACCTTATGGGCCACCCTCATGCGTAAGCCCCACTCCACTTCTCACGGACGCACCATTCATGACGTGATTCTCTGGTCCCTACTACCTCTTGTTTCTCACACCGATCATGACTCATGTGGGCTTAGAGTAAGCATTGACCATGACATCGTCTTATGGGACTCTTTAGAGTGTAAGCCCCAATTCATCACCATGGGCCTCCTCAGAGTGTAATCCCCAATTCATCACCATGGTCCTCCTCAGAGGGTAAGCCCCAATCCATCACTCTGGGCTGCCTCAGAGCGTATGTCCCAAGACAATGAGAACTACACGGACTTTGATTCCATACCGCAAAGATATGTAGGAATCCTCCATGAGGTTCATGCCCGATCACCAGCGGACCCCCGTACCAACCTTCACGTCGGTTCTCTGACGCTCCCATTCGAACTATGTGGACTTTGATCCCTCTCTCCTAGGCAAGGTACATAGGATGCCTCCATGAGGTTCAAGCCCAACAACTGGTCGATCTAACTATCTTCACATTGGTTCACCGCGCCACTCCTAGTACCGCCTCAGTGAGTCCCAACTCCTCGGGGTTATTCATCCAACGAGGGATGGTAAACCTCGGACATAAATGATTCTGAACCCCTACGTTCAGCTGACCATTTCCAACTAGTAGAAATCCATGGATACTATGCTTGGGTATAAACCAAAGATTTATGAACATATGAATATGTCTTAAATCTATAAGAGTGTCCCGAAATAGAATATATTTCCCCCTAAAATGGTGCGATGAGCCCGACATCACATCCTCTTGACCAATGTGAGTTCTTAAGCGTCGTTGGTCAGACCATCCAGCGAACGCCTGCCTTTGGAAAGCAGGTCCACATGTCATTGAATACGGAACCGTTGGGTGTTTCGAGACCAAAACCCAAAATAAAAATGGTGAACCCTATGTGAATATTTAACCAAGCATGAAAGATTCAACCTAATCCCACCTTGTGCCCCCTTATAGTCTCAACGAGGTCCATGCAAGGTCATTAATAATGCATGGGATCATGAGATGCTTCTTTGATGGGTTTTCTGTTTGTATTTGTTAAAATGTTTTATAGGCACTACATAGAACTCCCTTCGATCCAATGGCCTCACGAAGGAACTCGCAAGCACACACTTCAGACTATGCGACGAACAAGCATCCTCACTAATGGAGGACCCAGTCACCCACCCAACATCTTCAACACTGGGTCTCGGACATGTTGATTCGAGAGTACCACCTGAACTGTACTCTCCCAATGGTGGAGGCGGCCATGCACGCCCTCCAATCTGCCAGAAATCACCAGTCGCCTGCCCAGCAGTAGCTAAAAAGGTAGATCCAAACAGCCCATGTTCTTGTCTTCAACCGTTTCGGGAGTCTATCCCTGGAACAGGAAAATGTGTACCTCCCTTATCTTAGGGAGGCAAATGAGGTCGACGTTGAGGACTTCATCCCTGCTGAATGGGGGTTCTTCTCCAAGGCCCCCACTGGAAGACGTCATCGCGGTCACGACCGACTCAACATCCTCATGCTCAGGAGGATGTAGCCCCGAGGATTCAGGCCCATGATCCCCGAGCTCCGGCCCCTCAGAACGCCCAACGAGGTTGGAAAATGTACAACCGGGGACTGGTCATCACCCTGGTCCCTGAGGAGGAGCTCCACTTCCTAGCCACAGAGACGTACCACGAACAGGCACCTACACCTGTTCGCTCCTCCCAAGCCCGCCATCCAGACATGGCGGCATCATACGAGCCAGTGCGCATCCCCACCGAGCTCCATCAGGCCCGTCGCTCATGAAGGACAAAACATACCCGGCAGGAACCTCTCCCTGCCCAGGGTCGTGAAGCCCACCAGCTTGATGTGGCGGAGACCCGACACCTGCAGGACCAGCTCCTAGCATATGCTTCTAAGACCCAACATCCTGACATGGTGGCGATTTGGAAAGCCCGCCACCCAGAGGTGGTGGCAATTAATAGGCGGGCACATCTCCCAGCCAACAAAGGCCACCGACTCGATACGGTGGGAAACCAATGTATGCAGGGCCAACTCCCTATGAATGCAAGTAATGTCTGCCATCCTGATGTGGCAGCAAATGGAGAGATAAACCTGTGTATCCCGGCATAGGGGCAGATTTGTTCACCTTCCCCGACACAGGAGAGTTGGCAGTATCGACTGACAACTGGAGGACCGGAGTAGGATATTCCTACTCCGATACCAGAATGGGCCTTCATACCCATTCCAGCCAAAGATGTCTCTCTAAATATTCTGACAATGATGGAGGAGCAGGTATCAATCCCAGATCATATCTTGCAGACTTGCCAAAATATAATTGCATCAGCGGCAACAGTAAGGATTCAGGCCCGTGAACCCATCTCCCCAATTTAGGTGACTCATCTAAGAGACAAGATAGCTGCCTCGGAGCAAATCTGCATCCATGCTTCTGCCCATAAGGGGCACCAGCCATATTCCGCGACGCAAGGGCAACCAGATCGAGCAGCTTCACTTTTTCCAACTGGGGGACACCCGTCCATCATGGTGGATGCTCCAGAGCAGGCATATATCCCTGATAAAAATCAAGAAGTTCGTCGGCGTATCTTGACAACATCACGGGACCCAATTAGATAAAGACCCAAAGGTGAAGGCCATTTTCAACAGCAGACTGTCCCCACTGTCTGCAAGAAAGCACCCCAAACGCACTGAAGGCAGCCGAAACAATAAAGAGTGGGTTCATGACTCTGCTCTGCTGAAAGCTGAGGTTCCCAAGGCCGCTAAGAACACATCGTAGGCTCAGAAACCTACCCACCCATTACCATATTATGGGAGTGGTAGTAGCAGTTGCAATGGTCCTCCCCAAAATGTTTCTACCAACAGCTCTGAAGGTCCTCCGTAGAGCACACGTGCCCCCCCACGGGCATATAATGATCGATCATGAGAGATAATCTTTTGATGCGAGTCACAAAAACCCTTCACGTGGCCAGAAGATCGGGAATTAAGATGTTCCTCCACTCATTGTGGTCCACCCTGAAGGTCCTCCGCATGGTATACGTTGAAAACACTCTCCAAGTAGTGGGACCACAGATTATTATTGTAGCCCTCTCTATCATAGTCGCAACTGCGGAGGCCCTCCCCACAATGACGTCTCATCAGGACAAGAAGGTCCTCCCCTTGTCGTGGCCTTCCTTGAAGGTCCTCCCCAGGGGTTACAATGCAACGAAACTCTGTGCATCCGGGCACCAGATGACGGTGGTAGTCCTCGCCTCCCTGATAACGGAGGTCCTCCCTGTAGAGACGTCAAGCAACGAGAAGGCCCTCCCCTCATTTTGGTACATTCTGAAGTCCCTCCCTAGGGTGTTCCTCCCATATATTCTCTCTGCGGCAGCTGTAATGGTAGTCCTCGCCATTATAACATTTGTGATGGTAGTCCTCGCCACCGCAGCCTCCATTGTGAAGGTCCTTCCCTTGTCGCAGTGTGCTTTGAAGGTCCTCTCCATAATGCACACCGAACATGAAACTATGATGGTCATCCTCACCATGATGGCAGTTGTTGCGAAGGCCCTCCCCGTAACAATGCTACATAGACAGAAGGTCCTCCCCTTACTGTGACACGCCTTGGAGGTCCTCCCTAGGGTATGCACTGCAAAAGTCCTATATGAAGTGAGGCATCAAGCTGTGATGGTATTCCTCACCATTGTAATTGCCATTGCGAAGGTCCTCCCTGTAATGACATATCATATCGATAGGAAGGTCCTCCCCCTGCCGAATCAAGTACAGAATAGCCCTCGTATGCTGAGGCACTCAGAAGGAAGGTATCAAGCATGTCAGATTCCCAGTTAGTCACCGACGACATCCTTCTTCAATCAAGAGACATTCTAGGGCCACGTTCATCTTCTGAACCGCTGTGGAACCACCCACATAATGATTCAATACCTACCGATCCCACTTCCTCCGACCACACTAACAGCGAGCGTCTTAGTTGAGCCGACCAGGTAGAAGAATCACTGGCGGAGGAGTACGCCGACATGTTACACATGAAGAAACGACTAGCTAGGGATGATATACCAGTTATGCTTTGGCCAACGGCCACCTCTCAGTTTGACATACCTAGAGAGTTGTCGGAAGAATTCATGCACGACATCCGCCATAATATATGGAGAACCCTTCTGTGGATAATATCCAGCTTCCAACCCTACATCGGTTATGTAGACCATGTCAAGACAATAGGAGACCTCATGCATCACATCAACCTGGAATATCTTCCGTCGGAATAGCGACAGCGACCCGAGAAGTGTAAAGGAAATATGGAGATGGCTTGCCTCCGTGCGCTGCACCATTTGCATTGCCTCATCAGTAACACCCTGACAGGAGTCCATATTAGGGGATGGAGAGAACATGGAGCTCTGAATTTCACTCATCTCCCCACCCAGATCAACCCGTTCGACGTGGTGTCTTACAACGTCATCACATCAAGACATCAATCGAATGGTCTCCCTGTTTGCGAAAGGCAACATACCCAACAGAGCGGGTCCTTGAGTAAGCCCTAAAAGCGTCAGGCCTGACGGGAACAAGCTATTAAAAAACTCCTGAATCAGGCCACCAAGAGCATACAATAGGCCTCTTTCCTAAGAGATGCCAATCAGAGATCTTTTCTTGCCTCCCCAGAAGTGATAGGTTCACAGAAGAACTCGGCACCAGACCCAGTTCTCCCCCGAATGGGGGCACGCAAGATCAGGCAGGTAGTAATAGCAACAACCACTGCCTCAGTCTAGGGTCAACCCCAGCCTACAGGGCTGGGGAATTTTTAACAATAAATGCCTCCGTAAGACCAATAAAAGTTGGAAGAGACTCTATTTTCAGGGAACCTAGCCAACCCTAGCCCTTAGGGCTGGGGGAATTATTACCCCCTCAACAACAACCTCCCCCATGAGAGTTAGTATTCTCTCATTTAGGGAGGACAGTTAGAAGAGGAGGTTACCATCCTATCCCATCATTTGAATCATCATCCCCTCTGAGAGGAAGGGGCACCGTAAAGTCGCATCAAAGAACTCTCCATGTCACCCTTCATCACGATGTCCGAAGGAAATCCCTGGTCATGAAAGGGAAGGCCAGTAGAAGACGTGGGAGATCCTCTTCCTGTTTAGAAGATGAAATCTTCTTCGTCCCGTGATATGCATCTTTCAAATTCATAGAGGTTAACCACCAGGATAAAACCAGAGATGCTGAAAATCAGGATGGACCGAGAGGTGATGGTTTCTGTCAGGTTGTGACTCACAATGAACCCCCAGGTGTGTACACCCGGAACTAGAGGGCCGCCCTAAATATGGTTTTCCTTCTAGCCAACCCTCCTCCACCTACCCAATGAGCTTCCAATAAGGATAAGAACAAAGGACTGGTTACCCTTAACCCGCCTCCTTCTCTCGAAAAAAAATGAGCCACTCACGCTCAAAGAGAGGATCGCTCAACAGGAAGAGGAAATGAAGGAATTAAGGCGGCTTAATGCTGAGCTACTCCAGAGGAACTGTATTATTGAAAATGTGTCCCAAGAGGAGCCATATCCTACACTCCCAGTAAGTGCACCTCAAAGACCCGAGCTTACCCTGCCCAATGAGGTGCCTGGTCCATCCAACTACCTAAATATGGATCCAGATGAATACCAAGACTTCCCTCCACTCAAAAAGCAACCAGAGGAAGTACGCCCGAACCCCCCAAGGGTGCCCCGAACGGAATATGCACCCTTAGTACCGACTGAGCTGGATCCTTGAGCAATACCTCGGGCTACACCTGCTCAGGACTGGGCCCAACAGGATGTAAATCAGGGTCTCACCAACACCATCGAGGCACTAACGAATAAATTGGAAGCGATGGAAGGTCGATGCACTCCGATACAGCCAGAGCGGAAGCCCTAGCCAGATTGGGTAAGCAATACGCCTCCCCCATCCAATTTTGGGAGCCCTTTATTCCCTATATTCAATGGATCAGGCAATCCGGAACAGAATTTGATGCACTGCATGTCTTATTGCGACCCTATGATGGGAACTCCGGAACAACAAGAAGCATTAAAACGTAGATGCTTCATACGGACCTTGCAAGGATCTGCCTTCGTCTGGTATATGAGTCTGCCAGCCCAGTCAATAAAGAGCTGAGAGGACATTCAGCAGCAGTTCCTATTCCACTTCAGCTCAATGTTTCCTAAAAGAATGGTCAGCGACCTCATGAACTGCAAGCAAAGGGAGAACGAGAGGGTCTCATGTTTCCTCACAAGATGGAAAGTTCTGACCTACTCTCTGAATAGGAAAATGCCTCAAGATGGGTTGCTTTCTATATGCATCGACAATCTTCAAGATGAGATGTGGACACCACTAATACTAGTAGAGTGCACCACTAGCATCCGCCATCTCTCGGCCATTGCCCGGAGAATTGAGGACTCCCTGCAGCTGACTAATTCGAAGTCCCGAATAGCCTCACAGGATCCTACGAAAAGAGCCCCTAGAGCTGAAGTATCCGCTGTCACACTCAAGTCGGCCCCTATACCTGCTCCCCTACTCAGGCCTCCACCAAATCGTTAAGGGACCCTTGTGCATTAGTGGTCGCCTCTGTCCAGGCGGGACGATCAAAGAGGATCGAAGCAGAACCAGTTTGAGGAATGAAGGAACAAAGTATACTTATTCCGAGAAGACCAAGTCTGTGGCTACTTCATCGCCGCCCTGAATTGCAACTTGCTCCGCCTCCCGGAGCTGAGGAAACCTGAAGAAGTTGGACATGATGATAATCCAGATTGCTGTCCCTACCATTAGATGTTGGGGAACAATATTCGGGAATACTTCGTCTTCAAAGACCTCCTACAAAGGATGGTAGACTCTGGGTAGGTTGAGCTGGGACCACCCCCAGCACATGTGTGATATATTTCTAACATTGACTCTGACAAAGGGGAGGGGTGGCTGGATTTCCCAAGCAAAAAGGGGTATAAATTTGATAATTGGATGACTCGGAAGAATATCAATCGAGCCCAAGGGATTCTCTGAGCTCAACTACAGCAGCCGGTGTTGCCTCCAACAGCCCCTAAAGCCGCAGAACCGACAGTATCGGCCTCACAACCATCCACGATCCAGTCATCCCGGCATAATCGAAGAAGGAAGAAACAATAGAAAGAGGATTAGTCCATAATGGGACCAAAGTCAGTCCCAACCCTAGCGGATTATATGCCCTCAAATTTGGCGCCACTGGCACTGACCCACCAAATGGTATCATCAGGGACAACCGACCAGGTTGACCTGTTAGAGGATGAAGAGCCAATATTTGGTTCTATTAATGACATCCATCTCATGGAGTCGTCCCCTGACGAAGGGTATGGTTATGAACCCGAATTCCCTACATGAGGAGCTGGGAGAAACAATCGCAGAGGTAGGGGATACCAAGGGAGGCACAGCCGTGGCTAAAACCAACCCTATGGTTGGACCTTAGCCCAAACCATTAATATTGCAGAAACCCATGGGAGATCCCTTCAACGGACTCAGCAGGAGAAAGAATGCCCCTCCACCTCCACAAGCAGCCACTCTGTCCCTATTGTTCTGCGATACCCACCAGAGGAGGAGCAAGTGTCTGGCCGCCAAGTGCGCGCAAACAGACCGGTCGGGCCATGTCCTCAAAATGTGGGAACACCATCGATATCCGACCCTACGGCGGGTCCGTCCTCGTAACATAATCTAACTCCCAAGCCGCCTGCTATAACTCTCCTGCCAGCAAAGAATCATCGGCCGTTGGAGAAAAAGTACAACATCCATAAGCAGCGGGCGTCAGTACCAACAAAGCTGTCAATCCTGGATGCCCTGAGTCTATAAGCCAACCTCAGGGAGGCGCTTATTGATTCCTTGCTCAGAACCCAAGAGTTTCAAGCCGAGGTAGCTGCCGCCGAGTTTTACCGAATGGAGACTGGCTCGACTGAATGCAATGCGGTGATTTCTTTCACCGATCAAGATGAAGATTCCATCATGCAGGGACACATAAAACCACTGTATGTTTCAGGCACACTGAATGATGTTGAGATCCGCAAAGTCTTTATTGACAACAGCTCTAGAGTTTACCTCCTTCCCCTACGGACACTCCGTAAGTTGGGATACAGTGAGGATGATCTAATTCCATTGGCCACAACTCTGTTGGGTTATGACAAGAGCGAGCAGAAGCCAATGGGACAAATTAATCTAAAGACCCATTTTGGTGACCTGGTAGCCTACTCCGAATTCCTGCTGGTCCGACATAGTACAACATTCAATGCCCTGCTGGGAAGGCCGTGGATCCATAATCACATGGTCGTTCCTTCATCATACCACTAGTGTATTAACTATTGCGTCAATGGACAAAGTGAAACGTTGCATGCCAACAAGGCCCCTTTCAAGATCTCTGAGTCACATTACATTGACGTCGGTTTCTATGAGAAAAAGAAAAAAGAAGCCTTGGGTCGATGGTGTCAACTGGATCCCCACTCCAAATGGCCTGGAAATGGTTCCTGATGACCCCCTCAGGCAGCTTGGCAGAGATTATGTCCTGCCCATCAACCATGTTGAGAGCAGGAGTTCATGTTCGGACACGCACCTAGATGTCCTCATGACTTTAGCCATAACGGCCAAGCAAGACAATGTGGGAACATCCACTGACCCTCAATCTGGGGGGAAAAACTCAAGTAAGGACGTCCACAACACCTTTCCTCCGAACTCCCAAGAGCTCTTGTCTGGAGCTCTCTCTTTGTCGGATCAAGAAGATGAGGATTTGGGAGGAGAAGAGGGGGATGATCTCAGGGATGCACCTCCTGCATTTGAAGAAGGTATCTCCACCATTGTGGAAGAGATCAGGTAAATAAAGCTAGGTACCGAGGAAGACCCATGCCCACTCTCATTAGTGAAGCCAGGTCTTCCGAAGAGCACGAGGTATATACCGCCTTCTTAAGGAAACATCGAGATTTGTTTGCCTAGAATTACACAGAAATGCCAGGACTCGATCCCGAGGTGGCAACACACCACCTAGGTCTACTAGAAGACCACCAAGGCTATAAACATGCCGCCAGAATGGCACACTTCTCACATGCTTCCAAAATAGAGGCTGAATTCGATAAGCTCAGTAAAGCAGGCTTCATTCGAGAGGTCCAATACCCCATCTGGTTGGCCAATATTGTCCCTATCAAGAAAAATAATGGAAAAACTCATGTCTTCATTGATTTCAGAGATCTCAATCAGCATTATCCGAAAGATGATTTCCCGGTCCCAGTCACCGAGTTATTAATCGATTCAATGGCCGGGTATGACGCTCTATCCTTCATGGATGGCTATTCCGGGTATAAAAAAATCAGGATAGCCTGAGAAGATGAAGAGGCCACTGCCTTCAAGGCCCCTCAAGCTGTATTTTGTTATAGTGTCATGCCCTTTGGTCTCAAGAATGCTGGATCCACACATCAACGTGCCATGCATTGTATCTTTAAACCATTCCTGGGGAGATTCGTCGAATGTTATGTAGTTGAAATGGTTGTTAAGTCCAAACAACGTTCAGATCACCTGTCATATATTGAGACTGTCTTCAACAAACTTCGACAGCATAACCTGAAGATGAACCCCTTGAAGTGCACCTTCGCGGTTACCTCAGGGAAACTCCTTGGCTTTGTTGTACGCCATCGCGACATCAAAGTCAACCCTGAAAAGAAAATGTATATCCTTAACATGAATCCTCCCTGCAATCTCACTGAGTTGAGAGGATTCCATGGACACCTAGCCCATATCAGGCGATTCATATCCAATCTGGCGGGAAAATGTTTTCCCTTCACTAGGTTAATAAATAAGGAAGTCACGTACCATTGGACAGATGACTGCCAAGAGGCGTTTGACAGCCTAAAGAGGTACCTCTTAAGCCCACCGGTTCTCATTCCCCTGGTTGAAGGAAGAACTCTCCTCCTATATGTGATGGCCCTAGAGCGGTCATTGGGAGCCTTCCTCACACAAAAGAATGACGCATGCAGTGAAAACAGTCTTTATTACCTCAACCGAACAATGATTGATGCTGAGACTCAATACTCAAACATTGAAAAGAGTTTTTCTTCCTTGTTCTTCACGGTTAAAAAGTTATGAAATTATCTGCAACATCATGAAGTCCATTTGGTCTTGCATAATATCTGGCTCAAGTAAATCCTGGGCTGCGCGATGCTGAATGGGCACCTATCTCGATGGGCAATCATCCTGCAATAGTTTGACATTCAGTTTGTGCCTCAGAAGACCATCAAGGGCCAATAATTAGAAAACATTCTTGCAGATCACCCTTCGACAGGGACCACTGAACCGGACGCCGAGCTACCTGATGAAGACAACTTCTCGGTTCAAGAGGAGTTTCCAGCATGGGAAATGTACTCTGACGGTGCATCCCGAAGCCCAACCTAGAAGAGGGTGGAGGATCATAGATTAAACAAAGTGGGTTTGGGGATAATACTCGTGTCCCCAGAAAAGTATGTCTTGCTATATTCCTTCTTCCTGTTAGAGGGATGTACAAACAATGAAGCAGAATATCAAGCTCTCATTGCAGGCCTAGATCTCGCACTCCAGGCACAAGTAAAACACCTTAAGGTAAAAGGTGACTCGGAGCTGGTCATCAAGAAAGTCATTGGAGACTATGCTATTAAAAAGGAGGAGATGATCCCCCTGTTTGACCACGTCCAAGGGTTAATGGCAGAATTATACACAGAACCAACATTGACCTATATTCCATAGTCTCTGAATGCTCTGGATGATGCATTAGCCAACGCGGACGCAGCCCTAGATGACCCAGGCCTGGATGAAACGGTTATCAGTATTGCTCACCGTCGAATGGTATTGCCATTTGCTCAAGGTAAGATGGAAGAAATCCACGAATTTAGTCCTGTCCCCGAGCCATATGCTCCTGCCACCAGCTGGATGACCCCCATTGAAAATTACCTTCAACGGGGAGAACTTCCATCAGACAAGGCTGAATGAGAGAAAATACGGAGAAGGGAAATCAACATTGTTCTATATGGTAGCGTTGGTCAGCAAGAGGTCCTCTACAAATAAGGCCTTGATGGAGTGCTCCTCAGATACATTGATGGAGAATAAACTACTGCCGTAATGAATGAAGTACATGCCGGAGCATGTGGAACACGTCAATCGGGACCAAGATTTCCCATAAGGTTTCAAGGCTTGGGTACTACTGGCCCATAATGACATGAGACTACGAGCGCTTTACCGCGAAATGTCACTCCTGCCAAATTCATGCCAACTTCATACACAAGCCCTCGGAGTTACTTCATCAGGCCAAGTACTTCTGGCCATTTTCCATCTGGGGAATGGATGTTGTGGGACCATATCCCCCCCGCCACAACCAAATAGTTGAAGTATATACTCACGGAAACCGACTTCTTTTCTAAATGGGAAGAAGACATACCCCTTAAGTATGTCGGGGCAAGAAGCATTGTCAGTGTCGTGAAAACCAATATCATCACCAGATTTGGTGTCTCTCATACCATACTAACGGATAATGGAAACAACTTTTGCCCTGCTAAATTGGGTAAACTATCCCAAGAGTATGGTATCAAGGGTAACCACTCATCCCACTACCATGCGGCGGCCAATGGACAGATAGAGGATTTCAACAAGACCATGTCCAACATTCTCCAGAAAATGGTGGACAAAGACAAAACGTCATGGATGGATAAAATCCTCCATGCATTGTGGGATTATCGAACCAAAATCTTCACCGCTACTCAGGAAACCCCGTACTCATTGGTGTACGACAGAGAGGCAGTATTTCCCATTGAACTCCAACTCCCCTCACTCTATGTTTCCATCTGTGATAAATTATCTGACGATGAGCAATCAGAAAAGCGGCTGGGTGAATTGGAACAACTTGATGAGAAGCGACTGCACACTTTGCACCATCTAGAAGTCTACCAGAATTGGATTGCACAAGCCTTCAATAAAAAGGTCCATCTCCGGTCTTTCTTGGAAGGAGAATTGGTATTGGTCCTCCGGACCCCAATGATACCTCGAAGGAAACCTCCAAAGCTAAAGCCCAAGTGGGAGGGACCATATGTTGTATGCAAGGTCTACTCCAACGGAGCGTATACCCTGATCTCCATGGACAGGAAATTCACCACAGCTCCTACCAATGCGATATTCTTGATGAATTATTTTTCATAGAGACCAAGTGTACACACTCGTCCATACCATGCGATGTTAAACTGCATGGATAATAAGAGTTAAGAATGACCTTCCCCTCATGTATGGACCAGACCTACATGGGGTGTATTCTTCGTCCGAGTTGCATGACGTTAAACTGCCAAGCACCCAACAGTCCATAATCTATGTCCTTTAACTAAGAGTATTTCTTCTTTACCGCACAACGTTAAACTGCAAGGATAATAAGGGATAATAAGAGTTAAGAATTCCCCCTTCCCCTCGTGTATGGACCAGACCTGCATGGGGTGTATTCTTCGTCTGAGCTGTATGACATTAAAATTCCAAGTACCCAACGGTCCAAACTCTATGACCTTAAACCAAGAGTAGTTCTTCCTCACCGCACGACATTAAACTGCACAGACAAGAAGTTTTGGAAATACCCTCTCCCCTCGTGCATGGACCAGACCTGCTCGGGGTGTACTCATTCTAGAGAACTACGTACGGCTTGATTCCTACCCTTGTAGGATATATAGCAACGCCAGGGTCCCCAATCCTAGCACAACCATCACCCCCCCCCCCGCAAAAAAAAGGGCGGTTTAAAAATTTTATTTCCCCTCGTGTACAGGCGATACCTACACGAGGTGTATCCTTCGTCCTTACCACATGACGTTAAACTGCACGGATTTAAAAGAACTGTGTACGTCTTGATTCCTACCTTTGCAGGATATGTAGCAACGTCATGGTCCCCTATCCTAGGCCAGCCACCCCCCCCCCCCCAAAAGGGGGTTTAAAATGCTCTTTTCCCCGTGTACGAATGATACCTGCACAGGGTTCATCCTTTGTCCTTACCGCATGACGTTAAACTACACGGATTCTAAAGATCTATGTACGGATTTATTCCTACCTTCACATGATATGTAGCGACGCCAGGGTTCCTTGTCCTGGCCCAACCACCTCTGAAATAAAAAAAATTCCCCCTTCCCCCATGTACGGACTAGACCTTCACAGGGTGTATTTTGTAGAGAACTACGTATGGCTTGATTCCTGCCCTCGCAGGATACGTAGTGATGCTAGGGTTCCCCATCCTAGCCTAGCCCCCCAAATAAAAGATAAAAAATTCCCTTTCCCACATGTACGTACCAAACTGGCTCGGGGTGTACTCCTCGTCCTTACCACATGACGTAAAACTGCACGGATAACAAGATTTAAAAATGCTCCCTTTCCCCCGTGTATGGGCTAGACCTGCACGGGGTGTATTTTTTTTACGTCCTCTCCAAATGATGTTAAACTGTATGTATAATGAATGTTAAAAATTCCCCCTTTCCCCCGTGTATCGACAAGACCTGCACATGGTGTATTTATCATCCTCACCGCACGACGTTAAACTGCACGGACCGCGTACTCACCTCACGACGTTAAACTGCACGGAGTTCATTGCGAACCACCTAATATGTATGGAGAAACGAGGTGGAAATACTTCTTGCGCATTTTGATACACCCTCCCCATACATCAGACTCCACGGCCCGTATAATTATGGATCTTCATAACCATTCATGGCCATCATAAGTGGAAAGCCATCGACCTGTGGACACCTTTGAATGACTATGCATACCATGCCCTCAGCGGCTCTTCATGATGATATCCCCTGGCCCATCTACCAAAGGCAATATTTCTATGGGCGACACTCTTCCTAGCTCTGTATGCTTACTGGCCTCAGAGCTCCATACCATACCTCCTGATCCAGAAGATTATGGCGTAGTGGTTTACAAGTTTGTCCCCTTTTCACATCCAAAATCGCCAAGGTATCCCTACCCGGTTATCCTACGTATCCGCTCGTGGTTCACATGATCACCTGCATCTACGAACATCAATCTAGGACTAGGCTACTGTGACTCAATGGGAGATTGTAGTGAAGATGTTTCTTGTATGCTCGGACACCATTATACCCTCACGCCGAACTCTGTACTGTGAGAAATCTCAGATTTTCATAATCATTCATGGCCATCGGAAGTGGAATGTTATTGACCTGGGGACACCTTTGTACGACTATGCATACCATGCCCTCAATGGCTCTGCATAATGATAGCCCCTAGCTCGTCCATCAAAGGCAAGATTTCCTGGGGCGGTACTCTTCCTAGCTCTATACGCTTACCGGCCTCAGATCCCCCACACCACATATTCTCCTGATCTGGGAAACCTCAGAGTTTCAATTTACAACCTTCTTCCCCCACCCTATTACGAATATATCAAATCATGTTAACTTAGTTGTCCTTTGAGTGACTGCAGCAATAGTTACCCAGTGGTCTGAGCTCTATGACCGCTAAACTAGGAGTACTTCATCCTTACCACACGACATTAAACTGCATGGAGTGAAAGTACACCCCTGCGTGCAGAATAAGTCAGTACGGGGAGCTCTCTATGATTTAACAGCAACCATGGCCGAGTACACCTGACATGTCCAGATATTTCCTTCCAAATTGACAGACTCCGTGACCCGGATAATTGTGGATCCTCATAACCACTCACGACCGTCGGAAGTTGAAATTTATCAACCCATGGACACCATTGCGTAACTATACATACCATGCCCTCAGCAGCTCTACATATTGATAGCCCTTGGCCCGTCTACCAAAGGCAAGATTTTCACAGGAGACACTCTTCCTAGTTCCGTACGGTTAATGGCCTCAAGAGCCCCATATCATTTCTCCTGATCCAAGAATACACAGAACCACGATTTACACCAATAAACCCCTCTCCACATCTGGGCATGCTGAGATGTTCGAGCCCAGTTGCATTCTAATGAAGAGAGGCCTTTTCCACTACATCCTTACCACATGACATTAAATTGCATAGAATATCTTGGATTCTTGGCATAAAACTTCCTAGACCAAGCATCAACTATCCTGGGAAATGCCTGAAACTACATGCATTTTCCCTAGTTTAAAAGTACCCTTTATCCTCATCGCATGATGTTAAACTGCATGGAGTTCATCCTTACCGCATGACGTTAAAATGAACGGGCTTCGTCAATACCCACCCAAGATATACGGAAAAATGGGAAAGGGATACTCCTGGCACATTTGGATGCATCCTCTTCATACACCAGACTCCACAACCCGAATAATTGCGGACCTACATAACCACTCATGGCCATCGGAGACGGAAGGCCATTAACCCGTGGACACCTTTGTACGACTATGCATACCATGCCCTCAGTGGCTCTGCATAATGATAGCCCCTGTCTCATCCACCAAAGGCAAGATTTCCCGAGGCGATAATCTTCCTATCTCCGTATGACCACCGGCCCCAGTGCCCCCATGTCATATCTCCCAACCCAAAAATTTATGGAGCAGTAGTTTACAAGTTCATTCGTCACCCTCATCCAAGTGTTGTCGGGGCACCCCTGCCTGATGAGCCTAGGTATCCACGTGTGGTTCACACGACAATTTGCATCTACAAGTATCAAACCAAAACTGGGCTACTCTAACTCAGTGGGAAACTACCATAAATATGTCTCTTTTGTGCTCGGGACACCATTATCCCCATGCGCCAAACTCAATTCTATGAGAAATCCCATATTTTCATAATCATTCATGGCCATCGGGAGTGGAAAGTTATCGACCCATGGACAAATTTGTACGACTATCCATACCATACCCTCAACGGCTCTACATAATGATAGCCCCTGGCTCGTCCATCAAAGGCAATATTTCCTCAGGTGATACTCTTCCTAGCCTCGTACGCTTACTGGCCTCAAATCCCCCATATCATCTCTCATGATCCTAGAAACTCTAGAGTTACAGTTTACACCTTCATTCCAACACACCTGTTCAGAGCATGCCAGAGCATCCTAACTCAATTGCCCTCCAAGTGATTGTAGCAACAGTCACCCAATGGTCCGAGCTCCATGACCATTAAACTAAGAGTACTTCATCCTTGCCGCATGTCGCTAAAATGCACGGACTTCGTCTTTACCACATGATGTCAAACTACATGGTCAAACTATTCATGTGTCCAGCTAGGGATAGGGGTTCCCCCCCCCCCCTCCTCAGTGGAAGGGCCAGACCTGCACAAACTACCACCTCACATCAGCGTGGGGCGGGTTGACTTTACCCGGTCCCGGAAATTTAGCCAGGACGTTTCTCCCGTGTCTAGGCATCCTTGTTTCATAAACCATACTATGCACCTAGAAGGAGATGAACCCTTGAAAGACACACCTGGTGGTCCCGAATCTCAGCTTTCCTGAAGTTCCTCGGCTATCTGAAGAATACAATCATTGACCTAAGGACACCATTGCACGACTATGCAGACCATGCCCTCAGCGGCTCTGCATATTGATCACCCCTATCACATCTACCAAATGCAATATTTCTTTAGGAAATGCTTCTCTCCATATGTCTCCTGGCCTCTGAGCCCCCATGTCTATCTCGGGATTCTGAAACCCCATGAGCTACAGTTTACCAACCTCTGTCACAATCCTTCATGAATATGGTGGAACATCTCTGACAATATTACCAAGGATCATGAGAAGTTGTTCCTTTCAAGATGATGTCCCCACTGCATGACTTTAAATGGCGCCAAGCCCCAACCGTCCTTTACGCTAGATAAATGTGTAGGATAAGAACCTTGCATCCACACTCCTGATTGATACAGATGTTCTCAAAACCTTTCAGACGTCACATACCCTTCCCAAGCCACCCCCAGTGGTTTTCATAATTCTCCAAGCCACCCATGGTGGTTTCCATAAGACATACTTTCATGAAGTCCTATGTCCATTAGAAATGGAGAGTCATTGAGTTATGGACACCTTTGCACGACTATGCATACCATGACCTCAGTGGCTCTACATATTGATTGCCCCTAGACTGTCTACCAATGGCAAGATTTCCTTAGGAATTTCCCTTCCTACTTATGCACGCCGATGCAACTCCCATGCCCTGAGACATGCCATGAATGTCGTTAAATTTTAAACATGTTCCCCCCACATCCGTCTGAAGGGTATTGAGACATATTTTAATCATCTAAACCCCATTGGGGCCCTTGTCCCACCATACTTGTTCAAAGATGTTCGACCTAAAACATCAGTATTGATAGTCTTGATGGTGGGACTTTAAACCGCTCACAAAAAGAGGCACAAAGCATAATAAGCTAAACACCTGAAAAGGGCGACCTAAGAAAAGTTCGGGCCATACCTACTAGGTTCACACTAAATGAGCCTAGGAAAAATTAGGGAATTAAAATAAAAGACAAAAAGTTTGTGGGGTTTTTCTATAAAACCCTATAAATATTCAAACTATGCTCATTGGACCCCATGGTCTAGGAAAAAGTTACAGCTTGTTTATATTATATCAATTGTCTTGAACTCAGATCATTCTCGGTTCAGTGAATTTTTATATGCAGCAATCATGACAGATGATCTATATCATAGGAGGAGACATTAAGAGTGCTAAAAGGGAAACATCTTTTTATTCTGTGAAAAAATTGGTGAGGTGGGATTCCACAATCCAGAGCCTCCTCTGGCATCAAAGGCCATTACAGGAGATTTTCAGCAGATTCACGAAGTTGTATCAGGAACTGGTGAGAATCTTAAATTACATGGTAGAGATTCTACAGCAAGGCTGTCTCAGCTTCTACACCGGCCTGCAGTGCTTCTGCCTCCTATGTCTTCTTTAAGCTTGTGCTCATCTCCTCCTCCACCCACTGCTCCCCATTTTCAATTATGGTTACGGCATTGGCCTCCTCCCGCTGCAGCCGCCGTATGTCACTTCTCAGCACCTCCAGTTGAGAACGATGCTTATGGATTTCATCCTAGAGTCTCACGATTGCTCCAGCATGATCATGAGCTTCTGTTAGGAGGAGTTGGTGGGTTGCGGAAAGGTAAGCTTCATATTGGGCAACAGAAAGGCAAGACTCAAAGCTGCCAAGCCTCTCCTGTTCAGCAACCACCTACTTGAATAGATCATAAATGCAATGGTAGTCACATCCTTCAAACCCCAGTAGTATAAACAGATCGCACAACTTCGATAATCTGGCCAGCATCTCAACCAAGGGCGTTTGGGAAATCAGCTTCCAGATTTTCTCCCATGCCCTTTGGCGAGCAGAACGGAGACTGGAAAGGATCTGTTGATCTGGCTCAGAGTTGCTTCCAGACGAAGACACATATTCTGGGATAAACTTCACTTTGGAGGGACCTAATATGGCTTCAACCATGGGCTCCGACGCCGCAGCAACTCCACCCCCTGTGATTGTAGCCGTGGGCGCAATTTGATCCAAAGGCACGATCAGCAGTGCAGAAATTTGTGGCCCTAAGGGCCCAAAATATGGTAATACAGATGAGTATCCCTAATCAGAAAAGGTAAAAGAATGGATTTAGCAATAAGAGATTGAGAAACATGACTCCATTAATCAAGGAATTGGTGTTCTCAAGATCTACGCCGCCGCCGCCGTTGGAGGAAGACGCTACATCCTCAATGGGGAGTGGAGTCCTAGGATCCCCCAGAGGTGCCTAGGGCCTAAGGCCATGCCCAAGGTCGGAACGTCCTAAAGCTACCTCTAAGAAGTTGTCTACGGAGATCAAGATCAGGTAAATCACTCCCCCGGTGAATAAAACAATGACCCACTCTGGGTTTTCAACGACTGGTCTGGCGGCGGGCTCTTCCTCCATATCCACGGGATCCATTGAGTCTGAGGCAACTGGCCCTGTCAGACATGGAGACCCCTCGGTAATTACAGATGCCCCATTCTCCCCTGTAATTGAAGGGGATGTCTGATCAGAAGGAGTTTCAAACTCCAGTTGTTCCTCCTCTGACATATCTCTTGCTGACAAAGGCAGGTGTAAAACATCCATATCACTGGCCCCTCTACCAGGGCCCACCATTTTGTCACACTCAGGCGTGGCTGTAGGTGATCCCTCAGGTGATAAGGAGACAGAAGGTATGACCGTGTGGGTAGCCACAGCCAGATCCCCAAGTGGCCATGTACCATGTGCCAACACAGTTAATAACTGGAATAATCAGAACATACGAGTTAGTAATTGAAGAAATAAGAAGTCATAATTACCTAACGTCCCCTGTCTGAGTTGTTCTGATAAACGGGACGCCTGTTGCCGTCTCTGGATCTGCCCAGGGGATAGTTCTTCACTCAGGGCGCTGGGAGGAGATAGATGAGGAAAGACCCTAGCTGGGTCCGCAATGGTCGTTCCCATGAGCTCAGCTGTGCTGGGAGATCCCTCCTCGATGATCCCCATAACTGAAAGAATGCGTTCTCGTATTTCAGTACCATGGGTGTATACTCTGGGGAAGGAACTACCCATGAGACTCCTCGACACCCTGTATAAAGGGAATAAACTTTAGAACCTTCTCAGTAAAGGAGGGAAAGACGGAATGGACGAATAGGACAACCTCTTCTTCCAGATCGAACGATTCAGGATGTCTTATCATCATGGACACCCGGGCAGACCCATAAAGCCAGTTATAGAGCGAATGAACATAGGTGTCCATCTCCTCCAAAGTGGCGACTATTTTATCCAGGTCCTCCTCCAACATTAAGTGGGGTGGGGAGAAGATAGTCTCAATGCCTGGAAGCTTTAGAGAGCTCACCTAGAGCAACGCCCAGACTTCTTCATCTGAGCCGCTGACCCTTAGATTATTCCAAATCCTCCACGCATGTGGGAATGTGGCTATAATAGGAACATCTAGCTGGGGAGGATCGGCCAGGGAGGTTTGAGCAGCGGCAGAAGTTGATGAAGGCGCCAATGGACAAAATCGGGGTCAAGGCCTCATCACAGTCTTAAAGCTCTCGAGCACTACATGTGGACGGAATCCCATAGGCAGGGGAGGGAATTCCCTTGCCTCAGCCACGATAGGGGGACCAGTAGGGTCGTTGCCCCCTGTGAAGTGATCGCTCCCCTCCTCCTCATCATCAGTCACCGACTGCAGTAGGGGTTGGACCTGGTGAGTCAACACCTCATAACTTCTGCGAGCGTAGATATAGGCCTCGAGGTCCTGAAGATACCAATCAAACCTATCTGGGTCCACATCATAAATGATGTGAGCGGGAGCCGATAGGTAGCCCAGCCCGTCGAACGCCACTTCCAATTCCTGGAGATACTGCCACAAAGGACCGGGGTATTGGTTGCGAAAGGCTGATCGTCATTTAAAGAAATTCCATTGGTCCCAGGCCGTCAGGAAGGCAGTGTCAACAGGAATGTCCGACTCTCTCCGGGCAGCTTCAAGAGCATGCGAGGAGACACCTCTGTACATTAAGACCTTCCCCGGAAGCGCGAGGCTAGAAGGTTTGCGAAGGAGCTTTCCCATCCTGGTTGGGGTACTACCCCCCTTATTCTTCCTTTTGCCCTTCGATGTCTTAGGGCTTGAGATAGTGGGAACCCACAGCCCCAGCTGACCATTTGGGTATGACTGCACCCAGGCATCGGCATATTGTTTGGATAAGAAAATCATGGGATCTGTAAGCCTGGGGGTCATAACCTCACAACTAGTGTCTTCTCGGGTAACCATCAGCCACAATTTTCTAGCCACCAGCAGATGGTTGTTCTCGTGGGTGCCATTAAGAGCGGGAGGGAATAGTGCCTGGACGTAGCCAAACTGAAGCTCGAATTGGAAAGGCGCGTACCCCTCACAAATCATCTCTCTGCCGATACAAGATACCATGATACCCTCTCGGAGGGAGAAGAGGTAGCCCCACTTGGTAAATTCCTGTGATGAATTGTTTGTGATTGCATCGGTCAGGGAGGGATATGGGAGGAAATTGAAGTGATCATAGATCGAGATCTGACTTGATAGTAGATGCCTGTTCTGAACTGTCTATTGTCCTTCCTTCTCTTGGGCCACCCACTCCTTGTGTATGACCCTAATGGTCAACTACAAATACGGTCAGAATGTGGTACCCAAAATCTGAAGAGGGTTGATGAAAGTATAGAAGTTCTTAAAATACGCTCCCAACCATCCCCAGAAGACTTGAAAAGGGCCGGCTACCCAGAATGACCAACTCCCCTTGGTGATATTGTTAAGAAACAGGTAGATCCTAGCCAGCACTGGGACGACCAGGTTGATAACATTGTTAGTGGAAAACTGGGCCACTATAATGAAAGTGGAAACCCGCACGCCACCGGTCTCACGTAGAGAAATAGCCAGCCACTCAGGATCATGGCTAGAAATGCTTCCAGGTGAAGCAGTTGTTCAACATCCGACACAAGATCCCATCCCCGACTGTTGAATTGGCCTTCCTCTAGGATCAGCCCTAGATACCACTATGCCTTTGAGATTCTATTGAAGGACAGTTTTTGGGCCTGCGTGGAAGAGCCATGTGCTCACTCTCTCTAGTGAAAGCTCTGATCTAGTCACGATAATGGATAAGCTGTTTTGAAGAGATATCCTATTTCAGAAATTTATCCGGTTCTGATGATGCATTCTTCAAACACACCCATGACTGGTTGATGAGATGCCTTAACAATGGGGGGTCCTTTCATCATCATCCCACACAAAATTAGGAGGCAAGAATTCATCATACATACCTCTGAAAATTGGGACCCCCGAAATCTGGGAGACGTCCCAGAGGCTGATGCCCACCTACCCATGAACCAGGTGAAATGTGTTGGTGTTCAGACTCCAACGGCTCATGAGCTGCCTAGAGAGGGCATGTGGCCAATGGGTATAGATCTGGGACACCCAGGAGGCTTCATATAGGCCCACGACCAGCAACTCTGCCTCGAACTCTGCACAAATCTGGAAAACATAGAAGGGCCACCCCCAATCCAATGACTTGAATGCCCCTCCGGTCTGAAGGTACTAGCTGGATAACCAACCACATTGTTCGTTTACCATGGCATTGCAGGAAATACATTGGTAATAGTGAATAACCCCTTTCTGACGACGTTGTTCCCCTGTCGGGGACACAGGAAGGTGATTCAGAACGAATCTGGTAGCTTTCTCCCTCGGGGTAGCCCCCTGGTGTTTATAACAGCTCGAGGGATAGTGGGGGTAAAAATCCATGCTTCAGGGTTGTTGTCATGAGAGGGAACCACATTCGGTGTATCAGATAATAGAATGAACTCGTAAGCAAGAAATATATTGGAAAGAGGATACTCTTGCTGCGACTCCGAGAGTAAATGGCAAGAGGGGGTACAATGGGGTTTGGTGGACTCCATCCTGAACGGAGCTGGCCACATCCATCAAACGTTGATCACCAATTGGGAGAGGCCCATCAGCGGGCCTAGTCATAGGATGAGGAGGAACCATATTTATCTTCTCCCTACACCATGGAAATCTTGCAAATGTTTAGTCCAAAATAAAAAAACATGGGAAAAATACGAAGTATTTGAAAAGGATTCTATCCAAGCCTCATAATGAAATCTGCAAGGTGACCCCATAGGTTGGTTCGCGATGACAGCATCCCGCGAACCAGCCTTATGCGGAATGCATCCACAAAACCCTGGCCCATGGAGCGTTGACCAGAAAACCGAGAACAAGGGTACCTCGCAAAACATTGGATCCAAGCATTAAGTGTTTAAGTTTGGACTTAAAGTTTTTTTTCTTTTTCAAATTTTGGATCATTCTGTTCCATGGAACATTTGAAACTGTGAAGTGAGTTCCTCCGCGACCCATCGTGACTTAATTTTTAATTAATTAAAAGTATTGGTTTGTGGTTGAAAAATTGGTTCACGGGTGGAGGCATCCACGAATGAAGGTTGGTTCGCGAAGACGGAAGCTGGTTTGTGAAAAAAAAAACGTCTCACGAAGGAACAAGCACGCGCAGATAGAAACGCAGGAAACTCTGATTGCCAGAAGAATCTGGTAAAGGACAAATGAAGGGCCCCTGTATTTATAGGCATGGTCCCCTACTGGGTCCACCTCTCTACCATGAACTACCCGAGTTTCAGGACCACTCTACATTGGAATATCCTCCTCTTCATTCTAATCGGACCTCATTCCGATGGGGGCATCTGTAGGGTACTGAATAATCCGCAAAGGAAGATAACAATACCCTTCATTCGAGGGAGGATTTTTACCCAATTCCCTTCAAAAAATTGAGCAAAGAAAAGTGGCCAATACTCAAAATTGGAAAAGGAACAATTGGTCTATGAACCGGCCCGAGTGTTACGCGACTGGTTCAGTGAACTGTTCCCCTCCGTGGACCAGCCTCATTTGTGTGATGGAGGCGAAGATCCTTCGCGGTCATGAGGCAGGATAGGCGCCAACCCGGTTCACCACTCCAGACCTCCCCATCCGCGATCCACATCAACTGGCCTAAACTGTTTCCCTCTGCGGACTAGCCTTGTTTGCGAGAAGGAGGCGGAGATCCTCTGCGGTCGAGAGGCAGGACAGGCACCAACCCGGTTCACCACTCCGGACCACCCCAGCCGCAAGCCATGTCAACCTGCCCGAACCTCCTCCACTGTCATTCATGAAATGGAAGCGGAACCCTACGCGACCGTGAATCACTCCCCGAGTTTGGTTCACAGAGGAGGAGTGTTTAATGCTCTGCGAGTTGCAGATTGACCGAGTCATCTGTGAACCTGGTTTTTGTTCATGGGCCTCCATAAAAGGTGCCGCATTACCATAGATACATCCTTTTCCCCGTTCTATAAAAGGATACCGAGGGGAAGAGGAGGAGGAGGAGAGAGAGGAGATCAATCAGATTTGGGTGGAAGGATTTCGATGGAAGGGCTAGGATTTCGGAAGTTCCAGTTCGCGAACCAGAGTAGGTATAAACCAGGGAACAAACTAATAAGGAACCAAAAGCACATAATAACTTGGTGAACCGTGAACCTAAAATAACAAAGAAGAGAAAACCGTGTACCATGGTTCCTCCACTGATGCACTCCCCGTGGACCAGGGAATTTATGCCTCTTTTCCGATCTTCCACACCGCGTAAAACCCTCCTACGCGGGCGAAGCCCCGACCGACGAGACTCTGGTCGGTGCTGCCCTTGTCCACCATTGCCTGCATGGAACCCTCTACTGACCACCATGGTTCGCGAATCGAACCCTAATCCACAAACCACCCCGGTTCACAGATTGAACCCAAAGCCGCGAACCACCTTGGTTCATGGGATGCCCATCAGTCCGCAGACCACCCTGGTTCGTGAACAGCTTCTCCAACCGCATAGTACTTCCATACGCGAAGGGATCCACCACCCATACCCCTGTGTGGCCCTCCAAATTCTTTAGAGTTATCGTTCCCCGAGCCACATAAAATTCTTCCGATTCGGCCTGATCCTCTGTGACTCCCTCACTGGCCTACTCATCGGCCCTGAGCCGAGTCGCCCACCAGAGCCACCAGATCTGGGTGGTGTAACTCTCAGGTGTATCAGCGTGCCATTTTGAGTTCACATACCCATGGTAAATAGGGGAAAATGTGTTTCCCCGACCCTTGAGCAGATTACCGAAGCATTCCTTGGTTTACATTCCCACGGTAATGTTGAGTTTGAGCTCGGGAGCACCCTTTCTGACCCTCCAATTGTTGGGGCTAGGGTAATTCTCCCTTCTTTGGAGGGTAGTAAAATACCCATATGAAGGAAGTCCCCATTCACTTCGGTACTTCCCCTGGGAACAAGAGAGGTGACGGGCACATGAGCACCCCTTTCCCTCTCCCACTGTGCTTTGTTGCCATGGGCATCCATCTCGAAGTAAGCCCCGACCTTATGGGCCGCTCTCATGTGTAAGACCCAATCCACTCCACACAGACGCACCTTTCGCGACGTGATTCTCTAGTCTCTGATTCCTCTTGTTTCTCACACCAAGCATGACTCATGTGGGATTAGAGTATGCATTGACCATGACATCCTCTTATGGGCCTCCTCAGAGTGTAAGCCTCAATTCATCACCATGGCCCTCCTCAGAGTGTAAGCCCCAATTCATCATCATGGGCCTCCTTATTGCGTAAGCCCCAATCCATCACTCTGGGATGCCTCAGAGCGTAAGTCCCAATCCAATACGAACTATGAGGACCTTGATTACCTACCACAGTGATACGTAGGAAGCCTCCATGAGGTTCAAGCCCGATCTCCAGCGGACCCCGGGTCCACCTTCACGTCAGTTCTCTAACGCACCCATTTGAACTACATGGACTTTGATCCCTGTCTCCTAGGCAGGGTACGTAGGAAGCCTCCATGAGGTTTAATCCCAACAACTAGTCGATCTGACTATCTTCACATTGGTTCACCATGCCACTCCTAGTACCGCCTCAGTGAGTCCCGACTCCTCAGGGTCATTCATCCAACGAGGGATGGTAATCCTCGAACATAAATTATTCCAAACCCCTACGTTCAGCTGACCATTTCAAACCAGGAGAAATCTGTGGATACTATTCCTGGGTATAAAACAAATATTCACAAACATATGAATACGTATTAAATCTATAAGAGAGTCCTGGAACATGCAATAGTTCCCCCCAAAAGGGTGCGATGAGCCCGACTTCCCATCCTCTCGACCAATGTGAGTTCTTAAGCATCGATGGTCAGACCATCCGGCGAACTCCTACCTTTGGAAAGTAGGTCCACATGTCATTGGATACAGAACCGTTGGGCCTTTCGAGACTGAACCTCGAAACAGTGTGTTCAGGGTTTTTATGATTTTATGGTTTTTTGGGGGTTTAGGGTTTTTTGAGTTTATTAGGGTTTTAAAGCTTTTTTATTGTTTAGTTATAAAATTTTGTGGTTTAATTGATTTTATGAATTTTTATTGGGTTTTAAGTGTTTTATTGCATTGTGTGTGTTTCAAGGTTTTTAGGGTTTTTATGGTATTTTATGTTTTATGTACTTTTTATGTATTTTTAGTGTTTTTTTTATTTTAATATTTTTATGGTTTTATGTATTTAGGGTTTTCAGGTTTTATTAGAAATTTTTAGGGTATTTTTGGATTTTTACACTTTTTGGAATTTTTAGTTATTTTTAGTATTATTATGGTTTTTGAGGTTTTTGGGGATTTAGAGGGGTTTTGGTGAATTTTTAGTATTTTTATGTGTTTATGGGTTTTTGTGTTTCTATGAGTTTTTTTTAATTTTGTAGGTTTTATGGTTTTTATATTTTTTAATTTATTAGGGGTTTAATGGATTTGTAGAGTTGTTAGTGGGCTTTTAGTGTTCTATGGGTATTTTTGGGTTTTTAAGGTCGTTCAGGGTTTTTACTCTTTTAAGGGTTTTTGACTTTTTAGGTTCTTTTAGTGTTTTTATTGTTTTTTAGGTTTTTAGTTTTTAGGGGTATTAATGGTTTTTTAGGTTTTTATGGTTTTCTTAGGGGTGTTAGTGCTCTTTGGATTTTTCAATTTTTTAGGGATTTTACGGATATTTTCAGATTTTTTTGTTTTTTGGGATTTGAGGGATTTTGAGGGTTTTTAGGGGTTTTAGAATTTTTTTTATGGTATTTAGGGGTTTTACGTTCCTTTATATTTTTAAGGTTTTCTTAGGGTTTTTATCGGTTCTTATATTTTTAATTATTTTTTAGGATTTCAATCTATTTTATGGTTTTTAGGGTTTTTCAAGACATTGAGGGGATTTAGGGGATTTTTTTGGGTTTTAGAGATTTTTTAAGTTTTTTTGGGTTTTTAATAGTTTTTTAGATTTTCTTAATGTTTTTGGGGTTTAAAGGGTTTTTAGAGGTTTAATGTTTTTAGGGTTTTTATGAGTTTTTAGTGTTTTAGGGGTTTTAAATATTTTTTGGTTTTTTGGTATTCTTATACCTTTTAGTGTTTTTAGGGTATTTTAGTTTTTATGTATTTTTTGGTAAGTTCAATTTTTTTTATTTTTATAGGGGTTCTAAGGATTTTGGGGGTTTTAGTTTTTAGGGGTTCTTTGGGTTTTTTGGGTTTTTTGTTTTTTAGGGTTTTCTTGAGTTTTTTTGGGGGTCTCGTCTTTTAATGTCTTTAATGTTTTTAGGGGTTTAATTTGTTTTTATATTTTTTTAATGGGTTTTTTGTTTATTTGTTTTTCATGTTTTTATGGGTTTTAGGGTTTTTAATGGGTTTTAGGTGTTCTAGGTCCCTTTTAGGGGTTTTTAGTTCTTCTTGAGTTTTTTAGGTTTTTATGGGTTTTAAATTTATTTTTTCTTATTAGGTTTTTATACGGGTTTTCCTATGCATTTAAGATTTTTTTTATTAGGGGATTTAGGGTTTTTTAGGAATTTTTTGGAGTTTGATGGTTTTTAGGTATTTTGAGGGGTTTTATATTTTTTAGGGATTTAGGTTTTTTTGGGTTTTTAGTATTTTTATGTGTTTTATGTGTTTTTATTATTTTACATTTTTCTTAACGGTTTTCATGGTTTTTAGTTTTTTTACATTTTTATGGATTTATAAGGAGCATTATGTATAATTTTTTTGGGTTTTTTTTGGGATTTTTGGGATTTTTGGGGGTTTAAGGGGTTTTAGGTTGTTTGGGTTATTTATGGTGTTTTAACTTTTTCATGGTTTTTTTTGAATTTTTAAGTGTTTTAAGGATTTTTTATTTTTTAATGCTTTTGGGGTTTAAATTATTTTTATAAATTTTAGTGCTTTTCAGTTGGTTTATGGTTTATTAGGGTTTTTATGGTCTTTATGGTTTTTTTAGTTTTCATCGGGTTTTAGGGTCTTATTTGGTGGTTTTTTGGGTATTTTTCATTTTTAGTATTTTTAGGGGTTTTTAAATTTATTAGATTTGTAATATTTTTTTATGATTTTTTAGGTTTTCAGGGTTTTTTTGTTTTTAGAGATTTTAGGAATTTCTTATGATTTTTACAATTTTTAGGGTTTCTAGGGATTTTGAGGGATTTTTCATTTTAGGGATTTTTTTACAGTTTTTAGCATATTTTATTTTTTATGTTTTCCAAATGAATTAAGTTTTAAATTTTTATTTGGGGATTTTTAGGGTTTTAGTATTTTTTATATTTTTAGGGATATAAGGGTTTTTTACGATTTTTATGGTTTTGGGGGTTTTTGGGATTTTGGGGGTTTTAGGATTTTTTAGGTTTTTTTTTTGGTTTTAGGGTTTTCTTGTTTTTCATTGTTTATATAGTATTTCAGTGTTTTTATATGTTTTTTGGAGTTTAAAGTATTTTATTATTTTTAGAGGATTTTATGGTTTTTATGTGTTTTATGGTGTTTTATGTTTTTTAGGGATTTTATGGTTTTTATGGGGTTTTAGGGTTTTTAGGTTCTTTGGGGATATTAGATTTTTATGTTTTTTTGGGTTTTTATGGGTTTTAGTGTATTAATATTTTTATGGGTTTCTTTGATTTTTTAGTGTTTTTTATGTATTTAGGGATTTTTAGGGATATTTACCTTTTTTTGTTTTTAGGGTTTTTTGGGATTTTGAGGGGTTGATAGTTTTATATAGTTTTTAATATTTTTTAGGTTTTAGGGGTTTTAATTTCATTATAGTTTTTATGTTATTCTTATAGTTTTCACGGAATTTATGGTTTTTTATGATTTTAGGGATTTTTTGGGATTTTTTAGGATACTAATGTTTTTCAGGGTTTTACTGATTTTAGAGGGTTTTAGGGTTTTATAGGTTTTTATTGTTTTTTTGGGTTTGTAGGGATCTTTGGTGTCATTTATGGGTTTTAACGTTTTTTAGAGGTATTTAACATTTTTAGGGGCTAAAATAAGTTTTTGATTTTTTTGGTTTTAATATTTTTTGGATTTTAGCTGTTTTATGGTTTTGGGGGTGTTTATGGGTTTTAGTGGTTTTTAGGTTATTAGTGCCTTTTAGGGTTTTTAGCATTTTTAGGTTATTTGGAGGATTTAATTTTTTTATGTGTTTTTTATTTTCTTACAGTTTTTTAGAGGTTTTAGGTGTTTTAAGGTTTTAGGTATTTTTAGGGAATTTTTAGGGTTTTTATGGGTTTTTAGGGTTTTTCATAATTTTGAGGGTTTTATAGTTTCTTAAGGGTTTGAGGTTTTTTTAATTTTCTTTATCTTTTTTTTTGTTTTTAAGGGTTTTGAGTTTTTTTTTAGTATTTTATGGTTTTCTTATTATTCTAGGGTTGTTAGAGTTTTTTATATTTTTGGGGATTTTTTTCGATTTGTATTGGTATTTATGAATTTTAGGGATTTTGAGGGTTTTTAGGGTTTTTAAGATTTTTAGGGTTTTTAGGGGTTTTTTTGGGTTCTTTTATTTTTTTTATGACATAAAAGGTTTTAGAGTTTTTTTTATGTTTTAGTGGTTTAAAGGGTTTTTAGTGGGTTTTTACTGTTTTATAGGGTTTTCAGGTTTTATTTTTTTTAGGTTTCATGAGGTATTTTGGTTTTAAGGGTCTTTCTATCTTTTTAGGGGTTTTTTTGTTTTTAGGCTTTTATGGATATTATGTGTTTTTTGGTAATTATGATTTTCTTAGGGGTTTTCAGGGTTTTTAGGGTTTTTATGTTTTTAGCTATTTTAGGGTATTTTTTATTATTTTTACTCTTTTTAAGGGGATTTATGATTTCTAGGGGTTTACATTTTTTTATTAGTATTTTATTTGTTTTTAAGGGGTTTTAAGTGCATTAGGGTTTTAAGGTTTTCAAAGGGTTTTTAGGGTTTTAAATGTTTTCTATGTTTTTAGGTATTTTTAGTGATTTTTAGGATTTTAATGGTTTTAGGTTTTTTAGTGATTTTGAGGTTTTTTATGGTTTTTATGGTTATTAAGGTTTTTATGGTTGTTTCTTTTTTTTAGTTTTTTAGGGGTTTTTTGGTTTTTTATAGTTTTTAACAGTTTCAGTGGTTTAATGGGTTTTGGGTTTTTATGGGGTTTATGGTCAATTTAGGGGTTTTTAGGGTTTTATGTTTTAGTTTGTTAGGATTTGTAAGTATTTTTGGGTTTTAAATGTTTTCTTAGTGTTTTTCAGTGTTTTAGGGTTTTTTTATTTGTTAGGGAATTTTAGTGATTTTTTTGTATTTTTATAGCTTTATATGGTTTTTATATATTTTAAGTGGTTTATGGGTTTTTAAGGAATTTAAGGTTTTTTAGGGTATTTGTATTTATTATGTTCTTAGTAATTTTATGTGTTTTTAGGTTTTTAGGTTTTTCTTATGATTTTTCATGGTTTTTAGGGTTTTTTACGTTTTTCGGGGGTTTTAGGGATTTTTAGGATTTTTATTATTTTTAGGGTTTTTTTGGGTTATTGGGGATTCTGATGGGTTTTTAAGGGTTTAGGGTTTTAATTTTTTGTTTTGGTTTTTAGGGGGGGGGGGTTAGTTTTGGTAGTATTCTTAGGTTTTTAGGGGTTTATGGTTTTATTAGGTTTTAGGGTTTTCTGTGCCTTTTGGAGTTTCCATGGTTTTTATATATTTGTAACATTTTAGGTGTTTAAAGTACTTTTTATACTCATTTTAGTGGATTCAAAGGGTTTCATGGGGTTTTAGGGTTTTTAAGGCAGCTAAGGGTTTTTTTGGTTTTCAGTGGTGTTTAGGGTTTTTTTGGTTTATTAGGATTTTTTATGGTTTTTAGTATTTTTTAGGTTTTATAGGGGTTTTAAGTGTTTTTAGGTTTTTAAGATCTTCTTATGGTTTTTCAAGGATTTATAGTTGATAATGTTTTTATTTATTTTTTATGATTTTTATTGTTTTTAGGTTTTCTATGGATTTTTATGGTTTTAAGGGTTTTTAGGGTTATTAGGGTTTTTATTGAATTTTGAGTTTTTTTGGAATTTTTGACATTTTTTGGGTTTTTATGGTTTTTAGAGTTTTTTAATGTTTTTAGGGGTTTAAATGGTTTTTATATTTTTTTAGTGGGTTTTTTGGGTTTTCTGGGGTTTTAGGTTTTTTAGTTTTTTATGGGTTTTATGGTTTTAAGGGGTTTATGGGGTTTAAGACCTTTTTAGGGTTTTTAGGGTTTTTAGCATTTTTACTTTTTAGGGGTTAAAATTGTTTTTTTAGTTTTTTAAGGTTATCTTAAGGGTTTTAGAGTTTCAGGGTTTTTAGGGGTTTTTACCTTTTTCATCCTTTTTAGGTTTTTTATAGTATTTGAGGGTTTTTAGGGAATTTGAGGGTTTTAGTGTTTTTTGGGGTTTTATAGGTTTTAGTGTTTATCTCATTTTTTCAGATTTTTAAGGGTTTTTAAGTGTTTTTAGTTTTTTAATTTTTTATTAAGGTTTTCAGTATTCATAGGGGTTTTATATTTTTAGGTATCTTTTTTGTTTTTATGATTTTTATGTTTTTATGGTTTTTATGGTTTTTATGGAATTTGAGGATTTCTAATGTTTTTAGGGTTATTAGGGTTATTTTGGGTTTTAAGGTCATTTGATATTGTAGGGGTTTTATGTTTTTTTATAGTTCATAACAATTTTAGGTGTTTAAAGCCGTTTTAGTGTTTTTAGTGGATTTTTAGGGTTTTTATGGGTTTTTTAGTATTGTTAAGGTTTTAGGGGTTTCTATGGATTTCATTTTTTTGGGGTTTTAAGGGTATTTTATGGTTTTAGCATATTTTAGGTTTTTCAGGGGTTTAAAGTGTTTTTAGGTATTAAATATTTTCTTAGGGTTTTCCACATTTTTTATTATTTTTTAGTTTTTTATGGATTTTTATGTATTTTTAGGATTTTCATTTGTTTGAGGGATTTTAATGGATTTTGAGGGTTTTAATATTTTTTTAGGGTTTTAGGGTTTTTATGGGGTTTTGGGTGGTGTAGGGGTTTTTTTAGTTTTATAGTGTTTTTAGGTTTTTAGGTTTTTTTATTTTTAAAAGGGTTTAAAGTATTTTTATAGTTTCATTGGTTTTTTTAGAGTTTTATGATCTTTAAGGTTTTTAGGTGGTCTTAGGGGTTTTATGGTCTCTTAGTGTTTTTAGAGTTTTTAGTGTTTTTAGGCCTTTTAGAGGTTTTAAGTGTTCTTTGGTTTTTGTGGTTTTCTTTGATAATTTCATGGGTTTTAAAGGTTTTTTGTATTTAGAAATTTTTATGGGTTTTATAGGATTTTAATGGTTTATTATAAATTATATGGATTTTGAGTTGTTTTATGTATTTTTAGGGTTTTTATGGTTTTATAAAGTTTCTTGCGTTTTTTAGGTTTTTAGGGATTTAATGTTTTTAATATTTTTATGGGTTTTTAATGATTCTTATGGTTTTTTATAGTTTTTTGAGTTTTTAACACTTTTAGGTATTTTTAGCGTCTTTTTTAGTATTTTTAGGGTTTTTAGGGGTTTTAGAGTTTTTTTTTTGGTTTTTGGGGTTTTTAAGGGGTTTTAAATTTTTAGGGTTTATAATTTTTTATTGTTTTTTAATGTTTTTAGAGTATTAAAAGATTTTTTGAGTTTTATTGGTATTTTAGGGTTTTCATGGGGTTTTAGGATTTTTTTTCAGGTTTTTAGGGATATTATAATTTTTAGGGGGGTTTTGGGTTTTTTGTGGTATTTTTAGAGTTTTTAGGGGTTTTAGTGTTTTTGTATGTTGTAATGGGTTTTACGTGTTTTTTGGGTTTTGAGGTTTTCTTTTGGATTTTCATGGATTTTAGTGTTTTTTATGTTTTTATGTATTTTTATGTATTTTTATGTATTTTTAGGATATTTATAGGGTTTTACATATTTTGAGGGTTTTTGGGTGTTTTCGGGTTTTTAGCGTTTTAGGGGTTTTATGTTTTTAGGAATTTCTATGGCTTTTATTAGTTTATGGTTTTAGAGGTTTTCAAGGATTTAAAGGGTTCACTGGTGGAAATATAGGCCTTCCCAACACTTTTATGCTAATGGGTTGAAAAAACTATTAGTATACTGGTTTTACAATGAACCTTTCCCAATGGTTTGAACAAACCATTGGTATACTGTTTTTACAATCAACCTTTCCCAATAGTTTGATTAAACACTTGAAAAAATGTTCAATTTTCTAATGTATACCAATAGTTTTTTAAAAATGATAGTAAAGAATATATTTCCCAATGGTTTTTTAAACTATTGAGAATGTTTTCCCCCAAATACACAGCAGATCATGTTTCCCCCGTCCACATTATTACAGCCACGTAGCCCTAAACTGAATCTCTCACGAAGCTATCTCTTTTCCCAAGGTTGTGAAACTTCTTCCACTTGATAGGTCCATCTTTAATCAAGAAATTTTTTAGTTATAAATTTCAAATCTGTAAGTTCTACCTTAGTTTTAATGTTATACATATATTTTTTCTGTTTTTATTTGGCCTAAACTAGAGGTCTGTGAGGTATGTGGCATGGTATACCCAATAAGTGCATATTGATTTGTTTTCAGTTTTTGTTATACATCAAGTGTCATGATTATGTGAATAAAATTTATTTTAAGTCTTCATAGCCACTCCTTCTATGTAGAATTAGTGAACCATATGATCTAATGGAGGTGCTGGTGAGATGTATCCCCACTAAAAGATGGCAAAGGTTTTGTTTAGTCATATTGTCTCAAGGAAGGTAATGGGTATAACTATTGTCCATGGGAAGGGATTGGGGACGGTTGGTTTAGTGATGTATGTGATTTTCCATTTTTAGTGGGGTGATACTGTAGTTTCTATGGACTTTAGTTTAGTTAAAAAATGGATTTGGATTTTTTATTTGTAGTTTTATTCAAGGAATAATGGGAATGGTAGTGATATTGAGGATTAATTGGATATTGGTTGGGTGATGGTTTAAAATTGTGATGTTAGTTTGATTGGGTATAGGTAGTTTACAAGGAATTATATGGGTATTTCCTCCCTAAACACCCCCTAGACACCACCCCCACTCCCTAGAAACCCCCACCCCCTAGATAGCCCTCACAACCACTACCACGAAAACCCCACTGAACACCCCTCCCCCGCCATTGGACACCCCCCCCCCCATGTACACCGCCACCCCCAATACATCCCCACCCCCTTGGGTACCCCACCCCCTGGACACCCCTCGCCCCCAGGACACCCCACCCCCACCCACTAGACACCCTCACCCCCCATGCACAGCCCCCACCCCACCTACCTAGACACCCCCACCCCTTAGGCACCCCACCCCCTGGACACCCCACCCACCTAGATAGCCCCACCCCGTGAGCAGCATCCGCTACCTTTGGACACCCCCACCCCCTTGGACATCCCCCCCACCACACCCCCCTAGACGCCCCACCCCCTAGACACCCCCACCCCCTGGACACTCCCCCACCCCTAGACACTCCCCTCTCCCATGGACACCCCCACCCCCATAGACACCCCCACCACCAAGACACCCCAACCCCCTAGACACCCCCACCCCCTTAGACAGCCCAACCTAACCCCCCCCCCCAACACCCCCACCACCCCCAGGACACTCCCACCCCCTTGGACAGCCCACAAGGACACAACCCCACATTAGGACACCCCCAACCCATGGACACACCCACCCCCTTAGACAACCCCCACCCACTGGACACCCCCATGATAAAGCCCACCACCTATGCACCCCCTCCCCCACCCTCTAGACATCCCCACCCCCTTGGACACCCCCCCTTCACCACAACTTGAACACCCCCCACCCCTAGGAAACCCCCACCCCCTTGGACACCCCCCCCCCCCCGAAACCACCCCACCCCCTAAACACCCTCACCCCCTTGGATTGCCCCCCAGGATACCACCCCACCTCAGGACACCCTCACCCCCCAGACACCCCCACCCCCTTGGGCAGCACCCCCCGGACAACCCCCCCTAGATAACACCCCATCCTCTAGACACCCCTCCCCCTCCCCCTTGGATTGCCCCCCACCCCCTGGACACCCCACCCCATGGACACCCCCACCCCCTTGGGAACCCCCTTGGATCCCCCTCAGACACCCCTACACAATGAATACATTGACTTTTGGTGTTGGGTATTATGAAACCTACTAAAATTTCAAAATATATCCATTTTTTAGCAACAATAACTTATATTAAAACTCTCCTTACACATTCTGCATATTTGATGAAAAGAATTACCTTTTTAATATCCTGAAAAATGTTCTATCAGGTCCATGGTGTCCTCTTGTATGTGATAAATGACAAAAATTCCAAAACACATCTGACCTAAAATTTAGGCACACATAACTGAATTAGTATATCTTCACATTGTTTTAATATTAAGGTATAAAACCATTAATAGTTCACTACATAAACTAGAAACACCTTCATTAATGTATATCTAAAATAGGGATAGATTATCCCATTTGGAAAATAAATTTTAATCTCATCATTCAAAATCACCATGTAGATGGAATAATGCTTCTTTTCACCATAGAACCTTCATCTTATGACATAAACTCCTATTAGTTCTATTTAATCTTTCATGGATCAAGATCCACATGTATGACCATGATTTCTCAATCCCTGAGGAACTTTTTACCATTATTTTATGATTATATTTCCCATTTATTTAGAATAGATATTATGAATATCAATCAAATAATCTACTAAAATATAAAATTTCATTGATCTAAAATTTACTAAATCCTGAATAATTCTCCTTCACAAGTTTACATGATCTTGTACACTCATGTATAGTTCATCAAAGATATTCAAAACCTTCTTGGAAAAAAAATTTGGTCTCAAAACACTCTGCAGATCTCACCTGATCAAGTTATTACTTAGTTCAGTGAATACTTGAGAATAATGGGATTCTTCTCCTTCAAAGGCTCATAAATTAGAAATCTCTCCTTCTCTTTAACACAAGATGTATAGGAATCTCAAAATTATCCCATATATTTTATATGTTCTCTCAATATACACAACTATCATGGTATTATATTTATAATTGAAGTCAATATCGTGGATTAATATTAATTTATAGAATTTTGTTATAGATATAGTATTTTTTTGGCTTTTATATTATGATTCTCATATAGAGTAGTGTGTTAGTTATGAATTAATATAAAGGGAACAATTCTTGTTTACTTAAAAAAAATTATATTAAACATCAATCGTATTGAATTGCTTTTGATGAAATGAATTATAATTTTTTTTTATATAATTGATAGAAGTTGGATGTATGAAACTGATCAGATCTTAGGTGATTTAAAAAAATTGAGAGATTTTTAGATTTTTCATTTCACAATGCTTCAGATAGTGGTCACATACAATGATCATGTTAAAATTTTGTTGGAATACCTTGGTTGAGCTGTGAATAAGTCAGCTACCACATAACCAAATATGTTTTTCAAGAAAACTACTATGTGTTGTATCACAATGGGGAGAAAATGAAATCTAAAAATTATGATGATCAAAATGAGAGGAATGGAATGGAGAATTTATTATATGACTAGTTTTTATTTATTTTTCATCATGAAAAATAAAGGATTATAACCCAATAAGACTTTGATATGAGCACACATGATGTGTCTAATTAAAATGATGATGTTGTCCTGGGGAAAAAATTGAATGATGCTTCCAATACTCTAGTATATCGATGATGCTGTAAAATAAAAAAGCTGGAATTGTTAATCCAATTGTTTTATGGGAAAACTATGTATGGTATTTCTAATACTACCATCAATTACATTCTTACCTTCGTGAAGAACTTAATTTCAAATGATGCATATATTCCCTCAAACCACTATATGGAAGGTATGTTAGTTGAGGAACTTGGATTTTCAAGAAACAAAATTCATGCTTTCACAAAAGATTTTAGTTTATTCTGGGAGGAAACTACTGAACTAAATGACTATATAAAATGTGTCACATCCCACTGGAAGAAAAAAGCTGATGAAACACCATCCCATCTACCACATAAAGTAAGGTGGCACTTTCCATTGATCCCCAGAATCTAGAATCCTTTTATGTTTGATGAAATATCGATAAAAATGTGATGGAATGATACTGAGATAAAGGATACTAATGATGAGTTGCTTCACCCTACAGATATATTTTCATGGTAGATATTTGATGCTTGATATCCTAATTTTGTAGCTGATGTGCATAATGTGAGGCTGGGTCTTTAATGTGGAAATTTTAATTTGTTTGGGAAGATACTTACTTCGCACAACACATGGCCTATTTTTTTACACATTTATAACCTTCCCCAATGGTTGGGTATGAAAAAAACTTTCTGTTTCATGAGTATACTCATATCTGGCCCTTATGATCTTTGAAATGATATAGACATATAAATGAAACCTTTAATAAAGTAGTTGAAACTTCATTTGGATGTGGGTCTGTGTGCAATTATGAGTCATGTTCGAAATATATATTTCAGATGTGTGATGTAATTATGTGAACGTTAATTTATTTTCCTATTTATTCAATAATGTATGGATGGAGCATGAAGGTAAAACTATCATGTCCTATTTTTATGAAGAATACATGACCTAAAAGACTAAAACATCACTGTGGTTTCAGTTTTATGGGACATCGACGATTATTACCAATGGAACATCCATATAAAAATAATCATCAATGATTTTACAATACCATGGAGTCCGATGATCCACCTTAGTGTATTCCTGGAACTTATGTTCTTAAAGAATTGAAAGATTTCAGTTTTTCATTCAGGAAGGATCAAATGAAATTTGGAAAGAGAAAGAATGTTTCCATTGAAACCAGTTTCAACTTGAAGAAGAGAAGTATCTTCTTTGATTTTCCATATTGGTCAACCAAATTTTTATGTCATTGATTATATATAATGAAAATTGAAAATAATATATGTGAAATATTGCCTTTTATTCTTCTAAATATTAAGGAAAATTCAAAATATTATTTATGGTCTCGGCATGACTTGGTGGATTGGGGCATCAGACCAGAATTGCATCTTGCGTGTATTAGTGAAAATAATTGGAAAGTTCCATGTGCTTCTTATGTGATTAAACCTACAGAAAAAATCAATTTCTAGAAGTACTAGGATTATTGAAGTTTCTAATGGATATTCAAGCATCATATTTAAATGGGTTAACAGAAGAGAGTTGAAGCTAAAATCATTGAAGACTCGGGATTATAACATCCTTCTGCATGAGTTGATTGAAATGGAAATCTGTCATCTTTTTTCGAATAATGTAAGGGTGGATATTATTTATTTGTGCCATTTTTTATACATATTTGTGTTAAGTAGTTATCCATGTCTTTCTTGAAAAAATTGTTGGCATATGCCCCATTAATTTTTTATGGGTTATAGAAAATATTTCCTCCATCATTTATCACATTCATACTACATCTGACTATCCATATTCCAACTGAAATACTTCTTAGAGGACCTATTAATTTTTCATTGTAAGTATCCAACTGAAAGAAATATGAACACATTAAATTCTTATGTCTAAAATAGGAATCATCCCAAACGTTCTATCATGAACGGTTACTTGGATCAAGAATGTATGGATTTATGATCTATGTATTTTTATAATCTTACTACAATATTTAAGAGAACAATGAGAAATTAAGAATAACAATATGAGAAAATTGAACCCATTTTTCCATCACTTCCCCAAATAGGAGGAATTCCTGGGTCATATACATTGATGACATTAAGCCTTAAAGAGTGGGAGATGGAATATCTCTCAATTTTGTTCAATAGTGACTTCTTTCGATGACTACATTTGAGAAGTAAATTAAATACATATATATTAAATATCTATTAAAATATTATTATTTTTATCTATAGGGAACAAAAAGCAATGATAGATAGAAGGCATCATTCTTTATATTTGAGAATAGAGACATTGCATAGCAAAGTGATTTTTTCTTGCTTAAAAATAAAGGTAAAAATATTACTATTTATAATAATTAAATCTAAATTTAATTAAGTTAAATATTCATTTTTATTTTAGGTATTGATTTTTCTAACTGAGTATGTATCTGAGGAAATAAGAGCTTTGGCTTTTGGTCCTAATACCATGGTTCGTGTCTATAAATCAATTGTTATCTATGGGTATAGATTTATTATCACTAAACGACCAAAGAACATGAGAACACAACATAATGGTGTTATGGTTACTATCACAAATGACTATTATGATATTTCATCAAATAGTAGACTGTGATTTGAAAATGTAGGTTATTATGGAGTCTTTGAAAAAATAATAATATTGGATTATTACTCTCATGGATGAGTCACGTTTATGAAATGTTAGTGGTTTTATTCAATGATAAGGCATGGCACATTTATTGATGATTTTGGATTTCAAGTAATTGATATTACTCACACTCTTTCTATTGATGAACCATATGTATTGGAATCAATGGAAAAATAGGTTTGTTATGTAGAAGACCATATTCAACCAGAATTTTGTGTCATTATTGAAGTAATTACAAGACAAATTTTTTAGATGGTGATGATGGAATTGACACCATCCCTACTTCCATTAGAACCGATCCATTTATTACTTTTGATGACTCTAATAGCTCAATTGTCATATTTTAATGTGAACCAGAAGTTGTGGTGGAAAATATATAGAATCATCTATCTATGTTCTCAATTATTTTGTTTTAGATCGACTTGGGTTGTTAAGGTTGGTACTATTCAAATTGATTTAATATAGATTACAAATATGTTCTATCCTGCTTGACCTTCATGGGAATTTTAAATGTTTATTGGTTGTAATTTTATTTGAATTTCATTTTCTAATTTAGAATTGAACTGTATTAAAACCTACAAAACCAAAATTTCTAACTTTGTGAACATTTCAATCCTTTATTGACCATGTATAAAATTAGTATAACTCTATGACCAACCTTTAACATTTCACTATATAATAACCAAGATGGTTTTTATTCTTCTACAAAACATGTATAGAAACCTGCATCATTTACCTGGACTAATGAAATTAAATGTTTCTCTAATTTCAACAAGTTCTTTACCCCTTATGATTTTGGTAGAAATATTATCCTTCTTCATATTTTGATATCATTATTTCCAACTATCATAAGGGTTTAATCATTTATAATATATACCTTAATGAATTCTCTAGATGCATAATTCAGTATACTATCTCTCTTGGTTGTTGAGTGAAATAAAGACTTAGAATCAATGTTCCATGATTTTAAAAGATTGGTGACATTTAGTAAATAAATATCCTACTAAAAATTAAATTTATTTATTAAATCTTGTATGATTTATTGAATTCATTATATATTCATTGAATCTCACCTAAAATAATGGATAGTTAAATTATCCATGAATCCCCATATTCCCTCATATATTTTGTTTCTTGGGTTATGCATTAGTTATCCTTTTCTAATTACTTCCAGATTTGTTTTAAAATATAGGAAATGCAACCAATTGAAGAGAGACAACAAAAAATGATGATGGACAATAATTGTCGCATGGCAGAGATGGATGTTCCATCACTAGTTCCTATTGTGAGTATTTTATTTCAAATGTATATGTTTAAATAATATTTAATGTCATGTGATTAATTTTTTTTAATTTTTTTTGCAGGATCCACCTCTTAGGAAAAAATTATTTGATGAGCAGCTTAGTAGTGGTCCTAGAACTTAGACTGGTGGTACAAGGGGGGTATGAGAGCTAGGTGATCTGGTTGGTGTACCTGATTAGACCTTACCCCTACCAATGACATACTATCTATCCCACATTCTTATCTCGGTGTGTCGTTAGGGACACATGGGATATTTAAGCCTCCTTGTTTTCACCAACCTTTAAATCTATGTATCCTCACCCATCTTTACAATATCTGATGATAATTCTCACTCCCCATCAAACATTCGTCCATCCATCTATGCCATATTCTCTTACATCTACTTCCTTCTCTCCAAGCTTCTATATTCCATCTTATTCGACTCTTTTTCCACAATATTCTATCCTTGTGGAGCATATTCTAGGACCCAATCCACCTATATAGGTTGTTCCTTCAGTTTCTATGGATCTAGCAACGCCCATTAATTAGACTTCCGTAGGTATATTTATATAACCCTAACAATTTTTTAAACCATTAATTATTTTCATTATAAAATGTATTGATACAATTTTTTTTCTTTAATAACAGATAAATCTACTGATAGGAGGGGGGAAGGTGTGTACACATATGTGTTCGGTGTGGAACCACTTCATGCAGTTGATGGTGGACTACAATGAAGATATTCAAATGATTAAAAAAATAGGGCAGCAATGTTGAAGTTTTTTTTGCGACTATTTCCAAATACTCCAACATTATTCTCGTCAGCCTACTCTCATGGTGATAGTTCCCAAATATATCCAAGGATAATTATTTCTCAGAGATAAGTGTAATAAAATCATTTTTATTTAATGAAATATTTTTTATATATATTTATATGAATTAATATTTTGGTGTCAGCTTTGGTTTAATTTCCTCGGTGGTGGGGGTGCACAGATAGCACATCTAAAGGATTTAGATGAGATTTTGAGAGCCCATAAACATGATTTGTATATTGGATATTGTTCTAGAGTTGGAATATAGTTAAAGGTGGTACCTATCATGGAATAATTTCCAATAGAACAATATCGATAGACGACTACTCATTGGACGACTATCCAATTTATGCTATTAATCACATTTCAGGTATTTAAATGAAAATATTAATGATTTTAATTATACTATATTTTGTATTATTTAATTTTATTTAGAAATCATCCAAAATAAATTAAAAAACATTGATTCTAAAAAATACCTCTATACATTGGGATGTACTATGATGTCAGATCATGAGAGGAAGCAGGTATGATAGTTTGTAATTTTTCTTTACGACTTGCACTTACTATTATTTCCTCCATAATTTATTCGATTGATAAAGTTTTCTTATAATTTTAGTTATTAAATTAATTATGGGTAACCTATTTTTAATTATGTTTTCCTACATTCAACAACATTTTAGAGGAAAACACTGAATATTGAAGGACATCTGTCTCGAGAAAAACCATTTTTCTCGAGTATAAAGAAAAAATATGGAAGTGTGGTAAATGAACCGACTCAGAAGCAGATTATAAGTTTTAATTTTTTGATTTAAAATTTCAATATCAAATTTTTAACTTAATAATCTATTTGTATTTTAAACAGGCTACTTTAGAGGCCCTTGATGCCCAGGAACCTGAAAATTTTGGCCCAAATGATCCCTTACATTATGTGTTGTGATATGAGCACCCTAGTAGTGTACACTACCGAACTGAGAATTGTATAGTCCTAACAAGGTATTGGACCTCTTTAGGTATGAGTTTTAGTGCCACCAAGTTCTAATAGGTTAAGGCACAGGTAGAAAAGGCTGAAAAAAGTGCCATAGAGACGGGAGAATAGTCCGCTAGGGAAAACACAACATTTATGAAATTGATGGAAGTTTTATGCCCAACACTTCCACCAAAGTCTAGTATAGCTTCTGATGAATGTATTGTATCAATGCGTTCTATATATGGTGCACTAGGTGGAGGTTCTAGTGGTGGTTGAGGTAATTTAATTTCTGGTGATGAGGCTGGTGAGGAGGAGGTCGAGGCGGAGGAGGAGGGATAGGAGGAGGAGGAGGTGGAGGAGGAGGGCGATGATGAGTCTAAGGTGGAGGAGGAGGGAGAGGGGGGGGGGGGGTCGAGGAGGAGGCCGAGAAATAGTACGAGGGCAAGGAGGGGGGTGTTGAGGAGGGCAAGGATGATGATGAGTACAACGACGAGTACATGGATGAGGCTGATGATGACGGTGATGATAGTGATGGTTATATGGGACATATTGATCCATCATATTTTTGACTGATATTAATAACATTTTAAATTTGATGATTTGTTGTGATTGAATATATGTGTCATTAGGCAGGGCACATTAGCTTTATTTCTTTATTAGTAAATAATAAAACTTGACTTGATGATTTGTTGTGACAGAATATATGTGACTAATTCACCCCTAACCTGGACACCCCCACCCCCTTGGATAGCCCCCCACTACCCCAGACCCCCACCCCATGGATAGCCCCCACCCCCATTCGATAGCCCCCCACCCCCCAATAGCCACCACCCCATGTACACCCCACCCCCTTGGGCAGCCCCCCCCCCTGACACTATCCCACCCCCTAGACAACCCCCACTCCCCATGGACACCCCCACACCCCCTAGATACTCCCACCCTGCCTAGAAACCCCCACCGACCCACACACCCTTGGACTATCCCCACCCCACTGGATAGCCCTACCCCCTAGACACCACCCACCCCCACCCCCTTGGACACCCCCCACCACAGGCCCCCAGACACCCTCCCAATCCCCTTGGACAACCCTAGCCCCTAGACAGCCCTCCCCCCACCCCACCCCCATGGACAACACCCCACCCACACCCCCACCCTCAGACACCCCCAACCCCTTGGACAACCCCAACCCTCCCTAGACCCCCACCCGCCTTGGATAGCCCCCCTGTACCCCCACCCTCGGACACCCCCCGGACATCCCCCACCCCCTGGACACCCCGTCCCCATGGACAAACCCCCACCCCCACCCCCTGGACAACCCCCACCCCCCTGGACACCACCCACCACCCCCACCACCTTGGACAATCCCCACCCCCACCTAGACACCCCCACCCCAACCTCCTTGGACACCCCCCACCCCCTAGAAACCCCCACCCCCTTGGACACCACTCCAGACAACACCTCACCCCCTATACACCCTACCCCTGTAGAACCCCCCCCCCAGACACCCCCATCAACATGTACACCCCCCGTAAATCCCACCCCAAGACACCTCCACCCCACCCCACACCCTTGGATATCCCCCCACCTCAGTCACCCCCACCCCCTTGGAAAGCCCCCCCCACAGACAACCCCCCCCCCCCCCCTTAGATGACCCCCCAGGACACCCCCACCCCCTTGGACCCCCCTATACACCCCCCAGACACCCCCACCCCCTTGGACTACCCCACCCCCTTGTACAGCCCCCACCCCTGAAAAATGATATTTTTGAAGTCATTTATCCATTTTCATATCTAATTACCTTTGAAAGGTATTAGTCCATCTTCAATAAGACTAATTTAATCTAAAATCAGCCATGGATATGAATTAAATTCTGATTTCATATTATATATTCCATATTCTATGTTCCATATTAGTCATATTCTATATGCCATATTTGTTATATTCTATTTTTTATTCTATATTAGTCATGTATCCATATTCTGTATTCCATATTCTATATTCAATTTTGTATGCTATATTCTGTATGTGTTATACACAATTATGTTATGTAAGTATTGAATTCTGAAATGTATACACTATACATTATTCATAATTATGTATTTAATTCAAAATTTTTTATGTAATTCATAATTTGTTTTGTATCTGTTTTTCATTCATAATTCATAATTTAATAGATAATTCACTCTATATGTATTTAATTGAGAATTCAATTCTGAATTTTGTATTTCATAGGGTAATTGGGTTCTGAATTGAATTTTGAATTCAATGAAATTCTAAATTCTATATTCAGTTCTGCATATACATTCTTTGGTGTTTTAGGGGTTTTCGTTTACTTTTTAGGGGTTTATGGTTTTTAGAGTTTTATGTTTTTTAGGGGTTTAAAGTGTTTTTACTGTTTTAAGTGTTTATTTTGAGTTTTTATGGGTTTTATAGTTTTTATGGTTTCTAAGGGTTTTATTGTTTTTAAGGGTATTTTGGGTATTTAGGGGTTTTAGTGTATTTTTAGGGTTTTTATAATTTTAGAATTTTAGTGGTTTTAAATGTTTTATCCCTTTAAGGTTCTCTTAGGGGTTTTCATGGTTTTTAGGTTTTTTTATGTTTTTAGGGATATTAAGGATTTTTTTAGAAATTTTGGGGGTTTTGGGATTTATTAAGGGTTTATAGGGATTTAGGGGTTTTTAGGGTTTTATGGTTTTTTTACATTTTTTGGGTTTTATGATTTTTTTTATGTTTTTAGTGTTTTTATGGATTTTTAGTGTTTTTAATGTTTTTACAGGCATAGATGGATTTTATATTTTTTAGTGATTTTTAGGGTTTTTATGGTTTTTAGGTTTTGTTAGGGGTTTTCAAAATTTTTTGGGTCTTTCTTGGGTTTTACATTTTTTAGCATTTTAATGTTTTTTTGGGGTTTTTTGTTTCCTTAGGTTTCTTAAGGTTTTATTTGGGGTTTTAAGGATTTTTTTATTTTCATGTTTTTAGAATTTTTTAGGGATTTGTTGGATTTTAATGGTTTTTTAGAATTTTTAAGGATTTTGAGGGTTTATGGTGTTTAGGTATTTTAGATGTTTTAATTGTTTTTTTATGTTTTTAGGGTTTTCATAGGGTATTTTAGGGTATTTAGGGGATTTTAAATTTTTATGGGTTTTTATGGATTTTTAGGATTTTTATAGGTTTTTGAGTATTTGGGGATTTTGAGGGGTTTTTAGAGGTTTTAAGGTTTTTATGATTATTTTTCAGAATTTTAGATTTTTTAAGGTTTTATGGTCTTTTAGAGTTGTTTAATGATTTTTGTGGTTTAAAGGGTTTTTAGTGTTTTTAGCAATTTTTTATGGTTGTTAGGGGTTTTTTGGGGTTTAAATATTATAGATAATTTTATAAATTTTAGGGGTTTTAGGGTTTATAAGGTCAATTTAGGTTTTTAGGGCTTTTAGATTTTTTAGGTTTTTAGGGGTTTTAATAATTTTATAGGTTTTCAGGGTTTTATTTTTGGTTTTATTGTTTTTTACATTTATAGTGTCTTTTATGGATTTTAAGGATTTTTATGGTTTATAGTGTTTCTAGGGATTTTTACGGTTTTTGAGTTTTTGAGGTTTTTAGAGTTATTAACATTTTTAATTTTTTTAGGGGTTTTAGGTGCTTTTCAGTTTTTATAGTCTTTTTAGGGGTTTTTATGGTTTTTATATATTTTAAGGGTTTCTTTATAATTTTTATCTCTTTTTAGGCTTTTTATTTATTTTGAGGGTTTTTAGGGGTTTTAGGGTTTTTAGAGGTTTTTTATTGTTTTAGGTTATTTAGGGGTTTTAATTATTATTAAGTTTTTTAGTTTTTCAATGGGGTTTTCAGGATTTTCAAGGTATTTCATATTTTTATGGATTTTAGAAATGTTTATATTTTTTTATGGATTTTTAGGTTTTTTTGGTTTTTAGGGATTTTAGGGATTTTAGGGATTTTTAGGGTTTTTATGGTTTTTTAGGAGTTTTGTTTTTTTATAGTTTTTTTGGATTTTTAGGGATTTTTTGGGTTTTTAGGGGTTTTAAGGCTTCCAGAGATTTGTTAAAATTTTTAGGGGTTTAAATGGTATTTAGAGTTTTTTATGTTTTTAGGTTTTTTTGGATTTTTTGAATTTTTTGAGGGTTTTTGAGTTTTTATGTTTTTTAGGGGTTTTATGGTCAGTTCGAGCTTTTAGGTTTTTTAGGTTTTTAGGGGTTTTAACTGTTTATATTTTTTTAATGTTTTTATTTTATTTTTTAAGGTTTTATGGTTGTTTACTTGTTTAGGTATTTATAGGGATTTTTTTTGGATTTTTAGGGTTTTTAGGATTTTAGGGATTTGGAGGGTTTTTGGATTTTTATTGTTTATAGGGGTGTTTATGATTTTTAGTGTTTTTTGGTTTTTAGGGGTATAAAGTTTTTTTTTCTTACAGTTTTCTTTTTTACCATGGTGATTAGGGTTTTTATCATTTTTAGGGATTTTATGATTATTTTAGATTTTAAAAGTTTTTTATGTTTTTAGGGATTTTTATGTGGTTTTAGGTTATATAGGGTTATTTGGGGGGGGGGGTGGTTCTTTTTGTTTTTAAGGGTTTTATGATTTTTAGATTTTTTTATGTTTTTAGGGTTTTGAAGGGTTGTTGTATTTTTTTATTGGGTTTTAGTGTTTTTATTGGGATTTAGGGTTCTTAATGTTTTTTTGGGGTTTTATGGTTTTTAGGGGATTTATGATTTTTAGGGTCTTTTTAGGGATTTAGGGTCTCTTGGGGTTTTAGGGTTTTTAGGTTCATATATAGAAGAATATTAGAATATTTATATTGTGACTATACTAATATGTAGGAGCTAGGTGTCACTACATATTCTATTATAACAAGAATTAGTCCAGATGTAGTTCTATGATTTACGTCCTGAGAGAGTAATCAACCAAGAAGTTTAATGCCATGCATCAAGGATGTCTAGTGTACCTTTTAAGTTCTTTCTTTGAGGACCATTCTACCCCTGCTGTGGAATGATAAACATTGATTATGTGCGAAATCCATTTATAAAAAATTCATAATACCATGTAAGCTATGATTGATTTATGAAACAAGGAGAGGTAAAGGTCTCTTTCACCACATAGAGGTGCTTAAAAGGAAGTAAAAGGGAATTTTAATTTTGTGGTGGATGTACTGGGATATAGGATCTTAGTGTCACTACATATCTCATTGGAATAAAAATGAATACATACATAGTTCTATAAAACCATTCAGTTTAGTGTCATGCAACGAGGACATCAGTCATGCATTTTATCATAATATGGTAAGGATGTAGGTGAATCATTGTGAAAAAGATGGCACAAGTCCCCTTAAATTTTATTCAAGCATTTGAGGATTCACCATATGAGAGGAATATCATGTTTGTGACATGATGCATCCTATGTTGGTTGACCAGGAAATCCTATACTTGGTACCTATTTTAAGACGGCATTTTAACATCATGTGTTGAAGATTTTGTTGTATAATTTAATGTCATGTGACTTGGAAGATGTGGTGTCTTAGTGTTTGAGTTTATATGGCTTGGACCATACGTCATGGAATAAATGAGTGATAAGAGGCTTACTGGGACAATATATTACATCATTCCTAGGACATGATGAGGTAAATCATAAACCATGATCCTAAGTGTTCTTGGATGAGGATAAATGTTATGGGACAAAAACAAAAGTAATAACTGTAGACCATGTTTGAAGGACAGTTTCCTGCATGATGTTTTATTGGATTAAAGAGATAGAAGTTGTATCCCCCATGAATGAATCTTCCTATGGTTGATAGGCCTTCTAAGGGAGGTTTATGCATAGCTAAACTGGGGAATATTATACATATTCCAAAAAAGATGTCCTCGGGAATCTGACATTCCACCACCAATAGCCAAGAATAGTTTATGGAGATTTGAAATCACCCAGGACAAGGAGTATATCGTATAGTTTAAATGATTCTGATCACACAAGAATAATTCATACCAGAATTTTCCATGGAGTGAGTTCCATACAAAGGCCTAGCTCACATGTAGGGATGGGGATTTTTTTTATATAAATAGAGGTTGTCCAAGGTCAAAGGATCTAGGAATTTCTATGTATCCCGTGTTTATAGAAATCAAGAAACACAAAGTTATGAATCATTAAGATGGTCCCACAAGTGAATGAATCCATGTTGGAGTCCCCTGTATAGATCATTGTATGCAAAAAAGAGAGATGATATTTTATATACATCATGGATAGTCCAAGGAAATAAGGTCTATATGTCACTATGCATCCTATTGATGTGAGAATTAGTCCACATGTAGTTCTTTACTATGATAAGGTAAAAGAATAATTTAAGGGGCAGTGTCCTCTCTGGTGAGGACATTGAAACATCTCTCATTTTATACATGATGCATTCCACGTTTATTATATAGGGTAATGCTGCAATTTATCATCTCATAGATTAGTCTATCATTTTATGAGAATGTTTTAAAGGGAATTTTGTGGATAAAAAGAGATGAAATGACATGAAAGGAGGGCCATGTGACCTTTTTTTCACAAACTCTCAAGACATATGGTGTAGGTGCTACCATCATAATGTTAAAGAGAATGGACTTCATGATGAGTTTTTGATTGGGTTGGACATAAGATAAGGTACCAAGGAATTTATATATATCTCATGATAATGGGAATCTATCCACACATATTTTGAAATATATTACTCTCTATGCATGTCTAACCCACATATAGTGGGGGCATATTTTCTATTGACATTACAGCTAGACCTAGGATCCCAGATCTAAGCATCACTACGTATCCCATGAGGATAGGAATCAAGACACATGTATTTCTAAAAAATGGAATAGTAGAAGACCGATTATAGGGGTGGTGTTCTCTCATGTGAGGACATTGAAACTCTCAAATTTTCAACATAAGGAATATTGTGTTTATTATATAGGATACGACTACAGTTTAGCATTGTGTTCCAAGGATGTTTACCATGGAGTTTATTTTCATGAGACCAATATGAAGGGAAATTTTATCATTAATTTAGAGGGATGTTTACCATTTATTTTATCATCTTGTAACATGGAAAAATATCATCTTTCATTTTTAGGTCATATGAATAAGACCATATGGAATGCCTTTTTTAGGTCATGTGATAAAGACCCTTTGATATGACTTTTAAGGTCATCCATACATGACCATATGTCGTTCAGTTTATCATTGTGGACAAGGAAGAATGATTCTATGTAGTTTAATGTCATACAAAAAGGATGGAATTCATGTGATTACATGAAATATATATTATGGATCCTCATGTTGGTGTGGGTTTTGATAACCTATCAATATATAAAGATCAAATAATAAGCACCATTGGAGTAAAATTTGTGTATGGCATAAGGTCACTTTAACTTTGGTTCTAGATTTGGAGGTTTCTTTCCAAGTATCCTCAGATTCCTAAGAACTAACACCATCTCTCCCTCAATGATTGATTGGTGTTGATTATTTTTTGTTAAATTATCACAAAATCTGGATTTGGTGACAACAAAATAATTTAAGGTATGAAACCTCTTCACATCCATTCTCCAAAATTCTTCCAACCACTTTTGGGATTTCTCATCTATGGATAGATGATCATAGATAGAAACACGAATTAAGGGTAATTGTACCACAGTGGGAAGAACTAATTCTATTATGTATATTAGTAAATATGGGGCTTCCCATGTAGTATTATGGGTTTTAGTCAGGTAGGCACATAAGGCATGTTGGATATTGTCCAGATAAGACTTTTTATCCGTATCTACCATATTTTGATTATATTTGATAACGTCTTGTTGAAGGCATCTATATTTTCACTAACAACACATGATAATGAGATAAATGGATGGAATTGATGTTGTACTCGTGATAAATCCATCCCAACTCATTAGAGAAAATGTTTATGACATTATCCATCAGTATCATATGAGGGACACCAAACCTAGTGATGATATTTTATTTCACGAAGCTAAAAATATTCCTTAACCTGACTTTGTTGACGGGTAGAGCTTCAGACCACTTGGAGAAGAAACCAGTTATAGTGAGAATGTACTTGAACTACTTGGATGTTGAAGGAGAATATGGTCCCACAACTTCCATTCTATATATTGAAAATGTCTATGAGTACTTGGAAGTGTGAAAAAAATCTAGGGGATGACGAAACAAGTTGGAATGTACATTGCAGGAATGGAACTTTTTAGTGAATTTCATGTAATCATATGTCATTGTGGACCAGTAGAATCCAAGCCTCAAAATTTGATGATAAATATTTAACCTTGACTAGTGGGAGTCAGATGATTTGATGTACACTTCTTTCATGACAATAGTGGTCTCCCCATAAATGTTCCTAGGAAGGACCCCATTAATGCCCCGATTATAGAGGACCTTTTGATGATTTGTTCCATCATATAAAACAATGTTAATTTCACTTCTATGTACATGCTCTTTCCTAGATCTGTTTGACGAGAGTACTCTATTTTGAAGGTAGTCCATAATTGGAGTTATTCAAACAGTCGCATCACCCTATGGTTTGGGTATGGGATAGATCTTGTCAATCTCCTACATATTATCATGAACAAAAGGAACCACCATTCGACGATGCACATTGATGATGATTTTATAATCCTAGTATAGATCTTCTAGAGTCATGTTTCCATTTTCCAATGAATTAGATTAGTATTTTTATGATTGTGGGATGTGATTTAATGTTAGATCCAAGGGGAATTCATCTATTAACACTTGAACATATTCATGCATGGGGATAAACTCTTCCTTCATGATAGAATAATCACTATTGATATATTTTATAACTAATTTTGAATCACCCTTTATATTCAAGAGATTTATTGGTACCTAAAGATCAAGATCTAGCTCTATGATGGGGTCTGATATTCCACTTCATTGTTTGTGCACCCTTTTAACACCAATAAAGAGTAGGTTTGAAATTTCTTCACTAGTGAAATGAGAATGATTCCCAACCGAACTTTTTTGATCTTGGGATCCTCCATCATATTCCCTATTGGGTTTTTAGAGACACCATCAAAATACATCTCCCATATATGGGGGACCTCTTGAATAGAGAATATATATTCATCAAGTAATTCAATATCTAATGATGTCATTTCCATAGAGGGTTGTTATATAAGGAAGTCAACCAACACCTACCCTTTAACCACTTTATGAGGACCAAATTGAATATAAAACTTCTACAGGATAACAAACCATCATGATAGACACCTAGTCAACATAGGACAAATGTGAATATATTTAGGCAGGTTGTTATGAGGTACCAAATGAACCTTGTGATGTTGTAGGTAATGCCTTAGTTTCTGGACTATAAATATTAGTTCTAGAAAACTCTTCTCAATATCTAAATAATAATTCATAGTATCAAGCATGGTTTAAATTAGTTAGTTAAGGCTATTTTCACTTAGGATGTAATTTTATTGTGTTATGATGGTGCTCGGTAACTGATCTAGGATTGTTACATATAAAATGAGCAGTTTTCCTTGAATAGGTGGCATCGGTACAAGGAAGATCAAAATATATTTTTGTATACTTTCAAATTCTTCCCAACAGTCATCAGTAAACTAATATATAATCCCCATTTTTATCATTCTAGTGAAGGGAATACATTTTCCTACAATTTTAGCTATTAAGTGATGAATTTAGGCCATGTTTCCTTTAATTACTCTAAAATATTTGAGGTTTTTATGAGGATACATGCTAAGTATAGATTTTTTATTTTGATGGTCGAATTTGATACCACAATGGAATATGATGAATCCAAGAAGTTTTCCTGAGGTAACACAAAAAAAAATTCAATGGGTTCATTTCTTGGATGTGTTGTCAGAATTTTTTAAAAATGGGTTCAATCACAACCAAGTTGTTAGAACACTATCGAGACTAAAAAAGCTAATCTCTAACATAGCATTTGAAAAACATCCCCAGTATGTTTTTGAGGTTGTGATGCACGGGGATTTGGTATATAACATTAGCATTTTCAAACCAAAGGGAATTACCTAATATAAAAATACTACCCGAGGGACCTGAATGTAGAGGATTCTTAATATTATTAGACCATTGGGATTTAATTATACTTTTAATATATATCCAAGAAATAGAGGGATTTATATCAACTTGTTTCATCAATCTGTAGATCTGTGATCGGTACTTGGAAATCATCTTTTGGACTATACCAGTTGAGATATCTGAAATCGATACAGGCTTTGATTTTCCCATTAATCTTCTTGATAGGAAGTATATTTTCCCATCAATATTTTGGTTAAAAGTTCCATGATTCCAAGAGTGGGGACAGTCTTTAATATATTCACTAGTAGCTAATTTTCTTTATGTAGATGAATCTTCCATCGAAATAGGAGTTGAGGTTGCTCGTGTCCTTGGTGGGTTCGGAAAAATGGGTCGGCCTACCTACCGAGGGTGATCAGATGCTTGTACACCTTTTGATTGATAATCCTTGATGATTAGGTTAGGTCAAATATTGGAATATGTAAGGGGATTTCTTTCTCCCATTTTTCTCACTGAATGGATCTTCTGTGAGTTTTCGTAGGACTGATAATCCAAGTAGGGTAGTGGCTATAGTTCTGGTTTCTGCCACGATGACAGTTTCCCCTGAAACCTTGGATTATGCTTCCTATTCCTATGGTTACCCAATATGGTTTGGGGAACTTAGTTTCATATCCATACTCATCATCATAGAATTGATCCATTAAATTAATGGCATTAATGAAACTAAATATTAATTACTCATTTGATGAGGAGTCTATGTAGTTAACCATTTCTGTTGGTACCATTTGGCGGGGAAGTTATAATTTTCCAATGTTGTAGGAGTAAAGCCCAAATGAGTCAAATAATATTTTTTCATTGGAATAGGCTGATATTCCTATGTTTTATCTCTAATCTTCTAGCCAAGTTATTTTTAGAAGACCTTTTTTTGGAGGAATGTGATGTTGATGGATTCTATTGTGTCATAGTGGAAGCAGCTGAGGGGAATAGTTGATATCTTCAACTATATACAGAGAATAGAATGATTTAGAATGATTATATTTTGAGTAATACAATAGAAAAACATATGTGTAACTTGACTAGAATTTTTTTTCCACTCACCTCCTTCCCCAAGAGCAGTAGTGGAAACACACAATATATATGTTTACAGTTTCCCCAACATAACATGCCTAGAGTATACCATTTTTTGTAGGATTTACATGAAGAAAAATAATTCCCAAATGGTGTGCCCCAACATCTAGTGAAACGGTAGATAATTTGGATAATCATTGAGACCATCATGGTCAGTCCTCTTGGGTTATTGAAAGAAGAGTAAATCATTTTCTATAGATGTTATAATGTACATGTTGACTTGATCATCTCATAATGAATAAAATTTATTATTTCACTCCATAAATAAATTTCAAACTAGTCCTCTCTACTGATATTGATTATCCAAATGTTTTTGTTGATGCTCATGGGGTGATGCAGGATATGGTGTATATTTTGGAGCTTGTTCTAGTGTAGAGGATGACTTAAGTATCATGGTTGCAACCTCTACCTTTCACACTATCTTCCTCAAGGCTGATAGAATCATTCTGGACTTAGTCTTAGTTTTTTAATAGAATATTCTATTATTTGAGAATTTTTTGTGAGATACTAAACCCCTCCCTTATATTTTACCGATATGTTAAGCATTTACAACTTGTCTCGGAGGTTCTATATACTAATAGAAATAAAATATTCTTATAGAAGTCATTGTTTCAAGGAGTAGGTTATCCCCTTCCCCCCTATAAATGAAATCAGAGACCCTCTCTTTGTCTTGTTTTTTGTAATTTTTAAGTTCAATGATCTTTGTATTTTGTAGGGTTGAACTAAATAGGAAGATTAACTACCAATACAGATACTACAATCCTATGATTGACCAAGCTGGAAAGCCAGTGTACCATAAAATGGTTGCATCTTTAATTGTTTTCTTGAATCATCTAAGCTTCACTAGTTCTTGTTGCATTGGGGTTCCCATCATGGGATTTCAATAGATACAAAATGTGTTAGATTATACTCCAGATCTTCTAATATATTAATTTCTAGATATGTTGGTCTCCAGATATTTGGTGGAGGCAGGATCATGGTCAACCATTTAGGATAAGGCTTCAACTATGGCTATTCTAATTCATGTTGTTCCTCCATAAATTCTAATTGATCTATCACTGATTTGATAGTTGTGATAAGACCTTGATGAATTTTGGTATGAACATGATCATGAATAAGGTCAATAAAAGGTAGGCCAGCTATGGTGGCTCTATTGGGACCTTCTATGGGTAACCTGTAGGGACTGGCCTATGAGGATTCAAATGAATGAACCCTGGTTGTGTACCCAATGGGAGGAACTCCCAATCTGGTTCTATGGGATTCAAATATATTGATTGTCTTTACCACATGTTTAGAGGATGTTCTAGCTCCATATTGTTTTCAATGGAAATCCTTCTTTGTTGGGGTATATCAGTGGGAAGTGTTGGATGAGGTCGTTCTTATAGAATATATCCTGTATGGATATTGCAGAGTAGTTCTACATTGATTATTTTCTAATCTTTAAACTATTCCTTCAAGATAGTGAATATTTCCTTGAGTTTGAGGGATTCAACCACTTTGGGAGGCGGGAAATCTCTATCCTTACCATTACCCTTTTCTTTAGTAGAAACTCAATGAGGGGGTAGTGGTGGAACATTTATCAGAGCCCCTTTTTTGGAGATCTTATGATTCCTGGTGTGCACACCTTATTAATTTATCACACTATATACCATGTTATGAATGAAACCATCCTCACATTGCTCTTCTATATTTGTATCATCTTCAGTGTCATCTGGTGGATTGACTCTCATGAAGTTCACCAACACCTAATGCATTGTAAATGTTGTATTGGCCATTGAATGATGATAGGGTTTCTTATGCCCTTTATTGGACCTCTTTTTTCTTTTCTGGGGTCCTCTATGGGATTATTAGTAATGGGTGACCTAGAGGGAACCACCACACAACCTTGTTGTACGTCTCCCTTTTGAGGGTAGTAGGTCATGATATGGGACAAACTGAGATACATAATTTCTTCATGTTTCCTTCAAATGGGTAAAAACTGACTTTCATTGAAGAAGAGGTTGAGGTAAAAATGCCCCAGATCTTTGGGATGGGGCTTCCTCCATTTCACCACTTTCATTCCTCAAGATAAATATTTCATCATCAACATGGAATTTTTTGTTTCCCCCAACCTTAGGGGCCAAGGATGACCCCACACTATAGTGTATTCTACTAATGATGGCTCTCTCTTCATCCCATGTATCCTAAATCGAGAATGATCCAGGTTTAATTCATGATATGTATGTGAACCGCCTACTTCTGAGGATATCATTAGTTCTTGGTGATTAACATACCTTAATCAATTATTGTGATTAATTTTATCAGTTTCTTAGTTCAAGAGTTGTTCGATAGCCCACTCTCATCGGGCCCGATTATTTTAAGACGTATTCATGGTAGATTCCTGTAGATTGAAATATTGTTCCTAAGTAGGGGTATAGTTTGATAGACACCATGGAGTAATGAAATTATAGGATGTAACCACTAGTAGATTTTAATGACCCAGACATGTGGTGAAATTCAAATCTCTATGTTAGTCCAATCCCCAGATGAGAACAATAGATGAGGATTCAATTATTAGACAACATAATTTATGCAATGAATTGATATATTCAAGATAAATATATTTCTTCTAATTCTATGATTGTGGTCATCATGAAACTAGATGGGCATCTAATTTTATTTGATGACAAATATCTACAAATAATTTAATGTGGTCTGTATACCCATCATAAAGTAATAACATCACTTTTAGTTGGTAGTGAGTTGTTTAGAGGTTCATATGGATTTTATGTATGAAATATTCTAATAGTGCCTCTTGGATATTGAATTGGGAAGTGGATGAGGTCTAAAACATGATGGGTATATTACCCCCGACCAGTTCTCATTTAACTAGTAATATATTTTTTTCATTTATACTAGAGATTCATCAACTTGACCAGAAAAACATGGTCACATCTTGAAATTTTTGTCACAAGTAGTGGGTTTAGTAGGAGTCTTGTTAGCATGAATATGATCCTCATGTGTATTGAACGATGAATGTTTCCTCATTCCATCTTATGATTCAGAACGAATGTCACTTGTCACTGATAGTGTGTCAGGAATGACTAGATCCATCTTTCCAAGCGCCTCATAAGATGATGTATTCTCATATTTTATTTGGTAAGAGGTGAACCTTCTTGATAATTAATATTAAATCTATGAGAAGGGTTGTCATTGTTCTTATACGGAGATACACTCTCACTATTGATCAAATTGTGCTTATAAGAAAATCCTTTGTCGTACATACTCTCAAGTGGTCCTCTAGAGTTGCTGGTAGTAATTCTATAGGGAGGAAATTTACAAATTCTACTTCCAATTTTGTATTTTGGTAATAGATATGCAAGATCATGGGATACCATTGATAGATGTTTTACAGCCTTAAGCACTTTGGCCTCCAACAAAGTAGGGTCATGAGTCTACCTCATAATTTTAAACTACCCCAGATGTGATTTTTTTTCAATGATCTCTCATGGTCAGCTAGAACTACATTTTGTGAATAGAGATTTCCATGATTGGGGGTGGGTTCCAGCGACTCCTGTGATGATATTGGAGCATTCTGATGATTTTTTTGGGATTTCACTAGGGATATATTTCTGCCCCGGTGCATCCCCTGAAATAGACCATTGATACCTAGTAGGAATAGATATTTACACTCAATCCAGTTGTCCATTTATTACTGAATGTTATCGATGACCCCCCCAGGATAGAATAAGGGATATATGTAAGCTCATGAGAAACCTACCCCCATTGTGTGGATGCATCACCTTTATTGAGGTGACATTGTCATGTGTTCATCTCCTTTCTATTGTTGTTCATGTGATTACACCTTGAAAGTTCATAGTATTTGGTTAAGAATTGATGTCTAACCTTCTATCATTTCCGAGACATTTTTAGAAACATCTTTATCATAAATAGGGATATACATTTATTCTAGTGTTGGAAAAAGAATAAAAAATTCCCCCAGTTCATAATTGAGGTATGCTGACTAATTCCTCCAATTTCCACTATATTTGACGGGTGAGCTTGATATGCATGAACAACTATTTCTATCTACTCATTCTTTTCCATCGTATTTGACTGGAGGTCTTGACACACATGAATATCTATTTCCACCTACTCAATTTTCCACCGTATTTTGTTGGTGATCCTAATATACATGAGAAGTTATATTTATTTGATTTTTTATTTTCTCCATACTTGATTGGAGGGCTTGATATGCATGAGTAGATATTTTCATTTTCTTGTAGTTTGTCATCGTATTTTAATATGGGATGATATACATGATCATGTATTTGCATCTTCTCGTTGAAATTCATGGTCATGGATTTTCATATTCTAATATTTTGGTACTTTATTTTACTATAGTGCTTGAAAATCATGATTAGGGATTCGAATCATATTATATATTGCCTTCATATTTGACTGGAAGGCTTGATATGCATGAGTAGATTTTTTTATTTTCTCATAGTTTTCGGCTATATTTGACTAAAGGGCTTGAAAAGTATGAGTAGGGATTTTTATTTTCTCATTGGATGCCACATTATTTGACTATAGGGATAGATATGCGTGAGTAGGGATTTTCATCTTCTTGTTTTTTGCCTCCATATTTGTCTGGAAGGCTTGATATGCATGAGTAGGTGTTTGAATCTGCTCATTATTTTTCAACATATTTGATTTGTGGGATTATTTAGTTTGAACATGAATGATGAATTTTCCTTGGTTGTTCAACTATAACCCTTTTTGGGGAATCCCTAAGGTCCTAGTCCGAATGAATTGGGCTAGATACCATGGGGAGACATCATATTCATGCTGAGGATGATGGGTTGTGTGGGGATGGTAGTGGAGACTCCAAGAAAAAACCCTAAGGAAGGAACCTTGTTTTTCTAGGATAAAGTTATTGGTGACCAATTAATCAGCCTCCCTATGATAATTGAGAAATTAATTATCATCTTCTAGTGATAGGCTCTCAAAATGGTTCAAGATAGCAATTGGTGTTGTCTATTTCAGAGTCGTCAACCATCATTGAGTGGACAATATGTGGGGTTTTATTAGCTGAAGGGGCTATTGAGATACCTCCATGGTTGGGAGAGTAAAATTTTGGTGGTACTCTAGGACCAATGTGTTTGAAACCTATTATTGAATATGATAGGTTGGCGATGGAATCCTCTATTTGGTTGAGGACCCATCTTGTGCAGTGGCTGGTTCGCACATATATGAGAACTGGTGAGGCACTATTTGGATCGAAGAGTGTTCTGGTGGAATGTTCCTACAATATATGTGACAAGAATAAATAATAAAACACTATCACATTATAATCTATATAAACTAATTCATTCATATTAAATTAATTTAAATTCATTTTTATATTGATTTTAATTTTTGTGAGAATAAAAGGGGATAACATGTGAACGATAGTGTCATCATAGTTACAAATTCATATCAGGGTCACCTTTTTTTTCAACCAAAAATCATGGTGCCCAAAAGTTGATTATGGTGACTTTAATTTTGAAAAATCAATCATGTTAGGTTAACTATTTCCAAATAGTTTCCATTGGGTTTTGATCATGGAGTAAAAAACACTCAACAGTTCCCTTATTTGAGATGTTTCATGAACTAGATTTCTAATGGTCAGAGATTATTGGGATGTATCCAAATAATGATCTCGGACTGACATTGGTCAAGAGGATGGGAGTTCAGGATCATTACACCCTTTGGGATGAATTTTTTCCAATTTCTAGACTCTCTCATAGATTTTATTTAAGACAAGTTCTTGAATTCTTTTTTCATTCTCAAAGTATGACATGTGTCACCTTTGGATTAAAAATAAATCATTAGCATAAATGGAACTTAGAATCATATATATGTATATGATGTTATTCATTGATAGATATATTTGTATGTATCCTAAGTTCTACATCAATGGTAACTTTTTTTTTATGTATTATAGATTATATGGGTGTTTATTATTACGATGTTGTCTTTCATCCATGTAGTAGGGTGCTCTAGAGTTTATCATCATCTAGGGAGATAGAATTTGTTTTGATATTGGGATCAATCCCATTAAATGATATTCCTATGTATCATTGTGAAAAGAATCTAAACCCACATTGTTTAGTGGCCCATAATAGGACACATCATACTATTTAAGGTCAGGTGATGAGAACCAAACCATGTGTTTTAACATCATGTGGAAAGGATGTATAGGTGGAAGGTGCCTAGTCAATATTGGTGTGGGACTTATACTGATGTGGTCTAAGGGATCTATAGGAGGTGTTCTTTCCTAGGAGGGATATGATATTATCAGTAATAAATCCCAATAAATATAGTGATAAAAGGGGCTTGAAAATACAGTGACCCTCCTAGTGGGATATGACCTTACTGGGGATGTAGCCTAGAGAACATTATAGTAAATCTGGGTATTGGGTTTAGACCTCAGGGTGGATTTCTACGTATCCAAGTTAGTTAACAATCAAATCCTACATAGTTTATATATGTTGGGGCTTATCTCTAAGGAGGAGGCCCTATTGGTTTTTTCCTTAAGAATATGAACCTTTTAAGGAGTTCAGTGTAGGGAATATGGACCTATGGGGATAGTATCATGGTTTTGGTTTGATCTTACACTTAGGAGGATACCCATACTTGAGTCTGGTTTGCGATTATACATAATAGGAGGGCCATGTATCTAGAATCGTGAAGAAATTATCGACTAATGATGTTTAGAGTTTTGGTTGGGGATTACACAAAATTTTACGCCTATTTTTTCATTTTATTTTGTGGATGTCATAACAATTTCTAACCTATAAACCAACATAATTCACGTTCTTTATGATAAACATGAGGAATTAGAAGATATTACAAGTAAACAATATTATTCATCCCATAGTGGATAAGGATAGGGCGACGAATGTGAGAAAGGGCTCAGGATCCCATTCCCTTTTTTATTTTGGTATCTTGGATAGTCAAATCTACCCATGGATACAACCCATAAGAAATTCTAGGGGCTCACTCCTAGAAAAATTTCATAATTTGGATCCCCCATCCCCTTTTTATTGGTGTAAGAGAGGAAGAGGATGAGCCTATGGTCCATAGATGTATCCACCTGACCCGAGGATCCACCTTACACCATTCCTAGGTTTGCGATCCTCATTACCATTTGAATGTATGGTCGAGAAAATATGGAATATCCCCATTATTAGGTAGGTTAATAGTATAACCTCATTTACCATAGGAATTTATAATGGAGAGTAAATAATGATGTTCCTTTTACTCTAATTAAACATATTTGAAGGCCTTAGAGGAGGCCTTGGCTTGATACCGCACAAGGGGGCCAACATAGGGGTTAGAGAATCACAAAAAAGATGATGATAAAGAATAAAATTAGGAAAGTGAAAGGAGGGGATAATGTGTGACCAAATTCTACATTATAGGAAAGTGAGATCATGAAAGTGAAACACCCTAGGATTACCCATTCCACATAGTTGTTTGCTATGTGGGGTGGGGTTTACTCAGAGTAGCATTTTACTACGTGGTTTTGGGTACTATCCATGCAGCACATTGCTACACGGGTGTGGCATGCCTCTACATATCACTTTTCAATGCATGTCTTGGTTTCCTCCATATTGTGTTTTTCTATGTGTGTTGATGGTTTGCAAGGAGGTCCTCTAAATATGGTTTTTAGAGGGTTATCCATGAGGGATTTTGGCTATGTATATTGTTGGGTGATTTCTTTTTATTTCATTGTGTTTTGTGATAAGTTTACCTATTGAAAATTTATTTCTCATGAACCTTCTCTTTTCTTTGTAATTTTACGGTGTTTAAATTTTTTAGTGATTTAAGGGTATTTTTTTATGATTTTTATTGATTTTTAGGGATTTTTAGGGTTTTATGGTTGTATAGATTTTTTTGAGTGTATAGTTTTTTTATTTTTAGGGGCTTACGTTCATTTATAGTTTTTAAACATTTTTTTAGTGTTAATGGGATTTTATAGTTTTTAGATATTTTTAGGGTTTTTAAGGTTTTTAATGGTTTTACAGTTTTTTATTGTTTTAAGGTTTTCTATGGATTTTATCCTTTTTTAGTGTTTAAGTATTTTCAGTTTTATTAGTTATTTAAGGATTTCTTAGGGTTTTTTAGGGTTACAATGTTTTTTATGTTTTTATGGATTTTAGGCCTTTTTAGGATTTTTATGGTTTTTAGGTATTTTTTGATTTTAATGGGTTTTAGTAATTTTTATGTAATTTAGAGTTTTAGGAATTGTTGGTTATTTAGCTTTTTTTGGGTTTTTATAGTTTTTAGACATTTTTAATGTCTTTATTTGTTTAAATGGTATTTTGAGTTTATATTGGATTTTAGGGTTTTTGTGGGATTTTTGGGGTTTTAATGGTTTGTAGGGGTTTGTATGGATTTTAGGGGTTTTATCATTTTTTATATTTATAGTGGTTTTACTATTTTTATGTTTTTATGGTTTTCATAGGGGTTTTTAGGTTTTTTATGTTTTATGGTATTTTATGTATTTTTTAAGATTTTATGTTTTTTGGGGCTTTAAGGGACAGTAAGGGTTTTTATAGTTTTTAGTGATTTTATCATTTTTAGGGGTTTTAGGAGTTTTAAATGTTTTTATGGTCTTAATATGGTTTTATGGTTTTTTATGTTTTAAGGGAAATTAGAATTTTTTTTGAGTTTTTATGTAATTTTTTTGGGTGTTTAGTTATTTTTTGAGTTTTTAAAAGTTTTAAGTTTTTTAGTCTCTTTTAATATTTTTAGGGGTTTAAAGGGGTTTTAGAGGTTTAGTTGGGTTTTAGGGTTTTAGGGGGTTTTAAGAGTTTTAGTGGGTTTTTATTGTTTTTAGTGATTTTTAGGATTTTTGGGTTTTTAGAGTTTTAGTGTTTTTAGTTTTTAGGAGTTTTAAGTGTTTTTAAGGTTTTAAGGTTTAATTATGGGGTTTTCACGGTTTTTTGTGTTTTTTAAATTTTTGGATATTTTTATGAATTTTTTAGGATTTTTTTGATTTCTTGTTTTAAGGGTTTTAGTGTTTCTTGTGTTTTTTAGGTTTTTTTTTGTGTTTTTAGAGGTTATAAGTGTTTTTAGGATTTTATGGATTACTTAAGGGTTTTCTTGTTTTTTGAGGGTTTCAGTGTGTTTAGGGGTTTGTAATTTTTTTATGTATTTTTTAGATAATTTGTGTGTTTTTAGGGTTTTATGGATTTTGACGAGTTTTATGGGGTTTAGGGTTTTTTTTATTTTTTTGGAGTTTTAGTGCCTATTTGAATTTTTGAGGTTTTAAAGGTTTTTATTGTTTTTAATGTTTTGGGGGTCTAAAGGTCTTTAGAGTTGTTAGTGTGTTTTAGGATTTTTATGGATTTTCTGGGTTTTATGGTTGTCATCATTTTTATTGTTCTTATGGGTTATAAGTATTATTAGGGTATGAAGGTTTTCTTAGTATATTCAGGATCGTTAGAGATTTTACATTTTTAGTGATTTTTAGGGCTTTTAGGGTTTTTATGGTATTTTTGAATTTTGGGGGTTTTGGGCAAGGAAGATGCGAGGGTCGGGCTATTCTCGGCCCCCCCAAATTTATTAGAAATAAAAAAAAGAGACACATCAGACGGGGGGGGGGGTAAAACAACCCAAACCCAAAACCCCTTACAACCCACTCCAAAAAAGTAAACAAAGAAAGAAAAAGACTCAAAAACAGACACAAAGCGGCATGATCATGTCACATCCAGCCAGAACCAGCATCCAGCAGCACCACATCCAATCATCCCAACCACACAGTAGCAGCAACACTTCCAAACCAACCAGCCCCAGCAACCAACATCACCAAATCTGACATCACAGCCAAACACAACTAGAAGCATCAAACCACAGCACAAGCACTGCAACCAAGCACAGCCATCATCACCTTCCACCAAACAGCAACCAACAGCTAGCAACAAAAACCAAACAACCACACATCATCCAGCATTCACCAGCAGCTAGCAACTCACAGCCAACCAATTTCCCGCATCCATTCTCACAAGGTCCAGCACCCAGTACCTTCTCACCAAGAAGGTCCCTCTCCAGAAGCATAGAACCAACAACATCAACCGAACAAGATTCTGCTCCACCCAATAGAACCGATAGCCATCATCCATATCGAAACCAAAACAGCAGCCGAAACACAGCCCCTACCCTGCCCTCCAACAACATCTTGGGGGGAAACCAGTAACTCGACAACCAACCGAAGTTCAGTAGAAAAGGAAACTCAAAACCGAGCCAGCCACCAGTCAAGAACACACAGACTAGAAAATTAAAGCAAACACAGCACAGTGTGACCATACCTTCGTCAACAACAAGATCCAAGAAAAAGAAAGCAGAACTAGAAGAGAAAACTTGCATCCTCACCCTATTCATCCACGATGACCCTTCGAAAAGCCAGAGAATCCAGAAAGACCCTCCTCGGGTCCAAAAAAGCAGCACAGAACTGTTCACGGTTTTGAGGGTTTTAAGGGTTTTAGAGTTTTATTGGTTTTTTGGGGTTCTAGAGGTTTTTTTTGAGTTTTTAGAAGTTTTAAGAGCTTTTGGACCATTTTAATGTTTTTAGAAGTTTTTTTAGTTTTAGTGGGGTTTTAGTGTTTTATGGGGGTGTAGGGATTTAATGTTTAGTAAGGTTTTTTATGGTTTTTTGGGTTTTTTTGTTTTTTAGGGTTTTAAGGTTATTAGTATTTTTTTGGTTTTTAGGGCTTTTATGTTTTAGGCATCTGAGGTTTCCTTTGAGGGTTTACTAGGATTTTAGGGTTTCTTATGTTTTTTGGGACTTTTAGCGATTTTTTGGGCTTTTTAGGGATTTTTATGGTTTATAATGATTTTTAGAGTTCTTAGCGATTTTTAGTGTTTTAGTGTTTTTAAGGGATTTTAGATTTGTAAGGGTTTTTCATGGTTTTAGGTCTTTTTAGTTTTTTAATGATTGAGTAGGATTTTTTAGGGTTTTATAGTTTTTTATTTTTTAGGGTTTTTAATTTTTTATGTTTTTATGATTTTTATTGATTTTGAGGGTTTTATGGGTTTTTTATGGTTTCTATGGTATTTATTGGGATTTTCGGTTTTTGGTGTTTTTATGAGTTTTTACATATTTTATATTTTTTATATTTTTTTAATGTTTTATGTGTTTAAAGATTTATTAGTGTTTTTTTAGTTTTTTAGTATTTTTATTTATTCTTAGGGTTTTTAAGATTTTTACTAGTATTTATGGATTTAAGGGTGTTTAGTGTTTTTTTGTTTTGTATGATTTTCTATGGTTTTTAACATTTTACTATTTTTTGGGTTTTTATGTGTTTTTAGATTTTTATGGTTTTCTTAGGGTTTTTTGGGTATTTTACATTTTATGGAATTTTAGAGCCTTTTTATGAGATTTATAGGTTTTTAGGTTTTGTTTGAGTTTTTGAGGGTTTTTTTGGTTTTTTGAAGGATTTAGGGTTTTACAGTTTTCCATGGATTTTTATGGGTTTTTTTTGAGTTTTTGGGGGTTTAATATTGTTTTTATTTTTTAACTTTTAAAGGGTTTAAATGGTCTCTAGGGTTTTTATGGGTTTCATAGTTTTTATGGGTTTTTATGGGTTTCAATGTTTTTTGGGGGTTTCATGGAATCTAGGGTATTCTTGTTTTTAGGGTTTTTAGGGTTTTTTGTTTTGTTTGTTTTTATTGGTTTTAAGTGTTTTTATGTTTTTATGGTTTTCTAAGGCATTTTCAGGGGGTTTTTTGGTTTTTTATGTTTTTAGGGATTTTTATGGGTTTTTAGGATTTTTGGGTTTTAGTGATTTTTTGGATTTGGTGGTTTTTATGGTTTTTATGGTTTCTATGGGGTTTTAGGGTTTTTATGCATTTTAGAGTTTAGAGAGTTGTTAATGTATTTAGTGATTAAAGGGTTTTAAATTTTTTAGTGGGTTTTATGGTTTATATAGGGTTTTAGGGTTTTGGGGGTTGGTGGTATTTAGGGTGGTTTCTAGGGTATTTAGGATGTTTTAAGGTTCTTATTGTTTTTTTGGTTTTTAGGGGATTTTTATGTTTTTAGGATTTTATGGTTTTCTTAAAGTTTTTATGGTTTTTATGCTAATTTACATTTTTATGGTTTTTAGGGATTTTTAGAGGATTTAATTTTTTTAGAGATTTTGAGGTTTTTTTTTCGGGTTTTAGTGTTTTTTGGAGTTTTAGTGTTTTTTAGGTTTTTAGGGGTTTTAAATGATTTTAGGCATTTAAGTTTTTCATATGTTTTTTTGAGGTTTTAGTTTTTTAGGTATTTTTTATTTTTAGGTTTTTAGTGGATTGAATGGTTTTTAATTGTTTTTTGCATTTTTAAGATCTAGGGGCTTAAGTGCTTTTAGGGTTTTAATGTTTTCTTATGGGTTTTTAGTGTTTTTTACATTTATAATGAATATATGGATTTTTTAAGATTTTTATGGTTTCTAGTGTTTTTTGGGATTTTGAGGCGTTTTAGGGGTTTTATGGATTTTATGGTTTTTATTGTATTTCGGGGTTTTATGGTTTTTTTTGAGTTTTTATAGTTTTTGAGGTTTTTTAGAGTTTTTTAAAAAAATTTGGCTTAGGGTTTTTTTAGAATTTTTATTGGGGTTTTGGGTTATTTATTTATTTTTCATGTTTTTAAGGGATTTTATTATTTTAAGGGTTTTAGGGGTTTTAGGTTTTTGGGGGTTTTAAGGGATTTACGTTTTTATGGTTTTCTTTGGGGTTTTCAAGGTTCTTAGTTTTTTTTTACATTTTTATGAATTTTTAAGGATATTTTCATATTTTAATGGTTTTTATGGTTTTAGGGATTTTGAAGAGTTTTAGGATTTTTTAAGATTTTATGGTTTTTGTAGGTTTAAGGATTTTATTTTTGTGTTTTTAGGGTTTTTTGGGGTTTAAATGGTTTTTATAGTTTTTAGTAATAGTTACAGTATTTATGAGTTCTAGGGTATTTAAGGTTTTCAAGGGGTTTATATATTTTTCTGGTTTTCACGGTTTTTTATGGTTTTTCATCATTTTTTAGGTTTTTAGGGGGTTTAGGTGTTTTTAGATTTTTAATGTTTTCTTAGGTTTTTTTCTAGGATTTTAGGGTTTTTAATTTTTTATAAATTTTATGGCCTTTTAATATTTTTAGGTTTTTAGGGGTTTTATGTGTTATTAGGGTTTTCATGTTTTGTTAGGGTTTTTAGATTTTTATTGATTTTTAATAATTTTAATGTTTTTTGGGATTTTTAGAATTTTAATGGGTTTTAGGGTATTTTGGTATTTTGTGATTTTTGGGGGGGTTTTAGGGTTTTTATAGTGTTTTCAAATATTTTTTTGGGTTATAAAAGTGATTGAGATTTTTTAGTCATTATTAGGGTTTTATGGGTTTTTAGGGTTTTAAGATTCAGTATAATTTTTGTGGTTTTATGTGTTTTTAGGTTTTCCAGACATCCTATGTGTTTTTAGGGTTTTTTATGTTTTTAGGGATTTTTAGGGATTTTTTAAATTTTTATTCCTTTTAGGGATTTCATGGATTTTGAGGGTTTTTAGGGTATCATAGGGTTTTACAGTTTTATATTTTTTTGGGTCTATAAGTTTTTTTGAGTTTTTATGGGTTTTTAGGTTTTTATTGATTTTTAGGGTTTTCTTGTCTTTTTAGTTTTTTTTTAAATTTTCTAGTAGGTTTTTTCGTTATTATAGGTTTTTAGGAATTTTAGGGTTTTTAGGTTTAGTTAGGGTTTTTAATATATTTTAGGTTTTTAGGGGATTTAGGTGTTTTTATATATTTATAGTTTTCATTGGGTTTTCAGGGTTTTTAAGGTTTTTTCATTTTAAGTGATTTTTAGAAGTCCTCATTGGTTTTATTGGTTTTTATGTGTTTTTGGGATTTTAATGGGTTTAGTGTTTTCAAGGGGTTTAGGGCTAGGAAGGCTCAGGGCCAGGATATCCCTGACCCTCCCCCAAATTTATTAGAAAAATGACACTGTAGACAAGGGAGGGGTGGGGTCAATCAACCCACACCCAAAAACCCTGGACGGCTTGACAAAACCCAAAAACCCAAAACCACCAACACACAAAACAATAAAAGAAATAAAACAAAAGAAAAACCAACAGCATCTCCCAGCCAACCCACAACCAGCATCCAGCATAGTGTCTACCAGCCATCCCCACCACCATCATCATAATCTACACCAGGGGGTCTCCCTCGGCACCATAGCCAGAGGCCACATCAGTGTCTGCTGACTCCCATTCCGAAGAATCATACTGCTTAAAAAATTTGGTGTAGTACTCCCTTAACTTTACCTGATCCACATTCAACTGCTTCTTAGCAGACCGCCCCACCTTACTAGAGGATTTCTTTGAAGCCATGCTGGAATCCCTCGTTGAAACCGTTCTCGGAAAAGAGGAGTAGTCCTTCATTGGCCTATTTACTTTCAGGGATGCAGTGCCGAGATTACCATGATTCCCCTGGACAGGTATAATAGAGTCCTCCTGATTGAGAAAACAAGAGGTGGAAGGTGGAAAACACTCCCTGGACAGGCCCCCAGCAAAATTCTCTTTCCCAGCGAGTATGACCTTGTCCTTTAAAATCTGGGCCATGTTGGATATCATCCTAGAGCAATCATCTGAGATACTCTCCCAAAGCATCGAGCACTCAGATTCCATTCCCTCCGGCAAAAGAGAAGGCTGCAAATCTAGGTCTTTCAGAACCAAACATTTGGAGTTCTCATCCACACTGTCCCTAATCATCCCATCTTCAACAAAATTAATATCATTTGTTCTGAAGGAAATGAGCGCCTCTGAATCATCCACTATTATTGGAACAGGTTCAAAGGATTCTGAAGCGTTCATCAAAGACCTGATGAGGACACCCCCATTACCCTCAGCCTGGGCAGCATTCACACCATTCTCGGTCCTCAGATCAGCCCTCGTTTTATGCTCCCGTTCATCGACATTATCAAAGCTCCCAAAAGTGCTCAAAGTCATCACCTCTTCATTAGACAGGTGTTCCACACTCCCTCCCCCTGCACAGTAGTATGCACATTAGCCAGCACCTGAGAAGGAGACTTTGCGCTCCCAGCATCATCCACCAGAGGGTTCCGGGATACCCTCCCCCCGCCATGCCCAGGTGCATCGGCCTGCACCTTATCCTGTGTCTATTCAGTAGACATATCACCTCCCACATTATCCGTGGGCCCCTACACCTCCTCCTCAATATCCAGCCTAGAAGAGGCCTCCATGCCAAGAGAAGTTCCAGCATCTGGAAACTATAGATCACTCCTCAAGTGCTTGTAGATATCATGTACCTTGGGTTCCTGTTGACACTGGATGACCATTTTCCCAAGCACAACCGAAGGAATAGCCTGTACAATCTGTGAGTTCAGTGATCCAGAACCCAGACCAGGAGCAGATTCCACCCCCTCAGCAAAAGATCTCTCAGTCCCAATTGAAAAATCCACAACAACCTTCTTGGAATAAACCTCCACCTGAGCTTGACACCCTCCATCAACCTGCATCAAATTATCCCCATCCGCGATAACCTCCTATTCCTCAGAAGCATCCTGGCTCGTAGGGCATTCATCCACCCCAGTATCTAGAGCCAAACCTCCCATATTGGGTGAGCCCCCAAACACTATCTCAAAAAACGATGATGGAGCTACAACAGACAGACTAGGCACGAAGGGGCTACATCCACGTCGGTACAGAGATGCAGTGTGGCCTAACCTGCAGCAAGTCGAGCAGAAGAAGACCCAGGATTCAAAACAAACTTGCTGCTACCACCAGAGTTCATCTTCATTCTCGACACAAACCAAATTGACCGGGGAATTGGACACGTCCACCTCTATGAAAATCCATGGCGCAAAGGTATGACATGTAGTGCTCGTCCGCCCATCCATACACAGAAATCATCCAATGAGATAACCTATGACGCGAAGGATAGCCGGATTCTAGAAGGGGAGCGCAAGTCTAGGAAGAGTTACCCACAAAGACGCTCTTGGGGGATCACGATTCAAGTGGAAATCAAAACTCTACTAGAAAAAGTAGAACCAAAAACCAGAAACAATCCGTGGATCCATGACCCAGGCCGAGATCAAATCATCCTCATTCCCAAATCAAACCAAAATGTGTCGAGTATCAAGTAACCCTACTATAGCTCTTTCATGGAGATTCCAAGAAGATGCAACGAACCTATCAAAAACGTCGATTGGAGGCCGAAACCTCCAAAACCAAACCACCAGTGTCAAATCCAGAAGGGTAGAGGCCGAAGAAAGCTACTGAGAAAAAATCAAAACCAATGGCACACCATTTTGGCACTGAGGGACTTTCGGGCAAAGTTCTATCTTAGGAAAAAGGGGGGAAACACCTGCTCTGCTTGCAAGGGAAGCCCATCTGTCACCCCTCCAATCCCAAGGAGGGGCAACACCATCACATACATCAATTACCGCAACGTCATCTTCAAGGGTGCTAAGAATTGCCATCGCGAGAGAGAGAGAGAGACGGAGCAAGGCCATCTTATCTTAGGGGGTTTAGGGATTTTAAAGGATTTTGTAATTTATTTTGTTTTTTAGTGGTTTAAATTTTATTTATGTTTTTATTAATTTCTTAGTGCTTTTTATGGTTTTTTATAATTTTTATGGTTTTAGGGATTTTAGGTATATTAATATTTTTATGGGTTTTTATGGTTTTTAGGGATTGTGATGGTTTTTAGGTTTCTTAGAGTTTTATTTTTTAATATATTTTTAATGTTTTTAGGGGTTTAATTGGTTTTTTGAGATTTTAGTGGTTTTAGGGATTGTAGTTGTTTTTACTGGTTATAAGGTTTTAGGGGGTTTTATGGTTATATGAATATATTGGATTTAGGTTTTTTAGGCTTTTTAGTATTTTTTACATTTTTTGGGTTTTAAGTGTTTTTAGGTATTTTATAGTTATTAAAATTTTAGTGTTCAAAGGGTTTTTGGAGTTTTTTTGTGTCTTTATGGATCTGTAGGGTTTTTGATCATATTTAGGGGTTTTATGGTTTTAGGTTTTTTAGGGGTTTAGGAGTTTTTAGGGTTTTCTTTATTTTATTAGGTTATAGGGGTTTTATGTGTTTTTTGTTTTTTATGATTTTTTTATGGTTCTTATGTGTTTTTACAGTTTTCTATGTTTCTTGGGATTTTTAGTATTTTATTTGGTTTTAGGGTTTTTAGGAATTCTGTGGTTTTTAAGGTTTTTAGGGGTTCGATGCATTTTTCTGGTTTTAAGGTTTTTTTTAGTTTTCCAGTGTTTTAATAGATTTTAAGTGTTTTTAACATTTTTATAGGTTTAAAGGGTTCTTATAGTATTTAGTTTTTAATGTTTTTAGGATTTTTATCGATTTTTAATGTGTTTAGGGATTTTATGGTTCGGGCGGTCTTAGGGTCTTTTATGGGTTTTAGTTTTTTTTAGCTTTTTAGGGGTTATAAGTGTTTTTAAGTTTTTATGCTTTTGTTTGGGTTTTTAGGTTTTTATGGTTTTTACATTTTTATGGATTTTAGAGGGTTTTTATGATTTTATTTGTTTTTAGGGTTTTTATGGATTTGAGGGTTTTTAGGGGTTTGGGATTTGTGATTTTAGTGTTTTTAGTCTTTTTAGAAGTTTTAATTGTTTTTAGATTTTTAAATTTTTCATAGGGTTTTTAGGGATTTCAGGGTCTATTAAATGTTTGAGATTTTTTGGGATTTTTAGGGGGTTTATTATTTTTGGGTTTTTAGGGATTTTGAGGTTTGTTAGAGATTTTTATGGTTTTTCATTTTTTATGATTTTTGGGGGTTTTAGGGTTTTTTGAGTTTTGTATCATTTTAAGGGTTTTATTGTTTCTAGAGTTTTTAGAAATTGAAAGGGTTTTTAGAGTTTTTTGTGGTTTTCAGGATTTTTATGGGTTTTAGTAGTTTTAAGGTTTTTAGGGTTTTTAGTGTTTTTACCATTTTTATGGTTTTATGGGTTTTAGTGTTTTTTAAGGTTTTCTTTTGGGGTTTTCAGAGTTTTTAGTTTTTTTAGGTTTTAGGGTTTTTGGTTCATTTTTAGGGTTTTATGGGGTTTTAGTGTTTTTTTGAATTTTTTAGGTTTTAGGGATCTAAATGTTTTTTAGATTTATTAAACCTTTTTTGGGGTTCAGAGGGATTTTAGAGTTATTATTAGTGTTTTAGGATTTTTATGGGTATTGTGGGGTTTTATAAGAATGAGGGGTTTTTTGGTTTTTAGGGGTTTTAGGGTTTTTAGGGTCTTTTTGGTTTTTTTAACATTTTTAGGTTTCTAGGGGTTTTAAGTGTTTTTTGAATTTTAATGTTTTATTATGGGTTTTTTGTTTTTTTATTTTTTTGTGATTTTTTGGTCTTTTATTATTTTCAATGTTTTATGGTTTTTAGGGTTTTTTTGGGACTTTGATGGTTTTTTGGGTCATAAGGGTTTTCAGTGTTATTAGTGTTTTTTATGTTTTTTGGGATTTTATGTTTTTTAGGTTTTTAAGGTTTCCTTAGGGTTTTGTTTTTCTTTTGTGTTTTTAGGGATGTTTTGGAATTTCTTTTATGATATATACAGTTTTTAGGGTTATTCTGATTTTTTTGGGCTTTTAGGGGTTTCAAGATTTTTAGATATTTTTAATGCCTTTTACGTTTAAACGGTTTTTCGAGTTTTTAATGGTTTTAGGGTTTTTATTGGTTTTGGGGGGTTTTTAATATTTTTAGGGGTTTTACTGTTTTTCAGATTTTTTGGGGTGATTTTATCATTTTTGTGGTTTTAATGGGACTTAGTGTTTTTATGGTTTTTAGTGTTTTTTAATAATTTAGGGGTTTAATGGTTTTTTATTATTTTAGTGGGTATTAGGGTTTTCATGGGGTCTTAGTGTTTTTTAGTTTGGTAAGAATTTTTATGGTTCTTAGGGTTTTTTCTATTTTTAGTGTTTTTTATGTTTTTCATGGGTTGAAATATTTTTTCTGTTTTTAATATTTTTTTAAGATTTTCTTATGTTTTTGTGATTTTCTAATTTTTTAGGATGTTTTAAGGATTTTATGATTTTATGGGGTTTTAGGGATTTTATGTTTATCACGGTTTTTTGAGTTTTTTGATTTTATGTTTTTTTTGGGATTTTAGGTTCTTTTGAAATTATTATTTTTTATGGTTTTTTTGTGTTTTTAAAAATATTAGGGGTTTAAATAGTTTTTTAGATTTTTTTGTAGTTTTTAATAATTTTATTGGTTTTTTGGGGTTTTAGGATTTTAGGATATTTTATTATTTTTGGGGGTATTTATTATTTTTTGGGGTTTTTAGTGTTTTAGTGTTCTTGATGTTTTATATGGTTTAAATCATTTTATGGGTTTTAAGATTTTCTTAGGGTCCTTTCATGATTTGTATTTTTTTATATAATTTTAGAACAATTTAGGATATTTTTAGTTTTTTAGAGTTTTTATCTTTTTTAGGGTTTTATGAGTTTTTTTAATATTTTTTTGGGTTTTCAGAGTTTTTATGGTTTTTTAGTTTTTAGGGAATTTTAGAGATTTTTTAGTGTTGTTAAGATTTTTAGGGATTTTGATGATTTTTATGTTTTTAGTTGTTTTTGTATTTTTATGGGTTTTTGGGAGTTTTAATGTATTTTTACAGTTTTCAGGTTTTCAATTGGGTTTTAGAGTTTTTTTAACATTTTTGGGGCTTAAAGGATTTTTATAATTTTTGTGTTTTTTATGGTTTCCTGGGGTTTTAGGGTTTTAAATGTTTTTAGGGGTTTTCTTAATTTTTTTTATTTTTTTAGGATTTTTTACATTTTAAAGGATTTTTAGGGTTTTTAGGGGATTTGTGGATTTTCGAGATTTTGAGGGGTTTTTTCGAGTTTTAGTGTTTTTTGAGGTTTTAGTGGTTTTTAGATTTTTAGGGTTTTTAAATGATTTTTGGTATTTAATGTTTTCTTATGGTTTTTTGTGGTTTTAGTTTTTAGGTATCTTTTTGGTTTTTAGGATTTTTAGTGGATTGAAAGGTTTTTAATTGTTTTTACATTTTTAGGTTCTAGGGGTTTAACTGCTTTTAGGGTTTTTATGTTTTCTTATGGGTTTTTTGGGTTTTTAACATTTATAAAGAATTTAGGGAATTTTTTAAGATTTTTATGGTATCTAGAGTTTTTAGGGATTTTGAGGGGTTTTAGGGTTTTTAAGGCTTTTATGGTCTTTATGGTTTTTGGGTTTTTATGATTTGGTGATTTTTTTATAGTTTCTAATTTTTTTAGAGTTTTTAAAAAAAAAATTGGCATAGGGGTTTTTTCAGAATTTTTATTGGTGTTTTACGTTGTTTTAATTATTTTTTAAGGTTTTAAGGGATTTTATTGTTTTAAGGGTTTTTAGGGGTATTAGGTTTTAAGGGGTTTTTAGGGATTTACATTTTTATAGCTGTCTTAGGGTTTTTCAAGGTTTTTAGGGTTTTTTACATTTGTATGAATTTTTATGGATATTTTCATATTTTAATGGTTCTTTATGGTTTTAGGGATTTTGTGGGTTTTTAGGGTTTTTTAGGATTTTATGGTGTTTCTGGGATTCAGGTTTTTTTGAGTTTTTAGGGTTTTTTGGGGTTTAAATGGTTTTTATAATTTTTAGTGGTATTTAGAGTATTCATGGGTTCTAGGGTTGTTAAGTATTTCATTGGGTTTATGTTTTTTCAGGTTTTCACAGTTTTTGTATGGTTTTTAATCATTTTTTTCCGTTTTTAGGAGTTTTAGGTGTTTTTAGATTTTTAAGGTTTTCTTATTTTTTTTCTATGTTTTTAGGGTTTTTTACTTTTTTATAGATTTTCTTTCCTTTTACTATTTTTAGGTTTTTAGAGGTTTTATGTGTTATTAGGGTTTTGATGTTTTCTTAGGGGTTTTTATATTTTTTTTGGTTTTTAATAATTTTAAAGTTTTTGGGGATTTTTAAGATTTTAATGGGTTTTAAGGGGATTTTGGTTTTTTAGGTATTTAATGGTTTTTTAGGTTTTATAGGGTTTTAAGGGTTTTATAATGTTTTTCAATACTTTTTAGGGTTATAAGAGTGTTTTATATTTTTTAGTCGTTCTTAGGGTTTTAATGGGTTTTTAGGGTTTTTATAATCTGTATAATTTTTGCGGTTTATGTATTTTTATGTGTTTTTAGGTTTTTCAGACATCCTATAGGTTTTTAAGGTTTTTTTTATGTTTTTAGGGATTTTTCGAATTTTTATTCCCTTTAGGGTTTTCAGGGATTTTGAGGGTTTTTAGGGTATTATAGGGTTTTAGAGTTTTGAATTTTTTTTGGTTCTATAGGTTTTTTTGAGTTTTTAGGGGTTTTTTGGTTTTTTTAGATTTTTAAAAAACATATATGAGTTTAAAGGATTTTTATAGTTTTTAGTGGTTTTTAGGGTTTTCTTGTGTTTTTAGTTTTTTTAATTTTTCTAGTGGTTTTTGTAGTTATTATAGGTTTTTAGGTATTTTAGTGTTTTTAGGTTCGGTTAGGGTTTTTAATATCTTTTTGGTTTTTAGTTGTTTTAGGTGTTTTTATATTTTTATGGTTTTCATTGGGTTTTCAGGGTTTTTAATGTTTTTTCATTTTAAGTTATTTTTATAAGTCCTCTAGGGTTTTATTGGTTTTTATGTTTTTTATGGATTTTAATGGGTTTTAGGGTTTTTAGGGGGTTTAGGGATTTTAAGGGATTTTGGAATTTCTTTTATTAGTGGTTTAAAGTTTTTTTATGTTTTTATGATTTTATTAGTTCTTTTTATAGTTTTTATAGGTTTTATGGTTTTAGGGATTTTAGGTATTTTTAATATTTTTATGGTTTTTAGGGTTTTTAAAGATTTTTATGGTTTTTAGGTTTCTTAGCATTTTATTTTTTAATATATTTTTAATGTTTTTAGGGGTTTAATTGGTTTTTATATATTTTAGTGGTTTTTAAATTTTTTTATTGTTTATAAGGTTTTGGGGGGTTTTACGGTTATATGAATTTCTGGTATTTAGGTTTTTTTTTGGTTTTAGTATTTTTTACATTTTTTTGGGTTTTAAGTGTTTTTAAGTATTTTATAGTTATTAAAAGTTTGTAGTGTTCAAAGGGTTTTTAGATATTTTTTTGTCTTTTTGGATCTGTTGGTTTTTTGATCATATTTAGGGTTTTTATGGTTTTATGTTTTTTGGGGGTTTAGGAGTTTTTTGGGATTTCATTATTTTATTGGGTTTTTACTGTTTTCTACGTTTCTTGGGATTTTTTTTATTTTAATGGGTTTTAGGGTTTTTAGGAATTCTGAGGTTTTTATGGTTTTTAGGGGTTCTTGCATTTTATAGGTTTTTAGGTTTTTTTAGATTTCCTGGGTTTTAATGGGTTTTCAATGTTTTTTAACATTTTTATATGTTTAAAGGGTTCTTATTGTTTTATGTTTTTAATGGTTATATGAGTTTTATTGATTTTTAATATTTTTAGGGCTTTTATGGTTTGGGGGTCATAGGGTCTTTTATGGGTTTTAGTGTTTTTAGCCTTTTAGGGGTTATAAGTGTTTTTAGGTTTTATGCATTTGTTTGGGTTTTTAGATTTTTATGGATTTTACATTTTTATGGTTTTATAGGGTTTTTAGGATTTTTATAGTTTTTAGGTTTTTAGGGATTTGAGGGTTTTTAGGGGTTTTAGATTAGGAATTTTAGTGTTTTTAGTTCTTTTGGAAGTTTTAATTGTTTTTAGATTTTTAAAATTTTCGTAGGGTTTTTAGGGATTTCAGGGTTGAATAAATTTTTGGGATTTTTTGGGGGATTTTTTAAGGGTTTTATTATTTTTGGGTTTTTAGGGATTTTTAGGTTTGTTAGAGATTTTTAGGGTCTTTATAGTTTCTAGAGTTTTTTAGAAATTTAAAGGATTTTTTGAGTTTTTAGTGGTTTTTGGGTCTTTATGGGTTTTAGTGGCTTTAGGGGTTATAGGGTTTTTTATTGTTTTTAGATTTTTTATGGTTTTAGGTGTTTTAATGTTTTTTGTTTTTTAAGGTTTTATTATGTTGTTTTCAGAGTATTTAGTTTTTTTAGTTTTTAGGGGTTTTAGTTCATTTTTAGGGTTTTATGGGTTTTTAGTGCTTTTTTGAGTATTTTGGGTTGTAGGGTTTTAAATGTTTTTTAGATTTGTTACATATTTTTGGGGGTTTAAGATTATTTTAGTGTAATTATTAGGGTTTTAGGATTTTTATGGGTATCATGGGGTTTTATAGGAATGAGGGGTTTTTTGGATTTTAGGGGTTTTATGGTTTTTAGTGTCTTTTAGGGTTTTTTTACGTTTTTTAGGTTTCTAAGGGTTTTAAGTGGTTTTTGAATTTTTAGGTTTTCTTAGGGGTATTTTGTTTTTTTGAGTTTTTTTGGTCTTTTAACGATTTTTCAACTTTTTATGGTTTTTAGGGGTTTTTTTGGGATTTTTAGGGTTTTTTGGATTATAAGGGTTTTCTGTGTTTTTAGTGATTTTTAGGTTTTTTTGGGAATTTATGTTTTTTTAGGTTTTTAACGTTTCCTTAGGGTTTCGATTTTTTTTGTTTTAGGGGATGTTTAGTATTTTTTTTTGATTTATAAGGTTTTTAGGGTTATTCTGAATTTTATTGGGGTTTTAATATTTTTATATATTTTTAATTTCTTTTTCGTTTAAAGGATTTTTAGAGTTTTTAATGGTTTTTATGGTTTTTATTGGTTTTTGGGGGTTTTAATATTTTTAAGGGTTTTATGGTTTTTCAGATTCTTTGGGGGGGTTTTCACATTTTTAGGGTTTTAATGGGATTTAGTGTTTTTATGGTTTTTAGTGTTTTTTAATATTTTATGGGATTCAATTTTTTTATTATTTTAGTTGGTTTTAGGGTTTTTATGGGGTCTTAGGGTTTTTTAGTTTGGTAATAATTTTTATGTTTCTTAGGGTTTTTCTATTTTTAGTTTTTTTTAGGTTTTTTATCTGTTGTAATATTTTTTAGGTTTTTAATGTTTTAATAGTATTTTCCATTATTTTTTTGATTTTTTGATTTTTTAGGAATTTATAAGGTTTTTTGGGATTTTATGGGTTTTTAGGGTTTTTAAGGATATCAAGGTTTTATGGTTTTTGAAGTTTATGTTTTTTTGGAATTTAGGTTCTTTTAAATTTTTTATTGTTTTTATGTTTTTTTGTGTTTTTAACAATATCAGGGGTTTAAAGTGTTTTTAGATTTTTTGGTAGTTTTTAATAATTTTATTGGTTTTTAGGGGTTTTAGGGTTTTAGGAGATTTTTTTATTTTTAGGGGTATTTATTGTTTTTTGGGTTTTTAGGGTTTTAGTGTTTTTTATTTTTTATATGGTTTAAATCATATTTTGGGTTTTATGTTTTTCATAGGGGCCATTCTTGGTTTTTATGTTTTTATAGAATTTTAGAATAATTTAGGTTATTTTTTGTTTTTTAGAGTTTTTATCTTTTTTATGGTTTTATGTGTTTTTTGTTTTTAATGTTTTTTTTTTGGTTTTTCAGCGTTTTTATGGTTTTTTAGTTTTTAGGGAATTTTAGAGATTTTGTAGTATTATTACTATTTTTGAAGATTTTTATGATTTTTATGTTTTTTATATGTTTTATTATTTTTATGGGATTTTGTGATTTTTAATGTATATTTAAAGTTTTTAGGTTTTTTATGGGGTTTTAGACATTTTTAACGTTCTAGGGGTTTAAATGCTTTTTAGAATTTTTGCGGTTTTTATGGTATTTTGGGGTTTTTGGGTTTTAAATGTTTTTAGTGGGTTTTATGTTTTGATGGTTTTAGGGTTTTTATTTTTATTTTTTAGCATTTTAAGGTATTTTAGGGGTTTTAAGTGTTTTTATGGTTTTTTTCTTGGGTGATTTCTTATTTGTTAGGGTTTTTTTATGTTTTTTGGGATTTTTATGAATTTTTTATGAATTTTATAATTTTTATGGTTTATAGGGGTTTGATAGTTTATGAGGCTTTCTAAGTCTTTTAGCATTTTTATGGTTTTTTGAAATTTTAAGTCGTTTTACTTTTTTAAGGTTTTCTTAGGGGCATTAGGGGTTTTTAGGGTCTTTTAGGGTTTTCTTTCCATTTTTATGATTTTTAGGGTTATAAAATGATTTTAGGTTTTTAATGTTTTCTTAGGGTTTTTTTGTTTTTTTCTATTTCAGTGTTTTTAGGGATTTTTTAGGATTTTTAGGGGTTTTAGAGGTTTTATCATTTTTTATGGTTTTTAGTGGTTTTAGAGTTTTTAGGTTTTTATGAATTTTATTATTTTTCAGGAGTTTTATGTTTTTTAGGGTCTTAATATCTTTATAGTTGTTTTTAGTGTTTTTATATTATTCAACATTTTTATCTCTTTTTTAGGATTTTTATGTTTTTTAGTGTTTTCACAGATTTTTAGTGTTTTTGGGGGGGTTTTATGGGTTTTATGGTTTTCCATTTTTTTTATTTCTCTGGTGTTTTATGGTTTTAAGAGGTTTTTTATCATTAGGGGGTAATGGTTTTTAATAGTTTTAGTGGTTTTTTTGTGTTTGTATAGTTTTTTAGAGGTTTTAAGGTTTATAATGTTTTTATGGATTTTAGGGTTTTTAGATTTCTTTGGTTTTTAGGGGTTTAAAGTATTTTATGGTTTTTAATGTTTTATTAGGATTTTTCATGGTTTGTAAGGTTTTCTAAATATATATGGATTTTTACAAGTTTTTTGGATTTTTAAGGTTTTAGGGTTTTTATTGATTTTCAGGGGTTTTATGGGTTTTTAGAATTTTAGGGTTTTTTGGTATTTTTTGGATTTTTAGGTGTTTTTTTAGTTTTTTTGGGTTTGTAAATTTTTGGAGTTGTATTACCATTTTTATCAGTTTTTACATTTTTAGGAATTTTTAGGGTTTTTAATGATTATTATAGTTTTTAGTGTTTTAGTTATTTTGAGGATTTTTTGGGTTTTATGTGTTATTTGGGTTTTTAGGGTTTTATATAATTTTTTTAATGGTTTTTAATGTTTTTATCTATTTTTACAGTTTATAGTGTTTTTAGAGTATTAGTGATTTTAAAGGTTTTTAGTGTTTTTTAGGTTTCTTTATTTTTATTATTTTTAGGGGTATTAAGACTTTTAGGGTCTTTTAGGGTTTTCATCACCTTTTTAGGTTTTTAGTGGCTTTAATTATTTTTAGGTTTTTACGTATTTCCTACGTTTTTTAGGATTTTTAGAGTTTTTTATTTTTTAGATATTTTTAGGGATTTTTTGGGATTCTTATGTATTTTAAATGATTTTAGGGAATTTTTGTGTTTTGGATGTTTTTGGTTTTTTAGGGGTTTTATATTTTTTAGGATTTTTTAGTTCTTTTTAGGGTTTTTAGTTTTTTAGTGTTTTTAGGTATTTTTTGGGCTACTATAGATTTTGATGGTTTTAGTGATTTTAGGGTTTTATGGGTTTTGGATTTTTAGTGTTTTTTATGTTATTCAGGTTGTAATGTTTTTTTTAATTTTTTAAATTTTGTTAGGTGTTTGAATGTTTTTTTGAGTATTTAATAGTTTTTAGTGGTTTCATGGGATTTTATGGTTTTAAAATGTTTTTAGGGGTTTTTATTGTACTTTGGGTTTTTTTTATTTATAAATATCTTTTGTTTTTAAATTTTTATTTTAATATTTTGTTTTATGGATTTCATAGTGTGTTTTGGTGAATTTTACGTTTATAGGGATTTTTTTGGTTTTTTTTGGATTTCATGGTTTGTAAGGTTTTTTGGGATTCAATGGTTTTTTAGAGTTTTGTTTTTAGGTTTTCTATGGTTTTATGTGTTTTTAGGATTTTAAAGATTTCCTAGGGGTTTTAGGGTTTTTATAGAGAATTTTATATTTTTAGGGACTTTTACTGATTTTAAAATTTTTATGATTTATTAATGTTTTTAGGGATTTTGATGGTTTTTAGGTTATTTAAAGTTTTTACAATTCTTTACATTTTTATTTGTCTTATTTATGGGTTTTATGGTTTTTTATAGTTTTTTAACGTCTAAATGATTTTTACAGGTTATATATTTTTTGGATTTTGGGTTTGTTATGTCTATTAGTGGATTTTAGAGTTTTTGTAGTTTTTTCCCTATTTAGGGTTTTAATGGTTTTAGCGTTTTTATGGTTTTTAGGGGTTTTATATTTATATAAGTTTTAAGGTTTTCTTTTTTACATATCAAGGTTCTTATGGTTTTTTATATTTTTAGGAGTTTTTAGTTATTGTTTAGAATTTTAATGGATTTTAATGGTTTTTTGAGGTTTTGTGATTTTTTAGGGTCTTTAGTGTTTTTATATTTTTAACGGTTTTAACTATTTTAGAGTATTAATGTTTTCTAAGGGATTTTCCAAGATTTTAGTGTATATTTTCTTATGGATTGTTATGAATTTTAAGGATTATTAGGGATTGAAAGGGTTTGGGGGGATTTGAGGACTTTTTTAGGCTTTTTAGGGGTTTATGGTGTTTTGGGACTTTAGGGTTTTTTGATTTTTCGTGGTTTTATGGTTTTTTATGTTTTTAACATTTCTTGGGTTTAATGGGTTTTTACATTTTTTAGTGTTTTTAGGGTTTTTATGGGGTTTTAGTTATTTTTTTACTTTTTAGGGGTTTGTGGTTTTTAAGGTTTCTACGGTTTTGGTGTTCTTTGGTTTTTATGTCTTTCCTAGGGGTTTCCTTGGTTTTTAGGGTTTTGATAATTTTATAAAGTTTTACGATTTTATAGTATTTTTTAGGGTTTTTGTATTTTGAGGGGCATTAGGGATTCAGGGATCTTATTTTTTTTCGGTTTCTTAGGATTTTTTAATTTTTTAGTATTTTTATAGTTATTTAGAAATTTTTAATATTTAAACGGATTTTAGAGTTTATATTAGTATTTTTTGTCTTTTATGGTTTTTATGATTTTTATGGTTTTTAGAGGTTATATTTCTTTTATGGATTTCTAGTGTTTTTAGGGATTTTATGGTCTTTTTATGGATTTTTTTGGTTTTCATCACTTTTTAGGTTTTGTAAGTGATTTATGTGTTTTTATGTTTTTATGGTTTTCATAGGGGTTGTCAATGTTTTTTGGGTTTTTTATGTTTTTAGCGATTTTTAGGGAATTTTAGGGTTTTATGGTTTTCATGGTTATCATGGATTTTGAGGGTTTTAGGTGTTTTTATGGGTTTTTTGGGTTTTTTGGGTTTTTTGTTTTTTAGAATTTTTCAGTTTTTATGGGAATTAATTATTTTTTAGGTTTTAAGGTTTTCATAGGGGTTTTAAGGGTTTTTATGTTTTAGGTATTTTTACATATTTTTTAGGATTTTTATTATTTTTACGGTTTTAAGGGTTGTAGGGTTTTTAGGTTTTTTAGGGGTGTTTTGGTTTTTTGGGGTTTTAAAGTGTTTTTTTATTTTTTTAAGGTACTTTATATTTTAAGTTTATTAGGGTTTTAAGTGGTTTTTAGAGTCTCTTTGTGGATGTTTTGTATTTTATGGGTTTTAGGGTTTTAATGGGTTTTAAGGGTTTTAGGGTTGTTAGGGTTTTTATTTTATTTAGAATTTTTTAGTTTTTTAAGGGATTAGTGTTTTTCTATGTTTTAAAAGTTTTACTAAGGGTTTTTAGGGTTTTAAGGGGTTATTACGTTCTTAGGGATTTTTATTGATTTTTTTGGATTTTTATGGTTTTTCGGTTTCTATGGATTTTGGGGGGTTTTGGGTTTTTTGGGTTTTTTGGTTTTTATGTGTTTAAATGATTTTTAGGGTTTTAGTGAGATTTTAAGGGGGTTTAAGGATTTTATTTGGTTTTTTACTCTTTTAGGGGTTTAAAGGGGTTTGACAGTTTTTATTAGTTTTTTGGAGTTTTATGGTTTTTTAAGGTTGGCATGAGGTTTTATGGTTTTTAGGGTTCTATGGGTTTTTATGGTTCTTTTTGGATTTTTATTTTTTTTTATATTTTTGGTACATTTAATTATATTGATATATTTATAATGAATTTAGGGAGTTTTTTTAGTGTTTATGGGTCTTTTGTATTATTAGTAATTTAAGTTTCTCTTAGGGTTTTGATGGTTTATTTGGGTTTTTACATTTTTATGGATCTTTTGAGTTTTTTTATTATTTTTAGATTTTTTAATGAATTTGAGGGATTTTAGGGGTTTTCTGTTTTTTTAGGTATTTATGATTTTCATATAGTTTTTTACGGTTTTTATGGTTTTTTTTGTTTTTAGGGATTTTTTAGGGTTTTTATTGTTTTTTGGGTTTTAAGTATTTTGATAGTTTTTTAGGGTTTTATGGATTTTATGGTTTTTATAGTTTTTTGGAGCTTTAGGGTATTTTTTTTATGGTTTTTTAGAGTTTTTAAAAAATTTATTGGATTTAAATGGTTTTTATAGTTTTTAGGGTGTTTTAGGGTTTTTAGGGTTTAGCATCTTTTATGTTTTTAGGGGTTTTTTTAGGTTTTTATGGTTTTTTATGTTTTTTCAGGGTTTATATGGGTTTTATGATTTTTTTGGATTTTTTGTATTTTTATGTTTTTTTAAGTGTTTTTAGGGTTTTTGTTGATATTAAGGGTTTTATGGATTTTAAGGTTTTTTTATTTTGGGTTTTAGGGTTTTGTTTTATTTTTTATGGTTTTATGGATTATTATAGTTTTTAGTGTTATTATGGGTTTAATGGGGTTATAGAGTATTAATAAGAAATTTATAGGTTTTATGGATTTTTAGGGATTTTTTAGTTTTTTGGGGTTTTTAAAATTTTTAGTGGTTTTTTGCATTTTTATTGTCTTTTTATTGTTTTTATAAATTTTTAGGTTTTTATTGATTCTATGTGTGATAAGTTTTTATGGTTTTTACAGGTTTTTAGGTTTTTTAGGGTTTTTATGTTTTCAAGGATTTTAGGGATTTTTAGAATTATTATTCGTTTTAAGGTTTTAGGGATTTTGATGGTTTTTAGGTTTTAGGGTATTTTATGGTTCTTATTGTTTTTAGGGATTTTAGGGGTTTTAATTATTTTTAGGTGTTTTAGTAGGTATTTATTGTTTTTTATATTTTAACTATTTTTAGTGGTTTTTATGATTTTCAAGGTTTTTACAAATTTTAGGGATTTGTAGGGGTTTTGGAGGGTTTATGGTTTTTGGGGTTTTGGGTTTTTAGATTATTTTTGAGTTGTTTATAGTTTTTAAGGTATCATAGAGTATCTTTAAACATTTTTATGGGTGTAAGGGGTTCTAGAGTTTGTAGTGGTTTTTAGTGTTTTATGTTTTTTTAATTGTTGTAGGCTCTATTATGGTTTTAGGGGTTTTTGGTGTTTTAGGGTCTTTTAGGGTTTTTATTGCTTTTTATCATTTTTAGGGTTTTTAAATGACTTCATGTGTTTAATGTTTTCTAAGGGGTTTTTAGGGGGTTTCGTTGTGTTTGTGTTTTTAAGGATTTTAGGGTTTTTTATATTTTTATGTGTTTTTAGTTATTTTAGTATTTTTTGTGTTTCGGGTTTTTATGGTTTTTATAATTTTTAGGGTTTTTGGAGTTTTTTGTGTTTTTCGGTTTTTAATGTTTTCTATGGGATTTTTATAATTTTATACTTTTTATATTTTTAAATATTTTTAGTGTTTTTATGGTTTTATGGATTTCCTGAGTTTTTAGGGATTTTGAGGGTTTTATGGTTTTTATGAGTTTTAGGGGGTTTAAAGGTTTTTAGAGTTTTTATAATTTTTAGGCATTTTAAGGGGTTTTATATTTTTAGTGGTCTTTAAGGTTTTTATGTGCTTTTAGGGGTGTTTTTTTTGTTTTTAGGATTTTTATGGTTTTTAGGGGTTTTAGTTTTTTACTGTTTATTTTATTTTTTAAAGGTTTTAAGTGTTTTAAGGATTTTTAAAATTTCTTATGGCTTTTCATGGGTTTTTGGGTTTTTACATTTTTTTGGGTTTTTTAGGGATTCTTTTACATTTTTTATATATTTCTATGTTTTTTAGGGATTTTGAGGTTTTTTATGGGTTTTTAGGGGTTTAATAGTTTTTTATAATTTTTCTTTGATTTTGGAGGGGTTTATTGGTTTTAGTGTTTTATTTGGTTTTTAGGGATTTTTATTATTTTTATGATTTTTATAGTTTCTAGTTTTACTTGGGGTTATTAAAAAAATTTATGTTTTTTGTGGAATTAAGTATTTTTAGGCTATTAAGGTGTTGTAATAGATAATTAGGGTTTCAAAAAAAATATACATTTTATGTATTTTAATGGTTTTTGTGGATATTTATGGGGTTTTATTTTTTTAGGTGTTTTGAAGGTTTTTATGGGTTTTATGGTTTTTAGGATTATTATTGGTTGTTGTGGGTGCTAATGGTTTTTGATATTTTTTGGGTTTTTAAGGATTTTAGAGTTTTTTAATTTTTATTGGTTTAAAGGATATTTATATTTTTTTAGTTATTTTATACTATTTTAGAGTTTTTATGTACTTTGGGGGTTTTATAGTTGTTAGGGTTTATAGGGTTTTAGTATTTTTGTCATTTTTTAGGTTTTTCAAGGGTTGTAAATTTTTTAGGTATATAAGGTTTTCTTATGATTTTTAGGGGGTTTATGGATTTTTAAATTTATATGTTTTTTACATTTTTACAGATTTTAGATCCTTTTTTGGATTTTTATAGGTTTTTATGA